>JAKGUB010000325.1:8772500-9975000 GCA_026261675.1 Hippocampus mohnikei
CAAAGGACGGGACGCCTGATTGAGGTATGCTCGCATGTTTGGATTTTTTTGTTTTTTTCTCCCCGGGATGCACACCCCAACTGGAGTGTTTCGGCGCCGAAGGTGAAGTGGAACAGAACAGCCTCGAAATGGGAGTGCACGGAGAGCAGCGAAGAAGTCGTGTGGGAGTGAGACATCGGAAACGTTATGTAGTTCATGCGAAACAATGAATTGCAGGTGGAAGCAGCTTATTGATTTCACATATTGATCGTAGAGGTCCGTTGGAAGGCGGTCTGCACTGTCACACACACACACACACACACACACACACACACACACACACACACACACACACACACACACACGCGACTTTAACATTGGCATTCCATCGCCGCAACCTTAAAATATGTACCATAACTTCCAATAAAAACATTGAGGGATCCCCACGTCAAAGATGCCTTCTATTGATGTCTAACGTCAGTGTGTCATTACATGTCGAAAGGCAGGTTGGTGACGGCTGATAAGCGCAATCATCTCGGGCCTTCTTGGCCTCTCCCCCACACAGTTTGCCCGCAGGAGACCTTGGAATGGCTCGAAGGTGCGAACGTGAGTGCGAATGTGAGTGACTACACACGTGTTATCTCTGATGAACTGCTGGGCTGACACGTCCTTGGTGAGCTTCACCCGGATGCTTGCAACATTTTTCCACCCCGTCTTGCGACCTCAAATGGAATTAGCAGTTTAGAAAATGGATGGATGAAAGTGTAACATGTATGTGCATTTATAATCTTTTATGCCAATGAATAAATAACTCGTCGGCCCAGCGGTCCAGTGGTTAGTGCGTCAATCTCACATCGCAGTGGTTGTGGGTTCGATCCTGGCTACGGCCTTCCTGTTTGGGGTTTGCATGTTCTCCCCTGGCCTGCGTGGGTTTTCTCCGGGTACTTTGGTTTCTTCCCACATTCCAAAAAAACATGCACGGCAGGCTGATTGAACACTCTAAATTGTCCCAAAGTGTGAGCGTGAGCGTGGATGGTTGGTTGTCTGTGTGTGTGCCGTGTGATTGGCTGGCGACCAGTTCGGGGTGTCCCCCGCCTACTGCCTGAAGACAGCTGGGATAGGCTCCAGCATGCCCGCAGCCCTCGTGACGATAAAGCGGATCGGAAAATGAATGGATGGATGGATGAATAAATAAAAAAACAAATCAGCCAGGATTTTTTAAAGTTAACAAGAATCATGCCATAGTGGATTGTGAATTAAGGGTTAGATAAAGTAATCTGTTCGGGGCGTCTGGAATGATTTTTGCGCCAAGATGTTCATTGCGGCCTCTCGTGCAAAAGACCCTGTGCATACGGATGGCATGCCGTGGCGAGGCTTTCCACAAAGCATACAAAATCTGCAGCTTTAAGCGACACTCGCCGTTTGAATTTTAGTGGCAATACTGTTTGAACAAAAGAAGCCATACAAACACAGTAATCCACGTTTAAAGGCACATGATGTCGCGTTGAGATAACAGCTTTAACGTCAGTTCAATACTCAAACTTCAAATTCTTGCAGTGGTTTCCCAATCTTGACTGAGCCATACATTTTACAACCAACCTATTGGCAAAATTCTGACACCACCACCAAACTCAAATGGCAAAAATACTTCATTAATTAATTATATTGGCCTATTTGGTAGAAAACAAAGCTGATACACCGGTACTGAATTGAAGAAAGGCACGCACAGCTATCTTAAAGGTCTCATGCCACACCAATTTATTCATTTATTAATTTAAATTAAAAGCGTTGATGTCCTTTTATCGCGATTGCAAGATCATTTTGGGTTGAAAATGTCCAGCATACCCTTTTTCCGGTCGATTCCATTTGGTCCAAAATGCCTGCTCGATGAGATGGCTGGATTTCTCATTAACATTCACTTGGATTGGCTTACTGCTCACCTCAATTTAAACACGGAAAACCGTTTTGCTCAGATTGCTAATACTATTCCTAATAAAGAGTGCTTGAAAATAGAAACATATAAAATCCGCAAACAACCCCCCAAAAGAAGCCACAGACATATATGACATGGTTCCCCCATTCTCACCCTTTTTGTGCTTTATATAGTTTCTTTTTTAAGACATGGATGGTTTAATATGAATTATGCATCTGGCCAAAGAAAGGCCTGTACCAGCACAGTTGAGGGGAAAAGGAACATTATCTTCATTTCTACAAACTACTAATCATGCAGTCCAGGGGTCACCAATGTGTTTGCCCGGGGGCACCAGGTAGCCCCCAAGGACCACGTGAGTAGCCCAAGGTTCTGCTCCCAGAATAGCTTTGCAGTGATGAGGCAATCTGAGTTTCTAGGGATTTTGAAGAAGTGATATCGAACATGTAACGTATAATAACAATACCTGTAGTACAATTAAACATAAGTTGAGCAAATTTGTTTTTTTTTAGAAGTGTGTATCAAAGTGATTGCTCTTTGCAGTAATCATCGAGCGCTCAGCTTCAAAAATGTTGATGAACCCTGGATTTTTCACGTTGAAACTGTCATGTTTTGTCTTGATTGTGTTCCAGCTGCAGCTGGAGTGGAGGGCGTTTCCTCCAGCGGGTGCACCTGCGCCTCGTGTCCTCATCAAGCTTGGGTGTGTATTTAAGGACCCTGACTTCTGCTGTGCCTTGTCAGATTATTGGCCTTGCATGCTGTTGTGCTTCATGTGTGATTTTTCCAGACCTCTCCATTACATTCATAGTCACTCATGTTTTGTTCTTAGTTAGATCCTAATTAATTAGATGAATTAAAGTTGCCTGTTCTCCAGTCCAACATGATACAGCAGTGTGCATGTGCTCATGGGCATATTGAAAAAAAGAAATGTTATTAGGTCAAAAGCTCTCAAACAGTTGATCAATGCCTGTAATTAATCTTGTGGAGCTTTGGACAATGAGAGTCAAAACATATTAGCAAGACTAATTGAAGGTCAGGGGTCACATATTGATTCCAAGGAGATAACCAGACCTTCATATCCAGAGGTCGCTATCACCAATATGTGAGCAGGTCATTGAAAATGTTTAATGTTTACTATATATATATATATATATATATATATATATATATATATATATATATATATATATATATATATATATAAACATCACTACTTTGTCTGCTATCAGCTTTAAAAACTGTGAAAGGCAATTTATTTGAACAAGTTACCTATAGGTACTTAAAGGAAAGGACGGGCTATTGAGACGCTTAAAAGGACTCATTTCATTTCATTATGTCAAAAAAAAATTATTCTCGTGTGCTAAACCGTCGGTCACGTTGCAAGTCCTTCGTAAGACGTAAAGCAGATTTAATGTTCAGCTTAGAGTCATCTAATTGATTTTGTTTAATTTACTCACAGCGGTCTGCACCGAGAACTTGGACAGTTGATTACGCTGCTAAGTGAGTTCACCTTCAGAGGACCAGGACTATATAAATCATTTCGAACATGTCAAGATGAACCAAAAAAAAAAAATCTTTATACCTTTAAGATAATGAAATAGTTCCCGATGTAGCATATGGAATGCTTTAACATCATCATGCTTGAATTCATTGGTTGAGACCGAATGAAAAAGGAAGCAAGTTTGCTTGCTGCTGCTGAATTTGCCTGTACTTCTCTTTGGTTGCACAGGTCGGCTCTTTCTGAATTGGAGTGCATAACTCTGTTCAGCAGATGGATGCAGAGCCACTGAAGCGGCACCATGAAATGTGCTTTCCATTTCCGTGTTCAATTGTCAGCACTCCATATAACAACATCAAATATTGAAAAGATGCATTAACATGGGTCAGGAATTGATGGTGGTTCCTGTGTAGAAAGAAAAGAAAGTGGCAGCAGTTCGGCTTAGTGAGTTTGGGTTCTGCTTTTTTTGTTGTTGTTTTTTTTTTTTGATAACCATGCTTCCTTGAATGCATTGTCTTCATTGAGTGATCATTGACAGGACCAAGATGCTTAAAGGTGACCTATTGAATATTAACGTTAACTATTATGACCTTTAAAAAGGTTTAGATTTTTATTCATCAGGGTACCTTTCAATACCTTTGAATCTTTCTGTTAGTTTAAACAGCCAACAGAGTACTTTTCAATATCATGAAATCATTTCATTTGTTTAAACAACTGCAAAAAATATATAATTTAATTAAATTTTAAAATCTCATTTGACAGCTTGGACCTTTTCCATTTAGAGAAAACCAACATGTACAGTAAATATTCTGTTTCCTTAATTTTGCTGGTAGGAAAAGCCCCCCAAAATGTTTTCAGTCAATACATGCAAGCAGTTGGATCAGGTCATATGAATGGAGCCCTTTCGGGAAAAGCATCCACGACGACATGATAAAATGTCAAGCCATGTTTCCTCTCAAGCCTCGTCGGATTTGTGTTGCCATGACGTTCTGCTTAGAGCTTGCAAAGAGAGAAGATGCAGAAAAGTAGAAACTCAGTGATGCGAATAAAATATTAACATATACTCTATATCGTTTTTGCCGTGTGACCATTACAAGGCCACAACTCCCCTTCGAGGCATCATTCATTAACGTCATGTACTGTAAGTGCAATTACCTGTGATCCAGTCAACTGACCCAGAGCGAATGCAGTATATTTGTGCTGAGTACACCATAAAAATACCATCACTGCCACAACCCACTTCGAATTTAAGAAGGTTTAGATTTTTCTTTTTTCCTGCAGCAAAGGTCGAAATAAATATCCTCATTTCAGGAAGCCCAAGTAATCTACACTTGTTTCACCTTGTGAACAAAGATATGCAAGTGTGTTTCCGTCAGTTGGGAGTCCGTCTGTGACACACTGACAAGGCCAGTCGGTATTGACCCGGTTAGTGACAAAACCCACTCCAGCATGTGCGCTGTGTTGAACTATCTCGGTCAAATGCGGCAGAGCCAAAAAGCATAGCTCGCAATATATGAGTTGCTCAAAAGGCAGTGACTAAAAGTGTAAGGTCACAGATACAAGTGGCTGAAGTGTGTTGAGGTGGCTCAGACATCTGCTACGACTGCCACCCTGGTGAGGTGTTCTGAGCATATCTCTCCAGGAAAAGGCTTCAGGGCAGACCTAGGACAGTCTAAGGCCGATGTCACACAGCTGGGCTGGGAAAGCCTCATTGTCCCCTGGGGGAAACTAAAGAAGGTACCCGGGAACAGTGAGTTCTCATTCTCTCTGCTTCGACTTTTCATTAAATGTCAAGCATACCGTTTCAGAAAAAAATACTCTCTTTAACCGTGTAAAATCTTTCAGTGAAAGTGTAGTGCCCACACAGTCATTTTCAAAACTTTAACTGATTTTTAAAATTTGAGACACCCCACACAATGAGTACATAATCATCAAGTGTGGAATTGATCTTAAAATTTGTGGCATTGTCGAAATGACCAACACAGCACACCACGAGAAAGCCTTGCCCCAACCACATCTGTCGTAGTACTATGACTGACCTATAAGGGGCAGTATAATGCCACAGGGAATTCCTACTGCGATGAAATACAAGGAAAAAGAAAGGTTAGTGTTATCTGTCGTAACAGTAATTGTTATTTTGGTGTGCTGAAAAGTTTATTAAAAGCATTGCATTGCATGCAACAATAATGCGAACACAGATGTAAGGCAAACCAATCACTTGGAAATGTTCAACATGTGCCCTTGAGGAACAATGATCATTCCTTAATGCTTTTTTAACTGCAAGCCATTAGAAAGGAAAGTTACGAATACAATAGTGATGCAACACAAAAGAAAGTCCACTGTTCCCCCCGCTCTCCTCCATATACAATTCATGCTCTGTCACCTATAGCAACAGTGAAGTGAATTTCTCACATGACAAGAATCAGGAGATCTTGCGCCTGACTGTCACTGCTCCAGTTTTTCATCAGCATTACTTGCACGATCGTGTCAATCGTTAAGGAAGAAGTACTGCTTGCTTACGTTTTTGACGCCGATGGAGGACGATAGTTCAGTGTCACTGTATTTGCTTGCGGATGGTGCTTCACGCCACCGTATGTGCCATTGTGATTTGCACATTGAGCATCAGGATTTGTGAAAGCAGAATGTATGCTTTTAGAAGCTGTAGAAATCTTCTTAGGTGGGCGATCGGTGTTTGGGGGTTCAGGGGAATCAGCATTTGTTCAGCTAAGATGAGCATCGCCTTCTGTCTGTCACTGGCGCGCGCAGTTGCACGCGACTTTCGAACTCTAAAAGCCTCTTCTGTCACCTGCTGGCTATCTTGTGAACTGCATACTTTTGGTCCTTAAAATATGTTTTTACAGCACAGTGTCTGCCTAGAAAGGAGAAACATCAATTACTTGGCAAAGAGGATGTATTATTAATATTCGCTATAAAATTGTGTAAAGTAGGGGAAAAAAACTACATTTACATTTGTAGTCGGTCTTGCAGTGCTGACGACAGTGCTGATTCACTCCTCACAGCCTACTGAGTGGGGAAACAACGTACAGTATATGTGGTGGGTGGATGAATGAGTCTGTGTGGAGGAATTACACTGAAAGCAGCACTCAGGTTTGAGCGGGAGGAGGCGGTTGCAGACCCACCAGCTCTCAAAGTTCACTATACCAGACAGTTCAGCACATGCTGCTGGCCCAGTTTATCATCAACTCTCCAGTAAGGCAGGCTGGGAAACCATTCATGCATGTGTTCATTATTATAAAGCCACCCGATGCACTACATTGGTTAGTAGGGTAACGTCATGATTCCAATGTCAGACACGTTTGCTCCGTGATACCACAAGTTCAACGATGTACTTTATATTGTGTGTTACACAACCACTTTCGATTTACCGCCAGGCTCTCCATTAAATTTTACCACTTTCCTTGGTTGTAAAATTGGTCAAACTCACAATAGCATATAACCGTGGAAGGTTGTACTCTCGACCTTCAAGAACATTATAGGCTAAGTAGATGATCTAGGCTTGCCATGGTAATGCCGATTCTTGTTTTTTCAAGTCAGTGCAACTGCAATAGTTAAAATTAGACACTGTCACCAAATGCAAAATTACATACAACCAAACCATTTAATAAAATATCACACAGAAGCTGTACACACACAAATCCTGCTTCTCATGGAATTATAATGCCTACTGTTGTCAGAGCAATGCTTTTGAATATATGCTCTAAAGTAGAATCCGGGTTCGAGATGCAGGGGTAAGAGTGGGCCTACTCACTCTGCCCTCAGTGCTCCATGCATGCTAGATTGAGGATAATCACTAATTTTTCAACCCCCAAAACCCAATTTACTTGAAAATGGTCAAAGGATTACCGTAATTTCCGCACTATAGAGCGCACCTGATTATAAGCCGCACCCACTACATTTTTAGAGGAAAAGCAATTTTGTACATACACAAGCCGCACCTGTATATAAGCCGCATGTGCCCACATTAAAACATGTAAACATATTTACAAAGAAAGACGGTACACAGAGAGTTTTCAAAGTTTTAATAATATAACTTAACAATAATAATAATAATAATATAACTTTCTTCCCAAACGGTGCCTGTGACGCGGCAGTAAAACGGTAGCAACATGGTAACAACACGCTAGCAACAGAATAGCAACACAGTATAACAGGTCTGGTAAAAGAACATACCGGTACTTGTAAAAATCACGGTGAGCCGTCTTCATCTTCCTCCTGTGAACTGAAGCCATCGAAGTCACCGTCCTCAGTGTCGGAATTAAACAGTGTCATAAAGACGGGTCTTAATCTTCTTTTCTACTCGCGCGCCCCCCTGGCGGCCGTTAGAAAAATGACATAAATTGGCCGCATCACTGTATAAGCCGCAGGGTTGAAAGTTTGGGAAAAAAGTAGCGATTTATAGTCCGGAATTTACGGTAGTTTATATTTTCCCAGCGCACATGGCATAGTGTGATGGTTTATCAGTGGTGGTCACTGATTACTGATCACTTACCAGTGAGTCGTATTATTGATTTAATTAGACTGTCTCCTGCATTGCACAGTTTAGTTCTGCTCAAACATACAAACTTGCCAGTGCGTGCCTTGGATGAACCGAGGCCACGCTCAAACTTGCTCACCTATCATACATGAGTAGTACAAGCAAGACAAGCCTCCCTCTACTTGTCCAGTCTCCACTCACCTCTGTTCAACACTTTTCACACCGTTAATCACCTTTGTCACCTTCTGCTAACGATAGACAATTAATCTTGTGTGATTTACCCCCTCCCTCACTCCATCAGCTGGCTTATATGTGTCCTGCGTGAAAATGATGAAGGTGAAACTTACTTTATTAAGTATGCATCACAGGGGAGTGATTCCCTCCCCCGGCAATAAGCGGCATGATGCAGTGCTTTAACTTTCAGAAGCTTGAGGCAACCAATAAAGGCCAGGTGGAGATTAAATTACATTCATTCCTGATCCACCAGCCATGACCCAGACTGATATACAAGGCAAGCAAGGCAGTTATGAGCTGTGGCTAAACTTCTGGCGAAGTGGCGTCAAATAAATGACATCTACAGGTAATCAATTTCACAATGCTGTCACCTTCACCTGCTACATAACATCTACATGTTTAAAAGGCTGTGTTTACTTTTAAAAGACCTTACTCACTGTCACTCTCTTTGGGTCTTGAAAAATGTCCCCAAGTTTATTTTTCAGTGGATAGATGGTAGCCAAATGAAATATTTGGTGGTTGATGCAGGTTTTAATGTGTTTAATGAAATGTGCCTGTACAGAATTCATTTATTTGGTGATAGCCGTTTGGTATTATTCATCGAAACTACCACCACGTTGGTTTAATCATTTACAGTAGTCTCACAAAATAATGACCCAGAGAGAGGTTTCGGCCACCTGTTGACATTGGGTGAGCGATGGGTGTGATATTAAGTGAAACGTTTCGAATAATAATCAACAACAACCGTTTAACAAAAGCACCACGCACTGAAAATTATATTTGGATGAATTTTATGTTTATTATTGAATATCAATACAGTACCAACACCTCTTGTAGGGAGCCATTCAAAACATACAAAAACAATTGTGCTAAGAAAACCAACCAAAAAAAAAAAACAATCACATAAGATGTATCTCACATCAGGTGAGACAATTCCGGGCATTGCTTGTTGCAGCTGCTCCCACTCTCTTTTATTTCCTTTCTCTTTTGTTATATTTTAACGACTGTTTTTGTTCTGAAGCAATAGGTAACGCATTGCTCAGTCTGTTTGAAATCCGAGTTGAATATTTACATTTGTAGTCAATTACCCTTTCCGCGTTTTTTTAATCACCACACAGTAGTCTCAATTATTGTGTGTGAAATCTTTTGAAATTCCGAATTCCTTCAAATACATTTTCCCCTAAAGGTGACATCATCACATGCACTTATTGATCGAAATGGCCACCTTGCACGGCCTGATGATAGACTGCTCTCATTCACTGAATTACCAGGACAACAAAGCGGGCCTCAGTATGCTCAGCTGTTTCTATGGTTACGATTACAGCAGTCTCTTCAAAGCCACTGATGGAAATAAGAGTCGCTGCTGTGACTGCATCTTTGTGCTGTGTGCTGTCTCCTGCATGCAAATGTCCCCAATTTAAACTGTTTGCTGTCAACACTTCTCACACAAAAAGGACACTCAATTAGATTTGTGTGTATGTATATGCAAGTGTCAAAAAATCAGTTTTAACAAAATAGAAATTATTAACATGATTATCATGGAGGATTAGCCCACTCTGGCCTGTGTAGGTTTCATGTCGCAACTGTCTACTTAATTCATCGATATAAATTACGAAGCGGTGTAATTAATGATTTTATTTAACGGATCAATTAATGCCTGGAAGCT
The DNA here is from genome assembly GCA_026261675.1 of Hippocampus mohnikei. Classification (NCBI taxonomy): domain Eukaryota; kingdom Metazoa; phylum Chordata; class Actinopteri; order Syngnathiformes; family Syngnathidae; genus Hippocampus; species Hippocampus mohnikei. Next base: position 8,782,303 of record JAKGUB010000325.1, read on the forward strand.
TTAAACCTACTTCACGAGATGAAAAGTGCTTAAGGGGCTCTCTTAGACTGGCTTCATGCCTGAAGCCCGAAACCCCGTGCCTTGCTTAGAACGTCATCTCTGCTCAGATAGCATCCACAGAGTTGCCTTACGCCGGTGAAAGCCTCCCTGCCATGCATGACCCGCCAGTTGTCAATAAAAATCACCTAAAGTGAAACGGAGGGGAAAGTCAATTTTGCATTGCAATCACATCTGCCTCTTGACATTCTTATTGTTGTTGTTACAGGGTATTTACTGGTGAAAAATGGGAAATGGTCTTACTTTTCCTGGAGTGAGTTTGATCCACAGCTCATTCTCCGGCCGCCTCAGTTCCATGGTCAACTGTCGATGAGCAACATACCAGCGGCGAACAACGTTGTGAGGTATCGTGTTTATCACGGATCGGTCATAGTTGTTGTATCTACAAAGAAAAACAACTTTTTACGTATCAAATAGCAGCTGTATCCAAGAGTAGTGATCTGTGACCTGATCATAGTGATCAAAACATGTCATGCAAAACACGTTTTCAGAATACATAGCCAATATATATTGACCGTTATCTTTAGCGACAGATTAGGCACAAAAAAGTCAAAATAATATCGTTAACATACCGAATCAAGTAAACTTCATTATTCCAAGGATAGATATTGAGAATGGGGCCAATGCCTATCATGTGGTTATGGTGGCCGCCATCGCTTTCGACAAATTCGTGTCTGATTGGAACATGCGAAAGCAGGTCAAAATGTTCTGGTGATTGCAAACGAACGGTTTCAGCTGCATAGAAACCATCAACAAGCAGATTCCTTCCTCCAGTACCCTCATGCTTGAGACAGTGAAAAACCTGAATTCTGCAGGGGGGGGGGCAGAGAAAAAAGGTGTAACAAACAGAAGCAGCACACATTGGCAATGTTACCGTGCCTTTAAAGAAAGATTCCCTCTCCCACTTACCCACATGGTTCATGAAAGTAAGTTGTGTCAGTGTGGCGGTCAAGACTCAGCTGGCTGTAGGCAGTGTCTCCTCTGGAGAAATCTGAAGTGAAGCACCACATTCTTCCATATGTTGTCTCCCTAGAGGATCATTCAGGCAACAGATGCATATGGGAATGAGCGGACACGTCTGGATACATGCTAAATTCCTTAGCGATGTGGCCACTGATATCAGGAAGAAACACATAGTAAAGTAGGGAAAAAATGTGTTTTAAAGCACGTTATACCTGATTAAACTAACTCTCTGAGTCACGGCCTCCGTGGCTTCAACTGTAGCAGGGACATCGTCTACGAAAGCGATCCCATAGAGAAGATAGTTCTGTAGAAATGTCTTCAGTTCATCATCGCTGCTCATGAATGTGTCCCATTTGGAGGAGGCAACGTGGGAGTTATTGTAGATGTCTGCGTTCCAAAGAACGCGCGGATGTATGGTGCTCTGCTTCTTCCCCTCGTAACAGTTCTCAGCTAGCCAGCAAAGGCTGTACTTAGATGTATGACCACCGGGCCCTAGGGCGCAGAAAAGCAAATGTTGTTTAGCGACCTCATATTTAAAGCAGAGGGCATATCCGCAGATATGAATCAGAAAGTATCTTTGTGGCACTTCAGTTTTGATGATTATTTGGAAACGAGTCAAAGGGTGCGGCTCAGAAAACGATCAGAATGACGTTGCGCTTTTAAAGACAACGTTGGTTGACGCACATACTTTACACATGCTTTGTTTTAACTGTTATTAAATCAAAGTCAAGAGTACAAAGTGTGGTTGATTACCGGAATAGATAAACTGATTGTGCTGCATGCGAATGCGTGTGACGTATTAAGTACGTTCTCGACGCCGAATGGCTGTCATAGGCACAACACTGCAGAAGAATGCAATGCAATAAAAGTCTCCTCTAAAATGTGCAGCTGACTTTGCACTCAATATACATTTTAAACAGGTTGTTGATTGCAACTTGAAGAATGTTGTCCCCCTCCTCTTCAGTGCAATGCAGTTATTGGCATTGACAGGGGATGGAACATGCAATTGGCAAGCATGATCAATGATTGAACTGCCAAGTGCGGTGAATATGCAACCATACTGGCCATGCAAGGTGGGAAACAGGTTCTCAGCTCGCCGAAACTTCAGTTATCCTTGCAACAGGCTGATGTTCATTTTCATGTTGTAAAAAGAGGTGATAGTTGTGGATGATTGACACAACCATGTTGGGGGGCGGGTGATGATATTTTGTATTATTTTGTTTTGTTTTTATTGTTAACTTTTCTTTTGATGGCGGCACAGACACCCGCAGCGGCTCCTCTTGTTTCATGTTGAGAGGGAAGAAATTTCATCTGTGCTGTATGTTACACATACAGTATATTTGACAATAAAGTTTATCCAATCCAATCCAATCCAATGGGGGGGGGGGGGTTGACAGGGGCAAACGTGCTGGAAACGGCAAAGACAAACAATCTAAAAATCTAAAAGACAACTGCAAAACAAAAACGCTGCAAGTAAGAAATGCTGTCATAGGCCAAATACTGCAAACAAAAATTTCTAACACATAAATGAAAAACAAAAAAAATAGAAAACGCAAATATCAAATAGCAAAATAAAAAAAGCTACAAATGAGAAATGATGCAAATTGACCCATGACAGCAGAAGTTTTCCAGGACACTATGCCTGTTTGTTAAAAATTTTGTTCTTATTTACCCACTGTTTAAGTAAATTTAACCAAGTGTTAACTTTAACCGCACATATTCATGTTGCTCAAAACACGTTTAACTTTAAACAGCTGTTAACTTGACATTAAAATTGGCACACCGAAGGACCACCGCTAACTTTTAAAACAGTGAGGTTAACTCTCAAGATGTATGTGTGTATATATGACGCGAAAGAGGAAAATCCACGAAGTAGGTACCCCCATGATGGATGTACAGCTCATGTGTATGTGTATATATAATAATTATAAAGCCAAATGTAATGCTATACATGCATGTAGAAGTAAATGTTTGCATTAATTGACATTATTTAATGCTATATACTATATATATATATATATATATATATATATATATATATATATATATATATATATATATATATATATATATATATATATATATATATATATATGTATAAGTTAGGTTAGTGTCTAAATAATAATCTTTTTCGGCATTTTCGCTTTTTTTTGGGGGAATCGGCGATGCACTGAATCCGCAATAAATGAATCGCGAAGTAGCGAGGGATCACTGTATATATGAGTGGATAGATGGTTAGCAGTACTGTAACTAGAATAGATTTACAAGTGAGGATGAGGTGGTCATCTTCCAATTTGGTGTGATCGGGGCGAATGTTGAGGTCAATACTTCCGGTGTCCAAATTTCTCTGGTTTGTTTTGAAGTTGAACGACGAGTCGGAGCGGCAGTGATCCCTCAACCAGACGTAGTCCAAATGCATCCGACTTCCTCTGTAGTGGAGCTCTGGTACGTGCATGAAGAGCAGGAGCGTTAACGGCAGCTTTCGTCTTTTCGACGAATATTTCAGAACTCACCCAGACAGTCTTCAAGTAAGTGCAGAGTTGCCGGTGGGGCAGCGTATCCACGGACGAGCTTTTTGTTTCTCCATGCAGTCCGGTTTAGAGCGCAGAGACGCTGTGTGTGTGTGGTACCGGCTCGTATGCTCCTGCTCAGCATCCCGATCATGTCTAATGCCTGACAGGACCTCTCTCACATAAAACCACTAAGTTTCAGAATTTTTGATGCAACTGTTGAGGCACTGCGGACTCACCCCGGCACTGACTCACGAAAGTGTTCATTAACAGCACCGCTGTCTACTGTCTTGCGCTTGGCTTTCTTTCATCAAAGCGAGTTTCCCTTTACAGGTGGACCGGGCCGTGAAGCGTGACCTGGATTAGATATGAAACGCGTTAGAATTTACATGCGATTCGAATCGATAACGTGGTACTGATGCATAGTGGAGTGCGCATACTGAGCGAATTGGCATATACAGTACAGTAATACCTGCTGGCGTACTTCGGCCTAAAAGGCAGTTTGGGACATATTCTTAAAGACACAGGCCCAATTTCCATTAGGAACTGCTTTTTAAAAATCATATATAAGAACTAGATTTTTTTTTGTTTGGTAATGCTGCATACCAAACTGACATATTGGTAAATCGACAAGGTTGTGGTTGGTTCTGTTTAAGTATCAATAGTTGTTTCAGTCATAGGCTAGTCGAAGTACGTAGTACAGTAGTTGTAGTGCTTTTTTTGGATTAGTAGTAGTAGTATTGACCAGAAGATGTCACTATTTTGTAACAGTACCCAGAGCGCTGCTGCCCATACTGAATCAGAAACCGCAAAACAGGCCATTGTGTTTTACTAATTTTCAGATTACGTCCTCAAATAGTCAGGATTTTATTTTATTTTATTTTTTTACTAAACAGCGCCAGTTTCCCCCAGAAAAAAAAGTATTTGAGTTTGAAATTCCGATGGGAAAAAACGCCGAACGCGACATGGACATTTAAAGTTAAAAGACGCGTACAGTACATACAGTGCAATTCAACATAGGATGATAAATCATTCCTGGTCAGACGTCAGATTTCGTACGTTCTGTCAAATCAGCCTTTGGTGCAGTTAATCCAATTAAAAAACTTTTCTTCGCTTTACACTGGAGGGCATTCTTTCTTTCGTGGTCATTTGGGATCAAACCCATCCGTGTTTGGATACATTCTCCGAATGCCATTCTGCAATATTGTCTGATTTCAAACTGTTTATCCCTGTCTTTGAAGTAGCACCCAGACAAGTGTAAAATGTTGCAATATGGCCTGTTTGATTGTGAGAATGTTGAACGTGATCATTCGCATGGGCTCGGACTGACGGCAGCGGCGTGCTACCTTCAATATCAGTCGGATATTTGAATAGTTATAGTCGCGAAGACGGACGATGAGAACCACCGTCACTGGACATTTAATTGGGTACCTCGTTCCAATCTTTTGAAACGTAATGCACGTGTGTTAATGGTTGTGGAGGCTTGCACTGCGTCATATAGAACGATCTGCTGTTTGAACAACAAACATATTGAGGTATATTTATAAGTCAGAGTGATACCCGGCTTTTAGTGATTTTAGTTTGTTTTGAATTCCAGTTACTTTTTTAAATGTAATTCTAAATGCGAAGATTATTGTGCTCTTGGAACATTATACAAGTATTTTTTTTTTCGGATGTCAGATTTTATTTTCGGATCGTCGATCTTTTTTATATGCATCGAGAAATGTAGGCCGACTATGAAAATGATATATATTAAGGGCATGTCTTTTGCACTTATGTACCACAATGTATGCATTAAAATGGCATTTTTGTTATATATCTAGTTAGTAAGTGCATGGTGCTATATCGTCCCCAAGTACCACCGCTGACAACCCCCGCCACCCGCCCCATTTTAGCATACTTGCTAATCCCTGTTCTAGAACATGACAAATACAAGCATGTGTACAAATGCAAACACAAAACCGCCTTAATATGAACCATTACAACACACTACCACAGAAAAAAAACACTGTGTAGCGCCCCATTTTTTTTACTTCATTTAAAAAAAATCTATTTCACACGGAGTTAGAGTGAACACTCAAATTTGGGATTTTCTGGTGAGCACGTGAAGGCAGCACGAGCCTGCCCCTGTTTACTTGCTCATGTCAGCTGTGTCCCCGCAGTGGCTCTCGTGTAGATTGCCCTCGACCGACCAGAACCTTGGACCTAGATCAGAGTGACATTATATCATCAGATTTCGTCAGCCGTTTCCTATCTCGCAGAATTTTTTTTCGAGCCAGCCTCTCGTGGACCTTGCACAGGGCGGCAAATCGGGTTCACTGATTCCCCCCCCCCCCCTTTCTTTCTGAAAGATGACGCTAAAATCCAATAAAAACGAACAGACTGTCATATTGGAGCCTGTGGACTCCGTCCGGACAGCCCTCTCCGATCTCTACCTAGAGCAGCTTCTGCAAAACAAACCAAAGACTGACAAGGTAAATTGTCGCTTTTGCATTTCATCTTTAAATACTCGGATTTTTCTGTTTGCTTCCGGGAATGTGGTGCAGCACATGACTGTTGTTTTGTCTTGGGGGTGGGGGGGCGTTTTGGCTTTCAGATATTTCGGAGGAATATTCCTTTTTGCAGCACAATTGAACACCTTAGCCCCGAAAACTCAAATAGGATAATGATAGAATGTATTTTGTTGAAAGCTGAGTCACCTCAACTGTGTTGCCCACTCAGCCTGAACTGGATCCAGCAGACATGGCCAAAGCTTTCCCACTTCTGCACTCGCTTTCCAAAAATACACATGGAAATCTTGTAACAGCTGAGGGGTAAACACGTTTCTGTCATGAATAATCTACGTTTATTTTTGTGATAACGTCATCATCTTTTGGTTGTTTGTTCAGTGAACTTCAGAATACAGCATTGCAGTGTTTTCCACTCAGAGTAGGATCTCTTGAGGCTATAGTGAGTGGTTGTGGACTGCATCATATGGTAGCAGTCTGTCCAAGACATACACAACTTGTTTTAAAAAATAGATTATGGTGGGAAGTCTTGTCATACCGGGAAATCATGTTAATAACTAGTTAAATGATCTGTTGAAATAGATTGAAATTGCCAACTCAGCAGTGAGGTACATAGGAACGTGACAAAGGAAGGAAACTTTTTTTTTCTTACCTCAGCACTTTTGTCTTCTGTATAATGCTGATTTAGTAAGTGAGGTCGTCACACTAGAGACTGCTGAGCATAATGTTGGTCAAAGGTTGCATTAGGATCGTTAGGGAACAACAACAAAAGTCAACTAAGCAATATGCTAAGACTGGCAAGTATAGCAACGTCAGCATTTAGGTAGATTATTTGGAACATGCTTTTTAGGGCTGCCGTTTATAACAGGAACACCAAAAGTGCCCCTTCTTATGGGTAATTAAGGGGAAGGGGTTAACCCAATAGAGCTATTATTTTATGTTAAGGTCCAGCGGCATTTTTGGCCAATTGTTAATTGTCAACTCCTAAAAATCTGAAGGAAAAAAAAAATCAATAATAATGAATCATCCTAAATGTAAAGCTCTTTTTTTTTTTATGTCAAACTAGGTTGAGAGCGTGTTCTTATATATTCAGAAACATGCTTGATGAAGTATTTTATGTAAATTAGGTATAGATAGTGGGCCAGGAAGTACAGTACTTGCCTTTGACCAACTTAGCAGATACCAAAAGGCTCCCTTTCCTGAAGGCTAGTTGTTTGTCCTATAGCTGTGCCACACCCAACACGGGCATTTAGAAAGGCCTCTCAATCCACTCATTGTCCATTATCACATATCTGTGGATTGTGAGGGGCAGTATCATCTATTGATGAAATTTGCAGAACATTCCTAAGTTTTTGTGGTTTCAACACGGTCTTGCTTATTCGCACCACACACACAGTTGAGGACCAGTACAGTATGACGTTTGTGATTTCACACAGTGTCATTCAATCTCCTGATGTAACTGCAAATATTTTCCTCTGTCACCCGTCTGTTAAACTCAAATAGCACAAGGCCGGGAATTAAATATCACGTTGCATGGAACTACGCATCCACTCAGTCAACTGTTGACTGCAGGTTTAAGACAAGAAAGGAACATGCTAATAAGATGCCAAGTATGGAGTTTGGCTGTAGTAGTTTATTTATTATAAATTATATTTTCTGTCTATCTTAGGAAACCTCAATAATACCTCCCTGTTAGTGGTTGGTAAACCGCCAGGACAGACTCCAGCACGCCTGCGGCGCTCGTGAGGATAAGCGGTTCAGAAAATGGATGGATGGATATTTTATGACCTTGCCTGAAATGTCTAACCCGATAGCTCTTATGTCATCCCCTGTTGTGCTTAGCACCGCTAGGGAGCATACTTTCATAGCATCTGGGATTTAGTATTGTCACTATGTCTTAACCAACATCAAAAGATAGAATGCATTTCAATCTTTATGTAACTACTGTATCTAGTTCCTACTCTCTGTGGGATTAATGACTAGATTTTCATATCCTCTCCGTTGTCTATTAACATACACAGCAGTGGAGATTTGATGAGAGGCCTCCCTGTTTGCCCTTTGGAGGGAGTGGGGCGGGGGCAAAACAAGGGTTTCAGTTTTCAATCATGTTGATTTCAGTTCATTTAGTTGTCAAGTGCAGGTCACGAATTCAGGTCTGGCCTCATCTTTGCACCCCATATTGAATGGAAGCCTTAAAAATGACTTATTTGTAATTGTCATCCAAGACAGTACTCTCGATTTACTGCTGTTGTCTGACGGGATCCCTTGATGACACCGGTGGTATCCATGACAACACGAACCTGTCGGACCAGATCATTGGATGTGTTAAATGAGGTGTTATAATGTTGGGTTAATTTTCAACCGATAACATGTGTTGAAACTGCAAATGAAACATGAGCAAATAGCAAAAGGCTTTCCCTTTAACTTTTAGAAAAAAATCCTGATGCAAGATGCTCTCATTTTTTGCAGTATAATGATATTTTTTTGCTCTCTCTCCTTTTTTTTGTTGCAGGTAGCCATGCAAACCTTTGAGAATAAAGGTGCTGAGGTTTATACCAATGGAAGTGCTAAATATGCGAATGGCACTGAGCTGACCAAAATGAAAGAAGTCATGTTTGAAAAAAATCCCTCGGAGCCAATGGTACATCTTGTATTTGCAACACATCTCCACTTTTTTTTCTCACCATGTGGATTAATGTTGCTTGATTCTCCCTCATTTGTCCCTCAACATCATCTTTCCTCTACAGGGAGTCACTCTGAAAATGAATGACAAGCAAAGGTGCACAGTGGCAAGAATCTTGCACGGAGGATTTATACACAGACAAGGTAGTAAATCAAAATTGACCTGACAGTGGGGTTTGGTTAAAACCCTTGCTGAGAGGGCTGTCATGGCATTTTGATATATAGTTGTGTTTTCCTCAAGCTGTGATGCTGTTTATACATTTCATTGCTTCCCTTTTTTTCCAGGATCCCTGCACGAAGGGGATGAGATAGCAGAAATCAATGGGAAAAGTGTGACTAACCAAACAGTCGATCAGCTGCAAAAGATTTTGGTGAGTTAACACTTAATTGATCACCACAGTTGTTAGGAGAAACACGCAAAACACAACAATTAAACTGTACCATCCCTTTTTTTTTCCTGCAGAAAGAAACAAACGGAATAGTCACAATGAAGATTGTTTCCAACCAAAAAAGTCGCTCCAAAGCTTGTGAGGTAATATAGAAACATCGAAAACTTGCCTCAAAACAATAGCATGGGTAATATCTTAACAGATTCATGGCTTTGCTATCTTTTCCTATATTTTTTTCTGTACATTTTGCCCGCTAGGTGAATCTTCTCTTAATCGATGAAAATCCAAGGTGACTATTTAAGTAGTGGACACTGGCTTTGTTAGTTTGAATGTAAAAGACAATCGTAGTTTAGTGTGTTTCTTTCGGCTCTCTAAGTACTGTTAATAATATCATATTTCCTCACGCGTTTAATCCAATGGACGCATTAATACAAAGTATCCTTCAAATTTCCCATTCATAGTAGTGATTAATACATTTTATTAGATCAGCTGTCAATTTCAGTGAGATTTTGATGGTTCATTCATAATTTTCAACGGGAATGTAGAATGTGAAACCAAATTCATGTTTTTGTATCAAATACTGCGACTCTTTGGGAAGAGTTTCTTAATCCCTTTGGCCGTGGTAATCAACACTAAATGTTTTTTTGTAATTTTTGTAAAAGCAACCATGTACTCTTGCATTGGATAGATGTATAAGTACAGTATTTTTCATCCTGTATATTATTTTATACAAGTAGTATATATGTTTATTTTTGTTAACACTGAAAGTCTGTATCCACTCTACCATGAAAGCATATAGTATTATTTTGTTACACGCTGGCAACGCACAAAATAAAATTGTACTCTTCTACACTTCCAAACTCACGGTGTTATGCTCTCGATTTGCAGACGTACATGAGGGCCCAGTTTAACTACGACCCCTCCACCGATGAACTCATCCCGTGCAAAGAGGCCGGGCTACGTTTTCAAACTGGTGACATCATCCAAATCATCAACAAGCAGGATCCCAACTGGTGGCAGGGTACAGTAGAGAGCAGTGCTGCCAACTTCGCTGGACTTATACCGTCGCCAGAGCTCCAGGAATGGTTGGACAAATACATCATTTCATTTTAATTTCATAATTTTTAGATGACGGACATTAAGCTTTTTATATATATTTAAACGCGCACACACAGTGGCTTGCCAACTTGTTCGTCCCACTTTTTCTTTTTGACTTTTTGCCACAAAAAGCTCAAGAGGGTGGAATACTTTTGCAAGGCAACTGTTTATAATCTTCATAGCAACCCCCAGATAAAAAAAAGCCATTATGTAAATATTATACCATGCAAATTTGGTCCTTTATGGCCCTAAGAACAACACCGGTCTGTGAAGCTCGGGAAGTGCTTGGATGAATGGCACATCAATGCTTTGCAAGAATGAGTCCTCCTCCTATGAAAAGCTTCCGATCTTGGTGAACACAAGAAAATTCTTCACAATTGGATGATGATAACATTCAGCTGAGCTGTGGTTGAATTCTTGTGAATTAGAACCATCAGAAAATAGGTTGAAGCTTCTATTGGCGTGTATTTCATTTTTGCATTGATTTGAAACATGTTTGTGCGTGCACAGTATTGGTATTTCATGCAGTTAATGCCTTTTTGGGACCGTCTCAGGCTTGACACAATTGTGTTTTCCCTCGTTTCAGCAAGTTGCACAAAACTTTGTTTCCCCCGACAGGAGAGTGGCAAGTAAAAGCAAAGCCAAAGACAGTCAGTCCTGGAGCCCATTTGGAAAGAAAAAGAAGTGCAAAGACAAGTACCTGGCTAAGCACAGCTCAAGTGAGTTTATCACTGGGATCATGGTCCCCCCACCCCCGCCATTGTATGGTTTGCTCACAACCAAATGTTATTTCAGTTTTTGACCAGTTGGATGTGATTTCTTACGAGGAGGTTGTCCGGCTCCCTGCTTTCAAACGGAAAACTTTGGTGCTCATTGGTAAGTTACATTCATCTGCTACTTTGTAAATGTGCAGTTTTTATTCAACCATCCATTCATTTTCTAATCCGCTGATCCGAGTTTTTGATTCATTCTAGTGAAAAAGAACATACTTAAAATGGCCGGCACTGAACGAGTTAATAATCTTTGAATAATTACATGCAATATTTTGGTGCTGGTCATCATTGGAGAGCAATGAAATGTGTTTTGAATGTGATGTTTTAGGTGCGCCTGGTGTAGGCAGGAGTCACATTAAAAATTCATTGCTGAAAAAATATCCGGATAAATTTTCTTATCCTGTTCCACGTGAGTAGTACAGAAGATCAACCAATTGTATCCAACACGGAAGGGATTGAGTTTTACAATTCTAACTTTACATCAACAGACACCACCAGAACGCAACGGAAGGATGAGGAGAATGGGCAGGAATATTATTTCATCTCCAACGACGCCATGACAAAGTGCATCTCAGAAAATGCGCTGCTTGAGTACGGCAGCTTCCAGGGAAATATGTTTGGCACCAAAATTGAGACCATCCAGAAGATCCACGAGCAGGGCAAAATTGCACTGCTGGATGTAGAACCACAGGTTTGTATTGTACTCGTTGGGCCCTCAGTGTCGACTGAATTCTGTTACCCCACATTGAATCTTGAGGTAGCGCGTGTATAGTTTCTGTTCCTAACCTAATGCATTAACAAAGTCAGAATTACAGTAGGCCTATGCAATAGTAGTATGAAAAACTATTCGAGCTCATTTTTATCACAGTATTTTTCATTCTTTTCTTCATTTCTTGGCAGACGTTGAAGGTTTTGCGGACTGCTGATTTTGCTCCTCTTATGGTCTTCATTGCACCCACCAACACAGCTACTCAGGTGAGACATCCTTATTGTAGTAGCCGACAAGGATATTTGACTCCACCAGCTAATCTTCTGCATTTTATCATCCTAGACGGAAAATCTGACAATGATCCAGAAGGAGTCCGACGCCATCCTGATGGCCTACAGACACTTCTTTGATCTGATCATTGTCAACAACGATGTTGATGAGAGTGTGAAAGTCGTGGAAGAAACCTTGGAACAGGTCACCTCCACTCCACAGTGGGTGCCTGTCTCGTGGGTGTACTGATAGATGTTAGACTCCAGCGTAATATCTTATTTGTTTTATTTCTTAATGCAGTCCAATATCACTTCTGACACAAAACCTCAGAGTTAGTGATATCCCGAGTCTGAATGGGGTTCATTTTTGGTTAATGTTTATTGTCAGAAAAAAAAAAAATTTGCACGTGTGCGCGTTTAAAATAAAGCAATATTTAGAAAGATTTATATCAGAAAACTGAGAACTTCACCAGGAATGTTGATGATTCAATTGGTTATTTGTGTTTTAGGCTTTTGAGGAAGCTTTTGTTGCCATACAACTGTGATTGTTGTATTGTGGTTAAATACAAAATAGGACCGTAACTGTGAAAGAAGCCCACCCTTTTCAAATCGTTGGATTTTATTATTACATCCTAACGTCATAATGTCTTCAGTTATCACAACAGGACATGAACATGTTTGTCCAGCCACGCCATTTCAGTTAATAAGAACTTGACCTGTCAAAACTGTCACATCAAATTGTATACCTCATAGGCAGTTTAGAGGCACTTTTCCAAATATTAAAGTTCTCAGCTGTGTTGCAACTGCTTGTTTGATTTTATTGAATGTTGAAACATTGACCAGGAACCTTCAACATGCCAGATGTAATACATTCATGAACTGAGGTCAGTGGTGATAAAAATCATTTTAAGAGCGCAGTTGAATACGGTAGCATTCAGACTTTTCAGAAGTCATCATTTCCCTCTTTTGATTCAACGTCTGTATTTAAAAGTTGTGAAACACAAACATTTTTTCATCTGCTACACTTTTAGCTAATTGATGTAGTGATGGTAATATACAATGTCCAGTATTTTCTTGATCAATTCCATTTTGTGTCAGTATGTTTTTTATTACATTTGTGCGATATCGCTACTTGTCCAATACTTTTTGGGGGATTTGGAATTTGGTGCCATGGATTTAAAAATAATTTGCTTGATTATTATTCATGACAAGATGGGGCCAGTAATAACAAATAAAATCAAGAAAAATAAAGTATACAAGTTATTCAAGAAAACTACGGTAGTAGCACGGTGACCGAGTGATTTTCACATTCGCATCACTGTTCAGAAATTCGGGTTTCAAATCCAGGCTCTGGCCTTCTTTAGCGGAGTTTGTTTTTTTTCCGGGTACTCCGGTTTACACCCACATTCCAAAAACATGCATGTTAGGTTCACTAAAGACTCAAAAATTGTCCTTTGGTTGTCAAAGTGGATGTGATTGGTTGTTTATCCATGTGCTCCATTCCAGTGGCTGATGACCACCCTCATCTAAAAATCAACTGAGATGGGCTGCAGTTCACCTGTGAGCTGAATGAGACTAAATGGTGCAGAAAATGGATGGAAAAGAAATTAATTGGATTAAGAATGCTGAAAACGTGTTAAAAACGGCTTTCCATAGGACTGACCTCCTCAACACAGTTGTGAATAAATTCACCAAATAATATTCCGAATGAGAATGAGTAAAGTAGCTTCCAGGTGGGTTCTCCTGGGTCCACTCCGTGTTTGATCAAATCAACAGTGAGCATCCATGAACACCCGCCGTGCTGCTCACCACGCCCCCTTCCGAGGTACGCCATTTTGTTGTCAAATCCTGAGGCGATCAAAATAAACCGCTTTATGTGAACTTACAACCGCGCTATACCTATGACACTTAACACCTGTAAGGAAAAGAAAAACACTTACGATGTTAATATGGACGTGTTTAGTTTAAAACTGAGTTGTCACAAGCGATGAAGCAGCTCCCCAGATGTCCCTAGCCATTTTATTAACATGAAACTCGCCTCGGCTGACGTCACCGAGCCATCTTTGTCCAGCTAATCCTAACTGTATGTTATACCTTCATCACGGCTCGGTCTCCCGTCACCTACAGTAACAGTCTGCTGCTGCAGTCATATACGAAGAGGAAAAGGGGTATTTTAACAGCCAAGTGGACATTTCTTGACCGTGGACCCAAACCAGTGCCCCTCCTCGGCTATATAGGCAGGGAACGCCAGGCTAAGCATCCAAAGGGTGCCACAAGGCTAGAGAGGAGCGCACAAGGCAATCCACATCCATCTGCCAGCCACTTAGCACACGCTAACATTTCCAGCCCGGATTTCAGCACAGCTGTCAAGCCAACACTACCACAAAAAATGTAAGTACAGCGTTTTAGCTTGTTTCTTTGTGGATTTAGATGCATGAGTGGGGTTCCCACGAAAATCTGCCGGCGACCACCTGGATGTGGATATGTCTCTTTCATCAGTCTATTTCGTTTGTATTGTGCTGCGCTGATGTTTTATTTGACAGCTTTCCGTTAATGTTACTCGAATGGCGGGAAATAATAGTTCAGTTTTGCCTCGGAGCAAACGTAAGTCTCGTTTGCTTTTGTGATTTTTGACGTTTTTGAGGTGAAAAGACGAGCCGTGTTTATTTTCTGCCTCGTCTCGTGCCGCTAGCTGCAGCCAGCACGCACGCATTTTTTTTCCAGTTTGGACCGGTTCTGTTTGAAAGGACGTCGTCTTTATCATTGCACACACGCTAGTTAATCTATTCATTGGTGCTACGTTGATTACAAAATAATAATATTTCGCCTATGTCTAACATTTATCGGGTGGTAATTTTGGTTGTTGAGGCGAGGGTGATGATGGAGCTATTTCTAGAAGCATCAAGGGCATATTGTGGAGCCCGTCTTATTTTTATGGCGTTAGCCACAAGGCCATTTTGGGGTCTAAACCACGGAACACTATTTGACACATTTAAAACAACTGGTCACATATACTGTCATTTTACTAACTGTAATTTAGGCCTGGGCCTGATATTTGCAACCTCCTGCAAGGGGGTAGGCTAGCCTCTCTGTCGTCGATGATACGCGAGGGTGGACAGCTAACTATAATTATATATCACCATATTCCACTCTAGCCATTAGAACGTTTCTCGTCTGATGTTTTTGAAGTACAGTGCATGTGTTAGCAAATATTTTAGGGAGAACTGAATGAATGGAGGATAAAGAACAAAATGGCTAAATCAACCTTACACGTTTGTAAGAAAGCCCACAATCTTAAATTTGATCGGGTTCCAGCATCATTATATGCCACTCCGTGTTTGTATCCTCACTTTGCTGCCTCAAATCTCGATTTATTATCAAATTTCAGTCGACCATTTTTGCTTGAAATCAAATCTCCTGTCAAGGAACCTCCCAACTGCTGCTGTCGGCAGCCATAGTATTTATAGGCCGTGAAACGTGATATTTTACTGGCAGTCGTGTGGCCGCAGTTTTGGTTGTATAGAATTGAAAGGAATGTAAGGTTTAAGGTCCGAGAGGTCACAATAGACCGAGAGCCAAGTCATACTGGTCCGGACTGGAGTGGTGCTGTTCAGTGCTGAAATGTCTCTCTCCAGTGCTGAAAGTCACGCATTGTACTGATGACAGTGTGGATTCAAAAATGCAATTATTTTCCAGAGCCATTAACTCAATACTATATTTGAAAGTCCAAAGGAAGTGAATACATTTAGCTGAATACACGTTGTATTGTCTGAGGTCTGTGCAAAGAGGAATACTGTATGACATTTTCCCAAGTCAGTATCATGAGATCTGATGTTGCTGTTCATCAGGATCTGAGCTGATTACAATTTGGAAAGGGAATAAAATGCTCTTGGTGTCTTTTTCGTAGAAATCACGCACGTGATTAATTGGCATTTTGAATTTTGTGCATGGTAAATGCACCAGATATCATTGATTTCCACTAACAATACAACTCAAGCTGTGGAATTCAGGATGCGATAAAAACACAAAATAAACAGCAGTGAATGAAAAGTTACTGTGGAAGCCTCATGTTATTGTCAAATGACGTTTTTAGATCAATGAACAATATCAATATCACTCGTTAGCCTTGCCAATAATAATATGCTAGGAAGGACCAGACCATTTGGCCAATTATCCAACAGGATTTTATGTTGTTGAAGGATTAGTAATGCGTGTTGGTGATAAGGTGACCTTTCTAGACAGTTTTGCCTGACAGTGTTGGAGTAGCTTTGCCACCATTCACCTACCATCGTCTAGCATGCTAAATTTAGCGTGGCAAGCACATTAGGTTCAAAACAAGGATTTTTACACGCAATTAAAAAAAAAAAAAAATTACATTTTACATCGTAACCACAAATGTATTTTTGTTGAAATCATGATTAATAAACAGCATTACAAAATCAATGCCAAAACGTGTTTTTTTATTTAACTTTGAAAACTGAAATTAAAATGAACAAAAATAAATCAGTCGCAAAGTAAAACAATATTTTAAAATAACAGCAATAAAAAACAATACTGATAGTCCCTGCTGTGCACGCTTTGATCATGACCTCTCAGGGACAGTGTGGCACCATTTATTGACGCTCCCCCCAAAGGTTTGTAATTTCTTATACATGCCACAAGATGGCAGCAAATCACTTGTTTCTATTGGCAAAGTCTGATGAAATCAAGATCGACATAGTTGCTTGGCACAAAGATACCACCAGATGGGGCCAAAGATATATTTTTGTATTCGATATGGCTTTGGCCTGGTCACAAAGAAAGCAAACAGGTGAGCTAGAGGTTAGATTGCTCTTTAAAAATTCATCGCTACACAAATTTGCAATGCCGAACCGCAAATATGTGAGTGGGGTCCACCATGTATGTTTTTTTTTCACAATTAGGTCTGCCCCAGCTGGAGCCCCTGCACCAGAGGGAGGGAGTCAGGCTCCTCCTAACCTCACCAGTAACCGCCGTCTGCAGCAGACACAGGCACAGGTGGACGAGGTGAGCACAAGTCATTTTGGAGCCTCATTTATTGTACACTGCGAGCTGCTGCGCAAAAGCAAAAAAATTGAACACCACATCTTTTTAGTCACGATGTGCTGTTTCACTCCCCAGGTGGTGGATATTATGCGTGTAAATGTGGATAAGGTTCTGGAGCGTGATCAGAAGCTGTCCGAACTGGACGACAGGGCTGACGCTCTGCAAGCTGGAGCCTCTCAGTTTGAGACCAGCGCTGCAAAACTGAAGAATAAGTACTGGTGGAAGAATGCTAAGGTGGGGACGTGCACACGCGCTCATCATGAGCAACAAATGCATTTCTTGGATGTACTCGAAGTTTATGAGAAAAGTAAACTATCATTTCCAGTTCAAGCACAACATTCTCCTGATGGCATGACCAATTTTCCTTTCACCACTTTTGTCATGTGACAATATCAACAACTTGGTTTGTTTTTATCTTCTGACCACAGATGATGATTATCCTGGGTGTGATATGCGTGATTGTCCTCATTGTCATTATTGGTAAGAATTGTTTTTATCTTGATCGTTAAAATATTAGAGTACAGTAGGCGTGTATGTTGCAGAGTGTAGAAACGGACTTTGACGTGCCTGATGTCGTTTCTTGCTTTCTGCAGTGTACTTCAGCACCTAAGAAGAGTCACTTCCTACCCCAGTCTAATCCCAACGACCTTGCTTCAGAAGGAACCCCGAAATTCATGACAAAAGGAATCACAGATAATGAGTAAATGTATCTTTCCCGATTGGCTTCAATAGAACACCCCTAAACCCTTCAGAGCCATACGGTTCAGTCATTTCCACCACCTCGCCTCTGGACCCCTGTCAAATATTTGTCCCGTGAGTGTGCGGCCCCGCGTCCCGTTCCGGGTCCTCTCGGCTTCTCTAACCTGCCATAACGAGAGCCAAACATTTGTGACGATGCAACAACAGAAAAGGAAACTGATTGGCAATGATAATTGTTACATGACTGATCTATATCTAGTCATTTGTAGAGTTTTATTCTGATATATACTGTTTTGTAGGTGTGCGTGCGAGTGTGTGCATTTTGTATTTTTTAAGTTTTGTATTCATTTTCTGTATGCTTCAGCGTCGACTACTGCCTAATAATCCAAGTGTGTATCTTGCATGTTCTAATCACCCGTCCGTCCCCCGCTTACTCTTTATTTCGCTGTATTTCTGAAACGGCGGCAACAATCAAGAGTGAGCCGCAGAACTGAAATCTGTTTGGATTTTTAGCAGTCGCAATCTCCAGGTTGAAATCACTTGAGAGTTCATTCAGGTCTAAGTTATTGTTCACGGGTATTGATCAACACAAAGTAACGCGTGAATTTTTCCACTATCGCTTGGTTATTATTCCCTGTCCCTTAAATCTGACCGTTGCATCTCCTCTGAAGGTCTTTTCCCTTCCCACGTTTCTCTTTAAGGTCTGTTTATGTCCTCAGCTCTCCAGCCGTCTCCCTCGTGTCTTGCAGCATGCTTGAATGCCCAATCGTTTCAAAACTGCCCTAGTACCGTTGGACCAATGTCTGTAGGTGTTTCTTTTTTTTCTTTTTTTTTTCTAATTAAGTACGTAGTGTCTTATTTCAAAAACATTCCTTCATTGCGGTCTAGTGCAAAATGCTCTTACTGTAGCACGTGTAATTGCAAGTATATGTCAAGTGCGCAATGAAACTAAAGGCCGAAGTCAGTCATTCAAACAACTGGAAAAAAAAAACCCCGATAAGGTCTAAGGGTATATTTGGTGGGAAGCAGGATTAGGATGTCATCTTGTGGTAGGTATCATTTATGTTGACTACTACAACTAACATGCTATTGCCTGGTTTGTAGCTGGTTTTAGTGGCACCATCAGACATGAATCTTCATTTCCCAAGTGAAACAGGCACACACGAAAAGGCCTTGGCATTTACTTTTAGTTACAGTCGGTCAAAAGAACGGAAGCAGTTGAAAGTGCACTGAACCAGCTTGTTTTTGATGGCACTACCACACTGGGCTATATAACCGGGTCGAACGTGTGCAGCCACACCTCCATATGAAGAGCACATGAAACAGTTCAGCCTTGCTTGCATTTTAAAAAGGCCCCGCAATTGACTGTTCAAAACGTATTTAAACAAAACAAAGAAAAAAATCAAAGCATTCCTTGGTTATCCCTATGGTTCTGCATCCATAAATGTAATAGATTCTATTTTTTATTATAATGTATTTTTGTGTGAAACAGACAGGCGAAGAGGAAGTTCCTCTCCTTCTGTCTGGCGTGTGCGTTTCCTTTTTATAATTCCGCTGTTTGTGTTATACACTGCCAAGCAACAAGCTGCTGAGGGGGGAGCTTCTCTTGTTCATTGCACTTGTCTGTCACGGCGCCCTTTCGTGTACAGTTGCAAAACTGTTGGCGTTCGGGGTGGTACATATGGCCCCTAGTCGGCTATTTGATGAGTAACTGAGCAATAGGTGCACTTGCTGTAGTTTTAGCTGATTAGGTCCAGATGAATAAGAAATACACTTTAGCATTAGCTTTCAGTCTTGGTCGTAATCCGCTGTAGTTCAAACTAAGTGTATTCATTATGTGTACTTGGTAGCCTTGGGGTTTTTATGTTAGCAGCTAGCTAGGTAGATCCACCACCTTTACTCGTTGCTGATTCGGAATCGTACTGTTGTGCGCGTGTGCAGGTGCATCCATATGGTGTGTGTTAGAATAGCTCTACGCCAGGAATATCCCCAGGAATATCCCCACTTTATCCCGACAGATTAGGCCGTTTAAATCTCTTGAGTTGAAGGCACCTTAGTTTCTTTGCCCACTGTAGTACACAAGGATAGTGGGCCACGGCCCTAACCCTTCGACAAGATCCCCCACCCCTAAAACCCTTAACCCACATCACACTCTCAAGTGTACCTACAACCAGAACAAAAGATAACCAAAGACCTCATGCCTGGGCTTGTGCTGACGATTGCCATCAAAAACAAGCCGCGTGGAGTCGGTGAACCCAAACGATCTGAACCTTGTTGTCTGCAATTACAGGACCTCTTACTGCCACACACACCACAGAGTGTGTCGGTGAGGCCAGTGAGTCGACCTTATGCACGTTAAAGCAGAATTTACAGACCGCATGCATCGATTCTCAGAACACCTTGTGTGTTGCAAGTCTAAAGGAAATTATTGAATCTGTAACCAGATTTTATACACAGGATCCTTTAACTAATATTTGCACAACCTCGTTTTCATGACCTTTTCCTGCCAACTTTTACCGGTAAGTAGCTCCAAATATCGGACGGAAATCTACACTAATATGCTTTGTAATAAGAACTTGTTTTGAGGGTGAAGGGGGCCTATATTGTTTTGTTTTCAAAGTCACCAAAGGTGTACAGTAAAAGGGGACAGAAAAAATTGGGAATTAGCAAAGTATAAATGTGGCACACCGTTATGAATAACGAGGCCCTTTTCGCCATCCTGCTGAGGTGAAGTGACGCTACTGATTGGGGTAGGACAGGTGTTATTCCATCAATCCAGCTGTCGTCCTGTGATTGCTCAACCAATTTGATCACAAACGGAGAAAATGAAGCAAGCGCTGTCTCTTCACATTGCTTTGCTGTATCGTGTGAAAAAAGGCGTGCACCTATATTTGAACAGCGTGGCACGTATTGTTCGTTGAAGTCATTCTTTCTGGGTGAGCACATCTCTTCTATGTGAGAATATTGCCTGACGCCATCCTTGTGAAATTTTCAGCTGTCTCAAATTTAAGCTGCACTCAGCCCCATTTGTTGGGTGATCTGAAACACTTCACGACGACCAAGTGTTTTTTTTCTTGCTTTTTTTCTTTGTGATCTTGTAATCCATTCTTGAAATAAGCATACTAATCAACTGTTGAATGAGTATAAACGTGCTCTGTTGTTGAATAACAAACCTAAATCTCCACCATGACGGGTTTGTCACTCCAAATGGGATGAGTGTAGTATTAGGAGGGAACCTATTGAGTTTCTGAATGGTCACTGGACGGCTTACAATATTCCACAAACTACATAGAAAGATGTTTTGTATGCTCGCGTTTTATTATTATTATTATTTAAGAAGAAAACAAAACTCCCAAATGTATCTGAATCTTGTGCAAGCACTGATTGGTCGAGGTAAAGATCGCTCAAGTCAGCAGGGAGGAAACGTATTTTTACCTTCAATTGTCCAAAAAGCTTAAGACTAATTCTGCTGTTTACATCAGATTGCTGTTTGCATCCACACAATGCTGTATGTTTTTTGTTTGTTTTGTTTGAATATATTTATTTTTGAGGAAAGATTTTAATTTCTCTATGGGACTGGCATTGCCCCTGTTTGTCTGGTCTTACTGGAGGGACCCGACTGGGGGATCATGGGCAATGTCCTCTGTCTTATTTCATTCTTACTTTTTGTTTTAGCTTTTATTTATTGATAGATTTGTTGTGCTGTCATTTAATATGGAAATAGAAACGAAACAAGGTTGGCTCTATGTAAAGAAGAGAAAAATGAATGGGAAACTAAATTGTATAAAATAATTGTAGTGTAAATCTATCAATGTCTTATTATATTGATGAACATCATAAAATATATGTATATTGGAAAATAGTCTTGTGGCCAAGGGTGTTCTCTTTGTCTGCCTGTGCAAAATACATTTATAAACACTTGCAAAGGGCATACCCACATGACTTTAAACCACCGTGTTACACAAGTGACAAAAAAAATGATAACGTCAAGTTACCCGAATGAACTCTACAAGACACTACTTAATTACACAGCTTTGACCAACACACAAGTATCCATATATCACCAACAAACCCAGTTTTCTGATTGTAAAGACACACAAGCACACATATGTGTTGGGTGTCGCGATAACATTGAAAGCAATTCATAAAAACTAAATAGCATTCATAATAGCCCCAAGTCGTATCGTCTGTGGTGTGGGTCACGTGACTTAAGACACACCATCCTGAAATAGAAAAAAAAAACACATTGAAAAGTCACATCACTATAACCACTTGCACACTGATAAGATCCCGAGACAGCTTGCGCGATTTTGTAAGGAACGTGTTTTGGGAGAAACAAGCACGGGGAAGAATTCCATACCGAGGAGTTCCAATGGAATGTTCCAATGGACACTGCCAGGTCGTAGCTATGCGTTTTAACCACCAGGTGTCAGTAAATTGACAAATGCGCGACACCACGTCACAGTTCACTTGAGTTTCCAAAAGCATGCATGTTAAATTCACTGAAGACTGCCACGCTGAACCGCCCACGGAGCCCCCCCCACCCCCCCCCCCACCCCGAAGTCCACTTTGCATTCTACCTTAAAAGACCGCAATTGCGCTTTCTCGTCTGTAGGGGGCAGTGTTTTCCACGGTTTTGCGTGAGTGAAGACGCCTTTTTTTCCTCACCAGTGGCGATTGCTCTCGGACTGCAAGGGAAGCTCGGCTTCCCCTAAAATGTCAAAGAATAAGTGATCAAATATATGAATGTAAATTTCATTGTGTGTACATGTCATTGACTAAATATGCGCTACAACGTGCTCAACTTTTGTTCCGAATCAGCTTCTTCTTACTGGTTACGATGCGACTCCCTTCTCATTCATTCCCGCAGCTTCGCTGTGCTTTAAACGGTGGACGCTGAGCGTCCGCAGAGAGTCTATTGCCCGGACGCCGGGCGTCTCGAGAGTTCAGGGTAGGTTGTCCCAATGCGTTGAACGGAGACGAGTCATTGGATACAAACTGGTTTTTGTCCCGCCCACGGACGCCCGGCGTCTCTGGGAGTCTATGGACAGTGGGCGTGTATCTGCCCGGTCTGGACGCTGAGCTTTCTGCATGAGGATTGGATGATCTGTCTGAGGTGGAATCTCGTTATGATTGACAGCAAAATGAGCCAATCACCGATCTTTTGGTGTAGGCATCCGTGGGAGCATTTTTCAATTCTCATTCTGTTCTGAGTTGAACTGGAGACTTCTAATAATCTCGAATGGCAACACTCTCTTTGTTGAAAACGACTTCCGACAGATTAATCTTTTATTTTTGGTGTGTTTTATTGTAGTTGCTTGTGTTCGCAGACTGACATATCACCACAGTTAAGAACCTGGAAAAGACGCCTTGTTGGTATGCCAGGGTCACAGATCATTTTGTTGAAAAAGAACGGATAGTAGAATTAACGTAGAAATAAACAGACACATTTTATGATGTAGCCCGAAATTGAGCTTCCCCTTCTTGACAGACCAGCATCCGCCACTGTTCCTCACGTATCTACAGTTTAAAAAAAAACACATTTCAAATGAGACCCAACATGAAAAATCCGATAAAATTGGAATAAATTCAGTTCAAAGTGTGCACCATTTGCATATTCAAAAGCAAGATTGCATCCACTTTGGATCAAGTCAGGGACATTGATCAGCTGCCATAGCAACGGTGGTAGTTGGTTTTCTCAGCTGTTTCACACTCAATATTATATCTCAGCTGCACGAACGGGAGCGCAGCCGTGGAGCCAACTTCAACGTCATCTGAGGAGTCTAAATTGTCCATAGCTGAGAATGTGATCGCATCAGTGTAATGCCCAACGTGCCCAAAGTCAACTTGGATAGGCTCCATGAGCCCACCTAAATGAAAATGGATGAAGGACCAAGATGCTATTTCCAGTATAGCATAAAGTAAACATCACCTGATGTTAGATCTCACATATTTAAAATGTTACGAATCAGGTTTGTAATATAAATCTCAGGATCGTTAGGCATCATGAAAAATAAAGTGCGTCCACTGCCTTACGTGGCGTTGCTTTAATGGTGATGTCAGATGATATACGTCAAGATTCTCGGCGCACTTTCAGCAAAAAAATATTTTCCTCTTCAGATTAGAGTTAGACGGGCTTGATTTATCTCCAGCTGTTTCTTGAAAGTCTGGAAGAGTGTAATTATCAGTTTTCTTGACACTAGTTAAAAGCACTTTTGCTGTTGTTGTGGATGATGTTTTTTTTTTTTTTTTGCTTTAATCTACATAGAGTGAATTTGAGTGGAACCCAGCTGACAGAGACCAGATGGGAATCTCAGACAATTAGTTGTCTTCATTTTCCTTTTCTATGTAAAAAACCAAAAAAACGGATGAATAAACAAATAGAGGAGTAACAGTTGCGAATGCATCACAAGCAAAATGACTTTCCTAATGCTGCTGAGTCAGATCCGTTCTTCTCCAAGTTGTTTTTCTCAGAATTCTTTTCACTCCTCCCCTCACACCCATTGCGAATCTCGGCTAAATGAAATCTTGCCAATCATACATCTACAGTATCTGGAGTTATTGCAGAACCCCTTGCCTTGACTTGGGTCCTCCCCCTCCCCCAATACACACGCATGCAATGCATTGGCAGTGGCCGCTCACTGGGATGCCATCATCACTGCATTCCTGCCTCTGCTGTCTCTTATCTGGACTTCCCTTTTGAAGACAAACAGCACAGCAGTGACCGGCATATAGTTGTTTCTCTACCGGACCTCTTTAGCATTTATTTTGACAACAGAAAGTAATGCATGAAGTTTGTAAAGTGAAACATTAAATCAGAGTAAAACTGGGAAAAAAGTGCTTTTTAGTAATGTGCCACATGTAACTGGAGACACTGACTCTGTGGAAAGTGTGTCTTGTGTTTTTATTGGCTGTCCGCCTTGGTGGTTCCAGACACTGATCAATCGGTTGTAGGTCAGCAGTGCACGAAAGTGTCTGGTTTGACAGCATTTATTGGAGCAGCTTACCTGCTCCAGGCCTCAGCAGTGTCAACCGAAGAGTTGACTCATGCGTGAGAACTCCTCCACTGTAATGTTGTCTTGGTGAATTGCAGGGGGTGGACGTGTGTGTGTGTGTGTGTGTGTGTGTGTGTGTGTGTGTGTGTGTGTAAACAGACGCCCTCAGGCTCAGACTCTGTATGGAGTCAAAGGACATCCTGGAGTTTGGGGAGATACAATGCAAGGATACATTTGTTTGATGATAATATGAAATCAAGATCCCACAGGAGCTGATACTTGCACTAAGGCTGAAAAATAAAATCAATAACAAGAACGGGAAAAAGAAATGTAAAAGCAACACAAGTTCAACTCAATAGAATGTGAAAATTGGGAGTCCTGCTTGTGTGATTGATTCACCCCATTGAGCTTCAGGCTGTGCTTCCAACCTGAGCAACTTGTGAATTATGCAACCATCAGTAAGACCCACCACGGACGGGAAGCGGGTCAAGGTAAAAGCCATCAGCGCTAGATGTATGCATTCCATCCAAAACCTGTGATGTGATGGCGAAAACATCTGGTTCAGATTAAAGCCTTGTACTCCCTTCCTCCCACCACTGATCGCCCCCTCCGGGCTCTTTTCTCGCAGTCTTTGTCCCTTTAGCATCACTCTTTTAATATTTATCCCTTCGAGAACTATCTAACCCCGCCGATCCTCAAGTCGCTCCACCCACCCTCCTCCTCCTCCTCCTCCTCCTCCTCGTCTTTCTCCTCCTTCAACCCTGTTCCTGAACCTCTTGCCTCATGCAGCAAACTCCCTCTCTCTTCAAATAGTATCTCAGTGAGTGCATCATGGTGTACGCAGGCCGTATGTGGGGCATCTCCTTGCTCCTGTCTCTGACGTTTGGATGGACGGAGGCGCAGCAGACAAACTACACCAGGTGAGGTCACACACAGTGTGCGCAAGGTGTGTTTTGAAAGAAGGTGTGAAGAAGATGAACTCGCTGTTCTACGCAGTGTTGATGTTGAAGGTGAGAGAACTCCAAACTGGAGTCTACGTCTGAATTCTTTCCGTCTCTTCAGTTGAAATCCTTCCAGCTGGTTTGTTTGAATGGGCGCTGAGTTGTTGTTTTTTGGTGTGTTTTTTTTGCGTCTACAATGGCTCAGCCACCAGATGTGAATGTTTTCGCTTCTACCCGTGGGGTCGAATCCGAGAAACTTGGCTGCAGCTCTGGACATCTTGGCTGTAATCACCAAGTGACTCTTTTTTTTTGGGGGGGGGGGGGGGGGTTCTGCTGTCTTGCTTCATACCGTTAAGCCAAGAATTATTCACACAGTGGCCAAAGTTTGAGTCAACGAAGCGGGTACATTTTTGCTGAAAATGACACTCGAAGTGGCACAAGAGTGTTGTGCTGGAGATAATTATTATGTGTCACCATTTTGAAGAAATGTAACCTTTTCCATCAGTCCTGGTAATCTCAAACAAAAGCTTGAGTGTAAAATTTTTCATGGACTGTACAACAGCGAACACGACTTTCTTGTGTATTTTCTGTATTTGTTTGTCTAATATCTGGCCACAAAACAAAAAAAGCTCTGGCATTAACCTCTAAGTAACCAAGTAACCAAATAAGAAACATACCCTTGCTGACTCTGCTATTGCAAATCCGTACGTGTATAAAAGAACTGCTCCTTTCTGCGTAATTATCTATGACACCCGCAGAGCTCTTTAAGATGTTTATTGCACAATAACGATGGGGTTGAAAGAGTCAACTGAAAATGATTAGTTGAATGGATTTGTTCCATTTGTTTCTAATTCTAATTCTTGGAAGGCATTAAAATTTCAAGCGAAAGGCTTACAGAGTAGTCCTTTTTTTAATGTAATTTTTATTTTGAATTCCAAACTTCAGCATTTGGCAAAGGAGGATCAGAGTTTGAGACTCCCAATGGAAGTTTCTGTAAATATTGTAAAACTGGCAA
This sequence comes from Hippocampus mohnikei, assembly GCA_026261675.1. NCBI lineage: Eukaryota > Metazoa > Chordata > Actinopteri > Syngnathiformes > Syngnathidae > Hippocampus > Hippocampus mohnikei. Next base: position 8,808,974 of record JAKGUB010000325.1, read on the forward strand.
GCTGAGTTTATGCATTCATGCAATTCTTGTCTCCTTGCCAAAGCTTGTTAATGCTGTCGTATCTTCTCATGGCCATTATCACAGGCCTGTCTTCCACTGTGGAGGATCTCTTGTGGCAGAGTCGGGATTTGTCGGCAGTGAGGGCTTCCCAGATCATTACAAACCAAACAGCAAATGCACCTGGATCATCACAGTGAGTCACCCTGCAACAAGTCAAAACACCACCTTACTGCTTCACATTCATCATCTGACCCTTCGGATCTTTCTCTGGCTGCCAGGTCCCGGAAGATAAAGTGGTCATGCTCTCCTTCCGGATTTTCGACCTGGAGGCCGACTCGCAATGTCGCTACGACTACCTGGATGTTTACAACGGCAAATCCAACACGGTGCAAAAACTGGGCCGGTTCTGTGGCACCTTCCGGCCCGGTGCTCTTATTTCCACCACCAATACGATGATGTTGGACATGGTGACCGATGAAGAGACCCACGGTCGAGGGTTTGTGGCCTACTTCAGTGGTGCCACGCCGTATGCTGAGGGTAGGTCCTTGTTTTTTCAGAACAGATGAACGATATTAATTAACCCTTTCAGGGACAGCGGTTACAACAGTGGGCAGCTTATTGGGTTGTCATTATTCAAGGGTTAGTAAGCGAAGTAATAAGGAATCTTGTCTCCGCTGCAACAATATGTAATGTCGGCACTTCTGCACAATGTAGTGATCCAATGCCTGCTTCGTATGGTATGAGAAGGGGGTGGTCCAGTGGTTAGCACGTCGACCTCACAGTGCAGAGGTCGTGGGTCCCCGGTTCCGGCCTTCCTGTGTCAAGTTTGCATATTCTCCCCGGGAATGCGTGTTTTTTTTCCGGGTACCCCGGTTTCCTCCCACATTCCAAAAACATGCACGGCAGGCTGATTGAACACTCTAAATTGCCCCTAGGTGTGATTGTGAGTGCGGATGGTTGTTCGTCAATGTGTGCCCTGCGATTAGCAATTGGCAATTGGCAATAGGTCGCCTACTGCCCGAAGACGGCTGGGAAAGGCTCCAGCACCCCCGCCACCCGCATGAGGATAAAGCTGATCGGAAAATGGATAGATGGATGGTATGAGAAGGTCAAAACAAGAGAATGTCAAAACACATCCCTCTTTGGGGTGCAGTGCTATGCCACTGCAAAGCGCAACCGTGATACCGGTTAACATTCATTCATTCATTCATCTTCCGAACCGCTTGATACCTGTCTTCGGGCAGTAGGCGGGGGACACCCCGAATTGGTTGCCAGCCAATCGCAGGGTACGTTAACAGTGTCAATCAAAACTGTCCATTATTTGATCTGTCAATATAAACATGTACCCAATTCTTGTACTGGAGCTCATTTGACAGTGGAAGTTGTCCTCTTGTTCCTGCTGCTGGTTTTATCGATGCACACAATGAATATAAAAAGTCTGCACACCCCTGTTTATATGGCAAGGTTTTGTGATACAAGACATGAGACCGAGATAAATAATTTAACTAAAGGGAAAAACACAATGCCTTAGGCAGGAGATTGTATTATTTTACAGTCCAAATATCCATAATAAGTGGCATCAGTATTAAACAGTTCAGTTATCTGACCACAGCAAACGACAACCATTGTAATTACAATGTGACATTCATTCATCTCTGACAGCGTCAATGGATGGTTTCAGCATGATATCGCAAAGCTCAGCATCTGAGTTAGCATGTTTCGGGGAAAACAGATGCTGTGGCAGTAACTATATGTAAATATCCACACTTTTGGTGAATTTCAGCAAACATCTGTGGGCTTTTTTTTTTTTTTTTTTAATAACACCTCAGGACTCTTTCTTCTCACCACATTCCATATTCCACAAAAAGTGAATAAAGGATAAGATGGATAACATTACCGGGTAGTATCTTATCAGCATTATAGGTTTTGTTGTGCATTTTTGCAGTAACTTGTCAAACTGCTAAAAAGTGTGTGCTCGCAGTTTCTTTAGACATGCTTTTCATCTTCTGCGAGATGAATAAACCGTCATAAGGACACACAAATAGCCTGCCGTGCATGTTTTTGGAATGTGGGAGGAAACCGGAGTACCCGGAGAAAACCCACGCAGGCCCGGGGAGAACATGCAAACTCCACACAGGAAGGCCGGAGCCGTGATCGAACCCACGACCTCTGCACTGTGAGGTCAACGAGCGAACCACTGGATCACCGGGCCGGCCGGTATAGAATACGCGCGTTTTCTAATTTCAGTCCATATTGGAAGTAGAAGAGAAGTGAAGATTTTGATCGCATCTTGATCTGCACTCTGCTGTTATCTTACTTCACGGTCTTGTGGATTGTTTTAGATGAGCAGTTCTGTGGGGGAAAGACAACAAAATCTCAGGGAGAGATCATGACGCCAAACTGGCCCAACAAGAGATATCCACCGGGAACCAGCTGCTCTTGGCTTATTACTGTGGAACCCGATAAGGTTTGATGATCTAATCAGCATGAGTGCGTTTTCAGATGTCTGCGTTTGGGTTTTAATCGTTTCTGTTTGGATACTAGGTAATCCACGTTAAATTTGGCAAGTTTAACTTGGAGGCGGATACCTATTGCCGCTTCGACTATGTGGCCTTCTTTAATGGTGGAGAGAAAGATGACTCACGCCTGATAGGAAAATATTGTGGTGATCAAGCCCCACAGTAAGAATAACAGAACCCATTCCAAAGTTCAACGTTTACTTAACCATTTCCAGATTCTTGGTCATGTTCTTTTTCTATGCAGGCCCATCACTACAAGTGGCAACGTGCTCCTGGTCCAGTTCGTGTCTGACCTCAGTGTGACATCCGATGGATTCCTGGCCACTTACACAAGCATCCCCCGTGGTTCTGACGCAGCTGTAGTGCACAGCGCCGGTGCCGGTACCAGGTCCATTCCAGCGAAGCCTGCTGTCAAACCCGCCATACGTGTAGTCCCGACGACCGCAGCGCCGCCACCTGCCGCCACGATCAAATATGTGCCCCCTCCTGCACCGGAACCAACTAAGAAACCCAAACCTGTCAGGCCCACGAATGGACATGGTGCCGGTACCACGGGCCAGGACAGGGGAGCGGTTGACTCGAGACCAAATGGAGGGCGACCTGGTGAGTGAAGCGACGGGTTGTGCTATTTTGGAATGCACTTGTGGACAAACTATAGTGTACTGTATTTTATCTCTTTTTTTTTTTTCTAGTCGCTCAGAATCCCCTGTGTGCCAAAGTGTGTAAAAGAGACGGAACCATCAAGCCCATGTTCTGTGCCAGTGAATTTGGTAAGTCGACCCGTTAAAACCAGAGTTGAGCAAATGTGCGTGTTCAAGGGTCACGTTGGATTTCTAAATCAGACCAATAGCCAAGGTCATTGGTAAATAAGGTTAAAAAGAAGAAAATATGTTAAAATGTGTATGTAAAATATATATGCGTATAAGGAATATAACAATGTATCCCATCTGAAAAATTAGGTATAATTCATTTGCCAGTTCAAAAACGTTAAATGTACTGTAGAACTATTTAAAATTACTCTGGCATTTTGGAAATCATCATTAAAAAAAACTCAATTAGGAACACATAACCATCTCTGATTAACATTGGCTGTTGACCATTGCAATTTTTGTACTTTGATATTTTATTTGATTGACAGTTTTACAAAAAAATATTTCACGAATGATTCAATTCAATAAATTACATTGTAAAATTCTACTAGTGAACATACAGCACTTCACCAGTAACACTAGTACAGTGCAGCTCTCATCTAGTGCACAGTTTTGCCTCACTAGTAACATGTATCTGACCCACTAGTATGCCAGAGTTTTTTGTCTGGGCTCAAAGAGTGTACTAGTTCACGGATCTAAACCTGGGTATCAAATAAATGCTCAAATGGAGGCTATTAGCGTGTGATATGTGCCTACTAGTTTGGCCTAACAGTGTTACTAGTGCAGCACAGAGGTTTACTAGTACTGTAACTGCATACCAGTTGGCCAAGAGTGGCACTAGTAACCATTAAAAACATTTAGATCCTTAGTAAGGTCACTAGTTGCCTCCTGGACCCCACCAGTACCGTTGCATCACTAGTAATATGTGTAGTAATAGTCCTAGTATGCCAAAAACTATCACTGAGTAATAAAAGCTAGCGGTGGTGAAAAAAATAGTGTGCTGAATAACCTTATTAGTGAGGACAAAGAGCGCAGTAGTGCATGGATCTTGACTGTAACTGAATCCATATCGGCCATTGTGCTTTCATACCTGCCGGAGGTGAAACGCTGCCTTCTAACCACGCCCACTTTGTTTGTAGTGATCACCGGGAAGGTGACCTCTCTGGCCCCTGGGCCCCGGGGCACCCTTCTCATCGGGGTATCCCTCATTCGGACTTACAAGGCAGGGCGGCTAAGTATCACGCAAGTCGGCGAGACCATGTCCGTTCGATTGGTGTCACAATGCAGGAAGTGCCCATTGCTTCGCAGAGGTACACGCAGACACATACCGTATATCCGTCATATATTTTGTGCACTCCCCCCCCGCCCCCACACTCATAAAATCATCTGGTCCTTATTGTTTTTTTTCATCGCAGGCGCTAACTACATCATCATGGGTCAAGTGGATGAAGATGGCCGCGGCAGCCTGCAACCCGGCGCGTTCACAGCTCCGTACAAAGCCCCACATCACAAATTATTGACAAACATCAACAACCAGCCATGCTAACTCAAAACATCTGTCCTGAATACGATGACTCAATAAGTCCTTGTATAATGCAAAAGACAAATCTACATGAGATAATAATATCTCAGTAAATCATAACAGTAAATTTATAACCCCAGTGAAGAAACACAAATCCTGAAACATTGTCTGTAATTTATATATGAATGAAGGATTATTATATCTCTTTTTTCACTCCTTTTGTCAGTCATTCTGGCTAAAGCATTTTTTTCTTTAATTTTTTTACCCCACCATGAGCAGTCAGGGGATGACACACGTCAAGTTTTATGAGCACATCTTGTGGCCCTAAAAGTAAAAAAACAAAAAGATTTAGCGTCTTAACTTTCAATTTTCAACAATCAATGGGTGAGATATTCCAGTTTTAGTAAAAAAGTGAATGATGGTTCAGTGGAGTTCGACACCAGTGCAAGCTGCAGTCACGATATTCAAGAAATAACAGATCGGCCATAACAAGTAACTCAGTACTGTTACTGTGCTGAAGTAGAATTTAAAGGTTATATTTACTTATATTGTGTATTCCCTTTTGACTTTTTGCTTCGTCTTATATGAAAACAAGTATTTTACACCTTACTGTGTCAAAAGTAGGCTTGTTACATTTTTAAACCTCCATGGATGACATGAACAAAAATGCAACAAAAATTAAAGTTGGCGAGCTGAAAAGGCAAAAAAAAAAAAAGGCAGTGGGCCAGCAATGACATGGAGGAATGTGAACCAGGAAGCATGATAGGCAACAGTTTAAGGAAGCAAGATAGATTCCCCTCCATGGCCTTATTTAGGAGAAGTGTTATTGGCAACAAGAATGATTTGTGATGAATACATCATGTATGGTGTCAGCAGGCCAATTTCTTGTCAAATTCAATTTCAATGAAAATATGTCCACCGTTAGCATGATGGACATGCACATTTTTGCAAAGAATGTTGCCATTTGACACAGTTTGAACATAGGGTATATGCAATTTCGTTTTCTACTCATAGTCTATTACAACAGTAAAGTACATCTTTTCTCCACTTTTATACACTGTCTATTCAATATAAGTCGTGACATCAGAGTAAGGTTTTATTGGAAAAAATAGCTTATAAAATACAGAAATAGTATACAAATCTTTTAGCTAATCATCCATTTGCAATGACGAACTGTAGTGGATTGAGTGTTACAACCGATTAAAAAAATGATGACCCACTTCATTAAGCAGGGATAGCCCACATTAACCCCCCCCCCCCAAAAAAAAAAAAAATCAAACCTCGGTCTCAGAGGTCACCTCTCATCACACCCAAACACTGCCCTTCCCCTCCGTCTCCGAAGCTTCGGGCATTCCACAGCAGCCGGCCACTCCGGCCTCCCTGCTGCGAGCGGGGGGTAGGTTCTTGTACACGGCCCTGCTGTAAGGAATGAAGCACATGCCCAGTTGGAGGTGGCGAGCCAGGCGACAGAATGCAGCCAGAGCCAGGACCAGCAGAGGTGTGAGCAGGAGAAAGCCGACGACCAGCAGCGCAACGCAGCCCGCATCATCCAACAGGTCTGAACAGTACACCGAGGTACCATGCGGCTGCACCTAAAGCAATCAAATGCACAAGCGCTGCTTTAGATTCCTTTTTTTCTTGAGTTCTTACTCTTTATACGGCACTCATTTCAAACCGTATCGCTTGACCGTTGTCATTTACAAACTTTCGAGTTATTACCAATATATTTATATTTCCGACTGACCAGTGAATGGGTGAAAGCCGCCACATAGAAAGACACCAACATTTTAAAAAACAAATTTATCGTTAAAGTCCACGGTTTGAAGATATACAAATAACATGTATTTTATTAAACTACTCTTCCTCCATATTGCAAACACATTTGAACAACTGGTTCAACACGATTAGTTTTGAAACACTGCAAATGTATCTTGAACACACAGAAACTGGCACGCACACATATTTCATAAAACTTTCTTGATAATTGGCTTTGTCATGAGGCATCAGCCGACTACACCTACAAGCCCAAGAAAAAGCTCCACATAATCAATACTCTCATTGGACACTTAATTAGGGACACTTGTATCACTTAATGAAGTGAACGCCTGCATATGGCATTTTCTGTTTTTGTGATAAAGCAATGAATATTACGTTAAGGTAATTTTGTGGCATCATGTTGAAGTTAATGTAAGAGATTAATCCAAGCACAATTTCTGCTCTTCTGCCATCTTGTGGCATCTTGGTCCCGAGGAACTACCGTATTTTGAAATGAATTGTTGAGTTTCATGAAGACAAAAGCCATTTTTTGTTGATATCCTGTGACATTTATTAACCTATTTGGGCATGCCCACAGCTCGAGGGAGGCCCTATATTCCGTGATTAGCTGGAGAACACTGCACATTGTCTCCAAACCTTGACCTAGCCAAAGCACATATTTTACATTAATGGGTCAATTTCACCTTCTGCCATCTAGTGGAGGAGTATTGAACTGTTCTGTAATGAGTCACAAGAGCCTGGTGACTAGACTGTACGTCGCTGGCATGGCTTGTTGGACAAATATACATTATTTGTTGTAAATAAGTAAAAGTTTAAAGAGCAATTTTGTAAAATTGACGGAATTTGATCTCATATCAATGTGCTGCTGTACAGTGGTTAAGAATCACTGGCCGAATACGATCCAGAGCAAGCTGCATGGAAGCTATGGTATCCTTTCACGTGTTGTTATGTTATTATTAACCAGTGAGGGCTTTTTATTTGCCAATCTCCCCCCCAAAAAAAAGAATTAAAAATAAATAAATAAATTCCACCATTGTATTCGTGTCAATGACTGCTGCATTCTACTGAGATGCATTTCCAACACAGTATTGGTGGACATAAAGTGAAATAGATCACTATACTTGAATTAATTCATTATACAGTTCTTGTACCGGCTCCAATAATACTTTCCAGGTGAACTGTACCTAAGAAAATATCTGGTGGAGTGGTGATTCAATTTAATACTTGGTCTGCTGCGCACGGCGCTATGTATTCAAAGCTGTGAGTCACGGCTGCAAACGATCCAACCCTAATCTCCAGAAAGACCCAGGAAAACTTAAAAAAAACAGGATCAAGTCACTGAGAAAAATATACTGCATGTCGCTAAGCGTTTAACATGCAGCAGGCTGGTGTGGTCTCTCACAGTGATTCCTAACCAGTGTGCCATGACAAATCTAGTGTCAAATATGGACCACAAATAATGTAATCTTTGTTCCCTTGGGTATCTATGCTGTTTGTGACATTTTTGTTTGGTGGTGTTTTATGAGATTTTTTTTTTTGTCATGTAGAAATGTTGTGAGACCAACAGACTGACCGTAGAGTGGCAGAGGAAGCCAAATATAATCATGACGAGCGCTGGGGTGAGGATGGTGCCAAACACGATGCCGGCCAACAAGCCGTTTATTGCCGCGATGATCAGATTCTGAGCCGTGACCAGGACGGAGCAGGCCCAGCAATCCAGAGAGCCCCTCAACTCCAGTGGGGGGTCGGGGCCATCGCTCCCTCCCGTGGAATACGGTGGGGGCACCACCACCCCGGCCCCTCTTGAGGGGGAGCTGGGTTCAGAGTGAGGCGGCTGCGATGTCTTCTCCAATGTGCCGTTTCGTGACAGACTCATGTTTCTGGCGGAGAACAGCAGCAGAGTAAAGAAGAGACGTTGAATTTCGTCGGGAAGTGTACTAAAGCTTGGGCACTAGTTGAAATTTGAATAATTTACAATTGGGGCCTCTCGGCTTGCAATGAACACGTTGAGAATGTAGCCCTTTTATTTTTCTGCAGGGCCACAAAATGGTGATTATAAAAAAAAAATGGATGACAGCAGCTGGAATGTCCCGTAAATATATTTGAGCTACAAAGAAAAACGGATGTGCCAACTTTATTACGTCATTGCGAGGTGACTTTGTGCGGCGAAAATCGGGGGTATAGATGGAGTGAAAAGTCACCACAGCGCTAACGGGAGTTTGAAGTGCAAGGAAATGGGCTCTGCCAACCCCACCTTCAAACTGCTGCAGGATAACCGAGAACAATGAGTCCAAGCAGAAGCCGAAAAATTCCTGTAATCACTAATCAGTCAGAACAATGTTCTTGCGGTTGATGACTCCTTTTTGTTTTTTGTTTGTTTTTTTTGTTTTTTACACGGCTTGTATTTTATTGTCTCATTGAACGAGCAGCTGGGAAATACATTACCATGTGTCTGAATGTGAACGCTTGGGATGCAATGGGAACATGAGGCTGTTTACTTTTACTTAACTTTCATTTTTATAAACAAAATAATTCATGTGCAACATGCTTTTATTTTATAGGCTTGAAACCTTTTCCACAAAAAACATCATCATCAAAAAATCATTTCGGTCGGTTTCAATGTTTAGTTCAAAAGTGTTATCTTCTGTTCAATTCTACTCACCGTGGAATCAAACTGGTTGACGTGTTCTCAGGCACTTTGATGCAACAGAAACTGAAGGGACCTGAAGTTGGAGAGGTGCAAAGTCAGGGATGAAGAGAATTTCAAGAATTTCCTCCTGATGAATGTCTTCTGTGGAATTCCCGTTCGAGTGGTTGACGATATCCGCGGAAAGGCGTTGATTGAACTGAATCTAAAATGGTACTTTTGTTACCGTTGTGAAGTAGCAACTACTTAATCTTCTCGATGTCTCAACTCTGAAGATCCTCTGCCCTCTCAGAGAAAAGGTGCTGTGTCGACTTAAGGAGAAATCTGCTTTCCCCCTGACTTCAACGCTTCCTTCCCTGGCATTCTGTTTCCTCAGTCTGACTCCAGCTTGAGATATGATTGAGTGCGTGTGTGCGTGCGTGCGTGCGCACGCGTATCCTGAGCACGAGAAGCCTAGTGGGCTGGTGTCTGGGCACTGGAGGCTTTCTGTGTGATAACACCAGAGCCCAGATGTGAATCCAGGGGGAGGGAGAAGTGTTTATTTGGATAGATTAGAGGAGTCAGGGTGTGCTACCCCACACGCACATCATTTGGCACTTATTTCACCTTTGTTGGTGTTTTTTTTTTTTGTGATGAATTGCAGCTGAACGTCTTTCATAACGGTTGTTGTTGAAGCCGAGCTTTTAGAAGGTGTGATCCGCTCTCCAAAAAAACTTCCCACAGAAGCCTGAGGTGTAAAACAAAAAGGGCATGAAGAGTCGGTCTGTTTCCCAGCAGCAGGAATGGCAAAGCGGGTGACCGTTGACCCCTTTGATGAAAAACAGATCTGCGGGTACGGAAATGAGCTCCGGGGTAGAGCTCGACTAATTTGGTGGAGAAAAAGGCCACGTCGGGCCCGATAAGAAGCCACTGGGGGCTCAGTTCAAAGACGTGAATGGGTATGATGATAGCAAGCCTAATTTTCGGGCATGATCGTTTATTTATTTACATCTTCACAGGGCTGATACACTACATACTGTACATTGTTTACTTTGGGGAGAAAATGGGGACTTTTTAACAGCTTGAAAAAGTGTAAACAGATACCCTGAGGCAAAGTTGGTTTAAAAACAAACAAAAAAACAAAAACAATTGGAACATTTTGGATGCTTTTGCTATTAACAATGATTGAGTTGTTTGTGTGTGCATGTGATGTATCAGTGCCTCTCTGTCAAGGCTGTGCAAGGGGAGGCTTGTTAGAGGAAAAACCATTTTTCCTGTCCTTGGAACCAGGATATCCCTTGCTGCATCCGCAGCCAGTCCAGATGTGGAGCTTAAGCCATTTTGTTTTCTTCAAGCCCCAGGATGGACGTAAATGTTAAAAATAGAAAGAAAAAAAAGAAGTTAACAATAGATGATAGGGTATGAGTGTGCGTTTGTGGTGATGGCATATGAAGTCATACCCGTAAAGGAAAGACTATCATTTATGGTTCGTGTGTGTCGCGAATAGGTTACTGTACTTATATACAGTCAAACCTCAGTTTTTGAACGTCTCTGTAATCGACCAAATCAGATTTCGACCGGAAGGTTCGGGATTTTTACGCCCCAGATTACAACCAAAAACCGGTTTTCGACCAAACTGAGCAAACCCGAATACTCCACTTGACTCCTCTCGGCTTCCTTACACGAGGACACTACGTTCATTGTGAGCAGACGTGTTTGTTGTGATTTACGCAAATCTGACTGTTCTTTATTTCTGCGTATTGTATTGGCCCCTAATCATGTGCTAATAAAATAGTTTCGGATTTTGAACCAATCGCTTTTCGAACAGCCTTCTGGAACGGATTATGATCGAAAACCGGGGTATGACCGAGGTATATGTTTTTCTTCAGTGTATCGTATGCAAATATAACTCATACATTGACTGCATTGTTGAATAATTTATCAAAACATTATTATTGTCTTGAACAATACAATACAATATGTCACAGAAATATCACAGAGGGGGTTTAAGACAGGTCTGGCTCAGGTTTTTCTTCTACATGTCCTATTTGAAGTGCAGCAGAAATTGAACATCATGAGAGAGAGAAAATAAAACATTACATCTGTCAAATAATAACCCAGGATGAGGACAAGACACACACACGTACAGAAAACAAAACCTTGGCCGTTAAAAGTCACATCCCTATAAGTCTCTGCAAAAAGTGTCAAGAGTTACAACTACAGCTACTAATGCTCATAAAATCACCAATATAGCCACACGAGATTATGAAATTCACACAGTTAATTAAAAAAAGGGGAAAAAAATCATTTATGAGTTAAATACAGTACAAAGATTTGATTTTAGTTACAGTAAACTGTGTTGAAATGTTCCTAAGCACCAGCAGGTTGGCTTGAGTTGTATCGCTGCTTATTCAACATCGTGACGTGACAGTTGAAGGGGCGCAGAGGCAAAGAGGGGTCTAGCACCAAGGAGATTACACTGACCCCTCAGTGCACTTCCCCTATCCACGTCTCCACTGTTCCACATCTTGAAAATACCTTGTCGCCCCATGAATGAGTACCATTTGATATGCAATAAATATGTAGCATGTACAGTATAAATAATGTCACAATTTACAATTTTCTCTGCAACCCCCCCCAAAAAAAAAACAACAAACCTGTCAACAAAGAGGTATAAAAGTAGGAAGAAATTCCCAGTGTAGTAATTCAAACGAGAGTGAATCAGGATAGTTCAAGACAGATTTTTTTTCCCCAACAGCACCAAAAACAAGAGACCCAGGATGACAAATTTGACCATTTGCAAAAATTTGATTTCAAACGAGAACTATTTCAAGTGAACTAGAAAACAGATATACTATGTACATGATATGGTGTGCGTAGAGGAAGAACAGTATGGGGATGAATCATATGTGAACTCAGATGTTGTACAACAGGCCTTTCTCACATTCCAGCTTAGAGAAAACAACCTTCAGCAATTTTTATGTGCACAATGCCACTTGAAGAACTTATGATGAGACAAGAATGTTTCCCTTTGTTCTTGTGACATCGCTAGTGACATATGCTGGCATAATTAGTAGATTTATACATCAGAGAATCATCAAATAAGTTCTTTACTGTGATGGGTGGCCTTCTTGTCTCACAGAGTGTTCTGGTCACTCTGAAAGAAAAAAACAAAACAAAATTGGTGATCCACCCCCCCCCCCCCTCCCCCCCGCTGTACTTCATCTATGCACTCCACTTTTTATCCCATAGTCATTCACAATGTACAGTTATTTACGTTCATTAAATCGATTAAAAAAAAAAAAACAAGAACCAAGCAACACAAAGAGGTATAAACCTGGGCTTATGTTCCCATAGCAAACGAATGAAATATAAATTCCACACCACATTTGCTTTAAGGTGTATCACAGACTAAATTAACTGTTTGATCCCAACTACGAAGCCATTTTAGTTCTTTAACAAACCCGTATCTTAGAGAAATATTTTTTTGTCGTTTAATTTTTTGAGTTCAACAAAAGCGTATCCGCATAGTTTTACACTCCAATTACAACTTCTCACAGTTCACAAGGCCAATGTGGTGTATACTTCCAGGCTGGTAGAATTTTTGCTATTTTCTTTTAAACTGTTCTGACAATGAATACGATTGGAGTAGATAGCACCTTAGAGTTTACAGGCATGAGTAACATGTTCAAGTTTACCTGAAGATCAACACAAACTGGAATCAATATGACGCAAATGTGACAATCAGCTACCTCTCGTGTGAAAGCGATTTCCCCTGCTGGTACAATAGAATCACAGCAAATTCATGGACATATAGAATAACTAGAAAGGTGTAGAAAACGGAATTTGCATAAAAGTACCTGAATTGATACATAAAATTGGCTACTTGACGCTTTTGAATCACAGCAGAGTCCGTTGAATGTATATAACCTGATTTTCTGTATTAACAGTGCTTATCTTTTTTTTTTTTTTTCCTTCCATGAAATTTACCATTCTAGTCATTCTATTTCAATGCACAAGTCCAATCAGCAGCTGGTATGGGGAAGACAGTGAGCTGTACTTGGATTGGCTGAGTAGCTATACCTTATTGTGTGACGTAAACAACAGAGTAAACGCTGATTGGCTGATTCACTACGTGCTTGCAGGAATCGATTGCCTTCAAGGCAACATTTGTGCTGCCCTTAGTTTTGGTTGTGGCTGAAAGACGCCATGGCGACATCCTCATTTCGATAAGGGTGATGGAGCCTGAAGGAGGGGAGAAAAAAGGGAAACAAGCTCAGGTGTGGCAATACAACATATTCCACTGAATATGTCAAATCAACGAGTCACTTCACGGTCAACCTGTCACCGAGAACATGGATATCGGTTCAGTGCTCGAAGGAACCACAGGGCCCAGGGTGACAGGTGGCATTTTTAGCCACTTTGGCCAAGGCTGCTCAATTCCCCCCCAAAATTAAATGGAATTGTGGAATGTTAAATTGAAAGAAAGGTAAACTTTGACGGCCTAGCACAAATAGAGCATCAATGTATGCAACATTTGTCAGGTCACGCGTTATCTATCTCGAAACTACAGAAATGCAGGAGTTAAGTCATTGCCTGTATGTGATCTGGAGAAAGCCGAAGTTGCTTTGCTTTGTGATGAGACGATGTATTCTTCAACATGCTAATCTTGATGTTAGTCACAAATCCCAAAGAAATCACCAGACTGGGATTAATATGAATGACCAAATATGCAGATCAGCTGCGTGAAGCAGTTCACCCTGCTGGCAAAACAGAATCACAGCAAATTCATGTGCGTATACAATTGAATAAAGACAGACATTGGCGCTGTATGACAGGACACAATATTATGATCAAGTGGATGGTATTGGGAAGCAGTCTCAATCTACAATAGGGAAAGCTAAAATGACACTTATTGTTCAATTAATATCATTAACGTATTTTGTATTTACTTGTACATGAAACAACACCTCTGTAAGACTGACCATGTATAGTAAGGCGTTTTTAACACAACAAACGACCATGTATAGTGTAGCATTTTTAGCTGAAAAAAACAATCATGTATAGTAAGGCGTTTTAGCCGTAAAAAAACGACCATGTATAGTAAGGCATTTTTAGCCGAAAAAAACCCGACCATGTATAGTAAGGCGTTTTTAACACAACAAACGACGATGTATAGTAAAGCATTTTTAGCCGAAAAAAACAATCGTGTATAGTAAGGCGTTTTAAGCCCAAAAAAACAACCATGTATAGTAAGGCGTTTTGAACACAAAAAAATTACCATGTATAGTAAGAAGTTTTAAGCCAAAAAAACCGACCATGTATAGTAAGGCGTTTTTAGCCGAAAAAACCCCCCATGTACAGTCAGGCGTTTTTAAGCCCAAAAAAACGACCATGTATAGTAAGGCGTTTTGAACACAAAAAAATGACCATGTATAGTCAGGCGTTTTAACACAAAAAATGATCATGTATAGTAAGGCGTTTTAACACAAAAAAAACGACCATGTATAGTAAGGCGTTTTTAACACAAAAACGATCATGTATATATAGTAAGCGTTTTTAGCGAAAAAACCGACCATGTATAGTAAGGAATTTTTAGCGAAAAAACGACCATGTATAGTAAGGCGTTTTAGCGAAAAAACGACCATGTATAGTCAGGCATCTTTAAGTCGAAAAAAACTGACCATGTATAGTAAGGCGTTTTAACACAAAAAACGACCATGTATAGTAAGGCGTTTTAGCGAAAAAACGACCATGTATAGTAAGGCGTTTTAACACAAAAAATGACCATGTATAGTAAGGCGTTTTAACACAAAAACGACGATGTATAGTAAAGCATTTTTAGCCAAAAAACAACCATGTATAGTAAGGCGTTTTAAGCCCAAAAAACGACCATGTATAGTAAGGCGTTTTGAACAAAAAAATGACCATGTATAGTAAGGCGTTTTTAACACAAAAACGACCATGTATAGTAAGTCATTTTAACACAAAAAAGACCATGTATAGTAAGGCGTTTTTACCACAAAAAAAAAGACCATGTATAGGAAGGCGTTTTAACACAAAAAAACGACCATGTATAGTAAGGCGTTTTAACACAAAAACGACCATGTATAGTAAGGCGTTTTTAACACAAAAACAACCATGTATAGTAAGGCGTTTTAACACAAAAGCGACCATGTATAGTAAGGCGTTTTTAACACAAAAAACGACCATGTATAGTAAGGCGTTTTTAGCCGAAAAAAACGACCATGTATACTAAGGCGTTTTTAACACACAAAAAACGACCATGTATAGTAAGGCGTTTTTAACACAAAAAAATGATCATGTATAGTAAGGCGTTTTAAGCCGAAAAAAACGACCATGTATACTAAGGCGTTTTAAGCCAAAAAACGACCATGTATACTAAGGCGTTTTAAGCGTTTTAAAAAACGACCATGTATACTAAGGCGTTTTTAACACACAAAAAATGACTATGTATAGTAAGGCGTTTTTAACACAAAAAAATTACCATGTATAGGAAGGCGTTTTTAACACAAAAAAACGACCATGTATAGTAAGACGTTTTTAACACAAAAAACGACCATGTATAAAGCGTGTTTTAAGCGTTTTAACAAAAAACGACCATGTATAGTAAGGCGTTTTAACACAAAAAATGACCATGTATAGTAAGGCATTTTTAGCAAAAAACGATCATGTATAGTAAGGCGTTTTTAGCCTAAAAAAAAACGACCATGTATAGTAAGGCATTTTTAGCCGGAAAAAACGATCATGTATAGTAAGGCGTTTTAGCGAAAAAACCCCATGTATAGTCAGGCGTTTTAAGCCCAAAAACGACCATGTATAGTAAGGCGTTTTAGCAAAAAAACCGACCATGTATAGTAAGGCATTTTTAGCAAAAAAAACGATCATGACCATATATAGTAAGGCGTTTTTAACACAAAAACGACCATGTATAGTAAGGAATTTTTAACACAAAAAACGATCATGTATAGTAAGGCGTTTTAGCGAAAAACCCCATGTATAGTCAGGCGTTTTAAGCCCAAAAAAACGACCATGTATAGTAAGGCGTTTTTAACACAAAAAAATGACCATGTATAGTAAGGCGTTTTTAACACAAAAAACGACCATGTATAGTAAGTCATTTTTACCCAAAAAAAGACCATGTATAGTAAGGCGTTTTTACCCAAAAAAAGACCATGTATAGGAAGGCGTTTTTAACACAAAAAACGACCATGTATAGGAAGGCGTTTTTAACACAAAAAACGACCATGTATAGTAAGGCGTTTTTAACACAAAAAACAACCATTTATAGTAAGGCGTTTTTACCCCAAAAAACGACCATGTATAGGAAGGCGTTTTTAACACAAAAAAAACCGACCATGTAGTAAGGCGTTTTAAGCCGAAAAAAACGACCATGTATACTAAGGCGTTTTTAACACAAAAAAACGACCATGTATAGTAAGGCGTTTTTAACACACAA
This sequence comes from Hippocampus mohnikei, assembly GCA_026261675.1. Lineage (NCBI taxonomy): Eukaryota > Metazoa > Chordata > Actinopteri > Syngnathiformes > Syngnathidae > Hippocampus > Hippocampus mohnikei. The sequence goes on from JAKGUB010000325.1 coordinate 8,825,547, forward strand.
AAAACACCATGTATAAAGGCGTTTTAAGCCAAAAAAACAACCATGTATAGTAAGGCGTTTTAAGCGAAAAACGACCATGTATACTAAGGCGTTTTAAGCCGAAAAAACGACCATGTATACTAAGGCGTTTTTAACACACAAAAAATGACTATGTATAGTAAGGCGTTTTTAACACAAAAAAATTACCATGTATAGGAAGGCGTTTTTAACACAAAAAAACGACCATGTATAGTAAGACGTTTTTAACACAAAAAACGACCATGTATAAAGGTGTTTTAAGCCGAAAAAAACGACCATGTATACTAAGGCGTTTTTAACACAAAAAAATGACCATGTTTAGTAAGGCATTTTTAGCCGAAAAAAACGATCATGTATAGTAAGGCGTTTTTAGCCGAAAAAAAACGACCATGTATAGTAAGGCATTTTTAGCCGAAAAAAACGATCATGTATAGTAAGGCGTTTTTAGCCGAAAAAAAACCCCATGTACAGTCAGGCGTTTTAAGCCCAAAAAAACGACCATGTATAGTAAGGCGTTTTTAGCCGAAAAAAAAAACGACCATGTATAGTAAGGCATTTTTAGCCGAAAAAAACGATCATGTATATATAGTAAGGCGTTTTTAGCCGAAAAAAAACGACCATGTATAGTAAGGAATTTTTAGCCGAAAAAAACGATCATGTATAGTAAGGCGTTTTTAGCCGAAAAAAACCCCCATGTACAGTCAGGCGTTTTTAAGCCCAAAAAAACGACCATGTATAGTAAGGCGTTTTTAACACAAAAAAATGACCATGTATAGTAAGGCGTTTTTAGCCGAAAAAAACGACCATGTATAGTAAGGCGTTTTTAACACAAAAAAATGATCATGTATAGTAAGGCGTTTTTAACACAACAAACGACGATGTATAGTAAAGCATTTTTAGCCGAAAAAAACAATCGTGTATAGTAAGGCGTTTTAAGCCCAAAAAAACAACCATGTATAGTAAGGCGTTTTGAACACAAAAAAATGACCATGTATAGTAAGGCGTTTTTAACACAAAAAACGACCATGTATAGTAAGTCATTTTTAGGTGAAAAAAACGATCATGTATAGTAAGGCGTTTTTAGCCGAAAAAACCCCCCATGCACAGTCAGGCGTTTTTAAGCCCAAAAAAACGACCATGTATAGTAAGGCGTTTTGAACACAAAAAAATGACCATGTATAATAAGGCGTTTTTAACACAAAAAAATGATCATGTATAGTAAGACGTTTTTAACACAAAAACAAACGACAATGTATAGGAAGGCGTTTTTAACACAAAAAACGACCATGTATAGTAAAGCGTTTTTAGCCGAAAAAAACGACCATGTATAGTAAGACATTTTAGCCGCAAAAAAGGCCATGTATAGTAAGGCGTTTTTAACACAAAAAAAAACGACCATGTATAGGAAGGCGTTTTTAACACAAAAAACGACCATGTATAGTAAGGCGTTTTTACCCAAAAAAAGACCATGTATAGTAAGGCGTTTTTACCCAAAAAAAGACCATGTATAGGAAGGCGTTTTTAACACAAAAAAACGACCATGTATAGGAAGGCGTTTTTAACACAAAAAACGACCATGTATAGTAAGGCGTTTTTAACACAAAAAACAACCATGTATAGGAAGGCGTTTTTAACACAAAAAACGACCATTTATAGTAAGGCGTTTTTACCCCAAAAAACGACCATGTATAGGAAGGCGTTTTTAACACAAAAAAAACCGACCATGTAGTAAGGCGTTTTAAGCCGAAAAAAACGACCATGTATACTAAGGCGTTTTTAACACTAAAAAACGACCATGTATAGTAAGGCGTTTTTAACACAAAAAAAACACCATGTATAAAGGCGTTTTAAGCCAAAAAAACAACCATGTATAGTAAGGTGTTTTAAGCCGAAAAAAACGACCATGTATAGTAAAGAATTTTTAGCCGAAAAAAACCCCCATGTATATATAGTAAGGCGTTTTTAGCCGAAAAAAACCCCCATGTACAGTCAGGCGTTTTTAAGCCCAAAAAAACGACCATGTATAGTAAGACGTTTTTAACACAAAAAAATGACAATGTATAGTAAGGCGTTTTTAACACAAAAAAATGATCATGTATAGTAAGGCGTTTTTAACACAACAAACGATGATGTATAGTAAAGCATTTTTAGCCGAAAAAAACAATCGTGTATAGTAAGGCGTTTTAAGCCCAAAAAAACAACCATGTATAGTAAGGCGTTTTGAACACAAAAAAATGACCATGTATAGTAAGGCGTTTTTAACACAAAAAACGACCATGTATAGTAAGTCATTTTTAGGTGAAAAAAACGATCATGTATAGTAAGGCGTTTTTAGCCGAAAAAAACCCCCATGCACAGTCAGGCGTTTTTAAGCCCAAAAAAACGACCATGTATAGTAAGGCGTTTTGAACACAAAAAAATGACCATGTATAATAAGCCGTTTTTAACACAAAAAAATGATCATGTATAGTAAGACGTTTTTATTACAAAAACAAACGACAATGTATAGGAAGGCGTTTTTAACACAGAAAACGACCATGTATAGTAAAGCGTTTTTAGCCGAAAAAAACGACCATGTATAGTAAGACATTTTAGCCGCAAAAAAGGCCATGTATAGTAAGGCGTTTTTAACACAAAAAAAAATGACCATGTATAGGAAGGCATTTTTAACACAAAAAACGACCATGTATAGTAAGGCGTTTTTACCCAAAAAAAGACCATGTATAGTAAGGCGTTTTTACCCAAAAAAAGACCATGTATAGGAAGGCGTTTTTAACACAAAAAAAAAAACGACCATGTATAGGAAGGCGTTTTTAACACAAAAAACGACCATGTATAGTAAGGCGTTTTTAACACAAAAAACAACCATGTATAGGAAGGCGTTTTTAACACAAAAAACGACCATTTATAGTAAGCCGTTTTTACCCCAAAAAACGACCATGTATAGGAAGGCGTTTTTAACACAAAAAAAATGACCATGTATAGTAAGTCATTTTTAGGTGAAAAAAACGATCATGTATAGTAAGGCGTTTTTAGCCGAAAAAACCCCCCATGCACAGTCAGGCGTTTTTAAGCCCAAAAAAACGACCATGTATAGTAAGGCGTTTTGAACACAAAAAAATGACCTTGTATAATAAGGCGTTTTTAACACAAAAAAATGATCATGTATAGTAAGACGTTTTTAACACAAAAACAAACGACAATGTATAGGAAGGCGTTTTAACACAAAAAACGACCATGTATAGTAAAGCGTTTTTAGCCGAAAAAAACGACCATGTATAGTAAGACATTTTAGCCGCAAAAAAGGCCATGTTTAGTAAGGCGTTTTTAACACAAAAAAAAACGACCATGTATAGGAAGGCGTTTTTAACACAAAAAACGACCATGTATAGTAAGGCGTTTTTACCCAAAAAAAGACCATGTATAGTAAGGCGTTTTTACCCAAAAAAAGACCATGTATAGGAAGGCGTTTTTAACACAAAAAAACGACCATGTATAGGAAGGCGTTTTAACACAAAAACGACCATGTATAGTAAGGCGTTTTAACACAAAAACAACCATGTATAGGAAGGCGTTTTAACACAAAAACGACCATTTATAGTAAGGCGTTTTTACCCCAAAAAACGACCATGTATAGGAAGGCGTTTTTAACACAAAAAAAACCGACCATGTAGTAAGGCGTTTTAAGCCGAAAAAAACGACCATGTATACTAAGGCGTTTTTAACACAAAAAAACGACCATGTATAGTAAGGCGTTTTTAACACAAAAAAAACACCATGTATAGGAAGGCATTTTTAACACAAAAAACGACCATGTATAGTAAGGCGTATTTAACACAAAAAAACGACCATGTATAGTAAGACATTTTAGCCGCAAAAAAACGACATGTATAGTAAGGCGTTTTTAGCCGAAAAAACGACCATGTATAGTAAGGCGTTTTTAACACAAAAAAACGATCATGTATAGTAAGGCGTTTTTAACACAAAAAACGACTATGTATAGTAAGGCGTTTTTAACACAAAAAAACGACCATGTATAGTAAGGCGTTTTTAACACAAAAAAACGACCATGTATAGTAAGGCGTTTTTAACACAAAAACGACCATGTATAGGAAGGCGTTTTTAACACAAAAAAACGACCATGTATAGTAAGGCGTTTTTAACACAAAAAACGACCATGTATAGTAAGGAGTTTTTAACACAAAAAACGACCATGTATAGGAAGGCGTCTTTAGTCGAAAAAAAACTGACCATGTATAGAGTAAAGCGTTTTTAGCCGAAAAAAACAACCATGTACAGTAAGGCAGTTTTAGCCGAAAAAATGACCATGTATAGTAAGGCGTTTTCAACACAACAAACGACCATGTATAGTAAGGCGTTTTTAGCCGAAAAAACGACCATGTATATAGTAAGGCGTTTTTAGCCGAAAAAAACGACCATGTATAGTAAGGCGTTTTTAGCCAAAAAACGACCATGTATAGTAAGGCATTTTTAGCAGAAAAAAACGACCATGTATAGTAAGGCGTTTTTAGCTGAACAAAAAACAACCATGGAAGCACGGCAGGGTTCAATTTCAGCTGTGGCCTCTGTGCTCAGCGAGTAATTTTGTTCCAACACTGGCCTTCGGAGAAGCATATCATGGAACTAAACTGTCACCCACTTGTTGCTCAGTGGCCAACTGGTTAGGGCATGGGACTTCGAACCGGAGGTGCAGGGTTCAATTCCCGGCTAGGCCTCCATGGTTAGCTTGATGTTTTGTTCTAACATTGGCCTTCAGAAACATATATCATAGGACTAAACTGAAGTTCACCTGTTGGGGGCGTGGCTGACTGATAAAGGCAGCAGGCTGCCAATGGGAAGGTCCTGGGTTCAAATCCAGCTCTGGCCCACATCGCTTTGTTCCAACATTGGCCTTTAGAAAAAAATATCAAAGGACTAATTCAAATTTTATTCGGAGAAGCGTGGTCCACTGGTTTGTGCGTTGATTTCCCAACCCAGAAGTTGCAGGTTCAATCCTGGCTTTACCCCTCCCGTGTGGAACCTGCAGGCTTCCACCATTCCAAGAATTTTATCGACCGACCGGAGGTGGTGGCGGAAGAGAAGTATGTATTTGAAGCTAAATTAGCCAAGGTCCCTGTGGTCCAGTGGTGAGTGTGTTGAGCTCCCGATGTAAAGGTGCATGGTTCAGTCCCGATTCAAAAAAAAAAAGACCATGTGTTGTAGTTTTTTTAGCCGAAAAAAAAATTACCATGTATCGTAGGGCATTTTTAGCCGAAAAAACGACCATGTATATTAAGGCATTTTTAGCCGAAAAAAACGACCGTGTATAGTAAGGCCTTTTTAGCCGAAAAAAAAACGACCATGAATAGTAAGGCATTTTTAACACAAAAAAACAACCATGTATAGTAAGACGTTTTTAACACAAAAAAACGACCATGTATAGTAAGGCGTTTTTAACACACAAAAAAAGACCATGTATAGTAAGGCGTTTTAAGCCGAAAAAAACGACCATGTATAGTAAGGCGTTTTTAACAAAAAAAAAATGACCATGTATAGTAAGGCGTTTTTAACACAAAAAAACGACCATGTATAGTAAAGCGTTTTTAGCCGAAAAAAATGACCATGTATAGTAAGGCGTTTTTAACAAAAAAAATGACCATGTATAGTAAGGCGTTTTTAACACAAAAAAACGACCATGTATAGTGAGGCGTTTTTAACACCAAAAACAGACCATGTATAGGAAGGCGTTTTTAACACAAAAAACGACCATGTATAGTAAGGCATTTTTAGCCGAAAAAAAAGACCATGTATAGTAAGGCGTTTTTAACAAAAAACGACCATGTATAGTAAGGCATTTTTAGCCAAAAAAAATGACCATGTATAGTAAGGCGTTTTTAACAAAAAAAAAATGACCATGTATAGTAAGGCGTTTTTAACACAAAAAAACGACCATGTATAGTAAAGCGTTTTTACCCAAAAAAAGACCATGTATAGGAAGGCGTTTTCAACAAAAAAAAAATGACCATGTATAGTAAGGCGTTTTTAACACAAAAAAACGACCATGTATAGTGAGGCGTTTTTAACACCAAAAACAGACCATGTATAGGAAGGCGTTTTTAACACAAAAAACGACCATGTATAGTAAGGCATTTTTAGCCGAAAAAAAAGACCATGTATAGTAAGGCGTTTTGAACACAAAAAAATGACCATGTATAGTAAAGCGTTTTTAACACAAAAAACGACCATGTATAGTAAGGCATTTTTAGCCGAAAAAAAAAGACCATGTATAGTAAGGCGTTTTGAACACAAAAAAACGACCATGTATAGTAAAGCGTTTTTAACACAAAAAACGACCATGTATAGTGAGGCGTTTTTAACACCAAAAACAGACCATGTATAGTAAGGCATTTTTAGCCGAAAAAAAGACCATGTATAGTAAGGCGTTTTGAACACAAAAAAATGACCATGTATAGTAAAGCGTTTTTAACACAAAAAACGACCATGTATAGTGAGGCGTTTTTAACACAAAAAATGACCATGTATAGTAAGGCGTTTTTAACACAAAAAACGACCATGTGTAGTAAAGCGTTTTTAACACAAAAAACGACCATGTATAGTGAGGCGTTTTTAACACAAAAACAACCATATATAGGAAGGCGTTTTAGTCGGAAAAAAACCGACCATGTATAGTCAGGCGTTTTTAACACAAAAAAACAACCATGTACAGTAAGGCAGTTTTATCCGAAAAAAAAAGACCATGTATAGTAGGGCGTTTTGAACACAAAAAAAACGACCATGTATAGTAAGGCGTTTTTAACACAAAAAACGACCATGTGTAGTAAGGCGTTTTTAACACAAAAACGACCATGTATAGTCAGGCGTTTTTAACACAAAAACGACTATGTATAGTAAAGTGTTTTTATCCGAAAAAAACGACCATGTATAGGAAGGCGTTTTTAACACAAAAAACGACCATGTATAGAAAGGCGTTTTTAGCCGAAAAATACGACCATGTATAGTAAGGCGTTTTTAGCCCATAAAGAACGACCATGTATAGAAAGGCGTTTTTAACACAAAAAACGACCATGTATAGGAAGGCGTTTTTAACACAAAAAAATGACCATGTATAGTCAGGCGTTTTTCACACAAAAAACGACCATGTATAGGAAGGCGTTTTTAACACAAAAAATGACCATGTATAGTCAGGCGTTTTCACACAAAAAACGACCATGTATAGCAAGGCGTTTTTAACACAAAAAACGACCATGTATAGTCAGGCGTTTTTAACAAAAAAAACGACCATGTATAGTAAGGCGTTTTTAACACAAAAAACGACCATGTATAGTAAGGCGTTTTTAACACAAAAAACGACCATGTATAGGAAGGCGTTTTTAGTCGGAAAAAAACCGACCATGTATAGAAAGGCGTTTTTAACACAAAAAACGACCATGTATAGGAAGGCGTTTTTAACACAAAAAAATGACCATGTATAGTCAGGCGTTTTTAGCCGAAAAATACGACCATGTATAGTAAGGCGTTTTTAGCCCAAAAAGAACGACCATGTATAGAAAAGCGTTTTTAACACAAAAAATGACCATGTATAGGAAGGTGTTTTTAACACAAAAAACGACCATGTATAGAAAGGCGTTTTTAGCCGAAAAATACGACAATGTATAGAAAGGCGTTTTTAACACAAAAAACGACCATGTATAGGAAGGCGTTTTTAACACGAAAAATTGTCCATGTATAGTAAGGCGTTTTTAACACAAAAAAATGACCATGTATAGCCAGGCGTTTTTAGCCGAAAAATACGACCATGTATAGTAAGGCGTTTTTAGCCCAAAAAGAACGACCATGTATAGAAAGGCGTTTTTAACACAAAAAACGACCATGTATAGGAAGGCGTTTTTAACACAAAAAACGACCATGTATAGAAAGGCGTTTTTAACACAAAAAAATGACCATGAATAGTAAGGCGTTTTTTGCCGAAAAAAACGACCATGTATAGTAAGGCTTTTTTAACACAACAAACGACCATGGCGTGTTTAGCCGAAAAAACGACCATGTATAGTAAGGCAATTTCAGCCGAAAAAAACCACCATGTATAGTAAGGCGTTTTTAACACAAAAAACGACCATGTATAGTAAGGCGTTTTTAGCCAAAAAAAGACCATGTATAGTAAGGCGTTTTTAACACAAAAAAATGACCATGTATAGTAAGGAGTTTTTTGCCGAAAAAAAACGACCATACAATACAATACAATACAATACAATACATGCTGATTTATATAGCGCTTTCACAACAGCGGCAGCTGTAACAAAGCGCTTAACAAAGCAGTTAACATAAAGTAAAATAATAAACACAACACACAACATAAAACACGGACAGTCGTGCAGTCCTAACCACTTTTCCCCTCATACGCTTTGTTGTTAAAGCAGTTTGAGATGAAAGAGGACCATGTATAGTAAGGCGTTTTTAGCCCAAAAAAGACCATGTATAGTAAGGCATTTTTAGCAGAAAAAAACGACCATGTATAGTAAGGCGTTTTTAGCTGAACAAAAAACAACCATGTAGAGCACGGCAGGGTTCAATTTCAGCTGTGGCCTCCGTGCTCAGCGAGTAATTTTGTTCCAACACTGGCCTTCGGAGAAGTATATCATGGAACTAAACTGTCACCCACTTGTTGCTCAGTGGCCAACTGGTTAGGGCATAGGACTTCGGGCCAAAGGTGCAGGGTTCAATTCCCGGCTAGGCCTCCATGGTTAGCTTGATGTTTTGTTCCAACATTGGCCTTTAGAAACATATATCATAGGACTAAACTGATGTCCACCTGTTGGGGGCGTGGCTGACTGGTAAAGGCAGCAGGCTGCCAATGGGAAGGTCCAGGGTTCAAATCCAGCTCTGGCCCACATCGCTTTGTTCCAACATTGGCCTTTTGAAAAAAATATCAAAGGACTAATTCAAATTTCATTTGGAGAAGCGTGGTCTACTGGTTTGTGCGTTGATTGTCCAACCCAGAAGTTGCAGGTTCAATCCTGGCTTTACCCCTCCCGTGTTGGAACCTGCAGGCTTCCCCATTCCAAGAATTTTACCGACCGACCGGAGGTGGTGGCGGAAGAGAAGTATGTATTTGAAGCTAAATTAGCCAAGGTCCCTGTGGTCCAGTGGTGAGTGTGTTGAGCTCCCGGTGTAAAGGTGCATGGTTCAATCCCGATTCAAAAAATAAAAAGACCATGTGTTGTAGGAGTTTTTTTAGCCGTTTTAGCGAAAAAAAACCATGTATCGTAGGGCATTTTTAGCGAAAAACGACCGTTTATAGTAAGGCGTTTTTAGCGAAAAAACAACCATGTATAAAAGGGTTTTTAGCGAAAAAACCGACCATGTACAGTAAGGCATTTTAACACAAAAATGACCATGTATAGTAAGGCGTTTTAAGCGAAAAAACGACCATGTATACTAAGGCGTTTTAAGCGAAAAACGACCATGTATAGTAAGAGCGTTTTAGCGAAAAAAACGACCATGGATTGTAAGGCGTTTTTAGCGAAAAGACTGACCATGTATAGTAAGGCGTTTTAGCGAAAAACGACCATGTATAGTAAGGTGTTTTTAGCCGAAAAATACGACCACGTATAGTAAGCTTTTTTTGCGAAAAAACCTACCATGTATGGTAAGGCGTTTTTAGTCGAAAAAAACGACCATGTATAGCAAGGCGTTTTAACACAAAAACGACCATGTGTAGTAAGGCGTTTTAGCCCAAAAAACGACCATGTGTAGTAAGGCGTTTTTAACACAAAAAAACGACCATATATATATAGTAAGGCGTTTTTAGCCGGAAAAAACCCGACCATGTATAGTAATTGGAGCTGTCAGTTTAGCTGCGTTTTTATCGACATTAATTTAAATACTTAATTCAAAGCAGTTTTAAAAACGTTTAAAAACAGTTTCAAAAACAGTTTCAAAAACGAGTTTAAAAACGAGTTTAAAAAACAGTTTACAAAAACGAGTTTAAAAACTTAGTTCCAAAACGAGTTTAAAAACCAAGTTTACAAACAGTTTAAAAACAAGTTTAAAAACAAGTACAAAACGAGTTTACAAAACAATTTTAAAAAACCAAGTAAAAACGGTTTACCAAAACGATTTAAAAAACAGTTTAAAAAAGTTTAAAAAAATTTAAAACAGTTTACAAAACAGTTTAAAAACAGTTTAAAACAGTAATTTTGAAAAAGTTTAAAAACCGTTTACAAAACAAGTTAAAAACAGTTTAAAAAAAGTTTAAAAAAAAGAGTTTAAAACAATTTAAAACAGTTTACAAAAAGCAGTTTAAAAAAACTAGTTTAAAAAACAAGCTTAAAACAGTTTACCAAAAACGAGTTTTACAAAAACGAGTTTTAAAACTAGTTTAAAACGAGTTTAAAACTTAGTTTACCCAAACGAGTTTAAAAAACAGTTTTGAAAAAGTTTCAAAACCGTTTACAAAACAGTTTAAAAACTAAGTTTAAAAAATTTAAAAAAACAGAGTTTAAAAACAGTTTAAAAAACATTTACAAAAGCTTAGTTTAAAAACGAGTTAAAAACAGTTTCCAAAACAATTCAAAAAACGAGTTAAAAACGAGTTTAAAAACAGTTTAAAAACGAGTTTAAAACTTAGTTTCAAAACGAGTTTAAAAACCAAGTTTAAAACGAGTTTAAAAAACAGTTTAAAAACGAGTTTAAAAACAGTTTAAAAACAGTTTAAAATAGTTAAAACAGTTTAAAAAAAGTTTAAAAAAGTTTAAAAACAGTTTAAAAACAGTTTAAAAACAGTTTAAAAACAGTTTAAAACAGTTTAAAAACGAGTTTAAAACGTATTTAAAAAACAGCTTTCAAAATCAGAGTAAAAACTTGTTAAAAAACGTAGTCAGCTTTAGTTTCAAACGAGCTTTAAAACGTATAGTTTAAAAAACGAGGGTATTGGCGTGATTTGTCAGCTGAACGACAACCTTGCAGTGGTGCGAGTGGTATGCAGCCGTTTTTTCATGCTAAAACGTAAATCTGGGTGCAAGGCAGAGCGTAACGCGTTTCAATGCTTAAAAAAGCATAATTTTAAGCGTTTTTACCATCGTACGTTCCCGACGTCACTAGATTTACCGGTGGGAATTTAAATCAGCCGCGGTTACAAGGTCCTAAAAAAAAACTAGTTTTCAAAAAATCGGTTTCAAAACTAGTTTAAAACCTAGCTTTAAAACAAGTTTTAAAAAACATTTAAAAAACAGTTTAAAAAGCGAGTTTAAAAACAGTTTAAAAAAACAGTTTAAAAACAGTTTAAAAAACAGTTTAAAAAACAGTTTAAAAACAGTTTTAAAAACGAGTTTAAAACAGTTTCAAAACAGTTTTACAAAACAGTTTACAAAACAGTTTAAAAAAACAGTTTAAAAACAATTTCCAAAACGAGTTAAAAAACAAGTTTAAAAACGTTTACAAACGAGTTTAAAAACAGTTTTAAAAACAGTTTAAAAACATTTAAAAACAGTTTAAAAACTAGTTTAAAAACAATTTAAAAACGAGTTTACAAACAGATTTAAAAACAGTTTAAAAACAATTTAAAAACGTTTAAAAACAGTTTAAAAACAATTTAAAAACGTTTAAAAACGTTTGAAAACCGTTTAAAAACAGTTTCAAAAACGGTTTAAAAACAGTTTTAAAAACAGTTTTAAAAACGTTTAAAAAAAGTTTTCAAAGAGTTTAAAACAAGAAAAAACAGTTCCAAAAAAGTTTAAAACGAGTTTAAAAACGTTTCAAAACGAGTTTAAAAACGTTAACAAGTTAAAACAGTTAAAAGCAAGTTAAAAAACTTAAAACGAGTGAAACCTATTTAAAATTTAAAAAACTGTTTAAAACAGTTTCCAAAAAACAATTTAAAACGAGTTTAAAACCTAAGTTTGACATAAGTTTAAACATGAGTTTAAAAACAAGTTTAAAAAACATAAAAAACTGGAGCTTAAAGAGTGAAGTAAAAAACTTAGTTTACAAAACTAAACAAACAGTTTCAAAACAGTTTACAAAAACGGTAAAAACAGATTTCAAAACATTAAAAAACCAGTTTACAAAACAGTAAAAAACAGTTTTAAAACAAATAAAACTAGTTAAAACAAGTTACAAAAAAATAAAAAACAATAAAAAGCTTATTTTAACCTAAGTTAAAAAGCAAGTTCAAACAGTTTAAACAGTTAAAAAACGGTCAATTGCCCCAATATTTTTAAGCGAGAAACTTATGCACGTGAGTGCAAAGTACGTAGCCGTTGTTTTCAATGCTTAAATAGTAACTGGTGAAAAGCAAGGGTAACAGCTGTTCAATGCTTAAAATAGCTATAATTCTTGATCACGTGTTTGCACCATGTTTTACCCCTAGTTCAAAACAGTGAAAATTAAAAAGCCGGGTTTATAAGGTATAAAAAAAACTAGTTTTCTTTAGCAAACAGGTTTACAAAACTTATAGCGAATAAAACAAGGTTTCAAAACCAGTTTACAAAACAGTTAAAAAACAGTTTCAAAACTAGTTTAAAAACCGTAGTTTAAAAACAGTTAAAAACAGTTTAAAAACGTTAAAAACAGCTTACAAAACGGCTTAAAAAACAGTTTACAAACTAAGTTTACAAACTAAGTTAAAACGATAACTGTAAAAAAAATTTTAACAAAATTTCAAACAATACTACTAGGTCAAAACTTAGTTTAAAAAAATACAAAACATTTACAAAAAAGTTAAAAAATATAACTGTTTTCAAACTGTAAACAGTTAACTAGTTCAAAACAGTTTCAAAACAGTTAAAAAACTAGTTTCAAACAGTTTAAAAAATAAAAACTAAGACAAACAGTAAAAACAAAAAGTTTAAACAGTTTACAAAAACAGAAAAACATTTTAAAAAATTTAACAAACTTTCCAAATTTATAAAAAAAAGTTTAAAAATAGTTACATATTTTAAGAAAAAACAGTACACAGTTTACAAACTATTGGAAAAGGAAAACAGTACCAACAGTAAAAACTATTTACAAAAATTACAAAAGTAACAATACATTTCAAAGCAAGTTTAAAAAAACAGAGTTTAAAAACGTCCAAAACAGTTTCCAAAACGAGTTAAAAAACGTTTAAAACAGTTAAAAACTGAGTTTAAAAATTTCCAAACGAGTTAAAAACAATTTTAAAAAAGACGTTACCAAACAGTTACTAATTTACAAAAATTTAAAAAAGAGTTAAAAACATAGTAAAAACATTTCCAAAAGCTAGTTCGAGTACAAACGTTTAAACTAGTTCAAAGCAGTAAAAACTGAGTTCACAATTTAAAAAACTGGTTAAACTTAGTTCAAACGAGTTTACAAACTAAAAGTTAAAACCTGTTACCTGAGTTAAAACAAGTTAAAAAATTTAAAAAAGTTCAAAAGTATTAAAAAAGTAAAAAAGCTTAGCAAAAAAAAGTAAAACGAGTAAAAACAGTTTAAACAGTTAAAAACAGCTTAAAAACTAGAATTAAAAAACTGTTTCAAACTAGTTAAAAAACATAGTTAAAAACAGTAAACTAGGTTCAAACAGTTAAAACAGTTTAAACAGGTTTGCGTTTTCAGCTGAGAAACTTGCAGTGGGTACGGGTATGGCCTTTTTTTACAAAAGAAACTGGGGAAGGCAGAGCGGTAACAGCTTTTCAATGCTTAAAAAGAATAATTTGAGCGTTTTTCACAGAGTACGTTCCCCGACGTCATCAATCAGGGGAAAATAATCAGCCGGTTCCAAGGTACTAAAAAACTGTTTTCAAAAAACGGTTTCAAAACTAGTTTAAAACCAGCTTTAAAAAACAGTTTACAAAACATTAAAACTAGTTAAAAAACAGTTTAAAAAAGTTAAAAAAAGCAGTTTACAAAACAATAGAAAACTAGTTTAAAAAAACATTTAAAAAACGTTTTACAAAACGAGTTTACAAACAGTTTAAAACAGTAAAAACAGTTTCAAAACAGTTAAAAAAAGCAGTTTAAAAAACAATTTCAAAAACGAGTAAAAAAATAGTTTACAAAACGTACAAACGAAGTTAAAAACAGTTTAAAACAGTAAAACAATTTAAAAACAGTTTAAAACAGTTAAAAAATTTAAAAACGGGTTTACAAACAGTTTCAAACAGTTAAAAACAGTTAAAACGTTTAAAACATTAAAATTAAATTAAAAAGTTTACAAAACGATTGAAACCGTTTAAAAAACAGTTTCAAAACGGGTAAAAACAGTTTAAAAACAGTTAAAAATGTTTAAAAAAATTTCAAAGTTTTAAAACAAGTAAAAAAAAAGTCCAAACAGTTTAAAAACAGTTAAAAACTTTTAAAAGAGTTAAAAACGGTTTAAAACAGTAAAACGTTAAAAACATAAAAAACAGTTTAAAAACAGTTTCATAGGACTAAACTGATGTCCACCTGTTGGGGGCGTGGCTGACTGGTAAAGGCAGCAGGCTGCCAATGGGAAGGTCCAGGGTTCAAATCCAGCTCTGGCCCACATCGCTTTGTTCCAACATTGGCCTTTTGAAAAAAATATCAAAGGACTAATTCAAATTTCATTTGGAGAAGCGTGGTCTACTGGTTTGTGCGTTGATTGTCCAACCCAGAAGTTGCAGGTTCAATCCTGGCTTTACCCCTCCCGTGTTGGAACCTGCAGGCTTCCCCCATTCCAAGAATTTTACCGACCGACCGGAGGTGGTGGCGGAAGAGAAGTATGTATTTGAAGCTAAATTAGCCAAGGTCCCTGTGGTCCAGTGGTGAGTGTGTTGAGCTCCCGGTGTAAAGGTGCATGGTTCAATCCCGATTCAAAAAATAAAAAGACCATGTGTTGTAGGAGTTTTTTTAGCCGTTTTTAGCCGAAAAAAAAACCATGTATCGTAGGGCATTTTTAGCCGAAAAAAACGACCGTTTATAGTAAGGCGTTTTTAGCCGAAAAAAACAACCATGTATAAAAAAGGGTTTTTAGCCGAAAAAAACCGACCATGTACAGTAAGGCATTTTAACACAAAAAAATGACCATGTATAGTAAGGCGTTTTAAGCCGAAAAAAACGACCATGTATACTAAGGCGTTTTAAGCCGAAAAAACGACCATGTATAGTAAGACGTTTTTAGCCGAAAAAAACGACCATGGATTGTAAGGCGTTTTTAGCCGGAAAAGACTGACCATGTATAGTAAGGCGTTTTTAGCCGAAAAAAACGACCATGTATAGTAAGGTGTTTTTAGCCGAAAAATACGACCACGTATAGTAAGCTTTTTTTTTGAAAAAAACCTACCATGTATGGTAAGGCGTTTTTAGTCGAAAAAAACGACCATGTATAGCAAGGCGTTTTTAACACAAAAAAACGACCATGTGTAGTAAGGCGTTTTTAGCCCAAAAAACGACCATGTGTAGTAAGGCGTTTTTAACACAAAAAAACGACCATATATATATAGTAAGGCGTTTTTAGCCGAAAAAAACCCGACCATGTATAGTAATTGGAGCTGTCAGTTTAGCGCGTTTTTATCGACATTAATTTAAATGAATTTTATCGGGATCAAAAATTTTCTCGCGAGATTAACGCGGCAGACGTCACAGCGGATGTGACGTTGCTCTATAAATAAACCAGAAACAAAACATCAAGCGCGCTGCACAAGTCCACTTGTTTTGCCAGCCACGGCGAGACACCGAAAACGGATATTTAAATAGTTTATGAATGGAAAGTTTACTTTTAAAAAGTTGCCAGATTGTTCCACTGACAAGACCAAAATGACCTGGATGTTTTGCAGTCGTAAACTGAGCTATCATCATAGCACGTCGAGTCTGAAATACCACTTAATTAATGGCCAAGCACACCGCTGACGTGAGTAGTCCGCCGCTCTCGTCTCAGACAGACGGCTATGGATCATTTCAAAGCGAAGAAAATGGATGACACGACAAAGAACAAAGTTGCTGAAGCAATCGGCAATTTAAACAGCGTGGGCTAAAATGTTGCTAGAACAGGGGTGTCTTTATTTAGCTAATTTGTGCATAGTTGTCATGTTTGTCCGTCTGCAATCTGACGTTTAAAGAAGTAAATTGCGTTGCAGCCGGCGCTCCACTTCCGGGTTGGACCTTTGGGACTTGTAGTTCTTTTGTTCGATTCGACTTGATATGTTCATGCCGGTGCTCCACTTCCGGGATTGAGTATTGGGACTTGTAGTTCTTTTGTTCGATTCGACTTGATATGTTTGTGTTGTATGGTTTCTTACGTTTAAAACAATGAATAATGATGACGATAATGATACATAGTGAAATCAGGGTTGATTACATTATTTATTAAACGTATTGTTAAATAAAGGTATTCATTAATGTCAATTATATACATATTTACATTGCGATGCAGAAAGATAGATATATTAATTTTTTACTGCATTTATGTGTAGTTTAGATTATTACCTGCTTCTGATACTTCTGTTACAACTACTACTACTCCTACTTCTGCTGCAAAGTGCTCCAATAAATGATCCAAAAAGTAAAGAACGAGAGATCCTTCCATGCTGACCGACAATCCCTAACTGAACAACCATTACTGATTGCCAGCGAGAGCCTCCATTCAAAGAATCCGAAATGATGTCGACACAAAACCGTAGAGATTCTTCCGAGCAAGAAGGACCGACAGAATCAGCATAGCCTGACTGCTGTGTTCAAAGCAAATTTGAGAAAAACGAAGTATGCAACCATGGCTTAAATCCATTATAGGCTGAGTACTAGTTTACCTTAGATGTGCACTTTATAATGTTATATTGCGCTGTTTTGATTCCCTTAAAAGAGCTGTTCAAGCAGCTGTTGTGTGACAAAATATTGTTTTCACTGTTGTTGATGGACAGTAATATTGTGTGAGAGATAATGTGTGAATAACTGCTCCAAGTGAAAAATGTTCATGTAAAATTGAAAATCAAAATTGTTATTTCAGTAAATATTTGCATTTTGCACATAGAAAACTGATTGATGATTCCATGTTGATGAGAGCATTAAAATGGGGGAAAATAGGACAAAAAAATATAAAAGGAAATTCAGAAACGATAAAAAATGAGTGAGCAATCATGATTAATTTTTAGTTAATTTGAGTTAATTATGACAGTTGAGTTTTTAATTAGATTAAAAATTTTAATCGTTTGACAGCTCTAATAGTAATACGTTTTTAACACAAAAAACGACCATGTATAGTAAGGCGTTTTTAGCCAAAAAAAGACCATGTATAGTAAGGCATTTTTAACACAAAAAACGACCATGTATATAGTAAGGCGTTTTTAGCCGAAAAAACAACCATGTATAGGAAGGCGTTTTAGCCGAAAAAAACGCCCATGTAAAGTAATGCATTTTTAGCCGAAAAAAGCAACCATCTATAGTAAGGCGTCTTTTGCTGAAATAAACGACCATGTATAGTAAGGCGTTTTTAACACAAAAAACGCCCATGTATAGTAAGGCGTTTTTAACAGAAAAAAACGACCATTTATAGGAAGGCGTTTTTAGCCGAAAAAAACGACCATGTATGGTAAGGCGTTTTTAACACAAAAAAACGACCATGTAAAGTAAGTCGTTTTTAGCCAAAAAAAGACCATGTATATAGTAAGGCGTTTTAGGCCAAAAAAAACCCGACCATGTATAGTAAAGCATTTTTAACACACAAAAAAGGACCATGTATAGTAAGTCGTTTTTAGCCGAAAAAAAGTACCATGTATAGTAAGGCGTTTTTAGACGAAAAAAAGTACCATGTATAGTAAGAAGTTTTTAGCCGAAAAAAAAAGACCAAGGATATTAAAGCCTTTTTGGCCGAAAAAAACGACCATGTATAGTAAGGCGTTTTTAACACAAAAAACAACCATGTATAGTAAGCCGTTTTGAGCCGAAAAAAAACCAACCATGTATATATAGTAAGGCGTTTTAAGCCCAAAAATACGACCATGTATAGTAAGGAGTTTTTAACACAAAAAACGACCAAGGATAGTAAGGCGTTTTTAGCCAAAAAAACGTCCATGTAAAGTAATGCATTTTTAGCCGAAAAAAGCAACCATCTATAGTAAGGCGTTTTTAGCCGAAATAAACGACCATGTATAGGAAGGCGTTTTTAGCCGAAAAAAAACGACCATGTAAAGTAAGGCGTTTTTAGCCAAAAAAAGACCTTGTATAGTAAGGCGTTTTTAACACAAAAAAACGACCATGTTATAGTAAGGCGTTTTTTAGCTGAAAAAAATGACCATGTATAATAAGGCGTTTTAGCCCCAAAAAACGACCATGTATATTAAGGCGTTTTTAGCCGAAAAAAACGACAATATATAGTAAGGCATTTTTAGCCGAAATAAACGACCATGTTATAGTAATGCGTTTTAGCTCCAAAAAACGACAATGTATAGTAAGGCGTTTTTAGCTGAAAAAAAACAACCATGTACAGCAAGGCGTTTTTTTGCCGAACAAAAACGATCATCTATAGCAGTGGATCTTAACCTGGATTCGATCGAACCCTAGGTGTTCGACAGAGCCTCTGCAATGGAGGGTAAGGTACACCCAACTCAACATGTCAATTAGTTCTGACATGCCAGCTTGGCCATCACTAACTGGTTCATTGTGTGCACAATTTAAAAACCGTATACTTATGTTTGGACATTTTACTTACCGTAAATTCCGGACTATAAGCCGCTACTTTTTTCCCAAACTTTCAACCCTGCGGCTTATACAGTGATGCGGCCAATTTGTGTAATTTTTCTAATGGCCGCCAGGGGCGCTCGAGTAGAAAAGGTAAGATTAAGACCGGTGGAATATATGCGTCGAGGAAGGCTGCAACTTCTTGTCTTGTGCATAAATTAAATTAGCGTGAACATACCCTGATCATGGAAAATGCAAAAAAAAAGGCATATGACGCAGCTTTCAAACTAAAAGCAATCGAGCTGTCCGATAAAGAAGGAAACAGAGCTGCTGCACGTAAACTTGGCATAAACGACGGCTCACCGTGACTTTTACAAATACAGGTATGTTCTTTTACCAGTCCTGTTATACTGTGTTGCTATTCTGTTGCTAGCGTGTTGTTACCATGTTGCTACCGTTTTACTGCCGCGTCACAGGCAACGTTTGGGAAGAAAGTTATATTATTATTATTGTTAAGTTATATTATTAAAACTTTGAAAACTCTCTCTGTGTACCGTCTTTCTTTGTAAATATGTTTACATGTTTTAATGTGGGCACATGCGGCTTATATACAGGTGCGGCTTGTGTATGTACAAAATTGGTTTTCCTCTAAAAATGTAGTGGGTGCGGCTTATAATCAGGTGCGCTCTATAGTGCGGAAAATACGGTACTTTTTTCAGTTTTTAATAAATGCATTTTTTATGTCTCAATTTTGTCCCAAAATTAATAAATAAATAAAATATTTTTCTTTTCATTTATGAAGGGTTCGGTGAATGTGCATATGAACTGGTCAGGTTCGGGACCTCCAACAAGGTTAAGAGACACTGCAGTAGAGTAAGAGCACTACTTACTAGTCACAGGATTATTCTCGGTTAGACAGTTTACTGTGGCTTTAAAAAGTCATCCATCCATCCATCCATTATCCGAATCGCTTGATCCTCACTAGGGTCGCGGGGGGTGCTGGAGCCTATCCCTGCTGTCTCCGGGCAGTAGGCGGGGGACACCCTGAATTGGTTGCCAGCCAATCGCAGGGCACACAGAGACGAACAACCATCCACGCCCACACTCATACCTAGGGACAATTTAGAGTGCTCAATCAGCCTGCCATGCATGTCTTTGGAATGTGGGAGGAAACCGGAGCACCCGGAGAAAACCCACGCAAGCCCGGGGAGAACATGCAAACTCCACACAGGGAGGCCGGAGCTGGAATCGAACCCGGTACCTCTGCACTGTGAAGCCGACGTGCTAACCACTGGACTACCGGGCCGCCCCGCTTTAAAAAGTCAAAGTTTTAATTCCTCCTAAAACTGTCCATCATCAGTAATGAGCTCCTTTCTTTTTTTTGAGGGACATCTCAGCAGGACACGATATGATTGACTGCTTGCAGAGATCACTAAATGAGCCCCTTTTTCAAAGTTAATTCTGAGAGGGCAGTGGATTATTATTTGTCTTTTTTTTTTGTTCTCCAGCTTGGCTCAAAAGAGAAGGGAGGTGCGAGCTGTTACAGGGTAAGTGAGTGAGAGGAAGGATGGAGGGAGATCACAGCCAGACTCCACACCGTAAATAAATAAATGAACGAACGAACGAAATAAACGAACGAATGAATGAATGAATGAATGAATGAATGCATGCATGAATGCATGACATGACACACACACACACACACACACACACACACACACACACACACACACACACACACACACACACACACACACACACACACACATACATACATACATACATACATACATACACCAAAAAGCTAGATTGCCAGCGGGTACTAGTAAGTCAACCAAGGAGAAGATGAGTAGCCTTCTAGTCTGTTCTAAAAATAGCTCCTACTAATGGGAAATTGGCGTCCTATGAATAATTACAACGGAAGAAGATGAATATTTCTTTCATTACTTTTTTTCATGTACCAAACATTCTATAATTTCTTTAAAATTATAGAAATATTCTATTGGTATTGTTATATGGGGGGAAAAATGCTGTTTTTATTTACCCCATTGTTTTTTTTTTTAAACAACGGACATTTTTTAGCTTTAATTTTCATACTTTGATACGCACCGCTACCGACATATTTTTCAAATGCAAACGTTGGCATTACAGTTTCTGAGAATGGTGCAAGAATGTCGGGCTTGTGGTGAGCAAGTCCGCTTCACTCCCTAATGAGGACAAGCGGTGTAGAAAATGATGAAACTGACCAGTATGAAGCTGTCATATGTTTTCATCAACTCCTCTGTTCGATACTGTTCCAGCACCACCACTCCTGTCAACGATGGGCTCTTAGCACGGGCGCAGTCCTCACAGTGCACCACGTAGGTCTTCTTAGCGCTATGTTCACTGGTCACGAACAGCATGTTGAACACCTCCACCTGCAAAAACACCAAAAAGTCGATCACACACAAAACTACACAGCGGACAACATCGGGGGAAAATGATGAGTTGGGGGAAACTGACGTCACACTCATTGCAGTAGTAAGCCGGCTCATCCTTTAAACGACTCTGATAACTGATTTTCTTTCCTGATGCCACCAATTGTTCCCTCAATATCTGGATATGCTTGATGGACTGCAGTAGGCAGTGTCTGGCAGAGGAGGAACAGAGTGGAACATTTAAACTATACATTCCCACCTTGCAGTATAGTTTGGTCCAGCTCATCTCAGTACAGTTTGGAACGACTAAACCCGCTGTGACATCGATATTTGTATGTGTTCTTCCCATTCAATTTCCGTCGTACTTGTCACTCAGGAAGTCACTGCTCTATATTAATCATGCTAAAAGACTCCAGGATCGAATTCTACACTCCTAGTACCTCTCGGGTACAGTTAAAATAAATTAATAAATAGATAAATAAATAAATAAAAGTTTAAAAAGTTAAGTCCTGAGCCGAACTGTACTGCTTGGTGGATTATAGGACATCGGGTGATAATAATAACAAAATGATTAGCACCAACAACAAACGTACTTAATCATCTTGAAGGTGTCATGGTCTGTGATTTTGATGGTACGAGCCACATTCCAGGAAACGTGGATCATGGGAACAATTGACTTAACTTTCTTCAGCTCATTCCACTCGTATCGCTCCAGGGCGAGTTGATACTGGTATGCTAATCAACAGAACAAACAGCGCAAACAAACATGGTGTCAAGATAAGTGAAAGGAAACTGAAAATTTGTAAATTGAGACAAAGAGATTACGATACAGCAGCTGTGTTATAATTTTCTCAACGGGCTGGTTCACATTACTCACAGTTTAAAGGGCCCACGTTCCAGGCGATGTTGTTACACCAGCCCACTGCTTGGACCCAGTGCACAGTTCCAGCATTGATCCACACTAAGTCGCCTGGCCTCTGAATGAAACGGTACACGGGGATGTTGGAACTGTAGAGGTCTTCCAGAACTGGCCACCAGGACCCTGTGAGGTAGTCTACTCCATGCCTGAGGCACAAGTACAATTTAAGAAACTGAATATATTTTCTCCCGCTCAAACCAAGCCTCCTCACTCACTTCTCACAAAATGTGTTGATAGCCTCCCAGTAGTGCTCATGGACAGCAAACCACTCACAGTCACCTGGTCCAATATTTATGTTGACTGAGCAGAAGTTGTTGTTCTCCTGGTGACCTGAGGACAAAACAACGCATGTGAAACTTGTCATCCAATTGCGCAAAGTCAGCTTTGAAAACAAGAAATGTCAATTCTCTCAATTGGGTGAGGATTCTGAGAGATTCTTTTGTCCGATTAAAAAAAAAAAAAAAGGCCAAATCAATTAGGGACTTAGCAGCCACCATTTAAGCGATGTCTACAAACGACACTACTGTGGCCGCAAGCGGTTTTGGGAGGTATAAGGGATGAGATCATCAGACCAGCTTCACCAGCTTAGTTCGAGCTTTGATATTTGGTATCATCCGCCATTCGGTCTTCTTAAATGCAATATTATGTAAGTGATGTGTATTTGGACTAAGAAAAAAAAATAGCTCCCTCAATCCAAATGAGAGGTACATTGATTTCTTTTACTAGAGTCCAAATCAATTGGCAAAGAAATGGGGATGCTAACGCTAAATGTACATAAAAGGAGATTTGATATCGCCATGGCAACAACAAAGAGGCTATTTATTCCAAGCCACGATACAACGCAGACTTTTGGGAAGACATTTCTCTAAAATTACTTACTACTAATTCATATTCACAAATTCTTAGGCCACGATTAGCTTGGCAATTTTGAAAACTTTTTCACAGCAGCCATTTTGACGGTGTGGACGAGTGGGGTACAAAGTAGGTAGGACCTGTCATTACGGGTCCCATTCCATTTGGGTCCCATTCCATTTAGGTTACACTAAATACCTCCCACTTAACCTATGGATGTTGTTGTTGTTTTTATTTATTTATTTTTACTAAAAGAAGCAAAAGTGAAATCAATTTAATGGCCAGGGTACAATAGGATCACTAATACAAAGTGCCTACAGGTCGGCGCTGATATTTGCACAGAATCGAATGCAAAAACGACAAGAGCTCATTAAAGCCGCACCAACCTGGTGTCCGGCTGCCTGGAACTTTCATGTAGAGCTGGACAGTGTTCATGCCCAGGATCGTGTGACCGACATGACTGAGCATGTTGTTGACTGACTCCACTCGCATGAACGCTGGCAGCTTGAGCAGCTCCTGCAGCTGGGGTTTCCACCTTAGAGAAATATGGCAGATGGTGTGAAACAACTACTGTCCTCGCTTGACTGGCCAGAAGTGTTTCGAACTCACCGTTTCGGGTCTGAGAGATCTATGTTGGTCCCAAATTTGATTATCTTTCCAACAGACTTCAGCTCCGAGCTGGGAAGGAACGGTAAAGTCTGAATATCAGAAAACTCCAAATTTATTATGATGATTATTTTTCAGAAATGCAGATGTCATCTTTTGTGGTAACCTGGGTGTGTTGGCAGCAGAGTTTTTGCTGGAGGGGAGCGCAGAAGCAGCTTTGATGTCATTAGAGGCCGGGCTGCCTTTACTGCTAGTCGACGTCACACCTGCTTTCGCAGTGGATGACGTATTTGAGGGGTCAGCTTGCTCCTCTTCCTCTTCGTTCTCACTCTCCTTCTCCTCCTATAAAACGTCTACATGAGCTAAGCTGGCAGGTTGGTCAATGGCAACACGTCTGTCCATCATTACATTCCACTTAATTTTACAACCTCAGGGTGTAAGGCGCATATTACTATTTTCAAACATTTTATTTTTTCATGGCTGATGAGGGAAGATAAGAACAGATCTTCCAATTTGCATCTGCACAATATAATGAGATACAAAACCAAGCTCAACACTGCGTGCTTGATGAGTACATGTGTGGGCGCCCCGAGGAAAAACGCCTACCTGCAGGCTCTCCTGGAAGCTCGAGGCTTGGTACTGAGCGTATTTGGCAATGGTGGTATGTGAGCGGCTGCTCCCGCAGGGCCACGTCTGAGTGGAGCCACGGGAATCCCAGTTTTCATCAGCGGGCTGCTGGACCTGAGTCCTCACCTCCACGGCATGCTCTGCATTGGCCTCCACCAGAGATTTGGTGGAAAACAAGCCAAGGTCTCACATAAAGGAAAAAAAAAAACAGTTACATTTGTATCTGACGTTTCTTGATCACATTTCACTTGAGATGACGCCAGTGAAAACCTGCTGCTACCCTGTGTTCATTTGTGGGAGCATGACATTCACAGGCGATTAGGTTAAAGGCTATGTAAAAAAAATATATCTATAAGATGTGAAAAACGGGAATGCCGCTTGAAGGATCTAAATCAAGGGTCACCAACATGTTGCCTATGGGCACTGGCTTGCCCCCAAGCACCAATTGGTTAGCCCGCGGGCCTGCACAATAAACAGCTTCCCAGTGATGGGGCATTGTCATTTTCTAGGAATGTTGTGATCGTTTTCAAATGTAAGCACTGGCAGCGATTTAGTGTTGCAGATATTTATCTGCTTTCCAGTCATTGTGAGAAATCCTTAACACAATCGGCGTCTTCACATAAATGAGTATCATTAATTATTCATCAAATATACAACAATAACATTGTTAAAGATAGTCTGAGAAAATGTGTTATTTAACAAGTCAAATAGGTATCAAAATGGTCGCCCTTCCCATTGATCAGTACCCAAGTAGGATTTCTCCCTTTCAAAAATGTTGGTGGTCGCTGATTTAGATCTTTCCCAAAATGGTGACAAGGTTTCAAAGACACAGTCCTTCTTGGAATCATCTTAGATCTCTTTTTAATCTGTAAAATCATCTCTGAGTGTATACATATAACGCATACAGTATTTACGCATAAAGTATTTCAAGTAAATAACATGACTGGACTGGATAAACTCCACGAGATCTGTCTTCAAGGGATTGCATGTGTTGCACCGTAGGGTTTCACACACTAATGACAAAGAAGAAAGAGCAATTATTGGCTCGGTAGCCTCAGAATTTGTGTTGTGTATAAACTCACTGAGGCGGAGTGAGCCGGCGAGGCCTCTGATGACGGTCACCGCATTTTTGGGATCGGTGCAGAACTGAAGCAGGACTGGTGAGAAGGCGTCCCTCCTGCTCTCCAACTGCAAAATTCTACCATTAGCTACATCATACTCAACACACTGTGGGAAACGCTATTCGTTTCATATCTTTTGATTGCTTCAAATATTTTGTGGGGCCCGGTACATGAATATTAGAATGCACTGATCGCCAAACTTCAAAACACACGCGCATTACGTCCGTGAGAGCGTCAGTCAAATCTCAACCGCATTATGGAAAGGCCTATGACTGAATAAATCACGAGACGCTCGATACTTGTGTGGACTCACATAGATACTTGGCGTGGGAGGGTTGAGCTTTTCCCGAGGTATGGGAATCTGGATGGAAAGTTTAGGTTTCACAGAAAGGGAAGGAAGCAGGTACGACTCCTTGAATTTCTCCTTAACCTTTGCCCCCCTGTGATGAAAAGGAGAAAGCAAAAGCGTGGGACTGTGTTGAATTATTCTTTTGGATCAAAAGGAACAAGAATGGAGGGGGTTGTGAGAAATACTTACTTGCAAGCTCGCACCACGTCGGCGGCTGTGTTTTGGATCGTGATCTGACAAAGTGGGATTTTCTGCTCTTCCACTTTGGCGGTGTTGAACGTGCGTATACCGTCGAGCTTCATCTTCACCAAGAGGACCTTCAGCTCCTTGTTAAAGCCCATGGACAACATTTTCAGCTTGAGTGGGTCAAGAGAAGCCGGCGTGCCAAGAGATTTACTCGCTGGGGTACCGGTGCACAATTTGGATGCGCTGAGAGTCGCTAACAAGCTTGTGTTTTTTTTTGTATCAGAGATTCCGGCTCCTGATGATGACATGGCAGTTCCAAGCGCGCTGACATCACCTTTCATCTTTTTTATGATGTTTGCTTTC
The DNA here is from genome assembly GCA_026261675.1 of Hippocampus mohnikei. Lineage (NCBI taxonomy): Eukaryota > Metazoa > Chordata > Actinopteri > Syngnathiformes > Syngnathidae > Hippocampus > Hippocampus mohnikei. The sequence continues at coordinate 8,851,617 of JAKGUB010000325.1, forward strand.
GCTTTTTCTAGTTTCACTCGCTTTTTTGGCACATCTTTGCTGGGGGGGGATTTGTGTTTGTTACGTCTGCGTTTCGATTTGGGGCTGACGGTGCTTTTCTCTTTCTTGATCTTAACTTTGACCCGCAGCTGGTGATTTCTCTCCGTGTTCTTTCGCCTCTTGTCTTTGCTCGAGACAAGGAGGTGGTCCAAAGTGGTGGTGTGGGTCGCGGTCAGTCTCAGCTCCGCACTGAGCGAGTGGTCCAAAAGAGAGACGTCTTTTGCGGTTTGGATGTCTTCATCGTGAGCCTCTCGTCTCTCTTTCACGTCAACATCAGGCTGCTCTATTTTGCCTGAGGGGGTGTCTGTGATGGGCTCATGCTCAACTGTCTCGCTGCACTTTTCCAAATGTAAATTACACTGACTATTAGGTTCTGAGGATGATGCTGGGTGTGACTCGAGGGCAGAATCTTGTTGCTGGTGACAGTTAATATCTGGTCCCCGAGCAAGAGAGGAAGCAAACTTCACCCCATCGGCGGTCAAAGCAGGAGAACCCCCAAATGGGCCCCCTCGACACGCGGTCCTCTGGCCACTGAGAAAAGTGGCCAGGCTCTTGAAGACGTCATCCAGACCTGCTTTATGATGGATCTCGTGATGTAGAGAGGCGGCTTTTTCTGGAGTTTCTTTCTTCTTCTCCTCTTCAAGAATAGGATGAGTTGTACTTGGTGGATCGTGTGGTGCTGAACAATCTGCCGGTTTACTTTCAACGGACCCCTGAAACCCATTGTTAATATTCTCGTCTTCGAAGGGCGGAGGGGAAAAACACTGAATGGAGCTGGGCTGGAGGGCAGGTCTGCTTATCATCGCCTTTTCCATCTCGTCGTCATCGTCTCCCACGTCCGAGACTGGTGAGCCCTGCCAGCTGAGTACAGGGGGAGTGTTAGCGAGGTTTTCTCCCACTTCACCATTTCCAATCACACCCACAGGCTGGAGATCCGGGGCATGGAGAAGTCCTCCTTGCCCTTTGCCTTGGGCCGACTGCTTGATGCTCACGGAAGACGCTGCACTGGGAGGGTCTAAGGCTTCATACAAAAGGGAAGGCAGCGTATCGTTAGGTTTTGATTTTGGTCCCTCGGCTGATTGAGATGAGGCTGTGGTCAGGCTGGGGCTGTTTCTCGTGGGGAGTGAGTGTCCGTGCTTGTTTTGGGGCATATGTGGTGGAGAAGTACCCTTAGGAAGAAAAGATTGACCGGTGGAAAGACGCTCCTCTTCCGAAGAGTTAGAAAAAAGACAGGAGCCATAAGTTTCCTTCTCTCTGTTTTTAGCTCTCAGGGTTATTTTCTTTTCCTTCCTTGCTGCCTTATCCCTTTTTTTCTTTTTCTCAGCTAATTTCTGTTCTTTTTTCTTCCATTTCTTTCTGTCAGCCTTTTTCTTTGCCTTTGTGACATCATCCCATCTCTCTCTTTTCGCTAGTTCATCATTTTGTAAGCGTCCAACTGTTTTTCGGGCTCCTGACTCCTTTCCTGGCTTTTTTATTCTTGAGCTGCCGTGCGGAGACAAGCGCAGATGCTGTGAGGTCTCCTTGTATTTGACATCTGAAAACTTGGATTTGAGACGGGCTGGACATGGATGAGACGGGATCGAGGTTGAGCCGAACTTTGCTATGTGAGTGGGGCTTCCCTGGACTTTTGGTTGGCCACTGTGGCCAGGGAGACGTTGTTGACTGCTGCTGGCTGCTTTGTGTAATGGAGGGCTCACGCTTGGACTGTGAGCAGACTCTTTTGAATGAAGGGAGGAATATTTAGGGGGCTCTTCTGCAGAAGGCCTGAAGTTGGCTGGCTCTCTTGAAATGCCTCTGATGTTACGCTGAATTTCCTGCAGAGTAAATACGAATATTTTCAAGATTTGAGATTACTCGTGGAACAAATTCTGGTTTGCAATCTCTATTCTATTTGATACCACGGGTGTTCCGGTCAATGCTGTGTGGGTCACAAGTTATTCAATGCCAAAACACACAAAGCCTCAAAATGTCTTCACTCATTCACTCCCAAAGACGTTTTTAAACATCTTTTCAGACTTGGTCTAGAATTGGCTGGTACTGAATGAGTTTTAAGCCCAAATAAGTGTACAGTGGATGTAAAACTACCAGCGGGTAAGAAAAACATTTACCAATAGTATCACAATTCAAATGAAGCATTCCGTACTGTGCTTTGCTTGCGGAGATGATTCCTTGAGTCCTCCTCCTCTTCCTCAAGGCGGTGTGTCAAAGGTTTGTGCTGTTCAGCTCTGAGGTGGCGAGTGTGCCGCTGTGGGTGGTAGTGAGGATTTTGGTGGCTGTAAGGCACACGGGTGTGTTCTGCTGGTGAAGACATTTTCCGATAACTGGTTCCGAGATGTGAAGCCCTGCTGCTGCAACCCTGGTTTTGAACTGCCAGGTCACCGTTGCAAAAGCTATGTCCTCCAGCGCGTGATTTTGAGGTCTCCTGTATAAAGAATAAATTGAATCTAAAATGCCGGGCAATTTGAAAAGAAGTACGCGAGCATACCTGTTGCTGTGTTGTTGAGGTCCTGTGGTGAGAGGGGTGGCTAGGACCTGCCGTGTCATGAGGAGGCTTCCAGTTGTCTTGGTTACAACGGTGGTGGCGAGGTGGGGGTGGTGGATGGGTAACAAAATGCCTTGATCCAGGATGAGATGACTGGACAGAGGGACAAATATTCTTTTAGACAAACAGAATGCCGCATTTAAGTGAGTTTAAGAGGGCGAAATAATGGTGCGGTACGTTATTAAGACGTTCAAGTACATGTGTCATAAACAAAGGCGCAATAAAAAAAAGCACTTTTTGCCTGATGGTGTGCAATGCATGGTTAACTCCCAGTGGGGTGGACTATAGCATCTACTTCACATCCTCCTAGCTTCATCATGATTGCCTCTCAGGCTACAATTATCGCTTGGAACGTCATGAGCCATTTGGGATTATTCCTCTTGGGCAAAGACTGGAGGATCTAACCGTCAAGCTAATGATTGCTGAACACCATATACCTGATCAGGACCTGAGTCCCGGCTCCTCTTGGCCGGACACTCATCCCTCGTTGATGTCGGGTGCTGCGGGGGTGAACTATGCTGGTGGATTTGGTCTTGGCGCTGGTGAGAGGCTGGCCGTTTCCAAAGCCCCGGCCTGTCATTAATCATTCGAGCGGGGAAGGTCCTGCGAAAGTCTGAGGGAGCCCATCTTTCTGGGGGGAGCTGGGGCTCTCTGTTGTTGCGGTGCAGACGAGGACTCCCGTGCTAGAGCCAAGATGAGAAACATCGCAGTCTTTCTTTATCATGTTAAGTGAACAAACAGCATTTACTCCCATGAAAAGATACTTTCTTCACAAGCCCCCTTTGAAGGCCTCACCAAAGAGTTGCTGACATTGCTGTCCCAGTTTGTGTAGCGCTCGCCTGGTCTTGTTAGATAACCATTGTTGGTGCCAGCTCGGTTGTGGAATGAGCGCCCAGAGTTGTGATGCCAGTTCTGACCCTCAAACGGCTGTTCTTTACCATCCCAAACATGGAGAGACTGTCTGTGCCCCTTAGAGGAACCCTTGTCTTGGGGAAAGTGAACCGTCCGTTGCCCCCTTGGCAAAACAAACAGACTGATTAACAAACATCATGGTGAAGGATGAATTGAAGAGAATCATCGCCAAAACAAAAAGCATAGTTGGAAAAAAAAGGGCCTTTTACACACCAGACACCTCATTTGAGTTCGCCTGCATCAGAGCCGTTTTAATAAATCTGCTACCGATTTGTAATACTTGAACAATTGTGAGCTCGATCAGGCAACCAGAATAATATAACGTAATAACTTATAGTATAATAGCTTAAAACAAGGTTTAAATTAGACATTATATGCCGACTCTGGGCAAAAATGATGATTTATTTTCAACAGTTTAGACTTTGATAATGAGATGACTATCTATAGCAGCCCATGTGTACAGTCACCATTTTCATATCTAAACATCTAATGGAAAATGCCAGGTGAGTGTTTCACTTTTTTTTTTACTTTTCACCTGTGGTATTGACGACTTGACGGTGAGATGAGATGATCAGCTGGAATGCGTCCTCCATTGCATCTGCAGCAACCGATAAACACATTGTTCATGCACTCACATTTAACTTTCACAAAGTACAGTAAAGGTTCGCCACTCGTGTTGCGCTTCCTTTGTATTTGCTGATCGTATGGAAGATTAAGTGGTTAGTATGATTTTGTTCAGAGCAAAATCCACCAGTTCACTTGTGATGTATCGCCGAGGCTTCTCTCAGTGGAGATGCTGTGGGCTCATTCACTCGTATTGAAACCGCACCCTCCCAAGTGCAGCTGAGCTAAGTGCTTCTTTTCGAATGCACTCGTCAAAGTTAATCAGCCTGTGTCGCTGGCTGTCACTCTTCAATCAACGCCACAGAGGCAGGCGTTGATCCTGATGCTAACTTGCCATTGGCGCTGGCATGAGAGCAAAATTGTGCCAAATGATGAACACATTTTCATATTCAATTAAAAAAAAAAAAAAAAAGACAAAGCCACAACATGGTTGCTAGCAGCAGCCAACCCCTCATGTTTTAACTCTCTGGTCTCAGTGTCCGTGTGTATTGTCATGCTGTTGCTGACCTTTGTGTTTGGCTCCAAGGCCGACTGTTTACCGGGGCCCATTGTCCTCTGTTTGGTCCTCCATCTGGATAGGAGTGCCATGTTTTACGGCTCGAGTACAGCTCTGCTGGGTGATACATGCAGCCTGCAACAGACATGTTGCAAGTTGTTTTGCTCTCAATGATTTACAGAATGTATTATTGGTAGGGAACGCAAAGAAAGCATCACTGAGATGAACCACTGGATCAAAGCACTTGTTTCACCTTCTTTGTTACACATAGTATTGCTGGAAACATTATTTATCAATGTAAATAGAGCTCTAAGATAGCAAGGAAACAAATCTCTCATCTTCGTAAAATATGCAACTTATTTTGTTCTGGTGACAAAAATAATGGTCAGCAGAGCGAATCATTACTTGAAAGGGGTCTTCTATTCATGTCAGTGAAATTCAATGACAGCAGCGAGTAAATTACAACATCATCAGATCGTAGATCGTCCTGGAATCTAAATACAGTGTAAGAAGCTCAGGCTGGAAATATCAGACATTTCATCCATTCCTGCAATTAAATAAAACTGCTTTACTGCTCAGTTGTACAGCATTTGGGTCTTGTGATATTGACCTCTAGTATGTTACATTGTAACTATAAATTGCAGTCTCACTTAAAAAAAAAAAACATACAGCATTGTTAAAGTTATAGACCTGTGACAGTGCCAATCAAAACCAATGTTTCTTGGCAAAGGGAACATTCTGGTGCAACTCTTCGACTGGATCTCACTTCATCATATGCAAATGTGCATCGTGACATTTGCAGCGAGTACGTGTAATTTGATTAGAGTAGTACCTGTGGCACCTATGAAGCACTTCAATAAAAACAAAATACTCTGTAATTACCAGTCTGTCTGTGTTCAGGAGGCCCTCCACTTCACACCTGAACAGACAAAACATATGACTCAGTGATGTATCGAGATATATATATTTTTGCTCAATCATCGGATATCTGCAATTTTTTTTTAACTATTATTTCTAGGGTTGCACATTATATCCATATATACACACACACACACATTCATACATACATACATACATACAAAAAAAAAAAAAATCCTCATCTCACCCCTTGGGTGGTGTCCGTCCCCCATTCAGCTCGGGTCCTCTACCAGAGGCCAGGAAGCTTGAGGGTTCTGCGCAGTATCCTTGCTGTTCCCAGCACTGCACATTTCTGGACTGAGATGTCTGATGTTGTTCCCGGGATCTGTTGCAACCACTCATCTAATTTGGAGGTCACTGCCCCGAGTGCTCCGACCACCACAGGCACGACTGTCACCTTTACCTTCCAGGCTCTCTCCAGCTCCTCTCTGAGCCCTTGGTATTTCTCGAGTTTCTCGTGTTCCTTCTTTCTGATGTTTCCATCACTTGGGACCGCTACATCCACTACAACGGCTTTCTTCTGCCCTTTATCAATGATCACGATATCCGGTTGGTTCGCCATTACCATCTTGTCAGTCTGGATCTGGAAGTCCCACAGGATCTTCGCTCGGTCATTCTCCACCACCTTGGGAGGTGTTTCCCATTTTGACCTTGGGGTTTCCAGTCCGTGCTCGGCACAGATGTTTCGTAGACTATGCCAGCCACCTGGTTATGGCGTTCCATGTAGGCTTTCCCTGCCAGCATTTTACACCCTGCAGTTATGTGTTGGATCGTCTCGGTGCCTCTTTGCACAACCTACACCTTGGGTCTTGTCTGGTGTGGTATATCTGGGCCTCAATGGCTCTGGTGCTCAGGGCCTGCTCCTGAGCAGCCAGGATGAGTGCCTCTGTGCTGTCCTTCAGGCCAGCCCTCTCTAGCCACTGATAGGACTTCTTGAGATCAGCCACTTCACTTATGGTCCGGTGGTACATCCCATGTAGGGGCTTGTCCTCCCATGATGGTCCCTCTTCCAGCACCTCATCCTCTGTTCCCCATTGTCTGAGACATTCTCTGAGTACATCATCCGTTGGAGCCTTCTCCTTGATGTATTCATGGAGCTTGGATGTTTCATCCTGGACAGTGGCTCTCACACTCACTAGTCCCCGGCCTCCTTCCTTTCGGCTTGCGTACAGTCTCAGGGTGCTGGATTTGGGATGGAACCCTCCATGCATGGTTAGGAGCTTTCGGGTCTTAACATCCGTGGTCTGAATCTCTTCCTTTGGCCACCTGATTACTCCTGCAGGGTATCTGATCACTGGCAGGGCATAGCTGTTTATTGCCGGGTCTTATTCTTGCCATTGAGCTGGCTTCTTAGGACTTGCCTCACCCGCTGGAGGTATTTGGCCGTAGCCGCTTTCCTTGTTGCCAGTTCGAGGTTGCCATTGGCTTGTGGTATACCGAGGTACTTGTAGCTGTCCTCAATGTCTGCTATTGTTCCTTCAGGGAGTGAGACCCCTTCAGTGCGGACTACCTTTCCTCTCTTAGTCACCATCCGACTACATTTCTCAAGCCCGAATGACATCCCGATGTCGTTGCTGTAGATCCTGGTTGTGTGGATCAGGAGTCTATGTCCCTTTCGCTCTTAGCATACAGCTTTATGTCATCCATGTAGAGGAGGTGACTGATCGTAGCTCCATTTTTGAGGCAGTATCCGTAGCCTGTCTTGGTGATTACTTGGCTTAGGGGTTCAGTCCTATGCAGAACAGCAGTGGGAGAGTGCATCACCTTGGTATATGCCACATTTGATGGACACTTGGGTAAGTGGCTTGCCATTGGCTTCAAGTGTGGTATTCCACATCCTCATCGAGTTATAGCGAAGGCTCTTAGGGTCCTGTTCACCTTATACAACTCCAAGCATTCAGTGATCCATGTATGTGGCATCGAGTCGTAGGCTTTCTTGTAATCAATCCAGGCTGTGCACAGGTTGGTATGTCGGGACCTGCAGTCTTGTGCGACTGTTCTGTCAACCAGGAGCTGATGTTTGGCTCCTCTGGTATCTCTACCAATGCCCTTCTGTGCTTCGCTCATGTATTGATCCATGTGTCCACTTATCTTAGCCGCAATGATGCCTGACATGAGCTTCCATGTTGTGGAGAGACAGGTTATTGGCCGATAGTTGGATGGGACTGTACCCTTTGAGGGATCCTTCATGATCAGGATCGTTCGCCCTTCAGTTAGCCATCCTGGGTGAGTCCCATCCTTCAGCAACTGGTTCATTTGTGTTGCTAGGCGCTCATGGAGTGCTTTGAGTTTCTTTAGCCAGTAAGTGTGGACCATGTCCGGGCCTGGTGCTGTCCAGTTTTTCATATCTGAGACTCTTTCCTGTATGTCTGCCACTGTTATGGTAACTGGGTTCTGCTCAGGGAGGTTGCTGTGCTCCTCTCTCAGGGTCACCAGCCATTGTGCACTGCTGTTATGTGCAACCTCCCTCTCCCATATTCCTTTCCAGTACCTTTCAGTTTCCAGTCTTGGTGGGTCAGCTCTGCTGTTAGGACCCTGCCACTGAGCGTACACCTTCGCAGGTTGTGTTGCGAACAGCCTGTTTATTCGCCTGGCCTCATTCTCTTTCGTGTACCTCTTTAGGCGACTGGACAAGGCTTGGAGCCTTTGTTTGGCAGTTTCGAGTGCTTCAGGTATGGTCATCTGGGTGTACCTCTCAGGTATCGGCTTTTTCATCACACCTCTCTGGGCCTCCGTCAATTGACTCACATCTTTCCGAGCCGCCTTGATCTTAGCCTCCAACCGTCTTTTCCATGGTGGGTAACGTGTCTCACAGTTGCTCCGATAGCCAAGGATTTCTAGGATCACTGATGCTGAAGCGTATATCAGCTCATTGGTTTCGGTGATCGTTGTGGTAGGAATCGCCCTCAGTGCTGCATTCACACTTTCCATGAGACTTTCAGGTGGTACTTCACATAGCCGTTGTAATCGGTTTCTAGGTTGCCCAGCTTTCATCCTCGCCATGATCTTAGCTTTCAGGTCAGTTGCTGCCTTGCTCAGCATTTCATTCGTTGGGGCTGGCCTCCCAATCTCATCATCTGCATTCATTGGGGCTTGCCTCCCAATTTCTGGTATGACCTCCTCCTCTGATCTGGCAGCCTGGGGCCCTTCACCATGGAACCTGCGTTGTACCTCATCAATCTCAAGTTGTGACAGCAATTGTCGTTTGTGGATGTTGGAACACTGAGTTACTAGTTGTTTCGTGGTCAACCGTGACTGTGGGTTTCGAAGTAACCCACATATATATATATATATATATATCTGAAATGCCATAGCAACAACCTGGATCCGCTCAATCCCTATTGGGTATTACCAGAAGTCATGTGATATATATATATATATATATATATATATATATATATATATATATATATATATATATATATATATATATATATATATATATATATATATATATATATATATATATATATATATATATATATATAGTGGATGTAGCGGTCCCACGTGATGGAAACCTCAGAAAGAAGGAACACGAGATACTCGAGAGCCTGGAAGGTAAAGGTGACAGTCGTGCCTGTGGTGGTCGGAGCACTCGGGTCAGTGACCTCCAAACTAGATGAGTGGTTGCAACAGATCCCGGGAACAACATCGGACATCTCAGTCCAGAAATGTACAGTGCTGGGAACAGCAAGGATACTGCGCAGAACCCTCAAGCTTCCTGGCCTCTGGTAGAGGACCCGAGCTGAATGGGGGACGGACACCACCCGAGGGGTGAGACGAGGATTATATTAGGCGTAGAAAAATAAGTAGTGTGTTTGCGGTAACATGAAATTTCAGCATAGGGTCGGTAGGTCGGACAAAGTTTTTTTTAAAATCTTTTTTTCTCCCTCCCTCCCCCATCAAAAACGTAAACAAAATAACCATAAAACATAAAACAAGGAGACATTGAAACCAGTGCCGGATGCTCGTCTGTCAAAGAGGGGAAGCTCAATTTTGATCGACATCATAAAATGTGTCCGTTTATTTATACGTGAATTCTACTCTAGCTCCGTTCCTTTTCAAGAAAATGATCTGTGACCCTGTCATACCAACAAAGCGTCTTTTCCCGGTACTTAATTAGTGTCCTACAACTATAGGAACTACAATAAAACCCACCAGAAATAAAAGATTAATTTGTGGCTAGTTGTTTGTTTACAACAAAGAGTGTCGCGAAAATGATTAGGAGAAGTCTCCAGCTCAACTCGGAACAGAATGCGAGTTGAAAAATTGCTCGCGACGGACGTCTACACTAAAAGCTTGGTGACTGGCTCATTTCAATGTCAATCGAACTGGCACACAGGCTCAGACAGATCATCCAATCTGATACAGAAAAGCCTGGCGTCCGGTACCCTCCCACAGCCATCCACTCCCAGAGACGATGAGCATACGTGGGCGGGACAAAAACCAGCTTGTATCCAATGACTTGTCTCCGTTCAACGCATTGGGACAACCTACCCTGAACTCACTACCGTTTAAAGCACAGCGAAGCTGCGGGAATGAATGAGAAGGGAGTCGCGTCGTAACCAGTAAGAAGAAGCTGATTCGGAGCAAAGGTTGAGCACGTTGTAGCGCATATTTAGTCAATGACATGTACACACAATGAAATTTACATTCATATATTTCATCACTTATTCTTTGACATTTTAGGGGAAGCCAAGCTTCCCTTGCAGTCCGAGCGCAATCGCCACTGATTGAAACCCCCGTTCGCCGCCAAAGGTGGCGAGAGAGTTGGGTTCCCAGCGGCTGGGTGTTACAGCCATCTCGTTACCTCTGCGTCCCGCGTCCTAGACGGCCCGTGGTGTTCGTCAAATAGTTCGTTGAATCTTTTCGATACAGCAGTGGATGCTATTTTCTTAATATTATGGTGCGAGCATGCGAATGCAACAAACAAAATGCAGTTTAAACTGTTGTCGGAGATCGTGGCCGCCGCCATGATTCAATGTTGTTGACAGACGACAGGGCAAACCACGCAACGTGAATATCGCGAGAGTTTGCACCAATGTAAACGCTCTAAATTCATCTTTCCTTATTATTTATAATTTTGTCTGTGGGTTTATTGTTCTTGTTTTGATTGTAAAGCGTCCTTGAGTGTTTTGAACGGCGCGTATAAATGAAATGTACTTATTATTATTATTATTATTCTTACACAAAAATGTAGAAGGTTTGAAAAAAAAATGATGACCGTAAAGTTCTTTTTCGAGGTAGAAATTCTCGGTCGGTCGGGTTACCGAAACACACTACTTTTTTTCTCGCCTATATATATATATATATATATATATATATATATATATATATATATATATATATATATATATATATATATATATATATATATATATACACATACACACACGTGTGTGTGTGTGTGTGTGTGTGTGTGTGTGTGTGTGTGTGTTGTGTGTGTGTGCACAACTTGTTGGCAATCCCTACACTGGTTTTGTTTATTTTTTTTTTGCATCTAGTGTGTTTATAGAGTGTTGTGCAGCCATGCATTAAAAGCCTCACTGTGTTACTGGGTATGGTGAATGAGGTAAGTGAGGAAGCTCTTCAAGAGTCAATTTCTACCCAGTTGCTACAGCAACTGAAAGCCAGACATCTTTTCCTGCTTTGGCTTCAGGCCATGTAAAGACCATTTCATTTAGATTTATTCTTGGAGAAGGAAAAAGGCACAACAGAATTCGGCAATACATTACCATGCACATGTAATTATGACTCTGCGACATTCAGTGTGCACTTGATGTACGATTGATTGCCGTGTGACTTAAAACAGCTGCACCATGCAGAGAAAACGTTCCTGTTTGGTGCTCCCAGTCACCACAATACTCTCATTTGAAAACACTTGCACTGCCTGTAATTTAACTGGTCATCACTTCGACCTTGCTTGAACTTGCTCTTTTTGGTAGAATGTGTAATTGAGTCTGAGCCCACCATTAATACATGTTAAACAGCCAACACATTTTGTTACATTACGAGTAATACTTGGCTATAGCTTTAAAATTATTAGTTTAGTACAGGGAAGATCCCATACTGTAGTAGTTTAAAAGACGTCTAGCCCGAATTCATGACAACTTTTTTTCTTCTTGTTTTATGTGATGCTCTGGCTCCCAGATAAAGAAAAAAAAACACATCTTACAGTTCTTTAAACTTGAGAGGATTTAACATTACACCGACTACAGATATCTCCATCTGTTTTGGAGTCTCATTATTGCACAGTGTAATGCACACTCTTGTTACAAAAATACTAGGGGAGTTGACCGTCAGCTCCAGTTTGACTCAACACAACAGCGTTGTGTGTGTGAGACCAATATTAAACCCATCTGTGCAGGGTTAGCTCCATACATCTGGAATTTGGCTCTGAGGCCCAAATGATGTCACGTGCAATGAGGGCTTATGTTAGGAAAGTGCAGACTATACCACTCACTCGGACAAACACATTCAAAACGGTAGAGTCAGTATGGAAGAGTGCATTGCAATTGTACTCATTTTTTTTTAAATCTATGGAAAGCCAATGTTATCGCTCCCGAGCTACACAGACTATTTTCCTGCTCTGCCATCACAAAGGAAACCTGCTCATCTCTCTGTCATTAAAAAGGGAAGCCCAGTGAAAAATGTTCTTTGCAATAATTTGTTCTATGAACCCCCACTAGTCTAAACATGGCATTCTGATTGATATCGTGTTTGCAAAATATGAATTAAGCAGAAAAATCCACTTATTTTATTAATCTCGGGAGGGGGCAAGGGGTGCCATTTTGTCTTGTATTGCCACTTGTTGCCGACTAAAAATGACATCACAATGCCCAAGGGCTCAGCTTGCAAATGTCACATGACCAAACCCAGACAACATGCGAGTCGCGACGATCATTACCTGATCTCTTTGGCACTGTGATGTCATTTTCATTCGACAGCAAGTGACAGGAGAAGGCAAAATGGCAGCCCCCTGAGATGGGGAAAAAAACAAAAACGGGTGGATTTTTTTGCTTAATTCGTATTGCACAACTGCAAAATGAATCATAATACCGTGTTACTACCGTGTTCTTACGAAACGTTTTGACTTGAGTTCCCCTTTAAAGCTGGACAGCCATAAATGCATTCGTGATACGACTGAAATCTTTATTTGCCAAACACTTGTGCCACTGTGATCACCATCATTATTGACTGCCAATCAGAGACAAATCTTATTACGCCAGGGGTGTCAAACTCATATTTGTCGTGGGCTACATTTTAATTACCGTTTCCCTTGAAGGGCCATTATGACTGAAACCAAATAAAAACGGTTTCTTCAACTATTGTTTAAGTTACTGTAGTGAGGGGTTTGGTTACGATATGTCTCTTGTTCATTACATATGATAATTTAAAATGTTGTTAGAGATTTTAACAAGCGTCATGAAAGTTGACATGTTTGATTTGCTTTTGCGGGCCACATAAAATGATGTGGCGGGCCTTGAGTTTGACAGCTGTGTATTACGCAGTACCGTGCTTAAGATCAAAATTCAGTATCGTTTCTCTATATAGATGTCATGTTTATTGCTGGAGTGTATTAGTCACAGCATTGCATCACAATGGTTGTCTTTTTCATACCCCCTCAATAACAGTCAAAATATGACAACTTCTTATGAGTAAGATGCAGTGCAGTTGCATGCTATTTTATAGTAAAAATAATGTTAAACTAGTATCCATTGTAAAATGTTCTGGATTTTACAATTACCACACTAGAATGTATATCTTTGTCAGCGTAAACAAAAATGCTTGACATTGATCCAACCCTTGTATTAGATGCCAATCTGGTGTCCCTAATGGTGAAGCCACTGACTGACATATTGAGCATCTTTACCTTGGAGTGAAAGATGAGTCAAAAAAAGGAAATGGGCTCTCAATCAGTCAGTCAGTCAGTCCAAAATAGCAAATACAGCAGACCCATACGGTCTCAACTGCCTTTAAATAGACATGCCCGCCTCTCCACTCTCTGGCAAAGACAAACAGAGCAGACAGGGTGAGGAAATACCATTGTCAGTAGTGAGGTTTTTTTTTTTTTTTGTAAATAAAGCGTGGCGTTTCTCCTGCATCACATCCATCCACACAATGATATGCATTGTTCAATTTGTGAGTGTTTTCTCCCCAAAGAATGACATAAGGACAGAAAGAAGGAAGGGGTGGTAGTCTTTGACATGGATAAACATCCTCTCATATCTTTCTCTCACGTGACTCAGCCTTTATTGCCTTTGCTATCATCATAACTTGATTTAGGATGGTTACTTTTAAATACTGCGCCTTACACATGCTCTTTATGGCTATCTTGGTTCCTCACCCTCCCCTTTCTCCTGCACAATGTGTCCTTGTATCCTTGGCAACCAATAATAATTTAGCCTAGAGTTGATAGGAAGGCCTATAGCGAGCAGGGTAGCATATACAATTTCGACAGAGTCGATGTGGGTAAAAGCAGTGAGCTGATGGAGAACGGTGCATTTGGTTGAAAGATTTTCTGATGATCTATTTCATTGTCTTTGTTCATCCCTTCCTGATGAAACAATTCTTGCAATCTGACAATGCTGGCTTGGGTTGCAGAGCAACACGGCATGCACGCATCTCTCACTGAGACGCATGTTTGCAACTGTGCATGGGTGTGCATGCAGGAAGGCTAACTGTGATCCAATACCATAAAAGGAAGGATGGGCCGCACCAGACTACAAACGTCTCCAGTGACTTCCAGGGTTGCTAACACGAGAAGCAGACACGAAGAGAACAGATGGAGACAACGCGAGAATCTACAACAGTCAGCACTGACATGGATGAGGCAGACAGCCTGCCCCAGATATCTCACACACACAGTGTATGATTGTATTGCGTGTTTGAAAAAAAAAAAAAGCATGAAAGCCAATTGGGAGAATGTACAGTAGGATCCGAATATCAATGCCATTTCTAAAAATAACCAGCAGGCTTGCTTTCCTCCCTCTGCTGTATCCCCTTCTATAATGGCAGCTTCTCTGGCTGTATGCTTCAGAAAGCACGTCCCTCTGAGGGGGTACTGGAATGTACCAAGGCAAGGTCAAGGGCGAGAAGGAGGGGTGTCGTTTGCCAAAACAGTACAAAACTCTATGTATAGCAGACAATGACACAGGTTCACGAGTTCATTGCAGGATGCACGTGCATGTGTTTGTGTGTGCACATCAGACAGCTGGTTTTGCAAGGAGGCATTACATTGACGACTAGAGAGATTGATATGCAAGGAAGCTTTAGGATAGATAGATAGATAGATAGATAGATAGATAGATAGATAGATAGATAGATAGATAGATAGATAGATAGATAGATAGATAGATAGATAGATAGATAGATAGATAGATAGATAGATAGATAGATAGATAGATAGATAGATAGGTTTCATTTTGACTATATTGGACTCGTTACAATGTCACTTTTTATTACTGCATCATACACCATATAGTCAACAGTTTAAGTTGAGCAGCTGCAATAGTTGAGCCCCAGCCAGCCACCACTAGCTTCTCAGTTCACACCCAGCACTCAGTGTTCGTGAAAATCTTTTGCACGTGAGAATACATTGCATGCGTGTGTTGAATGTGCAGCACACCGCAGTGTCTCCCTGGACAACACACATATTCACACGCACACGCGCGCGCGCACACACACGCACACAAAGGTAGACTAAAACAAACTGGTCAAATGCACGGATGGACATACACTTATTTGCAGACACCAATAGCTCTACTACAACGTACAATGTAAACTGTCTTTCTAGAAGGCAGAGGGATATCAAACGCGATCAAGTTGCCGGCGTGCAGTCGACTTTTACCTCTTATTTGTCTTCTGTCTTTTGGTCCACACACACCCCTCTGCACCCCTTTACCTCCCTTTCACTCCTCACCACCTTGTCTCACCCGATCCTCTCCACCGTGCCTTTTTTCTCCCCCCCTCTAGTCCTCTTCCTGTTTCCAATCCGCTTTGCAACGCTCGGGCTCACCGAGCAACCAGAAGTAGGCGGGCCATCGAGCTGCCAATCTCAAGACATGAGCCAATCAGAGGATAGAATGTGTGATCTAGTGTAGTAAGTGTGACGAGAGCGGAGGAGGGGCATGTATGGGGCCCTTTAATTTTAGTGTGCATATGTTTGTGTGCGTGTGTGCGCGCGTACGTGCGCGCGTGCTCGTGTACGAGTGTACGTGTGTGTGTGTGTGTGTGTGTGTGTGTGTGTGTGTGTTTTAGAGTTGGACCACAGCCAGCACCGAGAAATAGATATGCCATACAGTATATTCCACATCCGCAACAAATCTCCTCACGTTTACTTATGTGCTTTGTACATCATCAACAAGCTACAAGTGGATATAATTCATCCGAACGCAGATGCAGAATTATTCCCCATTGTTTTGATTGTATCGTTCTCAACCGAGTGAGATGGGGACACATCACATTCTATACTTGGGGGGGGGGGGCATTTAATATTAATTCATGAATGATTTTCGCTCTCGTGGGTTAGTGTTGTACTATTCACGGCTTCGGCCATTTTCTTCGGACTGTCTCAACAGATGGGAAGGGCTGCGAGTGTTTTCTGAGCCCACATGACAGAGGAACCAAAGGGAGGGGGGCAGGGGGTGGTACTTAGCCCCGTGGATTATGTGTAGGGGACCGACCACCCGTCACCCCCACTCTTATTTCACCGATTTTGGGTCGTAAAATTGTCAGGGCGTCGGTCGAAAGTGTTCGACGTGTGAGAGAAAAATACGGATGACATGCAGAGGAAAGCCAACTGCTATCAGATGTCTCTGAAATGCCATAGCAACAACCTGGATCCGCTCAATCCCTATTGGGTATTACCAGAAGTCATGTGATTATTTGGACCAATCAGCAATCTTTGGTGCAGAACTAACGCGGACTGCTTCCCAGGCCCAAAAATGCGTTGTATGTGGCCCCCTGCTGGGTTGATGTGCGCCTCTACGCATCTTTTGGAGCATTTTTACTGAGGATGTACAAACTTGATTCAGGAAAAGGGCAGCAAAACCCAACGAAAAAAAAGACACAATCCGAGGGGATCTAATCACGTGAAGAGAGAAAATATTCATTCGTCCCCAATAATCCAAATGTTATTGTACGAAGATTGTTGAGTATTTAACTCACGCTGTTTGATTTCGTTGATGCCTCCGAAATTACCATTCACTATGACCATCCATCCATTCATATATTATTACATATATTGTAGAGAAACTACCGTACTGTTTGTATTTCCCACAGCAACCTACAGGAACACTCAACAAATGAACATGCACTGCCACCAAGTGGGAAATATAAACTACTGCAGGATGACAACAAATGCAATTTTAGTCAATTCCCTACTTGTGCTACTTGCTGTGTAAAAGCAGGGACTTATTCATGGAGTTCTGGCAATGAAGGTGATTTTAAAAGTCCCTAAACCCAGAAGATATTGAAAACGCATCATGGATGGAAAAATTGATGGATGGCTGGGTTTTGAGTAAATGTGATTAATGTGAAAATATTTGCCACCAGCAGTCAGTAATAGGCAGAATATTATGACAATTATTTTCATTTGTATGTCAATCTTTTTAAGAATTTGTTTTATTATTTATATTTCCAGAAGTGTCATTGTGTAATCACGGTTGTTTATTCTTTGAACCTGGAGTTGAACTCACTATGAGGCCTTGTCAGGCCATTGATTGGAAACAGTTGTAGAAAATCTCCTGACTGACCCGGGAACGTCTTGGGTGCCCACCTAGAAGCCGCTGGCGAGAGACAAGTCTCGGCTTCTATGCTTGCTGCCCCCACGATCCAACCCCTGGAATAAGGGGAAGAAAATAGATGTTTGGAAGCACATGCCCTTTCAAAATGTCCTTAATAAGATCAGACATGCTGTGGATCAAATCCAAAATGTATTGGACCGGTAATAGAAATCAAATGTGCTGTCATAGCTGTCCTTTGCTGCCTTCTCCCTCAGCCTGCATGCCAATGGAAACTGTTAGTCAGATGAGTGGGAGCAACAATCCTTCACAGCCCTAATAAATCATTTAGAGTGACTGAGCATTGTTATTCATCCAACCATCAACCATCTTGCCTTTTGAATCTAATCTGGAGTTACGGCAATCAGAATTAATGTAGGCGAATCCAGCGATGCATTTATCTGAACAGACATTTTTTTCAACTGCCAGCATTTTAAGCTTGTGGATTTTGCACATCCCTGTTGCAGAGTGCGGAATTCCTGCTGTGGTGTTGCTGAATTATTTGGATATACTGTACCATGGCTGTCAAATGGAATGCTGGAAACAAAACAAGCTTTGAAATATGATATACAGTCGAACTGAACCGTCTTCACGTACAGCATATGAATACTTTTTACCTATGTTACGTTCAAACCTTAATTGATGTTTTAATTTCGGAGCGCATCATTCTCACAACAGCGTGTGAATCTCTCCAGTGTGTCCTGGGTTGCCTCCTCCTGATGGGACATGAGGCAAAACAGATGCTCGAGCCACCCTATCTGGTTTCTTTCGATGGGGAGGAACAGCGGCCCCCAAAAAGAAACAAAACACAAGGGGAAAACAAGCATACTCCACACCGAGGAAGGACCACATTCAAACCAAAATGTGACAAATTCATGACTTACTTCAATTCAATTTGTTTTCTACGATCACCCTCTCCTGTAATTATTTTTAGTTTTAATTTGCTGAGAGAAATCTCACAACTATTGCCCACTGAGTGTCTATAAGAAAAAAGAAATACAACGTTGTCCACATCGGAATATATCAATTCTGTGTTTAAATGGAACCTTTCAATTATTTTGTGCTACTTTGCTTGAAAACGCCATCAATTGTAATGCAAATTACTTCATTTATTTGTTTCTTTAGCGATTTAAAAAAGCTTGTTGCGCTGGTGCCAAATTACCTTGAATGATCGGTGTACGTTGCCATCTAGTGATGAACGAGCAGTACTTCCGGAGCGTTGCTTCCAGGGAAAGCATTATTATCTTCAGAGGTAATTGGCTCGAGCACAGGAGAAAAATGATGCCACTAAAGTCTGCATCAGTCATCTGAACAATATAATCTATTTATGATGAATGTGCCGAGCTTTAGACAAAGGAAATGAATGTTGTGTACACCATCCATAAATTAGGAGTCAACTTCTTATTGAAGCAATATTTCAAGGCGAATATTTCAAACTTTAAATTTCGAAAATTCAGGGGGAGGAGACCAAGATCCAGACAATGGAACGGGGTGGCCAGGATGACAGAACATCTCACTCGAGACTGTAAAGCTCTCTCTCTCTCTGTAACCGAGAAGTCATTGTTTACCATACCATCCACAGTTAGGGTATCATGAAATAAAATGCGGACTTATACAGAATAATTCCCAACGCACTCACCTTACAAGTAGGAAAAAATAAAAAGCAATGCTTTGCTGACTTTAATTTATTTATTTATTTTTACAATTTCTTTGCAGTTGCTTTGCTTTTATAGGCTACCTCTCTCTCTCTCTCATGAGTGATCAATTGCCGCTGACGTCATTTTGCATATTGTGATCGATAGCTCGTTCATTCAAATCATGCTGAAACTAAAATTGCAGTCAGTTTTTCTCGAGCACGTCTATAGCACAAGTTTGTTTTTTTTCTCCGCAGCTTGCCCTCCAGAGACGGTGTGGTGAGAGGTGTGTGCAGCTCCCAGTAGGTCAGTATTATCAATACCTGCAAGCAGAAAGCTAGCAGTATCGGAATTAAGAGGGTTAGTGCTGTCTTTTCTCTAAAACATGGGCATAGTAAGTTATTATTTTTTGCTGGTTCTTTTGTTAATTTTCAAAGCTTTTTTTTAACTATTCAATCTAAGTCTTTTATTTACATACATAGATAATTATTCCAGATTAAAAAAAAAAAGAAAACGGGGACCCTATAGCGCAAAAACTTGATGTGATTGGGAAAAACTGAGATCAGTTTTGGATTCGGCACCCAAAAATCACAGAAAAACCGAATGCAATAAAAATGGTGTGCGCCAGTGTAATAAATTCTGAATATTCTAGTGTCCAAATGTGCTTCGCACTAAAAAGTAGTATGTCCTTTGGGATCCAACCATCACTTTGATCAATTCATCCAGTTCTTAAACAATGTGTGTTTTACAAATATCCTGTCGAACAGTTTTGCAAAAATAGTGATATCTCCGAACTACAATATTTTTTTTTAACAATGTCACAAAGAAGATGATGGCAAAGAATTTGCTTAACAATGTTTTTTTTTGTTTGTTTAGTTTCTTTTTAATGTTTTCCAGTTCAGATACACAACATACAGTGTGTAATAGCCTCTATTTGAAATAGAAATATTAACTTGAATTATTTCAACTCCCGTGTGGTCATGATGCTCTCTCACAGTATCTGGAGCTTCAAGCATGTTACTGAATCAGACTAAATGAACAAGACAAACAGGTGCAAGCCTTCTTTTTCCCACTCTAGCAACAAATGTCGTCGGCTACGAAGAATAAATTGCCATATGTTCAATGCTTTTTTTTTCCACCCCTCCTCATGACCAAATGCCAGCATTGAAACTGTGTAAACATGTAAACTTGGTGAGTGTGCTTCCGTTTCCCGTTGGCTTTTCCAGACCGTGTACATCCCTCCCTTTTGCCATTTTAGATGAGCGGGCAACACAAACTCCTGACAAAATGATGAGCAACATTTGAACCAACCTCTGAACATTGTGCAGACAAAATTGCAAAAGATAAGCAAACCAATCACCATGAAAAGATCCTGAAAATAAAACCAAGAGGGCATAAAAGATTTTACAACCTCCCGATTACAGGTTATATCATATGACAATTCAAGACAATGTGACACATTAACAATTTAACCCAACGGCATCACAGGAAATATTTTATGGTTTGTTTGGAGCACATTTCAAATATCTGCCTTATCTCTTCTTTTCGGACTCGTGTACTTCATCTGTTTTCTGCATCTGTTCTTTGGCTTTGCAACCAATGAAAGGACTTATTTTATTCAAAAGCTACCTTCACAACTGATGCGATAATTCCGTGTAATTTCTTGGACCGTCATATGCAGTTTTATTACAACAATACGAAAGCTTACCTGAGCTCCTAATTATGCTTATACTGACCTGAATTTTTTTTTTTTCCTAGGTAGGTCTACTCATGTGCCCGTAACCTTTGGGAATTTTGCTCAGGAGCTCTAGAAGAAAAAGACAAATTAAACATACACAAGAGCTAAAATCAAGTAAATCATCTAAACTTTTGCACCTGCTGTCACAAACAGAAAGTTCGGCCAGTCAATCAAAACCAAACGACAAATAATATTTACAAATCCCAGTTTGTCCTCTTACATTTAAAAAATGTACAATTTTGTCCGTGTGTTGGTTTTTGTATCCTTTTTTTTTTTTTTTGGTCCTCTCAAGTCCTGTAAGGAATGGCAGTCCTGGGCTTCCGTGTGTTGTTATCCTCAGCGCACAGGATGCACGACATTGACACTCAGAGAATCCCAAACCCCTTGATGTTGTACTATGAATAATGCCTAACATTGATTTTTTTTTTTGTAATCAGGTTTTTAAAAACGCATCCTCTGTGCATTGGTTGCTGTGAGGTTCGTTTATTCACCATCACATCACTGAATCGCTATTCAGTCCAGTCTCAATGTCGCTGGGTTTTCTTCAGAAATGTCGATATTCAGTTGTGCAAGTGATGTGGAAATGCACTTTGCAAGGTTCTCACCCATCATAAATAGATCTCATTCTCCCGCTTGGTTGAGGAAAGCAAAAAAAGAGGTGGGGAGATAGGTGTTAGGCAGTCTTCAAACACGCAAAGCATGTGGCTAATGTTGGTCACATACACAAACCTAATGTAGACGACAGCCATGTCAAGTTTCTTTTTCTTTTTTTTTTTTTGAGTTTGTTTTACTTCCTGTAACATGAAGTGTTTTCTTGTCATTCAGAGACAGCGACTGTGCAAACATCACCATCGGCAAAAGAGAAAGAGAAAGCGCAAAATAAACAAAAAGAGGCTTGAGGGGGGATCAGTCTTTGTGGTCACGGGGCACAGCCTCTTGTTAGGATTTGAGAAAAAAAAGTAAAGAGGAATTATTAACTCTCTGTTTTAATTTTACACAATATTCATGTCTTAATACTTTTGTGATTTGTCCAAGTACCACAAAGTGCAGCTGACTTTGAAATAAGAAAATTACTTGAAATAAATCTATGAAGAAATCATGTAGCCGAACTAAAAAAAAATCAAAATGTTCCTGTTCACACTCTTAACAAGAAACATCATCGTGCAATGCAGGTTAAGAAAACTCCATGTTCTTTTCTTAAATTAGGATATCTTGAATCCATGTTCTCGAAAAGAAGAGACCACAAAAACAAAAATGAAAAGGTTGGCACTTTTATGATGGTAATTCCTTCAGCGTGGACCTCTCCGGGCAGTCCACTGGATGCCAGCAAGAGAGGAACTTTATCACAGTACTTGGCACCAAGAATGCTGGTAAAAATGAGATATCAGAATATCACCCCCCCCTATTCATATCCTTAGAATTTTAATAATAATACATCATTTACATTTGGGGGTTTGTATAAAAGACTCCAAAAGGGAAAACGAGTCTTGATGGGATGGCATGAAAAAGAAAAGCGCCATTATGGGTCATTCATGGGTTAATGAAATGAAAGGGGGAGAAGATGCGATGAGGCAGCAAGGAAATGGAAAGAGTGAAATGGGTTGGAGATGTGTGTGTGTGTGTGGGGGGGTGTCGAGACACACATAATTAGAGAGAAGACAAACAAATGTACATGAGCGCGGATGAGATAAAACAAATTTTATGGGCAGCCTGAATTTCAGGTTGGAAGCCACAGACTAAATATCGCTTGCTTCCTGTACAACCCAAAAGTTGAAGCCCCAATCTGGAAATGTCAAAATGACAAATCAATATGGAGACAGAAAATGTCAATTACAACCCAATGCCCCCCCCCACCCCCACCCCTAATGTTTCTTGTCAAAGGTCTCACACTAAAACACAGAACGCAGTACCAGCTGTTGGAACATCTTGTTCAACACACATGAGCAATCTCACTTCCAGATTGGGCCTTAAAGCTGCAATTTGTAAATTTCAAGAAACCACTGACTCGTGACAGAGTATTTGGGCAGATATCGTCTCCAGCAAAGTTAATGTCTTTTGTACTTTCTAAATGAATGAATTCTTTTGACCTTTCACAAAATCACGAAGACACGTGTTAAACCAATCAAACATTATGCACAATGTGTCACAGAATATATTTAGCTCAGCGCTTCTCTGAGAAAGAGTCACAATTTTCCAGATAAGCCTTGGAACGAAACTGAGCTTTTAAAACACCAGAAATTGCACGGGGTCACCGAGCCAAAGAAGGAAACCATTTACGGACTTGTAGTTAAGTTCATATAAGACTACAAGCCTCGCATCTCATTAAACTTTTTTTTTTGTATATTTGTAGGAGCTCAGTGGGGTCCGACAAAGACCTAAGAGGAATCTAATTGGATGCTTGGTAAATGCTATGATCTCACAGCAACACTATGACAACCTTGTCACACGATTATTATCTTCTTTTTTTTATTTTCCAGAATCTCACATTTGAACTTATTGCAGAAAAAAATATATTATATTGAGGGAATATTATATATATATATATACACACATTCCCCCCCAGCATAACCGAATGAGAAACGGAAGCTAGAACGTACAAGGTAAGGCTGAACTGAATTCACCTCAAAAAAAAAAAAAAAAAAATGTCATGAATTGAGAGCTATAATGCTGGTCAAATACGTCACTCCAAATCATAGCAATCACCAAATACCATTCAATTATGCCCCTCTCGGCACTGCGAGCGGTGTAGGGGTGACATCATCTGATTAGATGTTTGGTAAGTGCTTTAACCTTGTGGCAAATCCATTCATTTCACCTTTCGGTGTCTTTAGTTTTTGAATGGAAGGAAAATCAAGCGAAGCTTCTAGTGGTCTTTGATTGAATTAGAATGTGATGGGAAATGGCTATGGAATTAGCTATGTTTGAAATTAGCAGAAACAAAATATAACCCGCAAACTGTGATGTACTCTCCTCATAAATTCCAAGTAATTACTGAGCTGACATGCCAATGAAAGAAATGAATTGAGGCCTGTAACACTGGTTGATATATCACTGCCCATACTAATGATCCTCAAGAAAATATGTCCCCAATAGGCGGCGAGCGGTGCAGGGTTGACATCAGAGCAATTTGATTGGATTCCTACTAAGTGCTTGAACGCAATGCCACCGCATCGTGGCCACATCGTGACTTTTCTTGTCCTTAGTTCACCTTTGACTTTCTAACCAAAAAAAAAATACAGCTTGGAACATTTGTGACCAAAATTTAGGCCGAGAAAATAATCAGCCGCACACTTTTGTTACTTTGATGAAGCTCGAGTCCTTGTGTGCTGGTGTGGTTATCGCGAGGGCGCAAAAAAAAAGCAAGCGGAAGAATAAGATTTGGATATACAATGTTATTTGTAATCGCTTGTCTCTCAGAAATCACAGTCAACTCCGACCCTTGACCGGCGATTACGCTTATAGAGGTATTTGTCACTGCTTAAAATCTTACAAACTGCAGCTTTATTGAAGGGCTTCATGAAAAATACCTAGTCGAGAAGAGTAAGAGGGTAATGAGGGTGACGATGTATGGCGCGCGCCCGCAGCGGGGCTGCCGGGTTTGTGCCGGGTCCTATACGCGAGTAGTGGAGTGTTGGTGTGGCAAGGCATTGTTGCTGTGGCTGGGGACGGGTGTAGTGGAGGGGGCTGGCACGGGAGGGTACGTGTTGAAAGGGTGGAGGGGCTGCATACTGCTGATGGTGCTGGGGATGATGGTGATGGTGTTGGCCGTCATGAGCGGCACATCCTCCGGCGCCCGCCGCAGCGCCAGCGTGTAGTCAGGCGGGCACACCGGGGGCCGCAAAGGTTCCAGGTCGCCGTGGATGCCGCGGGAAGGGAGGGGGGTGCCGTGCTCCAGCTCCACTCTTTGCTGCTTCATCTGCAGTGACATCAGCTCCTCTTCCTGACTCAGGGCCAGGTCGTTGTGCGGCGGGGCCCCGACCACGCCCAGGCCGACGCCCATGCCCATGGTTGCGCCGCGCTGGGGGGACAGGCGGCGGTGACGCCTCTGCATGAGTTCGTGGCGCTTGTCTCGTTTGTAGTAAAGTGCGGCAAAGGCCAAGACGTTGAGGAAAAGGAGAGAAGCGCCCACGGCCACCGTCACGCTTAGCTCCGTGGAATAGTCCCTCGTCTCGGGAGGGAAGGGAGTGTTGCGGGGTCTCTCCGAGCCGTCGGGCTCGGGAGGATAGGTGGAGATTACGGGGTGCCTTGTGGAGTGGGTACCGGTGTTGTGGTTGACCTTACCGCGGGGGTTCCCTCCGGGCGGCAGTCGGGTCGTGATGGAGCTGATTATTTGCTTGTGCAGGCTGTGGAGGTGTGGTACCAACTCCAGCCAGAAAGCTACCTTGTTGGCCCGGTAGTTGTCTCTAACGCGGGGCTTGAGGCCGATATGCAGGTACTGCTTGTCTTTGGAGCTGAACTTGGTCCAGATGACTTCCTCAAAACGGTTCGGTTTGGTGTGGATGAACGTGGTGTCCTGAGGAACTGGTAGGTTCGGATCACTGGAAAACAGAATGAAGGAGATTATAGTCTCTTTGTAACTGTAATATTGACGAGTACTACTCTGAAAAAACAAAACAAAAACAAACAATTTTACACTCTGCAGAGATGTTACAACACCACATCACATAAATCCTACCGATCTATTTTGTGACGAGTCTCAACAAGCATGTCATAGTCACCGTGACAAACTCCATTTTATTCAGATATGTACATGCAGGAGGCTTCAAAGGCTCAATAATACTTTGCTCCCCTGTTTTTTTTGTTTTTTTTTTTTTTAAATGATTTAATTTGTCTCTCCCGTGTCATTCCAGGACATTTATTTCCACGGTAGCCGCACAGCAATATAAGCCAGATAAGCAACGCAATGTGACATACGCTATAGATCTAGTGTATGAATTACCGCAATCGTGTGTTCTTTCTGGCCACCAGAGCAAATATACACATAGATAGTGATCGAATGGCATTGCCACCGCGCTCGCAAACTATATCATTAGGTACGCCGACAATGTGATTTATCACACCGCATGATTGTCATTGTGGGATGCCAGCTGTGAAACTGATGAGCTTCTAATACACAATCACCGCAACAGACTAAATAATACGTTCATGGGGCTGTACTGTAAGACTGCATTTTTCTTCTCTGAGTATCCATAGGCAGACTCTTTAAATACAGATCTTATGTGGGATATTATTTGATAGTGCAGGAATATAGCTCATGTACAGTATTACCTATAGATACAGTAATCCCTCGTTTATCGCGGTTAATGGGGACCAAAACCACCCACGATAAACGAAAATCCACGAAGTAGCGACCCCCACTCCCCTTCATATAGGTACATGTACATAATATTTATAAGGCCAAATTTAATGGAATACATGCATGTAGAAGTTAATTTTGAAGTATTTAACATGACCTAATGCTGTATACTAATAGATTTAAACATGTATAAGCTAAGTTAGTTTATGAATAACAAAATACAGTAAACATATTTTTAAAAAATACCGGTAATAATATGTCCGCAAAAAGTCCGCAAACGGTCCGCGAGAAGCTGCGAACGTCAGCAAAACAACAGCGAGTCACAAAGAGCAACATGTACAGTACTGTACTACATTTATATGAAAAAAAAGGTTTTCTTTTATTATGAATATGTTTGAAAAAATCCGCAATGCACTGAAGCTACGATAAACGAACCGCGACATAGCGAGGGATCACTGTAGTGCATATTATGGTGTAGTCTCGGAGTGTCAAACTAATTTTTGAACACTCTAAATTGTTTCTAGGTGTGAGTTTGAGCGTGGATGATTGTTCGTCTCGGTGTGCCCTGCGATTGGCTGGCAACCGGTTCAGGGTGTCCCCCGCCTACTGCCCGAAGACAGCACCCCCGCGACCCTTGTGAGGATAAGCGGATGGATAGAATTAAAGGTCCACCATATTGGAACCGATCAAATTTGACCTTTGACCTTCTTTCCATTGTACATTACTTCACAGAAGACGGATACATTTGAGATTGGAAGTGTCCTATTCATTTTGCTCCAGACTTACCCCGTCTTGGCGAAGTTGGTCCAGTAGGTCATAACCACAGCACTGAGCATCACGTCATTCTTCGAGAAGTTACATGGGAATAAATCCGTGGCTCCCACCATGGGAATGCCAAACACGTAGGGGATCTCATCTCCGTGGGCTGCGTCAGCCCAGTCAGGCCGTGCCTCTGTCTGACAGTGGTGGTGGAACGTGTAGAAGAAGACGGGTGATTGGAACTCGGCGTGCAGTTTGGCAGTGGCCACAGCTGGAGCCACCCACTGGTGGTCTGTGAAGAGAGCCAAGAGGGTTTTCCGACGCATGTCACTGTTGTCCCGGTCGGCCCAGTCTGTATACATGAACTTGATGGTCTCCCTCAGGATATCTTTACCTAGGGGGGAAACCAAATACGTGTTAATTAACACGGACAAAATGGGGAATAATAAAAAAAGGTGTCTGACATAAATGGCGGCGATTGTGTCGGGTGTAGTTTGACAAAATCCGCACGCAGTGTAATTTATAAGAAACATGAAACTGAAGTGAAAATGGTTGGATGGCATATATGATTTCATGAAAATTATAGTCATGTTAGGTTCAAGGCAGGAGCGCAACGAATGACATTTTAAAAGAAAAAATATGCACTGCATAATACTATAATTAGTTGAAACTATGATATTTTTCCATCAGTATATTTTATGACAATATCATCTAATTAGCTAACCACCGAAGCTATAATTATACTATATATAATGCAGTTTTAGCACAGTATAGTCATTGGGCATTGACGCTCATGTTGCCGGAAAATAGACCGGCAATGAAACTAAAACAGCTGGACCTCAAAGTTGAAAAGCAATCTGGTCTGCCACACTTGACTAACTTTGGTTTGGCTGACTTTCAAAACAAAAAAAAAAAACATTTAGTTCAATGACATTGGGAATATTTGTAAGGAATATGAATTGGAATACAAGTACAAGTCCTTTCGATTCCATTCATCTCATCCTTAATCCATCCATCCATTTTCGACACTGCTAAACCAGTTCAGGGTCGCGAGAGCTGGAGCGTCATCGCCAGTCAATCAAAGGTCGCGTGGAAATACAGACAACCATTCCCACTCAAAGATCGGGTACTGAATGAAGTCAGGTGATACTGCACCTTCATTGAGTGAAGTAATGGATTGTATGGGAAATTTATGCTGTGCAAACATTTGTGTCTAAAAGGATCGACAAACTGAAACCACCTCTGTGGTTGGGTTTGTTCGAACAGCTCAGTAGAATAAATGTTTAATATTTTAAGAAATGCCAAGTCTCGAGAGCGGGACAGTGGTCGCCTGTGTTAGACTGTTATGTTTAGGTTAGTGAGGGAATTGTGACATTTACTTCTTTCAAAAAAAAAAAAAAAAGGCGACTTTTTTTCTTTTCTTTTAGTGCGGCCCCAAAACTGTGAACGTATGTTACGGTATAGCTTGCTATGCTACTATGTTACGTAGGGCAGCTAACCATCAGGGTATCCATAAAGATTGTCGACAAAGTTGGAGATGGTGTAGTCAAACGAGGGTGCGGATATGCCATCTTCTCCTTCGCTGTCATCCACAAACTTCAGACCTTCTCCTTGATTGACACCCAGCAATATGTCGTAGTTCAGGAACTCACCCTGGGGGTGAAAAATCCACAACACACAAGACGTCGCACACTGAATACCATCGAAAGAACAACATACGTGAAATAGACATAAAGGTGTTTGGCCACGTGCTCACTGCAGCTACAAAAAGAGCAAGCGTTTGAATTCAACATAGTCTGTTCTTTTGTTGTAAGCTGTAACCAGAGTCCCCCCTTCGTATATCGAGTGCAGCGTAAACCAAGACCCGATCAGAAAGACCATCACACTGACCTGCTGCATTAGAATCTCGGGGTCATCAGGCACCACATCACCATCGACCACAGGTCCGAAGGCAATGTGGTAGCGCGCAGGCTGTATGTCTTGGTCCACCAGCTCCCGGAAACTCTTCCGCCTCAGGCAGTCCACCAACTCTGCCATGTCCCCCAGAGTGCAACCAACCTTCTTTGCGAGAATTTTGGTGTACATGACCGGTCGGTAGTTGACTGACCAGCTGGAAATGGCGGAGCCACTCTGGGCAATGGCCCTCTGAAACAAACCTACACGCAAGGCAGGCGAACTTGAAGGATGTTGAAAAGAAACATAATGAGGGACATATTTTTTTTTTTATAGTGACACATGTTTGCTAGCAGTAGAAGATGCATTCACTGCCTTACAGTCAGTCTGAATAATGCATAGTAAGGAGGAAGAGCATTTATAGAGCACCGTACTGGAACACAGACGCAGACAGTCCCCCCCCCCACCCCCAACTTCCATTGCAAGGAACAAAGAATACGTGTGCACATTAAGGTTGGAAAACAAAGTGCTTGTGTGATACACAAGAAGAGACAGCGGCAAGGTTAATGGTGACCAGCCTGCACAGAGTTTGCAGAAAGGCATCGTTAAGGCTGCACAAGAGATGAAGAAGAGCCAGAAAAATACTTGCACTGTTGCACAGCTGCGGTTATGTAAAGTGGCTTTGCTGTGTCTCTTTCTTCTTTTTTTTTTTTTATCTGCAGATTCTGTCATTAATAATTAACCCCACGCACATACACTCACGCAAATTCTGCATGTGCCCCACCCCCGCTCCTTTCCCTGTGAAATCAATTAAGCGGCCACTCAGCTCGGTTCATCTCTGTTCAGCACACACAGTGCCTTTAAAAACGGCTCCAACTTTGTCTGCATTCACTCAGGATTACATCCTGGTTTCAAAGTGGAGGCTTCTTTTAGAACTGCTTTTACATTTACCGTCGCATTAGGTACACTTGCACACTTGAATGAGACCCAATGCAAAAGAATTGTAACAGCCACGATAAAGATGAACCTGCGACGTCTGATTAAGAATGCGGTCCAAGATTTGAGCTTCCAGACCAGCTTCGGCATTTGAGAAGGTACTCTTCTCAACCATGACTGCTCTCCAGTGCTGGAGAGAGGCTTCATCTAGAGTCTAGACAGTAGCGGGACTTCTGATGGTCACGTCATGAAAATTGTGACTATGAATATGTGTCCTTGTGTAACTAAATTCATTCCATCCATCTATTTTATGATTTGCTTTATCCTCACAAGGGTCGCAGGGGGTGCTGCAGCCTATCCCAGCTGTCTTCGGGCAGTAGGCGGGGGACACCCTGAACCGGTTGCTAGCCAATCACAGGACACACAGAGACAAACAACCAATCCACGCTCACACTCACACCTAGAGACAATTTAGAGTTTTCAATCAGCCTGTCATGCATATTTTTGCAATGTGGGAGGAAACTGGAGCACCCGGAGAAAACCCACGCAGGCCCGGGGAGAACATGCAAACTCCACACAGGAAGGCCGGAGCTGGAATCGAACCTGGTACCTCTGCACTGTGAGGTCGACGCACTAATTACTCGACCAGCGGGCCACCGTAACTAAATTTGGTAACCAAAATGGTAGGAGTACAATTCAGCGTGACACAATGCAGGATTACACCATTCCAATCATTTTCGCGACAGTATGAAACAAACTGAACTTCAATATCTTTGTCAAAGACAAAATTTGGGGGAATCTCATTTGACTGCGTTGCTGCAAGCTAATAAAGTATCTGGGATGTGTGTGTGTCTATAGATTCCACTCCGCACATGGCAAATGGAAGAGGGACTCATTTGACGCAAATGTAAATTGTCTTCAATTGAAAACCAAACAGCGTCGTTGCCATCTGTCTCTGTTTTCCGAGTCAGGATTATTAGTGATGTGTTCACCCATTCATCCAGACAAAATAAACAAATAAATAAATAAACACATCTTCAAGGTCACCTTGCCACCGCAAAGGCTAGCAGTCTGTTAATAACGTAATCTGATTTCTGGGTATAATAAGCAAAGGGTGCTGGTTCCATTCACGTTCTCAGATTAATCATCACATCGGTGGATTTAGGGCTCAAACATCTGGTGTGTGATTTCGATTTCTGCCATTCAGAAACAAATATTGAGGGGATTAGTCTGTACAGTCAATTATTCAGATTCCATCTTCAAACCAAACGTAAGGCAGTGAAAATGTGCACACCACAACAGTTTACAATAAAATAAAATAAAACATTTAGACGGTGCTTTTTGGTCCTTTTTCAATGTCAAAGTATAGCGAGGTCCGTAACATACAATGTTTTGACATGTCTTGTGCAGACAGTACTTTTTTTTTTTTTTTTTGAGGGGGGACAAGCACAGTGAGTGTAGCTCTGTGATCTTACAGCCACATAGAATAGCAGTTGTTTAGATTGATTACCAAGCGTGTGCCCTGAAGTGAGTCTTGTGTTCACGCACTTACTGATAGTATGCATCTGTCAAGTGTAGCAATGCCTGAACTGATATTTGGATCCTTTTACTGCAGACAACTGTGGCTGCCGTGTCTGATTAATGCATCCCCCTCATTTTGGATGACATAAATCAGATCATTTAACGACTAACATTGCATGTAAAACATATGAACTGGTCAAGGATCTACTTTTAACAGCATCTTCCATAGTGCTAAAATAAAAACAAAAACAAAAAAAGTTGTATAATGAAGTGTACCGGCGATTAGCAAGCTACTGGATACCTCAATGTAATAAGCTGTGTAGAGCAGCGGTGCCCAACCTTTTTATTCCCCCACGGATTGGTTTGATGTCAGACAATATTTTAAGGCCGGAAAATACAACAAAATAATATAATGTGACCGTCATGAAAACTGAGGTATTTTCGAAACACAATCATAAACACGAATCATATCACCTGGAACGTCCTATCTGGCCGCAACATTCTCTGGTCGCTAAGGTAACATTTAAACATGCCTTCAAAATAAGATACACCGCAAATAAAAAGTGCATGAAAAATACGACTTATTATGCAGAGTGGGCTTGGTGCGTGTGAATCTCCCGTTGAGATAAAGCCGTATTTGAAGTAGGACTTCTGATACTGTCGATTAAATGTAGCCTTCTCTTTCTTGAAAGTCGTAGGCTCCTCTTCTGTCCCCTGGCTGGGACTTGTTTTTTTTTTTTTTATTCATTTTGCTAGTGCCTGGGTTTCATTTTAGCGGTACCCTATCACGTGTCAAGAGTGACATACTGTAGACTGTCATAAAAGAGAATCCGGTAATTTTTCAAAATAAAACATCTTTCAGATCCCGAAATGAATAAAACTGAAGGAATGTAAGTTATGTATTCTTTCTGTGCGGCCCAGCACCAAATGACCCGCGGACCGATACCGGTCCACAGACTGGGGGTTGGGGACCCCGGTGTAGCGGTTTCCAAAACTGTCTCTCACTTTCTTGACCCAGAACCTTGTTTTAAATTAACTTGTTTGGGCTTTGTCAGGTTTGCACATGAAAACAAATGGCAGTTGAGTCAGCTACAATGTGTGTTTTTGTTTAAGTGTAAGCGTCAATGCAGTCTGCGTCCCAAGCCGGATTCTTTACCTTCAGAGTGATGAGAGAGGATAAGAAGGTTCACACAGGTAGCGCCGGCTCCCGAGCCAAAGATGGTGATTCTCTCCGGGTCGCCTCCAAAGTGGCCGATATTTTCATTGAGCCAGCGCAGCGCCTGGATCTGATCCAACAAACCGTAGTTCCCCTTGGCAGACTGGTCCCCTGTGCTCAAAAAGCCTGCAAAGTAAATTAAAACAAACACAGAAAAAGAAGTGGGGGGAGAATGACACAGTTAAAAAGATTGTGTACAAACAGTGAGGCAGAAATTCAGAGGCACAGTATGAAATAATTATGGGCTTTTGACTGAGTTGGAAACTGACGCTACAACTCAAGTTTAGGTCTGCTGGGATTTTATACAAATAAAATCACTCCAACCTGAACCGTTTCCTCATATCGATGTTGCGCAGGAGACCAACAATACAGAACTGATAATCAGCCCAGTTTACATATAGGCGGCAATCAGATGATATGTTTGTAGAGCCTTTATGCGTCTCTCACAAAAAGGTACAAATGGCACAAGAGATGTGTCCCATGTAAACCACAACCAAATTATCATCGGGGGTGGGTGGGGGGGGGACATGCTTGGAGTGGTCCCCAGCCAAATGGCCATCACCAGTACCGGTTTGTGGGACATGAAGTACAAAGCTGCACAGGAGAGAGTGAAGAAAAAAAACATTTACCTTATCAGACTCTGAGAGAAGCTTTATTTTGAAAATCCAATCATTCAACGCCAAACAGCTTGCTCTCATGTGTGTATGGTAGATTTAAAAAAAAAAAAAAGAGCCCAAACACCAAAACACTTGGAAAGCTTTTTTGAACAGGGCAAACGGCCAAATGATCAGACAGTAAAAGAATTACCGGCAGTATTTTTTTTTAAGTTCTATACTTAAAATGCAGGTTTATCGCAACCGGATAATTCTTCCTGCACCAAAACCTGTTCTGCATAATATATAAATAACGACAGGCTTGCAAATGAGGCAATGGGAAAAAAATCACTTAATACCCTGGTTACAATTGCACCATGCAATTTTTATGAAGTGGGGTTTTCAGCATTCATGGCAACCCCCCCCCCCACCCCCCCTCAAAAAGAATTACAGAGTAGACTGGACCTAAGAAACACACTTTGGGTGTAATTGTCTCCCATTATCCAGAGATGGAAAAGGTTTGTTTGAAGAAAAACAAGCGCAGGGCCCCTAACTAATAATTACAACTCCTTTCAAGGTAATGTTGTTGGTGAGTTGTATTTTTAAGCATGTATTTGTCTTTGTTTCCTGTCTAGAAAATTAATATTGTATCTGGAATCTGGTTCGTGGTTATTTTTGTGACCTGTATTTGGTCCTGACAATGATGTCACACTCTCAGGTTTGTCTGAAACTAACAGACAATCAATTGGCGACCGGGATAACGCGCCGAGTTTTTCAGTGGGCACGGCGACATCCGAACTGAATTTACAACAGTTACGGAGAACACCAAAGCATGCTCAGTTCACATTTCAGTGATGAGTGTCACCATTGAAGGCATTTTCCAGAGTTACACAAACAAGCATGAAGTTGCTTCATTTCTCAATGTCATTGTGGCATAATCTTTGTGTGAAAGATGATCTGGAATATCTTGAAGTTGTTTACAATAGTGGCTAAATTCTTCATTTTTTACAATGATTCATTTTATATACAGTATACAACTGTTAACCAAGTAAGTAACTCTAGTACTTTTTTTGCTAAATAAAATTTCGAATAAAATAATGGCAGACAATTAAAAATAAATAAATAAATAAATAAATAAAAGACGCTTTGCTTATTTCTAACTAAAGGGAGAAGTAACCACGAGGATTCAGAAGTGGCCAGAAATGATTCCAGAAGATCTTGCAAAACTGCTTTTGGGAAGCGGCACCCTTCAAATGTGAGCGACTTTGCAGCAGGTGACAAAAGAGGAGTGGGCCGCAATTCCTGCACAGAGCTTTAAGAAAGTTGTTGATGGCAACAGGAGGTAATTGACTCATTTTTGTACCCCGTGTCTTCAGGTGAGCTTGATTGTGTTTGAAAGTGGATCATGGTTCTTCATTCGCCATTTAAACAGCCCTTGGGTTGCAATCTTTTCTCATGTTTTTCCTCTTCTGTCCACCTATCCGGGGAAGTTGGCTAAAGCGACATGTCCTGTGAACATACCTGTAGCCTTGATATTGTTTCGCTTTTACACAATTTAAGTTTTGCTCCTCCTCCTTTTCTCCATGCTACGTGTGGTACACAGACACACAGCAGAGTTTATTTATTATTTTTTTAATGGGAGAAATGGTGCATTCCCTGGCGTGCCAATGTTTTTGGCCATGACTGTTGATGTACAGGTGACACTGTTAGTTACCGTTGCCGCGGTAGCGTGGGCATATTGTTATGCGGCTCTTTGCGAAGGCGTGGGCTGCATTTGCTTGATGCTCAACTGCTCGCCCCTGTCTTATTTCAATGTCGTTATCTTAATAGGCACTGTTTCTAGATGTCAACATCTTAATCACATTGCGCCACGCCTGGATTATTGTTTGCTTCGTTTCACACAGCGCAAGCCGTCACCCGTTAGACTCAGCCCCAACCTGGGCAAAAGTGGACTTCAAATCCGTGACACCACCATGTCAGCGGTTAGAAGTCGACCTTGCTCAGGCGTTCGTTACCTTCTGAAGATTCCAAAGAGCTGGCACCCGTTAAATTTAGAAAGACACGTTTTCAAATTTGATTGACAGTGTCACAGAGCAATTTTTTTTTTTGGAGCCGTAGTTCGCAGTACGTGTTGAAAATACGGAGAAGTGCTTAATTCAAGGTAGTTACACAAAAGGCACAATTGTTGAGCAAAACTATAAAAAGGCAGACACGGTGACACATTTAATGTATTATACAAGCAGCAACAACAATGGGGCTATGAGTATTTCATTGTTCATCTGTCCATCCATTTTCTGTAGTGCATGCCCTCATTCGGATCGCGGGTAAGCTACAGCGTAGCCCAACTGACCTTGAGTAAGATGGAGCGGACACTGAAATGGCTGCCAGTGAATCGCAGGGCACATACGGAAAAAAAACAAAAACATTTTCACTCATATCTATGGACAATTTAGAGTCTTCAGTGAACCTAGCATGTTTCTGGAATGTGGGAGGAAAGTGGAGTACCTGGAGAAAAAGCCATACAAGCATGAAGCGAACATGAAAAGTCCACACATGAAGGCTCGAGCTTCAATCCAAACCTCAAATTTACCCACGACATCGCTATACTGAATATATCGAAAGATTACCTCGCAAACATAAACGCAGGGCTCACAAGAAGCCGAAGCGTGATTACATAGCTGGAGCATTAATCGGATTACAAATGTAAGTTAAATACTTGTACGTCTTTTTAAAATTAGTCCCCACCTACCAAGGACGTACTTGTATGTCTAAGTCTTTTTTTTTTTGCGTCATAGAGAGGAGGAGGGTCTGATGCAATCTGTGAATGAGAATAAGCCGTTTGCATTGTAAATAATCTAAAAAAAAGTGACCAGTAGGTGGCAGTGGTGCCTCACGTGCTTGAAATGCATGATTTTACAAAAAGCTCTTTTTCTCTGTTTTTTGCCCAGGAATCGCCATTTTCATGAAACTTAGCCATTTCGTCATGCCGATTGCTGAAGAATGGCAAAAGATAGAAACATTTTTTTCTGCTGAAAGAAGAGAGTCCAAACTTTATTTTGGTAGGCTCCATGTTTATATAGCATTAGAACCAAATATTCTGTGGGCCTTGCAAGATCAGTTGGGATTGAGGAGGTTGCTCCAGTGAAAATGGCTGGGATTGAATGAGTGAAACAGTAATTAAAGTACAGCGTGTAGCAACAGAAAATGGTATTACCCTCCGATCAACCTTGTAATTGACTAACTTTCTCCCGAATGTAACTCTGACCGGAAGAGGTATCATTGCTGACCTTTGCCTCTTGTCAAAACCAGAGTCATGTGCAAGTGTCTGCTCTGTGGCTGAGTGCTGAGCTTCCTGCCACCGTTGCCTGGCAACTGTCCAGACCTTCAGGCTAAATGATATGCGCAGATACTCGCTAAAGCACTTGCATACAGACATGCATGCACTTTCACTATCACGCACAGAAACAGCTCAATGCATGCGCACACACACACACACACACACACACACACACACACACACACACACACACACACACACACACACACACACACACACACACACACACACACACACACACACACACGCAGTCTCACGCAGTCTCACGCAGTCTCACGCACACGCACATGCAACCAAAACACAAACAGCTCGTGAACTTGCATGCAAACATGCCAACTTTGTCGTCTTTTCAAGGGTGACATGACAGAGGCTGTTAGGTTTGCTGTCTACCACTGATGTGCAAACAACTACGCTTCCTCATTCACGAAGTTTGCTCTCCATCCTCCCATTTGCTGAGTTGGGCTTCTTACTGGCTGATGTGCTGAGAGCAGCAGTTGACGCATGTGAACGTATCCATATTCAACACTTGCTTTTGGTGACGGCCTGCGAGGTGTGGGGAGAGGTGTTCACCTTTAAATAAAAGGCTGAAGACCGTAAAAACTAACGAGTGAATGAAAGGAAAATTTTATTTTAAAATAAAAGTGTTTCCTTTTCTTGTTTTCGTTGATTCTGATGCACTTTAAGGAGTGGTATCATGCAAAGTCAACTTCATTTAAAAAAAACTTTTAGCCATGTTGAAAAGCAAATTCTTCACCAAAAATGGTGTTAGCCTCCACTCAGCCATCTCTGAGCAGTCCTGCTCTCTCAGCACCAGCACCGCCTAATCCAAAAAAAATCAAGTTCACAATTTTAGACGAATAAGATTACGGGAGCCAACCCCGTACCGCCACTACAGACTAAACAAATGCTCACTTTCTCGAGCAGTATCTGGCAAAGAGACTCGAGGTGCGAGGCGCCGACCTTCCCTGCTGGACCTGCACAGCTCTGAAATTGTCTGAGCTGTAGTTTCAGTTGTCGTTTCTAGCAATTAAGTAATGGCCACACAACTATTACAGTGTCTTCCAATCAAATTAGAAAAAAAAAAAAAAGAAAAAGTCAGAAGTGGAAAGTCTAAGTATGAGCTCTCCTTTCATTGACTGTAACTTCAGAATCCTAAAGGGAATGAAGCCTAATTAATGCCTCTCCAACACATGGAATATGTGCTATTTTACTGAGTAAAAATAAGTGTGTTGTGAAAAAAAGGTAATTAAATGAGCAAAGCGAGTGGTGGCCCAAGGGGCTGATTACGCGACACTGTTTTTTTGTTTTTGTTTTTTTAACTGAAAAGAGATCAAAAGTAATTTTGGCAGTATTTTTTTAACCTGTACTGAAAAAAAACCCTACCAAAAAAAACTATGTTGGATTTATTCCATTTTATTTCATCAAGTGGTTGCATGAAGTAAAATCCTCTGGCTCTTGATACATTTTTAAAGTAGACTATTCCTCTAGTTAAAAAAAAGACAGCTCCATCCAGATGACTCTACTGTGTGCAATTGACAAAATAAAATTGAGTACATACAACACGCCACTTTTTCAGTGCAGTAAGATTTCTCCAAAAGCATATTTTATATACGTATATGTATATATATATATATATATATATATATATATATATATATATATATATATATATATATATATATGTATATATATATACAGTACTAAACATTAAAAAGACTATTTGCATGCATTATGATTTTCGCTCGGCATGCACAAATGCTTAGTTGCCAAAACAACAATGGCAGACCACTGTAACCGCGTTTGCCCTTCTATTTTCCAACAATGAAGGGGTCCTATTTTTTGGGGAGAGCCAAGTGGACAAGCAGTATTTTTCAACGTTCCAGATGTTTTTTGCACGGTTGTTGGAGAGGGATTTCTCCTACCGTGTTGAATTCCAAAAGTTCAGAAGAGCCGCGAACCCGCCCCTCCACTCCATGTGATAGTGTGATGGCTAACTTTGAGGCCATTGGATGCATGCCCAGTTTATGATGGACCCCTGGGGGAGGTGACCCCTGTGAGAGGGACTCCAGAGTCACGGGGGGGGGGTCATGACAATCTTCATGCAATCTGACTGCATCATCAACAAGCCAGGCTCTTTGCCATTTTGTTTTTTGTGTGCTGCTTTTCGACACAACAGAGGAGCATTTATTCCTAACATTGGGATTTAAATTCACACTTTTCAACGGTCATGAGCTGCGCCAGTAAAATTGAGTTCTCAATTAGGGAAGCGTTATCAGTGTCATTCTACAAACACAGTTTTGAAATGTATTAAAGCCGGTCATTTCAGTTCCACTCACAAAACAACACAGTAAACCTTCTTGTTTTTGAAAAGAATGCCATATTATTTGGATTAAATTCAATTATACCGGCAAATTTGAATTCACGATATACTCGCTAATCATGTTTGCTGTTACATGCATCCACTCAACCGCGTGTGCTTATGAATGACTCATAATGTAATTTTACATTCATCACCACACATTAGTGGTCCAATTATTCTGATGTGAATACGACATTAGGAGTTCAGGCTTGCAGCTCCCATCAGAGGTTATTGGTGACTAGTCCTGTTTTTTTATTTTTTTTTATGAAGTCGATCCAATTTTCCTCTTGCAAGCAAACAGACTTCAGCATGGCTGACAAATTGTGCAACAAATCAGCAGAAATTGGATTTAAGATTTACATCCTAATATGCATTATAATCTTAAAAGTATAATATCATTCTTGTGTTTGAGAGCGGAGTGTTTTACAGCCAGTCACAATGCTTAAATGTGACAGTTATTAGAAAAAAAAAATACATACAGAAAATTAAAAACAAATTATCTACCATAATTCAATTCAAGTGAATGTTTTCCA
Source organism: Hippocampus mohnikei (assembly GCA_026261675.1). Lineage (NCBI taxonomy): Eukaryota > Metazoa > Chordata > Actinopteri > Syngnathiformes > Syngnathidae > Hippocampus > Hippocampus mohnikei. The sequence continues at coordinate 8,890,746 of JAKGUB010000325.1, forward strand.
TGGCTTCTCAATGTCTTGATTTGCCGTTGCTTCTACTTACAATCAGAAAACTAAAAAAAAAAAAAAAAAAAAAAACACGGCTGTGGTTCTGAGAGTGGCCTGCCAGAGAAATGAGAACATGTCCACCACTGCATGGCGGAGTGGGATAATTGCGGCTCCATTTGTGGAGATGGAGGAGGGAGGCGACGTTCGAGTTGAGGAACGGCAGAATTTTGAAAAGGCAGCAGCTCGAAATGGATCGAAAGCACCAATTGCGCAAGATCAAATTCCCATCATTTTTAAAGAGCCGTTTACCCACAATGGACAACGAGGCCAAAAGCGTGACACTAATTCGTGAAAAACAAACAAACCTGGTGATTGCTTTTAAACACATTTCTTTTATGAGTCCATATATTGTAGTTGGAAAACTAATGTAAATGCATGTTTATGACAATCAAACACTCAAAATTGCCCAAAGATGGGAAGGTAAGTGTTAACGGTTGCATGTCTGTACTGCATGTGCCCTCCGACCGACTGGCGACAAGTCCAAAGTGTGCCCCGGTACCCCGCCTCTTGCACAAAAAGTCACCTGGGATTGGCTCCAGTTACCCGTGATCCTAAAGAGGATAAGCGATACAGAAATGACAAGTGAAACCCAGCAGTGAGATTTATAACAATGCGCTGTAGTTGTACTTGGTCAATTACAATATTAAAGCGATACAATAAACGCTGATCACAAATAATGAAACAGAACAACTGTAAACATAAGAAATGTCCCGATGTATCTTTACCTGTAATATAAAAAACAAAAATCATGACTCTGTTGACGTAGGCCTGGTACCAACGTAAGAATTGTTTAAATATGAAAAGATGTTTGTTTCTTTTCATCTTTGACAGACCCCACACATAAAAATCTGGAATTTAAAATGATGGTCGAACTATGTGTTGTCAATTATCTCAACAAAGAATACTGCACACATTGAGATCCCGTTCCACTAAAATGGGAAGAACGGTGGATTTCCCCAAACACATGAAGATTTTTGGTCAAAAATATTGAACGGTTAATATTTAAGAACAAAATCCACTCTTAACAAACCTCAGGATGATAATCTATAGCAGCGGTCCCCAACCTTTTTTGCCCTATGGACCGGTTTAAGGTCAGACAATATTTTCAGGGACGGCCTTGAAGGTATGACGGATAAATACAACAAAATAATATGATATGACCCGCATGAAAACTGCGTTATTTTTGGAAAATAATAATAAATATGAATCATGACACGAGGAATGTCCTATCTGGCGGCAACACTCTCTGGTTGCTATGGTCACGTTTAAACATGCCTTCAAAATAAGATACACCGCAAAATGATTGAAAATTACGACTCACCATCGCCGCATATTATGCAGAGTGGGCTTTCTGCGTGGGAATCTCCCATTTAGATAAATCCGTATTTTAAGTAGGACTCATGATACTGTCCATTAAATGTAACCTTCTTTGCTCCTGGGTTTCATTTTAGCGGGAACCACTCACGTGACCGAGAAGCGCTCCTTGACATCCGTCAAGAGTAACACAACACTGTCGACGGACATTCCAGAGAATCGGCTAACTTTTCAAAATATTTTTTTTTCTGAAATAAAGAAAACAGAAGTAATGTAAGTCCTTCATTCTTTCTGTGCGGCCCGGTACAAAATGCCCCACGGACCGGCACCGGTCCGCGACTCGGGGTTTGGGGACCACTGATCTGTCGGACAATCGTATGATAGTCATGTGTTTGACGTCCTTGGTCAGCATGGTGCAAAATCCGGGCTGAATTTGTGTGCACTTGACCTTAGTTTCAAAGTTGTGATTGCAAAAGTCGTGGCATTCATTGAAGACTACCTCAAGACAGGTGCAGCCAACAAGCTCCAATTTGGCAACATCAAGAGGAAAAAAAATACACCTCTCCTTCCTGAGGTGAAAAATGTGCTCACTCCCGATGGTGGGCCTTTTCTCCAGAGTTCATTAATTAGTTAATTAGTTAATTAGTATGAACAGATGGCTGTGCGGCACAAATCTGAAGGCTCGCTGAGCCCGGGGAGCAGAAGGAAGGCAGAAGAAGGTGAGGAAGGAAGAATCTCAACCATCACCGGACCTTTGATCCCGGCTATTCGGCGGCAAACATATTTTTATTCCAGTTTGATTCTACGACAATTAATATTTCAAAATGCAGGGTTCTGTAGATTTTTCGCCATGTCAATGTGTCGCAGGAAGCGTTAACTCAAACGTGAAGGTTGCAGTTGGACCTCCTGGTGCCACCTTCTTTCGAATGAATACTTTGCATTGCTGCCGATTGAAAAGGCACTTCTGAGGGTTTATTTTTAGACCTTTGCCATCTCCCCCCTTCTGTTTCTCTCACTGTCTCTCTATGATCCTCTCTTGCTCATCCGCCTCCATCCCCTGTTCTGTCTTCCTTCCTTATTTCTGATCCCCTATCAGCCTCTTAAAGGTACAGGCGTCGTGCGAAATGAAGATGGCACGACCAAGGTTGCTGCCGTGTAAGTACGGGATAATACAAAAGATTAAAGCATAAAACTATTGAAATATGGCAGATGCGTGTTTTCTTTTTTTTTACTCAAATTCAGAGTGTCAGAGAGGAACACGGGTTAAAAATTTAGATGGGTGGTGCATAATTCATAAATCTATTTCATACATGGCATGAAAACCAAGTAATCCTCAAACACACACACACACACACACACACACACACGCGCACTAACTCACATGCACATTGGGAAATTGGCAAAACATATATTGACGCCGATGCTGCACGTACACACACACACACACACACACACACACACACACACACACACACACACATAAACAAAAGGATAATCAGCTTAGTACAGTAACCTATTTAAAGCATCGCCGCAAGAATGAGACAGAGAAAGTATAACCACATCACGGCAATGGTAAAAAAAAATCAAGGGCAGTGCCTCGGACTCACCGAAGCGGAATCACTCCCCACCTCTTTAAATACGTGTTTTGTCTGCATCCTAATGGAATGGTGGCAGAGCAGTCAACATATTGTAGAATGCATGAGTGCATATCAAACATCACCGCCTTGAATGCTCACACGGGACATATTGCATTCTGCGACAAACAATGTTTTGCTACAGATTTGTAGCAAAACAAACACACCAGCGAAGACATCTGTGTCGAAATGTGAGTCGGGAGAACTTTTCCTTTCCAAAGTTGCGGTCAGAATCGCATGCTCATCTCGCTAATGGTTCTGACTTTTGTCTGACAGCATGTTGAAAGGATCATACTGGTGAAGTGAGTGGGGTACAGCTGCAGGTTGCAGTTATCAAACTCACTTTGTCCTTGTCCCCGGGCCTTTTCCCCAATGGCTCGGATCATGTTACCCTGTGTTAATATGCAATGCCATTCTTGGACGGCATCCTAAACTACTCTCATCCCCGTGTTTGTCATTGTTCAGAAGTGTTGAAACAGCCGCGATGCACCAAACAAGATCTGATTACCCAACTGGGAAGCTGCACGGAGAATGTGTGCAAAAGATGAGGGGCGGACGGAAACGCGGGAGTTCGCCGTATTGGTGGCATGTGCAGCAAAACGGTGGCCGAGAGGACAAATTTACCACTTGATCCCAAAAAATGCACTGATTGCAACAGAGACGCATTTGGCTCTAGCTGTCAGTGTGCGCCGAAGGCACTTTGTGGTTCTGAAGTCGTATGAGGCAGGCGCTGGCTGTTTATGCATTAACACAACCGTGAATTGATTTTTCCAGTTTAATTTTCAGCTTATATGAGCGCCAGTTATTGTGAAATCTCTCCTATGTCAAAATAAGTCACAATCAGCACTATAACTGGTGAAGTGCTGAAAACTTAGAGCCAAAATGATCCTCATCAACGGGAAAGAAAAACAAAAGAGAGACGTAATCGTGCATTCCAATACAATATGTCCACCGTAGACAATTGTGACGTCTTGAGATTCATTTTAGCATACAAATGAACAATGACAAACTATGACTAAATTCTTGAGAACCCAATTCAAAATCCATCATATTTAGTCGACGGACTCTTTTGGCATGGAGGGATCGAGACCAAGGTGAAACGGCTCATGTCAAAGAGACGAAAGCCTCCCGCACCAAATATAACGTGTAACACCGCACTTACCAAGCACGCCCAGTCGATAGTTCATGGTGACCACGATGACATTTCCGTACGCTGCAAGGACGCTGCCGTCGAACATGTTCCCCGAGCCTTCCATGTAGGAGCCGCCATGGATGAACAACATCACCGGCTTTTTACGTCGATCGCGGATATCTGCGCAGCAACAATATCAAAGCCCACTTTAGAAAATGAAATAAGAGGTGTAACTGGAGCACTTTGTAGGAGTTGCATCCCATATGTTCAAATTGAGCGCGTGAGACCCACTAGAAAAAAAAGACAGTGAGCAAACAACTGATTCATAATAACAAAATTTCCCCCTTCTTTTTCGAACGGAGTACAAAATGTTTTTTACCGTGAATCAAAAACATAAATATGAACGTTGCACACACATCTAATGAGGTCCAATGTAAATATGTCTTACTAAGCCATCGGTCACTTGTACTCGATCAAATGCAAACCATTTTATGTTAATCACATGTGTCAATCAAACCTGGACATTGCAAATGTTGATGAAGCAGGACGAAGTGCAAATGTACACCCTTCCTGTTTCTGCTTTTCATCATGTTCCCTGCCCAAAGCAGGGATGGCACCTTCCAAATTTCTAAACCTCCCCCCACCCCCGATCATGCGTGGGACAAATGGTGCAGCCGGCTCTGATGCACACTGTTTGCAGTGTCTTTGAGTCTACCGGCGTGTCATCATGGAGCTCAGCCCCACCACCTTCCCTTTCCAAATAAAAACCCTCCGACTGTGTCGTCGGTATGATCTCAGAATCCGAGCACTGACAGTTCTGCCACCGCAGCCCGGTTAAAATGAGTGTCTGCACTGTACAGGCCATGTGGATAATTTGTATGAAAAGCAAACCATGTGGAAACATAAATAAGAGCCATAGCATCTGTTTACCCCGATGAGCCAAAGCACTCTGTGATGAGGCCGAGACGGAGATAGCAGGAGAGGAAGCGAGATAAAGAGGTATAAGACAGAGAGGAAGAGGATGAAAATAGGACAGCGTGACAGAAGTGTGCGCGCGTGTGTTCATACGTGCATGCGTAATGACGTGGATGGAAGGTTCGCACCAGAAAAACAACATGATGGCGAAGATGGGGGTGAAAAAAACCCAACAAAAAACATGAGATGCTAAAAAGCCAGTCACACACAGTGTGACACGCTAATGAACATTCGCATTCACACCGCCGTCAAACAGACACACGTACACAAAGACACACACGCGCAATGCTTGCATCGGCAGCTGCGATGCTGAGTCGCTATGGAAACTGCTTCTCGCTAATAGAACTGCACCAGCCATTCCATTGCACCGACTCACTGAATGCCTGTTGCCGTGGTAACGGATTCAACTCACGTCTTTGCACAGCCGTCTGCATCACCACCTGAATCTCAGGTTGCACAAAGTCTTGGCTGCGACACTCGCAGTCGTGCGTATGAGTGTGTGCACGCACGCACGGACGCACGCATGAACGCACGCACGCACGCACACACACACACACACACACACACACACACACACACAAAGAGCTAAAACATTTTATGGATCACAGCAGTGACTAAAGCGGACAGCTACAAAAAAATTAAACAATTTTCTGTCCCACACTCGAACACGCTGCTCTTCTCTGGTGTATTCTAAAAAGGACCCGCAAACAAATTCAATTATGTTAGCATTACCGGGACAGTATAGAAGAGTCACGCGCCTGCATGAAGGCTTCATCTGACGTTAAATTCTTCGGCAAACAGAAACTAATCACTTGACATGACGCTACCATGCCAAGGCCCAATCCGTTATTGTGAATGACATTTCACACACACTTCCATGCTAACAACTGTTGGTTGGGACAGCTTGCTTCAAGTTACAACCAATTAACGAACAATATTTTGTAATTGTATTTTTCGGGGCTGTGCACATATTGTCGGTGATTCGAATTGAGATGCGAATTGGCCGTTAAAAAGGAATGGCGAATAAGAAATTTTAAATTATAGTGACACCATCAGGACTGGAGGATTAGAACACATATAGAGAGGCGATGCACAAACACGCATGGACATGGACACCCAACAGAGAAAGCCAGCTTCAACCCCCCGCCCCCACCCCTACCCCCCAAAAAAAAGATTCACTATAAATGATTTAGGATTGCCCTCTTATTTTGAATATAATTTAAAGATAACGGGCTTTTAGGGGGTACAATGCACACTCCAAATCGAAGCAATTAACTGAGGAGTTCTGGCCTTTGCAACCCCTTCTTTATCCATCTGATGTGTTGACATAAATGTCAAGCTTGACCGGCCCACTGCTCATCGAGCTTCTTCCCTCTTTCTCTACATCTCTATCAAGTCCAAAGCGCTATAAATGTCATCTAATGATTACTGTAGTTTTTCCTGCCTCTTCCTCTCATTGCCCTGCCGTTGTCCTCATGTTGTTTTATTTTTTCTTTCCTTGTTTCCAATTCCCTCCCCCCTCCTTCTTTTGTAATTCTGCATGGATCTTTTTCTCCCTTTCCAGCGCAAATGCACACATTGGAACAAATGAGAGCAAATGTACCAAAGTGCAGCTTTGCACATGCTAAGTGCTACAGAAAGCATGCACCTCCAAATGGTAATGTAAAAGAGCTTCGTGTCCGCATAATACTTTGTTGTGTACAGTATGTCTGGGCACACGAATGGGAACAGATGAACGCTGCTTGCACTGATTTGGCTGCTTTATGAAACTGGTAAGGGCTTCTGTCTTTGGAAGTAAACATCCTACAGCACTTAGTAGTCGTTTACAATGTTTGGAAAAGTGACAGTGTCGCATAAATTCAGTGGTCAACGATTTCTAAATATTGATTTGAACTAATGCGTCACATATTGAAAGCAATTAGCATGCATTGGATCTTTTCAGGAAATGAAAATCAAATAGTTTTGTGCAAATGAGGTAACATTTGGTTAATTCAAGCATAACAGATATCTGCGTGAATAAATAAGAACAACATATGAGTAGAAAATATGTATTCCCTCATTTGTATACATGGGGGGACAATTTCATGTGTTTAGTAAGACTGTGCGAAAGATGCATGGAGGAGTTTGAAAAATATCATTTATACAGGTATCACATTTTTTAAATTACCTTCATCGCGGGGTCTGTTCATTGTTGATTCGTCCTGTTTTTTCGTGAGTGGACCTATGAAAGGGGGACAAGAGACAAAATTCAAAAACCTTGTAGCGAGGCAAAAACACAACACATGCAGGGAAGACGACGAGAAAAATAGCAGAATGCCCAACTTTGTTTTTCACACACAGCTAATGATACACTTGTTACGAAGGATTACACAGTTGGGTTTTTTTTGTGAGAGGATAACCAAAAAGTCAACTGTTTAAACTGCTTAGTATCTTGTCACGCACTGCCTCGTGGATGACCCCCGAGGGCTGCTTCCCCTCCATCGTTCCCTTAATCGTTCCTGACACCATGCTGCTTTGTGAAGAAAAAATAATCATCACTCTTTTCAGTCAGAGAAACAAGTCGATCCAGGACTGTGACAAGCGGACAAAATAAGTGTGAAAATATATACTGTTTCCACATAAATAAAAAGGCTGCAGTTCTATTTAGTAGGTATATCATATTTGACACTGAAAGGGCAAAAACAGGACAAGTGGGGCTTATCTTTCCAGCCACACAATCTGACTCCTGTAAAGCTCAGTGTGAACAAAAGTAGAGCAGCGAACAGGAACACCTTGAAAAACCCCAAACTTTTTAACACAAATTTTCATTTGGAAGCTGCAAATCAAAACAGAAAATGAGTGGCCAGTGAAGAAAACCCACAAACGTTCATCTTTGCCTGATTCTTTGCTGCAATTCTCCCTCCCAACACCAGGAGGCTCCGGACTGTCTTGTTATTATTTTCGCTGATGTTTTTTTCACCTGTAATTTAGTTTTACTTGTTTACATTTGTCGGCAATAGTAATTTGCGTATTCATAGCCCAGACTGTAAGAAGTAATACGATCCTTTTCTCTTGGATGAGGTATGGAACACAGCGGGCTGCTTTGTTGCCTGAAGCTAAGAAACACCAAAGTCCCACTGTGGCTGTCCTCCGCACGACTTCCCACGGTGAGTATTTAAGAAGAAGAGGTTTGGTCATTTTCTGAAAATTGTAATTACAGAGGTTATTCCCCATGTCTTTAAATGGCTGTAATGTACTCCAGATATACATCCTCCATCCATCCCATGATGCAACACCTCTTGAGTGATTGATTTCTGTGATTTGTGGTCGGGTGCCAGCAACTAGCACATAAACGCTGCAGTTTGTCATATACTCCGCTAGAATGTTTTATTTCAAAACTAACCAGGATTCTATGTGATGGGAAGTACCGACTTTCTGCCCCTCTATAAAACTGTATGCAGCCCTCTGCATCATCTTTGGCTGCAGACTGTAAAGTTTTACCCTCAAACTCCCTGCCGTGTGACTCCTCCTTATGGGACGGTTCCCCGAACCAAAGTTACGATGCTGAAGTTCACCTAAGGATTTCTGTTGCAGGGCTATCAAAGTTTGCGAATGATGCATGAGACTCGACTGCCAACCGCAACTCTGAAGACAAACATGTAGCAGCCCATTCCTGTTGTCATGTGACAAGTGTTGCCACCGTTGGCTTGAAAAAGTAACTTTATAGATTTCTTGATATAAAAAAAGCAATTTAGTTACTTTCGTGATTTTAAAAGGAACAAAGTTAGACTAGAAGTTACTTGAATAATTACATTCAGCAGAGAGTGACAACACTGCTTAACATAAAAATAACACCAGGGTTTACCACTTAGTTGGAAGTGCAGTGACATTAAAAAAAAAGTTTGTTTCCATTAAAAACATTTTTAAAAAGATGACTTTCTCACCTAACAAAACAAATTTTACTGGAAAAAAATGGCTTTTTCTAGAATTCATTTACCATAAATACATTTGAAATAAAATAAATAAGGGCAGTCTTTTTTTTACTTGGCATTTGATAATGGCAAAACTCAACATTTTTCATGTATTCCGTTTCGAAATGTCACAAGTAAATTGGGGGACCTCCTGCAGTCATACCATCTTTTGAGACTTTCTCCTTTAGCTTGAATGCATACTGTGCTACGATTTTTGTTTCTTTTTGACCAAGGGTTATTGAAGCTAAATTACACTCCGTTGACAGCACAGACTGTTGCTATTTTCAGCTGACACAAACTCAAAATAGTGAATGTATTACCGGCTTGAAAACGTGAATCTCCTTCGTTCCGACATTGCTGGTTATGTAGCACGGTATGAACTTAACAGGTGACACCACGCATAGAGGACATCACACCCTCAGACCGGAATGGAAAGTTGAAGACTGCCAAAATGCCTTGTCATTTTCAAGATGTACATCCCAGAGTTTCCCTTTTCTTACGTGTTCCATAATATGCAGTTATTTGTTGAGTGCTTTTAGTGGGCACTATGTCCTCCTATATTTTAGAATTCATTAACTTTTAGTTTTGTTGCATGCACAATACATGTGTGGAAGATAAGCAAGGCTGAGAAGTATGCGCTGTTGCATATTGTGAACAAATTAACAGACCAACAAATCAACTGAACTATAGCCGTTGTTGGCATTTATTTTCAGGTTGCTCTCCAACAATCGGCCTGTCGCCAAGGTCAAAAGAGAAGCCCCACATTAAGCAGTGATGGTAAAGCCGGTCAAACACTCCAAAGGGCATAGCCAATGACACACGTTTTTACAGTGTGACCAACCAACACCTTCGTCTGTCAACCCCTGTAAGTCCTCCCTGATAAGAATCCCATTAATTTGCTTTTTCTTGGTTTCTGTCAATAGCGTTCTCCATCCGCCCTAAGCTACAGCTGTTTCTGTTACTGTTTTAGAGTCACTGTCTGTACAGTCAAGTCTACAAGGAATCCATTAAAGGGATTTCTAATTCACAACCCCCCACTCATTAAATCCACACATGCTGCACAAAGCATGTTAACAAGGTCCTAAACATCTGTTGCTGTGCTACTCCTACCTGCCCAGCAGCACATTCCCACCGTTCTCATTGTGGCAACTGCTGTCGCCTGTCTAAACTGTTTGATTCATTGTGTGCTGACATGTTTGACACCGTAAACTGAGAATTCAAATTTGATTCTGTGTGTATGTGTGTGTGTGTGTGTGTGGGGTGTGGGGGGGTGAATATCAAGGTCTCCGCGGTTAATATAGAAACTATAAGACAAATAGAGGCACTTGAACAACACAATGCCATAGTGTTGCAGCATTTTCATCCCATATGTCTGTATGAATCCAACTTCCTGACATAAAATGTTTATCTTCCTTCTAAATGGAAAAAAGATCAATGCTGAATGGATTTCCTGCATCCTCCCCTAAACCACCAAGAAGACGCTTGATCCAGATAGTACTTAGCGGAATAGAGAGAGAAGGCACAGTTGGTCCCGAGCTCTGCTGCTAATAGAGAACAGCCAGGTAGGCAGACCGGTAATGGATGGAAAGGCACATTAGTCCTCCATCTTGTCAGCAATTTTCCCCAACTTAGCACCACTCTAAAACCACACCTCTCTTCTTAATGGCAATGACTCTTTTTCTCTTTTCTAATGTCTATAAAGAGCAGCATTCGATGTGTGCATAGCGTCCACTCAAAAACAACCGCCCACGATCATTTTAGACGAGCAACATATCAAGACGGGTTGAGTTCATCATGTAAGAAAAAACATTGTCCAGAGATTAGGAGCAAAAATTGGGGATTTGACGTAACGGCCTTTTGAAATGTTGCGGACTCATAAACATGACATGACCTTCCACAACTCCAAACTGAATATGCCTCATGACCTCAAGATCATTTTGTATCGGATAAGAAGTTTGTTTTGTTTTTTACGAGATACATGTTTACACGCACAATTTAATGAGCTTCAATGGACTATGTGCACAGGGACCCAGGAGCACTTCCGCCCATTGATCGGCAAATTCGTTTCCGATTAGCTTCTTGCTCCGTTCAAAATGAACTCACAGAAAAACGTGAGCGCTTACACTGCAAGAAAAAAAAAAAATTACAACGTGAGGGATATTCTGAAGTTCTAGAAATGGTGGGTCACTCAAATGAACATTGCTGTGTACCTTTTGGCTCAGGATCGAGTCGCCATAATCATTATGGTTGCTCCCAACGTTTTCAAAAAGACTTCAAGCACAGTGGATGCGCAAAATACAAAGGAGGTGGTTTGTTATGTATATGAGGCTGCCCAGCATTGCTCTATATTTCCTCTGATCAGTTTTGTCCCCTTCTGGAGCCAGGTCACATTTGATTTCACTTGGAGTGGCTCTTGCTTTGCATTCAGACATGCCAAACCTTTCCAATATTTTCTCAATATATCTGGATTGGTTCAATGTGATTGAGCCCACATTTTGCTTGAAATCAATCCCAATGAAATGAGTGAGGCATCCGAGATCTTTCATCCTAAACTTACTCTTGAGTTTCTTTTGATCTCGCATAAACACCTCTCATTGCTGGCAGCCACAATGATATCATCGACCCACACTAACAAAATTTCTTTTTCTTTGTCAGACATTTTGGTGTAAATACAGTGGTCTGCTTGACTCTGTACAAACTCGTTCGCAAGTAAAAACTCATGAAGCATCATGTTCCAATTTCTCCCAGACTGTTTGAGGCCATATATGGATTTGTTTAACTTACACACAAGTTGTACACCATCCCTTTGTTTCACACAAAAACCTTCAGGTTGATCCATGTATAGTTCGCAGTCAATAGGTGCATGTAAGTATGCTGCCTTCACGTCCATTTGGTTTAACAGCAACTCATACTGTGCAGCAAGCTGCATCAGTAGTCGCAGTGATGTCAGATTAGCGGTCGGCGAAAATGTCTCAGAATAGTCAAGTCCTTCTCTCTGACTGTACCCTTTGGCTACATATCTTGCTTTATATGTTTCATTGCCTTTGTCATCCTCCTTTAAAGCATACACCCACCTTCCCCACTGTCTGTCTACCCTCCGGTAATGGCACAAGGGTGAAAGTGTCATTCTCTTTAAAAGAAGTCATCTCATCTATCATCGCCTTTCTCCACTTTTCTGACTTTGGCGATGCCATTGCCTCGTAGAATGTTTGTGGCAATCCCACTGTTGCTCTATAGCAGTAATCAATTGTGATTTCATTGCCTTTTATCACACATTCATAATCCTCTAAATATTTTGGTGTCTTCCTTTCTCTACCAGAAGTACGAAGAGTCTCATTACCATTGGTTGAGTCTGTGTCGCAGTCAGGTTTAAGCTCTGGTTCAGTGTCAGAATCTTTTCCTACATATTCCGTCTGTAACTGACTTGCTTTAGGCATAGTTACCCACTCTACATAGTGGTCCTCCAGTTGGGTCTTCTCGGTCTGCGTCTCACTCTCAGTCACGGTCTTTGTGATGAAGTGGACCAGTCTGTGTTTCTGAACTTTGTTTGTCTCTGGAAAATAAATCAAATAAGCAGGTGAATGACGGTCAAAACCAACAAAGATCCCCTTTTAATTGTAATTACAGAGGTTATTCCCCATGTCTTTAAATGGCTGTAATGTACTCCAGTTATACATTCTCCATCCATCCGATGATGCAACGCCTCTTGAGTGATTGATTTCTGTGATTTGTGGTTGGGTGCCAGCAACTAGCACATAAACGCTGCAGTTTGTCATATACACCGCTAGAATGTATTATTTCAAAACTAACCAGGATTCTATGTGATGGGAAGGACCGACTTTCTGCCCCTCTATAAAACTGTATGCAGCCCTCTGCATCATCTTTGGCTGCAGACTGTAAAGTTTTACCCTCAAACTCCCTGCCGTGTGACTCCTCCTGATGGGACGGTTCCCCGAACCAAAGTTACGATGCTGAAGTTCACCTAAGGATTTCTGTTGCAGGGCTATCAAAGTTTGCGAATGATGCATGAGACTCGACTGCCAACCGCAACTCTGAAGACAAACATGTAGCAGCCCATTCCTGTTGTCATGTGACAAGTGTTGCCACCGTTGGCTTGAAAAAGTAACTTTATAGATTTCTTGATATAAAAAAAGCAATTTAGTTACTTTAGTGATTTTAAAAGGAACAAAGTTAGACTAGAAGTTACTTGAATAATTACATTCAGCAGAGAGTGACAACACTGCTTAACATAAAAATGACACCAGGGTTTACCACTTAGTTGGAAGTGCAGTGACATTAAAAAAAAAGTTTGTTTCCATTAAAAACATTTTTAAAAAGATGACTTTCTCACCTAACAAAACAAATTTTACTGGAAAAAAATGGCTTTTTCTAGAATTCATTTACCATAAATACATTTGAAATAAAATAAATAAGGGCAGTCTTTTTTTTACTTGGCATTTGATAATGGCAAAACTCAACATTTTTCATGCATTCCGTTTCGAAATGTCACAAGTAAATTGGGGGACCTCCTGCAGTCATACCATCTTTTGAGACTTTCTCCTTTAGCTTGAATGCATACTGTGCTACGATTTTTGTTTCTTTTTGACCAAGGGTTATTGAAGCTAAATTACACTCCGTTGACAGCACAGACTGTTGCTATTTTCAGCTGACACAAACTCAAAATAGTGAATGTATTTACCGGCTTGAAAACGTGAATCTCCTTCGTTCCGACATTGCTGGTTATGTAGCACGGTATGAACTTAACAGGTGACACCACGCATAGAGGGACATCACACCCTCAGACCGGGAATGGAAAGTTGAAGACTGCCAAAATGCCTTGTCATTTTCAAGATGTACATCCCAGAGTTTCCCTTTTCTTACGTGTTCCATAATATGCAGTTATTTGTTGAGTGCTTTTAGTGGGCACTATGTCCTCCTATATTTTAGAATTCATTAACTTTTAGTTTTGTTGCATGCACAATACATGTGTGGAAGATAAGCAAGGCTGAGAAGTATGCGCTGTTGCATATTGTGAACAAATTAACAGACCAACAAATCAACTGAACTATAGCCGTTGTTGGCATTTATTTTCAGGTTGCTCTCCAACAATCGGCCTGTCGCCAAGGTCAAAAAGAGAAGCCCCACATTAAGCAGTGATGGTAAAGCCGGTCAAACACTCCAAAGGGCATAGCCAATGACACACGTTTTTTTACAGTGTGACCAACCAACACCTTCGTCTGTCAACCCCTGTAAGTCCTCCCTGATAAGAATCCCATTAATTTGCTTTTTCTTGGTTTCTGTCAATAGCGTTCTCCATCCGCCCTAAGCTACAGCTGTTTCTGTTACTGTTTTAGAGTCACTGTCTGTACAGTCAAGTCTACAAGGAATCCATTAAAGGGATTTCTAATTCACAACCCCCCACTCATTAAATCCACACATGCTGCACAAAGCATGTTAACAAGGTCCTAAACATCTGTTGCTGTGCTACTCCTACCTGCCCAGCAGCACATTCCCACCGTTCTCATTGTGGCAACTGCTGTCGCCTGTCTAAACTGTTTGATTCATTGTGTGCTGACATGTTTGACACCGTAAACTGAGAATTCAAATTTGATTCTGTGTGTATGTGTGTGTGTGTGTGTGTGTGGGTGGGGGGGTGAAGGTATCAAGGTCTCCATGGTTAATATAGAAACTATAAGACAAATAGAGGCACTTGAACAACACAATGCCATAGTGTTGCAGCATTTTCATCCCATATGTCTGTATGAATCCAACTTCCTGACATAAAATGTTTATCTTCCTTCTAAATGGAAAAAGATCAATGCTGAATGGATTTCCTGCATCCCTCCCTAAACCACCAAGAAGACGCTTGATCCAGATAGTACTTAGCGGCGGAATAGAGAGAGAAGGCACAGTTGGTCCCGAGCTCTGCTGCTAATAGAGAACAGCCAGGTAGGCAGACCGGTAATGGATGGGAAAGGCACATTAGTCCTCCATCTTGTCAGCAATTTTCCCCAACTTAGCACCCACTCTAAAACCACACCTCTCTTCTTAATGGCAATGACTCTCTTTTCTCTTTTCTAATGTCTATAAAGAGCAGCATTTCGATGTGTGCATAGCGTCCACTCAAAAACAACCGCCCACGATCATTTTAGACGAGCAAACATATCAAGACGGGTTGAGTTCATCATGTAAGAAAAACATTGTCCAGAGATTAGGAGCAAAAATTGGGGATTTGACGTAACGGCCTTTTGAAATGTTGCGCGACTCATAAACATGACATGACCTTCCACAACTCCAAACTGAATATGCTTCATGACCTCAAGATCATTTTGTATCGGATAAGAAGTTTGTTTTGTTTTTTACGAGAGATACATGTTTACACGCACAATTTAATGAGCTTCAATGGGACTATGTGCACACAGGACCCAGGGAGCACTTCCGCGCCATTGATCGGCAAATTCGTTTCCGATTAGCTTCTTGCTCCGTTCAAAATGAACTCACAGAAAAACGTGAGCGCTTACACTGCAAGAAAAAAAAAAAATTACAACGTGAGGGATATTCTGAAGTTCTAGAAATGGTGGGTCACTCAAATGAACATTGCTGTGTACCTTTTGGCTCAGGATCGAGTCGCCATAATCATTATCGTTGCTCCCAACGTTTTCAAAAAGACTTCAAGCACAGTGGATGCGCAAAATACAAAGGAGGTGGTTTGTTGTTACTGTTGATCCTTCTGCTGCGGAAGTCCCTCGCTGTTCATGTGTAGGCATCATTGCTGGTGACTACACTCGGTTCGAAGCACAAGACAGGAGACGATTCTTATTTTTCTTTGTGTGGTCGCTATCACTGAGTCGCTAAACACCTGGCGTGCCACAGTGCACCTTCACTGCCAGAAGCGAACTGCAGGGAAGCTCCACCCCCTTTATTTACATACACCCCAGAACATGGTATCCCTCCACACAAAATAGTACCAACACTAAACTCTAATGCTAGTGGCGTACATCGTCACCCAACACCCCACTCGATGGCGCCACATACACTAACATTGCATTAGTTGCCTATACACCTGTTTTAATGCTGTCAAGTGCTTTTCCCTTGGATCAGACATATACTGAGATAGTCTACTCACAATCCAGTTAATATCAGGTCTAGTGCAGGTCATGATGTATATGAGGCTGCCCAGCATTGCTCTATATTTCCTCTGATCAGTTTTGTCCCCTTCTGGAGCCAGGTCACATTTGATTTCACTTGGAGTGGCTCTTGCTTTGCATTCAGACATGCCAAACCTTTCCAATATTTTCTCAATATATCTGGATTGGTTCAATGTGATTGAGCCCACATTTTTGCTTGAAATCAATCCCAATGAAATGAGTGAGGCATCCGAGATCTTTCATCCTAAACTTACTCTTGAGTTTCTTTTTGATCTCGCATAAACACCTCTCATTGCTGGCAGCCACAATGATATCATCGACCCACACTAACAAAATTTCTTTTTCTTTGTCAGACATTTTGGTGTAAATACAGTGGTCTGCTTGACTCTGTACAAACTCGTTCGCAAGTAAAAACTCATGAAGCATCATGTTCCAATTTCTCCCAGACTGTTTGAGGCCATATATGGATTTGTTTAACTTACACACAAGTTGTACACCATCCCTTTGTTTCACACAAAAACCTTCAGGTTGATCCATGTATAGTTCGCAGTCAATAGGTGCATGTAAGTATGCTGCCTTCACGTCCATTTGGTTTAACAGCAACTCATACTGTGCAGCAAGCTGCATCAGTAGTCGCAGTGATGTCAGATTAGCGGTCGGCGTAAAATGTCTCAGAATAGTCAAGTCCTTCTCTCTGACTGTACCCTTTGGCTACATATCTTGCTTTATATGTTTCATTGCCTTTGTCATCCTCCTTTAAAGCATACACCCACCTTCCCCCACTGTCTGTCTACCCTCCGGTAATGGCACAAGGGTGAAAGTGTCATTCTCTTTAAAAGAAGTCATCTCATCTATCATCGCTTTCTCCACTTTTTCTGACTTTGGCGATGCCATTGCCTCGTAGAATGTTTGTGGGCAATCCCACTGTTGCTCTATAGCAGTAATCAATTGTGATTTCATTGCCTTTTATCACACATTCATAATCCTCTAAATATTTTGGTGTCTTCCTTTCTCTACCAGAAGTACTGAAGAGTCTCATTACCATTGGTTGAGTCTGTGTCGCAGTCAGGTTTAAGCTCTGGTTCAGTGTCAGAATCTTTTCCTACATATTCCGTCTGTAACTGACTTGCTTTAGGCATAGTTACCCACTCTACATAGTGGTCCTCCAGTTGGGTCTTCTCGGTCTGCGTCCTCACTCTCAGTCACGGTCTTTGTGATGAAGTGGACCAGTCTGTGTTTCTGAACTTTGTTTGTCTCTGGAAAATAAATCAAATAAGCAGGTGAATGACGGTCAAAACCAACAAAGATCCCCTTTTGCCCTTTGATCTAGCTTTCTCCTGTTTTGCTCATACACCATGCATTCTGAACCAAACTTTTTCATTTTTGACAAATCTGGTCTTTTTCCTGTGAAAAGGAAATAAGGAGTCTCCCTGTTCTTTCGCAGTAACATCTGTTCCGTATAACTGCTGCTGTTCTGGCTGCATATGGCCATAGCTCTTTGGGTAAGCCTGATTCTATCAGCATACACCTGACCATCTCAAACAATGTGCGCCAGTTCCTCTCTGCTGTCCCATTTTGATGTGGGGAGTAGGGCGCTGATCTCTCATGTTTTATCATATTATCTCAAGTAGAGATTGATACTCTTTTGAAACAAACTCTGTCCCATTATCCGATCTCATTCGCTTCACTTTACCATATGGTGCTGTGTCTGCCAAGAACTGCTTTGTAGCCTCGACTGCCATGTTTTTGTTCCTGAGAAAGTATACAAAAACAGCTCCAGAAAAGTCATCAGTAAAAGTGATGGCATATTTGTACCCGTCGAATGACTCTGGGTCAATAGGCCCACCTAGATCTGTATGTACCAGCCCTAATGGCTCTTTAGCTCTCACATCACTTTTCCTGTTTCTATTCTGGGTGAATTTCCCTTGAATACAGGTTTCACACTGGTTAGGTCTAGTTTTGTTACTAATTTTCATACCTTCTACCACAGCTTCAAGCTTTAGCAATATCACCATAGTTACAATGGCCCATTATCTCATGCCATGTTTTCATGTCTAAAGATGCATTGCAGGAGTCCTCACTGCATTCAGAATTTTCTGTGACAATGTCAAGATAGTACATACGGTCCTTTACAATCATCTTGCATATTGTCCCATCTGAAAGAATCATTTTGTTGTCATTCTTCGCAAGTTGAACTTCGCTCCTTCGAAGTTGCTGCATCCACAGAAAGGATATTCTGCGGGTATTCTGGGATGAGGAGAGCATTTGTGAGCTTGACACTCACTACTCGTCCACTGCTGTCGGCCAGCTTGATTTGCGCGTCCCCTCTTTTCTCGACACTTCCGGTGATCCGTCTTCCATCAGCCAGCTGCATGATGTGATCTTTAGGCCGGAAACTTTCATCAAATCGGATGAATGCGGTCTTGTCGGTGATTATGTGGGCAGAAGCACCGCTGTCCACGAGTAGTCCATATTGCTGCGCTCCTTGGGTCGCCATTCACTCAGTTACTCACGGTCAGAGTCATCATGCAGAGCTGTTCAGCAGACAAACAATTAATTTGATTGTTGGAAAAATGTATGCTAAATACCTTTGTGTGCTGCCTAACAGCAAAAAAAACCTTGCTTTGTGTTTTGGTTTCCGATGATGGGGTCTTTCGGAGAATTGCGGACGCTATCAATGACCTCATCCGGTGCAAAGTGACACAGCAATTCTTATTTGAGCCATTGTTGAAGGGAACGTAAACATATACCTCAGAATATTTTGACCTTTTTTTTCTAGCAGTTAAAACACTCAAGGTTTTCTGTCTGTTCATTCTGAATGAAGCGGGAGACCAACCAGAAAAATGCGATCGGAAGTGCATGCACATAATCCATTTCAGAACTCCAACAAAAATTCAAATTTTATGAATAGAAAAAAATGGTTATATAGTTAGGATGCCTCCTTCCACAGGAATGTTGAGGAATGCTGGGCCAACATGCCAATAGAAAAAAGTGTCATAGCACATCAACAAACAGTGCAATATTATTCACCCCAAGGTCTGTCAGACGGATTGGTCTACACTCATGTTATACGGATTAAACACTTATGAAGGACTTGGATACAGTGCCAGATAGTTTTGGTCTTTTCATTGTTCATTGGCTGTGAACTTTCTTTTCATCTTGGTTGTTCAAAGTAATCTAATTATTTTGTAGGCGGCACAGTGGTCGACTGGTTAGCACGTTAGCTCGCCTGCTGCCCGAAGACAGCTTGAATAGGCTCCAGCAGGCCCGCAACCTTTGTGAGGATAAGCGGATTCGAAAATGGATGAATGGATGTGTTTGTTTTTTTGCGGAGTACAAGGCTAATACATGGTGTTTGTACCCTAAAGCTGCATGTGTACAGCAGTCCAGCCTGCTATGCTGCCTCGGCAACTTCAGCCAGAGGACTACAGTGGCCCGTACAGTAAAAACACAGATGGGCAGGAATGGAAAAAAGTTGTAAAAAAAAAAAAAAAAAAAAGAGTCAGACGGAAACATTCTCAAGATGTTACACCAAAACAGAATGATAAGGATTAATTTCGCACATCAGTTTTTGCAAAAATACAGAAAATCAAAGCCTACTCGCCCTGGGATCTGGCGGAGGACTGCGCACCTTTAAGGTATAGTCTGCCTCGCGCCTAAGCTGGGCAAGGCTGAACAAGTGGTTTTGGAAATGAATGCAATATAAAGTGTCATGCTAGCTATACATCATCGCACTTCATGGTTAACCAGCCGCGAGTTGATTCTGAGACACTGCGTAAATGATCAAGCCCATGTGCTGGAGGCAATTATTAATGTTGTGACAGTATCACGTTCTGTCAACACTACGGCATCATGAGAAGGAATGTTTTACATGGTGAGAGCATAGAAAGTAGTGTTATCAGGGATGGGAATTGACAAGAATTATTTATTTATTGACTTATTAGAAGATACTGCTTTCCGATCTGATTCTTTTTTTTATTCCTTGATTAATTCCATTTGAGGAAATTTATCAGATACACACCGTATCATTATTTGGTATGATAACACAAAGTCTCACACTTGTGTTGCAACTCGCTATTGAGTATCATTTCATCCATTTTCCGATCCGCTTATCCTCACAAGGGTCGCGGGGGGTGCTGGAGCTTATCCCAGCTGTCTTCGGGCAGTAGGCGGGGGACACTCTGAAGCGGTTGCCAGCCAATCGCAAGGCACACAGAGACGAACAACCATCCGCGCTCACACTCTCACCTCGGAACAATTTAAAGTGTTCTAATATCATTTCATTTCATTTGAAATACAGCTCAAACTTTAGCGTGCTTCTGCCTTGTTAGAAAAACAAAATACACTTGCATGTGATGTACAGTACTCGCTCATTTGTGACAGAAGCGCAAATCGTCCGGCAACCAAAACTTCCTCAGAATTGGATTTCTTGGAAGAAATGAAATGACTCTTTCTCTTCAAATCTAACTTTCCAAATTCACCGACCAATTTCCCGCCAAGAAGACACTTTTTGTTTTGACTATATACTGCGGACTCCATTGAGGAATATCGATGCTCTCTTTGCTGTCATTAAAATGTCAAACATTTACTAGTAAGCACTTTTTTTGTTGTTGCAGAATATCATAACATGGATGTGGATATGCAACTCTCTCAGTATCCGCATAATAACAGAAGGCTGTACAGATATAATTGGCCAGTACAAAAAGCAATGACACAAAAATATGCCCAAGGGATTTTTTTTTCTTTTGCACGGAATGAAAGTGTTCTTTTGAGAGGAAGCCACTGGTGAGTGAACACAAACTGAACGCATGAAAGGATAATAAGAACAAACACACTTTTTTTGGGTCATAAGCATCTCGCCCCGTATGCCCCAGAAGGAGGGCCTGCTGGTAGGCCGACATGTGTCACATGATGTCGTAGCCAGTGGTCAGCCAATGCACTGACCAATATGCGAGCATTTAGCTGATCTTTTCCCTAGCGCTGTTTGACCCTAATGTAGCTCCGTCTCTCATTCAGTAGCGCTTCTGTTCGGTTCAGTGAGCTAGTGGCCGCGGTGCAAGCTGTCTTCTGTCTCTCTCCATTTCCTCTCCGCAGTAAATGGGATGAAGCTGCGGTATGTCATGTCTGCGGTGGCCTATCTGCTTGACAAGGTGTGTGACACAGCAACCCCTGCGTCCAGCTGCTCCTCGCACATGCCGGCTAGCAACGCTCCGGATCTCCATTTCTTCAAGCGTACGCCCCAGCCTCCCGCACCCTCCTTACTTCTACCATTCCACCCTTGAAATATGGTTTTAATAAAGAGCACAGCACTGTAAACGACTGCACGAGCAGCAATAAAAATGAAGGATCTCAGGCCTTCTGGTTGAGGTGTGTCTTGAGGAAATAGGAAGTTAGCGAGATAGTGCTGCCTGGTTGTGCAAGACACTGCAGGCGGAACGTCACAGAAGCCCCCAAAAAACAAACAAATGATAAAAAAACTCACCGATGAGAATTGGATTCAAGTGTTCTGTTTGTAAGTCTGTTCAACACGTGCAGCGGATTCCCTGAAGTGCCCCTGAAGTCGCACAATTTGAAGGTCGACTAAAATCTGTACCGTACATTTTTGGGATGCATTTTGGGACATGGTACTAATTGGCTTATCGCACTCAAATGGAGCAAATCGCTGACACAATTCAGTTCCTGCCTGCTATGTGCGACGAACCGCTGCAATGCTACTACAAATGCTTTTCGTTGGCATAAAGGCATAACCTGATAAACATTGACGTTTGCATGGAGAATTTCTCTGACAAACAATGACAAAGCAGACTTCGTTTGATAAATTTTTCCAGTTTATTACTAGCAGTCAATGGAAACCCGTATTGACTGGCTAGTAAGAGTTAGCATGAGAACTCACGCGAGGGAGTTCCATTCAAATAGTGAAGATTCAAACACAAATCCTTCAGTTACACACAAGTTCAATCGCAAACTTTCTTCTTCTACTATTTTGATCTCAATCTAAGTGTGGATCGCCGTGCATGCACCCCGCCACAATGCCCAAAGATGTACACAGCGGCAGGAATTTGTATCTTGTATATTATTTTACTCGCTACTAATTTATTTTATAGTTACTAATTGAAATAATATTGAAAGTTTTCATATATAAATATAAAGTGTTGTAATCAATCAATCATCATCATCATTTATCGTATTTACATGAGCAAACAAAGTAATCCGGATTATTATGCGTTTCCCGTCGCCATCCACTCCTCCTACATCTTACAAGTCAACTTCACAAAATGAACTATGAGTGCACTTGTTTTGTACTGGAAGCCAATCTAAAATGTGTCCTACGAACACATTTTAGAGTTGAAAAAGAACTTGGCAGAAGTCGAGGAGCAGCAAATGGATGGATTCATAATTATCTTTGCGCTTCCACTGCAATCAAACAGAAAATATCTCTCGTCTCTCCTGAAGACTTTATGTCCTCTTCGGGGCAATCTTCTCAAATATACACATTCTTCTTCATCTTCTTCTAATGAATTTCCGGCCAGCTGCTCTCCTGCTCTGATGTCCCACTTCAGTCATAACAGCCTGTCATAAAAGATTAGGACTGTGACCAATTATAATCAGGAACATCACAGCGGCTGGGTCCGCCCAGTTACTGTTAACGAGAGTCAAAATCTAAGCAAGTCAACCAGGTAGATGTTCACACGGTGTTCAGGTGCGCGTAGAGTCTGGGCATGTCACAAATAAATGACATCTTCACGAACGGATCGCATCTTTGCTTGCGGTTATTGGAAGCTCAATACAGCTATAGGCCAGCCGGAGAAGGGCATTGGGTTCATTTGCATTCCGAACACTGAACCATTCTGCCGCCATCTGCATAAAGATGGAGGAGCGACGAGGGGTTGGTTCCAGATCAGGAGTGGGGGGTGGGCAGATGCAGAAAGAAAAGAGACTTATTCTGTGCAAAGAATAGCACAAAGAATGTGATCACCGAGGCTATTTGAGGGTAGGAAAACCAAATAGCTGATCGCTGTCTGATTGGACAGATGCCATTTTTTTTTCAGTAACCAAGACACGCAGGCCCGATTTGGAACTCAATTTGATTCAAGCAGCATATGAATTTTAACACACAATTTTGGAAGTTGGATTAGGATTCCTGAAACTAGCTCCCACACTGAACAAGCATGCGGCATGAAATCCCCTGATCACTCAGAGTGCTGCATTAGTGGCAAGTGACCTAATAAAATTTCTAGAAGGCGGTCGAGAAAAAAAAAAGTCTGTTGATGACTACCTCTTGGTTCGCAGAGGATGATCTCAAATGTCAAAAATTACATTTTGAGATGGACAAAATGGAATAGGTTTCTTATTTGTGGCCCATAAGACAACATGACGTCATCGCATCCACACATACATTTCCACGATAAGAGTTGTGCTCAAAATTAAGTCCGGTATTTAACCCGCAATTGAGGCGCTGCTGCGAGTGACAACCTGGGAACTGGATCCAGTTATGGATAAAACATTTGGTTGATCAAACTCTTTTGAAATTAACCTGACATGCCCAATTCCTGTCCAAGTGCACTCAGGGCCAAATCCCGCCTTTCAACTTGTTCAGTTGCCATGAATTGAAATGAATAACATTTGAAAATGATGGCATATAGTTCGACGTGATTAATGAGCAACTGTTCCATGTCGTTATTGCTTGCATCCTCAGCGCGGGGCGTGCGATGAGCTTCCCAAGCAGTTCCAGGCAGCATCATGTGTCAGAGTCGCCCATGCATGAAAGGAATGGCAACAAATCGGCACAGCTAAAGACATGTCTGCCATCGGCAAAGTAAACAAATTGAGGGATCGTGACGGTTTATATATACGCAAAGACGGAAGCATGTTTGAATTATTTCCCTCCGAGCCCTATTTCTCTTTTGCGCACAAGATAAAACACATCCTCCGGGACCGCATCAGCTTTGTAAAGTGGTGACCCTTGACTGTAAGTGACAGATTCTGACAAGCAGAAGGGCCGCATGTAAAACTGTCTCCCTCATTTGTACACCTATTCTCCCGGGAATAGCACCGCACATTCCGCATCATCCGTTATTGTTAGTGAGAAAGACCGCGCGGTGCACACGCTACCTAATGCGATCCATTCAATAGCTCGAGCAACATTTTTGCCAAATACGTTCAGTTTTGACTCATGAAAGAGGTATTGATTGATTGATTGAAATCTCTATTATGCTGGATTGTGGTTGTGTAAGATACTGAAAAGTTTTTACAAGTTGAATGAGATCACTTTTATTGGATCTCATTATTATGCCGGTGAACCTTATGTTGTCAAGGGTGAATATAAGTCCAAGTTCATCCAGTATGTCTTAAATCACAAAATTATTTAAAACCGCAATGACACGTTTTCACTGAACCAATAGCAACGGGAACCCTCCACCAAGTCGTCATCATAGTTTCTTGGTCGCTACTGTAAGGCCGACATGAAACTGTGTAGGTTGAGCAAACCACAGCAAGCTGAGGGGAAATATTTTTTTTTGTTTCTTTAAGGAGACATTAACATTTTATCATTAGTCGAGCATACTCATTAGCACTGCTTCTAAAGTTGGACTTTGATTGTGTTTTCTTCTACCTGCCAATTAAAGAACAAACAATGAGCCCATTAAGACAACCAGGTTTTGCATGATGTTATGTTCCTTTTTTTTTCTCTAGCTCTACCCCGAGAGGCCAAAACAAGGTTGTGTTTGGTGTTATATTCTATTTGTATTCTCCGCTCACCTAGCTCACACTAATCTTAGCAGCCTTAATTACCACTTCCTTCTGACCTTATTAAGAACTAATATGGAGGAAAGTACTGATGTGGTAACCCTTCAGTCAAGCACAGTTATTACACTGAATATAATTTAAATATATTTCTTTCATGAGAGCTACTCAGTGGGAAAAGAAAATTCGAATTAAGAAGTCGAGTCTATTCCTCCGAGACATAACTGAACTCAACCGAACATCAATAAGGGATCAACGTAAACCAAAAAGTATGTTCGATTCAGTTAGGCCGGTCCGTTTTCTGTAGATCTTTAAAAATCAAGTCAATCCAGAAAATATTGAGTACACAGTGAGATCAATGGAAAAAAGTAAATATATAAAAGGAAAAAACTAAATACCGTCTAGATAAAAAATATGAGCTAAAAGGGAAAAAACATTCAGCAGCTCCTCCCCACCCTCCTCGTCTGATGCCCCTGTCACCTAATAACATTCTTTTTTTTTTATTTAAGTGGTCAACAATTTAATCATATCCATACAGATATTTATAAAATAATTATATGGTTCACGTTGCACGAGACGTGATTTTACCCTCATTTCAAGGCTGCGCCGACTGCTCTTTCTGATTAAATTTTTAAATTAATTAAACTGAACAATGCAAGTCAAACCTAGTTTAGTGCTGAGTAGCGTATTAGCACGGAGCAGATTCAGACTGCGCTTAAGAGTCTCAAAAGGCATTCATCTCATTGACTAATGGTGATTGGCAGTAACACAGCACAAGGGATTACAGTAACATCCTGGGGTTTATTTGGGCGAAAAAAAATAGATGTCTTTTCCCCTGAAAATAAAAATCCCGACTAACTTATCAAAATGACACTTCTCCAAGGGCATGCGGGAGTATTAATACAAATGTGACATTTCAAAACAGCGAAGAAAGTGCAGACTCCGTGTGCACTGAAAGGGCTGACTGTGTCTCTACACTCACATACACGTCTCTTCTCTTTTGATGCAAAGAGCTACCATCAATTGGGATGATTAACAGAGACAGAGGCATTCACACTAATGCTCAACATTTTTTTTTTGTAGTTATTCATAATGCAAAGTGGAATTCTACTGACTCGGGCTCATTTCAAACCATCTTGTATCTGCACTCACCCCCCAAAAATTGGATAGCACTGTGCTATGGGTTGTACAGTGGTCAGTCTTGATATTTGACACTTAACTACAGCTTGGAGAAATGTGTGCACTTTGCAAAAGGTACACATATTTGAAGTGAAGTAAAATAATTAGCTCCATTAGTGCAGATTTGACCGTGAGTGCCAGAAGTGGACTTCAACAGTGCCCATATTTATAACAACAGCAAGACATTGGGCTCTATTTTTGGAGACACTGCATCTGCACCGTCGCTGAAATGCCAGCGGTTCCTGATTTTCGTATTAGCACGAGAGTGGCTGCGCGTGTCTGCCAAATCGACCGACCGGTCTCTGCCAAGTTGGGCGTTCAGGCGCAGCAGAAGGAATGTCTTGGAGATGTGCCTAGTGAAATGAAAATTTGGTGGCAGAAAAGTAGATCCCAGACCAGGTTTAAGTGGCCTCTGCGGGCGGGGTGGACAGCAGGTCTCACGGAAAATATTTCATTCAGAAATATGTGGCCGTCAGTACAATGTGCATCAAACTGTCTGAATCAGTGTTATATATTTTTTAAATCCCACTGGGCGGCACAACTATCACATTTGGGCGGCAGTCTCCAAGTGCTCATTTCACTTCCGCCGTGTCGACACTCCAAGTGCGTGACGAGTGCATCACATTTCAAGGGAGTGAAAAAAGTCGCTTTGATTGGCCATGATTGAAGTCAACTGTGCCCACTCCCGAAGCGGTGCAGCCCTCCCTCTTGCAGTTCCATTGGCCTGCGCTTATCTGCAAATTTACCATTATCTAACTTCGTGAAGAGATACACCTAGCGTCTTAGCGGGGTTTACGAAAATAGAGCCCATTGTCTTGTTTTCACTCACCGTCCTCTGTTGGTACGTAGATGTTGAGGTAAAGGCAGTCCTCACTCTGGTTCTGAACATAAGTGGCTGCGGCATCCAGATTGTCTGTGAACCACACGGGGAGCATGATCTCAGGTAACACGCCATGCACGTTCTGGGGACACACGGGCGCAAATTGCGTGGCGTTACGGATCTCCTGCCAGGAGCCCGGAGCCTCGGGAGGTTGGAAGCGGCGTTCGCCGATGGGTGCGGTGGCGTAGGGTACTCCCAAGTATTGTTCCACGGGGCCCAAAATCTCATTGTTGAGCTCCTTTCTGATGCCACGTATCTTTCCGTAGCCCGTAGAGACGATTGGGTTTTTGTCAACTCGCTGACATGAGGAGAGGGTCAGTTGTAGAACGAGCCCCAAGAGCCAAACCAGACAGGGGTTAGCATTCCTTTGAGGGGTATGGTGACGTTTCCCACCAAAGCCTTGGTGGGGGGCAGCATTAAGAGGAAAAAACAACATGTCCAAAATAAATGCTCCTTTAGTCATCTTAATAAGACATCAGCTTGATGATCACAGATTCACAGTCATCAAGGCGAGCGAAGGCAAAAAGAGGACTTTTGTCACGGGACGTGTTAATAGTTTTCCTTGGGTGGCATGTTGCTGTGGTGGTTTTGGTAGCATTCTCACTTTGAACCTGCAGGCTCATCTGTCTTCCTCTTTGGATCTCTTGATGGGATCAAAGCTGCAGTCAGGAGGCCCAATTACACCTACGAGACAATAAGGGTGAAAACGACTCAGTGGATGTGAGCAGGAGGCCAACACGCAAACATTTGAAAAATAGAAATAAAAGTCATCTTTGTACAAAAGACGAGTTCACCCAAAATTATATGCTAATTTGTCGTGTTTGCTAAGTGAAGGAATAGCCACTGGCCAACAGGGACTTGGAGGGTGTTGTGTCCTGTCAATAAGTTTGATCTAATGTGAAAATGTGTGCTCCAAGACTAATGAAACACGTTTAGTGTAGACTTTCTGCAATTCCAAATGTAAATTCACAAATATAGTAGCATGTCAAAGCAAAAAGGTAAGCAGAGCTGCAATGTTAGCACAGAAGATCATCAGATGCCGACGTGGGGTTGTGCAGTTATGCAGTTGTGTTATGCGCTGCACTGCAAGATCCATTCAAGTGTAGTTCCGTAACCTGGTGACTAAATGCTGCCTCCACATGTCAAACAAAGAATCATTAGAACCACTCACTTTTAATTTTCAAATTATGCCAAACACATAAGGCGTGTGAAGTGTCCTGTACTTATTCATCCTTGGGGTATTTTTCATTTTATTTTCACTTTTTTAAGCTTTATTTATCCAAGTATGGCATTTGAGAACCGCGTCTACAGACAGCTCAGTCTATCAAGAAAATGCTACACAAAGAAAAATATATCAATACGGTATTACATAAATACATATAATATGACTGCTACTGTACTCAAAATACCCTCACAGGTTTCAGTGCACTAATCAGACAAGATGAAAAGCGCAGGGTTCACTTTACGGCCGTAGATGAATACTAATGTTGCTCGATTCTCCCAAATGATGACGGGGGAAGTGACCAATGGAAGATTTTTCAAATAACCTGATCAGTTTGCAGTACCATGAAGGAATGAATGTATAATGCCATTTCTAACTCCAGAAAATAAATAGCCATCCATCTATCCATCTTTAATACGGATTTTCTCGACTTAGGTCACAGATGTCCTGGTGTCAATTCCAACTGACTCCAAGAAAGAGGCAGGTGACCAGCCCACCACAAAGAATATGAATAAGATAAATATATAAAAGTATTTAAATTGTCTTTTTAAGCAGCCTTTAGTGGATCAGGCCAATGTCAGTGCCTTTGCCTCACAACTCTGTTCAGTTGGTTCCTGCATCCACATTATTACGGACGAACAGGCAGTACTTATCTCACTCTAGCCTTGGAGACGGAGACATTGAGGTGTGATTAAGGCTTTCTGTGGTACTCGTATTTGGTTGAATGCCACATCGTACCTCCACCCCGTTCAACCCCGCAATTTCCACTCTTCCCCCTGCCATGCCGCACGCACTGGGGATGGCAGTGAAATAAAGCAGAAAGACGCTGTGCGGCACGACAGGAGGCTGGAATTTGTGATGTGACTGCAAATCTGTCTCATTAGGAAAACCAGAACCAAGCTGTCTGGAAAAAATATTTGGTTAACTAACTGTGACGTGAGTGACTCTAAGCTGTGTCACACACCCGCGGTCATAAAATATGTCAAAACAACCAGAAACCGATTTAGTTTGTACATTGCTAATCGAACTTGACAACAGTCTAAAAATAAAGCAGTGGATGTATTCTTTTTAAAAAAAGAAATCAAATGCACCAATTGAATTTTTGGTTATTAGCTTGACTAATGACAGTGCTACAACTGCCCAAAATAAATGAGAAAAATTCTACAGTTGATTGCCTGGTGAATTTACAGCAATTGCAATACTTCTTGAAAGTCACTGTACAAGTCTAAAAACTACAGTCCACACATAAGACTACTTTACAACAAGAATATGTGACTAAAGGGATATAAACTGAAGATGTTGCATACTTCACTCTAAAAACTCTTTCACGAACATTTTCGGATTGTTTTTGTTAGGTTATTTCTTATGGAAGTGCCGGTAATCAATTTGTTGGTTCAAATTAAACATGTATTGGGTTGTATGCCTGTTGTATTTTTTCTTGGGTCATAAATCAACCAAGTCTGACTGGCGGCCATGACAGCCATCGACTTCCTGTTTGTATGTCTCCATGCTCTGCACTGTGTTCAAATCGCCATTTTTCACATTTGGATGGCTTCATGTATCGCTTCTTTGGTAAGCACTTTACACATTTTAATCTTTTGAAAAATGAGAAAATATATATATATATATATATATAGAGAGAGAGAGAGAGAGAGAGAGAGAGAGAGAGAGAGAGAGAGAGAGAGAGAGAGAGAGAGAGAGAGAGAGAGAGAGAGAGAGAGAGAGAGAGAGAGCCTGAAGGACAGCACAGAGGCACTCATCCTGGCTGCTCAGGAACAGGCCCTGAGCACCAGAGCCATTGAGGCCCAGATATACCACACCAGACAAGACCCAAGGTGTAGGTTGTGCAAAGAGGCACCTGAGACGATCCAACACATAACTGCAGGGTGTAAGATGCTGGCAGGGAAAGCCTACATGGAACGCCATAACCAGGTGGCTGGCATAGTCTACCGAAACATCTGTGCCGAGTATGGACTGGAAACCCCAAGGTCAGAATGCTGAGCATGAAAACACCATACTGATCTTTGTAACGCATGTTAGATTTAAAATAAGCTTGAAGCAGTTCAAACCAATGTTTGAATAGTTTTCCTGGACATGGATGATTGATGAGGCTTCAATGTGGGATGTTGTCATCCCACATTGGTGTATTTGCAACCTCTCCAGTGTGATGTCTTTGAATGGTAGTCACCTTACATTCCTAACATCTGTTCAAGTCAACCATCTGTGGGCTGCAGTGGCACTAAACCTCCGTCTTTGCACATTAAATGGAATAAGCGGACATCCAAATCACCTGGCTGATATAAGATTCTCTGGTATTGCTTTATATAAATGGCGGTGCTGTCAGCTAAGCTCAATGAGAGGGTGATATCTTCCAGTGACTGGGACATTTTTATGACCGTGTTGAAATGGAACAGCCAAAGTCGTTTGGAAAAACTTTGCAGAATAGGAGTGTCACATGGAAAAAAAACTATCGTGCTTTCCCCTGCAACAAACAATGTGTGAAAGCCCTCGTCTATTATGAATTTATTCGAGATGAAAAGCATTTTCTCCATATCCACATTAATAGGCTGGGTGTTGAATAGGCAAACTTACAACACTTGGGTCCAACCAATCAGATTTTTGGGAGAGATTGTAACATGTGGTAGGACAAAAATAACTGATTAATTGGTTGATTAATTAAAAATGCATTATGGATAAAATAATTTGAAAAAAAAAAAAGAATTACAGGCTGAATACTTGCCGGTGGGCTTGAGTTTTTGTTTAACTGTACAACAGAGGACCTCTATATGTCGGCTCAGCCATCAGGGCTCATCTTCTCATACACGACATTGAAGTGACCTCAGATTTATGTTGAGGATACGCGACAAAAATAGAAACAATGAGATATTTTACATTGTCAAAGCCCACATCTTAAACTATTTCTGTCATCCAACCGTGCGAGGAGGCGTCGGTGAAGCAACAGGACATGTAGTCCTAATATTTTAAAGTCCGACTTGA
The DNA here is from genome assembly GCA_026261675.1 of Hippocampus mohnikei. Lineage (NCBI taxonomy): Eukaryota > Metazoa > Chordata > Actinopteri > Syngnathiformes > Syngnathidae > Hippocampus > Hippocampus mohnikei. The sequence continues at coordinate 8,921,964 of JAKGUB010000325.1, forward strand.
CTTGAAGTTGTGCTTTGAAAATTGTGACCTCATGTTTGAAGAAGCTTTTAAGGCAGGTGCAAGACCAGCGTGACAGATAAATACGTCAGGTGAAACCTCGGCTGTGACATGTATTCTAAAATAAGATACTTCCTACTGGTTTTAGCCTACTCTTGTCATTTTAAATTACTCTACAATGCTCATCTCAAATAGCCAACATTTTGGTTGACATGCAAAATGATTTAACTGATTCAGAAGTGTTTTAGCTGGATCTGAAGTGTGGTATTTGTCTGCAGGTTGTGTGCCTCTAGTTGTCCCTAAATTAGACAAGGGCCTATTAGAATTGTCTATTTAACCCCATATACACAAAGCTCTGGCATCCTATTTATTATAAATTATGCAGCATGTTACTTAAATGGAGACTGAAGTCCTTGAAGACAAGGGGAGAGTGCTGCAGGGGCTAATAGGCAAAGATTTGGCAGACTCGATTCATTTAGCTTTTAAACATCTCTTAATTTGATCCCTGCTGAACCCTGCTGAGAGGATACTGGAATTATACAGTCATATTTTCTTTCAAGATGAGGTTATGAAAACAATGAGTCAATGTGTGATTAAGTTCGCTGCATATAGAGAGACTTCAAAAGCAACTGAGAGTCATATTTAAAAGCATAAAATGTAGGAATAGGGATTTAACAGGGCAAAAAAAATCATGTGGCAGACACTTTACAAGCAAAAGCATTGCCATCCAACTCTTTAGAGACACATTGAATTATTCAGAATAACAAGACAACAGTACAATTTGCCCTTAGTATGAATAAAGTCCATAAAGGCATCCTTGGATCAGTTTGCTTTGGTAAAGAACTTGAGAGCCCTGACCTCAACCCCCACCAAACACATTTGGTATGAAAAGCAGAAACTTATTTTAACCACAAACGTGAAAACAATTTTGCCAAATTGATACTGTTTGGCTCTCCCGTGTTCTGTTGAAATCACAGCAACGGCGTTGGACACTGAACAAAAATATAAGCACAACACTATTGCTTTCGCTCCCGTATGACAGGAGCTGAATTAAAAAACCTGGGATCTTTTTCTGTGTACTCAAAAGGCCTATATCTCTCAAATATTGGTCATAAATCTGTCTAAATCTGCGCAAGTGAACACTTCTCCTATGATGAGAAAATCCAGCATCCTGCTGATTAAACAGCATGATTAAAACACAGACGCGCCTTAGGCTGCCCACATTAAAAGGACACTCTGGAGTCAGCACTTTGATATTTTTTTTGTTTCTATTTAGAGTGGCCTGATATTGTAAGCAGCATAAGGCATACCTGTGCAATAATCATGTCGTCTAATCAGCATCTTCAAACAATGCGTCTTTTGTTTGTTGACTCAATGTAGAAAATGACATTTTGCTCGAGATTCAAGTAAATTCTTGGAAGAGCAGGTTGAAAAAGATCCAATATAATAAAAACCTAACAACAGATTTTTAAACTTTTTTTTTTTCCCTACTTGGTATCCGATGGCATCCGAGTGGCTAATCCGTTTTGCAGTTAAAGCTGGAAGTAACAATGAGCTCATTAGATACAGGACTCACTCCAGGATCATTTATGTAAATAGTCACTTCTGAGAAGCCTCAAGTCAGACGCACTCCCACAGTTGGACTCGGACCCATAATTATCCCTATCTTGTGGCGTCGGGCTAGAATTAATGTGATAATGAGAATGGGTTGAGCGTGTTTGCGTGTGTGTGTGTGTGTGTGTGTGTGTGTGTGTGTGTGGTGTCAGGTCACACTAATTAGCGAAGCGCCATATAAAACTTGTTCGTTGACTTGCTTGTCTGTCACCACACTCAGAGTTTGGCTGACCAGCCTGAAAGTAATCATCGCAAGCTCAAAGGCATTTTGCAAACCAGATAACAAAGCCCAGCCACGATGGCGATGTTTGATGTTTGAGTCTCACTGTTGTTCCATATTTGGAATAATGAGACTGATGGAGATTGTAATCTTTTTTTTTCCACACTTGGCACAAAAATGTAGAAAAAATAGAGAAACAGGATGAGGAAATAAAGGCAGTCGAAAACGGGCATGTCTAGAGGGGTGCAATTTAAAAGGAGATTTAGAGGATGACATTGAATTAACTAGCTTATGTTCCTCGGGCAGGCATGTTCAATGCTAAGCCCCCCGAGCAAAACTGCAGTGAGCTTTTATTCTCCAGTGTAGACTAGAGAAAAGTCAAAAAGAGTCTCAGGATCTCAGGCTGATTTGAAATTGAGAAGTCTGTATGTAGCGATGTGCATTGACACTTCTTTGGCCTACATTTCGCCTGACCAGTGTAATGTGGCGCCGCCGCACGAGAGCCCTACAATCACCTCTCAAAATTGCACCGTGCTTTATCTAATCTCGGGACCGAGGCACTGAGATGCATTGACATACTCAGTGCAATCTTGTTGCCTTGGATCAAGGTCTTGGAGGTCAAATAGGACAAAGAAGACTCACGGTTGACCACATTATGCGAATCCATTGAGACCCCAGTCGAGAAGCTGAGTCAAATAAGTCTGCCTTTACAAAGTTAAGTGAAATAACACTCTGCACAACGCAGACCTCCCCAAGGTTAAACTGTCAACAAACGTGAAAACAAGTGCTGAGCTCCATATGCGGGTCATTTGTCCAACCACATTGTAGCTCATAAGGCAATTTCTATAAACAGAAACATGCACTTGGTGTCATTGTGGCTAAAACGCAAAGAGCAAAAAAAAAGGAACATGAATGCTGAATTCTTTTTTTAATACTTGCCAAGCTCATGTCTCCTCCGCAAATGTTCATGAAAGAGAGCTCAATACAAAAAGGTAAAGAATAAAGATCGAGACATTGTGTTGGAATTGAATTGCGCAAGCGTACCTAAATTTAGTGCGCGGAGAGTACATTTTTCATGTCATTGACGTCAATGTGATCTGTGATTATGACATCCAGCTGAGGCTCAGGCTGTGCAAAAAGTATGCCGCTGCTTCGGAAGGGTCAGAGACCATAGCAAATTAGCAACACTCCCATTAGCATTTGTGTCAGTGAAGTCAACTGCTCTTTGCTCAAAGAAAACCAAATAACGTCATTTAGAACTTTGCATGAGCAAACATGCATCTTATGTAAATATGATTTTATAATGTACCCCCCCCCCTTCCAGGATTGTATAGGACCGAATACACACAGTAAGAGAAAAGTGCATTTTAATGAAAGCAACCATCCAACAATGTAATGACGGTTATCAAAAATTCAGCTTTTGCAAAAGTTAATAAAGCTCACTTTTCCTCAACTCTGTAGCCTCCCGGCTAAACCGAGTGTCCGTCCGGTTGTGATGTCAGAGGCAAAGAAATACAATGTGAGTGTGAGGTTAAATGAGGAAAAAGGTGAGGGCAGCTTCAAAAAGACGAGGAGGAGCAGATGTCAGAGGGAAAGAGAGTGAGGGGAAAACGGCCTAAATGGAGGTGGGTGTAGGAATGAGGTTGGCACGCATGGTTAAGTGGTTAGCCTGAACGGCAAGTTAAAGCTTTTGCTGCCCTCCACCATACTAATGCGCTTTGCAAATGCAGTGAATCTAAAAAGTCTACACACCCCTTTTCCAATGGCCTTTTCCCACTATTAAGGTGACCTACAAGCTGGATAATTTAAATGAATTAAAAATATATATTTTCCAGAGGCAAAATCAAAATGAAGAACTGAAAGAATATGATATGACGTGTGTTTTCTGACTGGCATGTGTCTGGTTTTTTTTTATATCTGTTGTGGTAGAACAAAAATAATACAACTGATTAATTGGTTGATTAATAAAAAATGTATTATGGATAAAATAATTAGCATTAAAAAAAAGAATTACAGGCAGAATATTTTATAGTATTCTGATCCTTTGATCGTAAGACACAGGAAGAGAACCGTACGTCTCCACCACTTAACGCGACCTGAGTAACCATTGTTGGGTCAGTCAGGTCGCGATAAGTGGTGGAGGCGCATTATTCAGTTAGTTTATTTTTTCATAAAAATCCATTTGAACAAAAAAACAAACCCCTCTGAATCCCCTCATAAACCGAATCTGTCAGTCACATTTTTTTTCCCCAGATCTAAAAATGTACGTCCTTTGTATGTTTTCTTATTGTATATTTTGAGCTCCTTCGTCACACATCAAGGTGCCACAGTGACTCACGGCGAATTATTTATTTATATGTTAAGATGAGGTGCACCTCAATAATCCCGCTGTCAAATTGTTGTGCATGTTAATAACTCTGTAATGATAAAAAGGAAGCTCATTAAAAAATAAATATCGTATTTTCCAGACTATAAGCCACTACTTCTTTTCCACGGTTTAAACCATGCGTCTTTTAACATGACGCACTTTATTTATGAATTTTTACTGACGAGCTTCAAGCCGTCCATTGATTCAACCCAAAATCTCGTCACATCTGATGAAACAAATAACCGAATGCGTCATAGTTGTCACGTTTCGTGGTGGTGGTGGACCCCAAGAAGCAGGCACGAGGGAGGAGCAGGGTGTACTTGACGAATTGTATTTAATAAAACACAGAAAACTAAGTCCAAAACAAAGTCCAAAGTATCAAACAAAAATCATGACTGAAGATAAAACATAACAGTAACTGAAACATGACAAACCTGATGGCAGCAAACAAACAAACATGACAGTAGCAAACAACAGCAACAATGACCCGACACTGAATGCTCGGGTGGGAGTCCTTTTAAAGCACTAATTGCCAAATGACCAACATGTGTGCAGCTCAGGGAGAGCCCTGCTGTGCCACCTGTTGGTCCCAAACCGGATCATGACAGTACCCCTCCCTCAAGGGACGGATCCCAGACGTCCCAAAGTTGTCCAAAAGGCTGCCTCGCCGGGGAACGGGAACTAAAAGCGATGGCAACCCTTGCCTCGCCGAAGAACAGAACAAAAGCGACGGCGACCTTCGCCTCGCCGGGGAACAGGAACAAAAGCGACGGCGACCTTCGCCTCGCCAGGGAACAGGAGCGAAAAGCGACGGCAACCCTTGCCTCGCCGGTGAACAGGAGCGAAAAGCGACGGCAACCCTTGCCTCGCCAGGAACGGGAACTAAAAGCGACGGCGACCTTTTGGCTGGGCTTGGCCTGACGTGGACGGAGCTCGACGTAGCGGGGGACATGGGACAGCCGGACGTGAACAGGGGCTCGTCCTGACGTGGGCGTAGACGTGGCACGGCTCGTCGTCGACGTGAATGTGACTCAGTTCAAACAGACACGTGACGAGCCTCGGCTCAACGTGGACGCGGACGGGGCTCGGCCCACCGTAGACGCGGCTTGACGAGACGAAAACAGGATAGCTGCATCACCAGCACTGCCTGAAGGGGAAAAGGGTGTCGGCCGCAGACGTGCTCCGCCAGGCACATGGTGGAATAGGGACCAGTCCTTTGTACCTGCGGGATCCAGGTGGTCGGGTCATTCTGTCACGTTGCGTGGTGGTGGTGGACCCCAAAGAGCAGGCAGGAGAGGAGCAGGGTGTACTTGACGAATTGTATTTAATAAAACACAGAAAACAAAGTCCAAAACAAAGTCCAAAGTATCAAACAAAAATCACAACTGAAGCTAAAACAGAACCTTGACCAAAACAAACCTGATGGCAACAAACAAACAATCATGACAGTGGCAAAAGCTACAATGACCCGACACTGAATGCTCGGGTGGGAGTCCTTTTAAAGCACTAATTGCCAAATGACCAACATGTGTGCAGCTCAGGGAGAGCCCTGCTGTGCCACCTGTTGGTCCCAAACCGGATCATGACAATAGTGGACCAATGAAACTGTCATGAATCTACTCTCATACTGCATCGTCATCAGCCATTTGCAGTTGAAGAGTTTAATGATCATAGGGAACGAGTGCCATTCAGTTAGTTTAGTTACATTCAGTTACAGCCATCTCTGCAGCGTGACTTCCGTGTCTCTGTTGTTTGTTTGGGGACCGACCCCCACCATTGCTGGCAACTGACGACAAGTGCTAATGGCTAGCCACGGAAGTAACTAGTTGCATTCGGCATTGTTTTATTTTTTTGGGGCGGTGGGGGGGGGGGGGGTAGATGATTATCTAATTATTTCTTTCCAATTAATTTCTGTAGAACCTGCACTGCTCTCACCGTTCATAAAAGAGTGTCACCTCGTATTTTAATGAAACACATTGAATCTATTATTACAAGACAAATGTAATAGTTGTTGGCAATTAAGAAACCGATGTTTGGTGCGGTGTAGTCACATTTAGGAAGCTACACACTGGCTAAATCAGAGTGGACTTAAAATTCATGCACTGGTTTGTCCCGTTTTCTCAGTTTTAATATTTAATAGTCCATTTATAAAAGATTACATGCATGACAGAAATAAGACGCACACCGAGTTGAAGAAATTATGAGGGAGAGTGAAAACCTTCGTGTCATTCAGGGACGACTTTTTAATTTTGATTTTTTTTAATTGGTAATCAAAAGTAAGGACAAAGTGAATGTTAAATGGCCAAATGCATTACCACTGACACGGAAGATCTGATTTTGCTGCAATCAGAAGCAGTTTGTGAATGTCTTCCTTCTGTTTTGGTCTATACGCGGCACGCTGGACTTCTTTTCTGGGGTCAAGCTGAGACCTATACACACACAGCATCATTGCACTATGGTTGAAAAAAATAAAGACAATAACAGTTGTTGAAGTGATTTTCCCCAAATCCACATGGGATAGGTGGTACTTTGCGCAGAGATGAAGGGATTTAATTTCGTGCCCAGCGCAAGTCTCGTGCAACGAGCTTTCACATTCTGCAAGCTAAGATCAGCCTTACTCTAAAATATGCGCTCTCCACTTATATCGATGTCATCGTCAATGTAAATCAAAAATTAAGCTCAGTCAAATGCAAGGCCAACTTTAATTGGGAAGAAAGCGGCACGCACAACGTACAGTATTTGTCTCGTGTTTCCGAAGCCTGCAAATGCAAACCAGCAGATCTGCAGATCCGGCGCGCGCATTGAGCACTTATTTACGGTTTTTGGGATGCAATTATTTTTTCCTTGTAGTTCTAACTGTTGTGGTGTGACAATGAGCGCAGCATGACAAGTGATCTAACCCAGTCCACAATGCTTTGTGAACCTCAAAAATGTTTTCATCCCCGACAGTAATGAGGAATTCAATTACTGTGTTCCAGCCCTGTTATTTATTTAACAATGCTCAACAACATCACGCTAGGATGTATTGATTTTATAGTATAATAAGAAAAGAAATAATAAAAAAAAACAAGTAAAATTGTATCCGTTTAGTGTGGTTGATACACTTTGTTTCGTAATTACTGTCCTAACGTTCATTGCACATCCACACCAATGTAGGAATGTGCTTCGTTAAATAAAGGCATGAGTGTTATTTTTTTTGCATGCGTTGTTTCTTCTGTTTGTTTAGATCGATGATATAAATCACGCAGCTTTGAGAAAGAGTTTCCCCAAGTCGCCCTTCACATTCTTTAGCAAGTCACATTTTTTTTATGCACCAGGAGGATGAACAAGGCTCTTCTTTTACCGCTGATGAAATAGCAGGGAATAGTCCAAGACCTTGCAAAAGGAATTTAAACACTGGATATTTCAAGACAATCACTGTTAAATAATTTGTGTGGGAGAGCAAACGGGTTTGCTACAATAAAAGCAGATTAAGGAAGGCTTCTGTGAGTTAAATGCATCATATGAGGTGAAGCAAATGTTGAAAAAGCAACTGATGACCAAGGACGTGGTACTTGAAGTTGCCAGTGTCTCTGGACTCCGAAGAATCTCTCTATTTAGAATCCCCCCCGCCCCCACCCCCAAAGGCTTGCAAGTCATGCAAAATTGCTCCATTTTGAAGATATTTATGTTTTTATGTTTAACGTGGATGGGAGTTCTGGGTGGTTGGTAAAGGTCCAAAATAGTTGGTTCGTTTTGCTTGCCTCAAGGCGACAAAATGTTCCAACTAACCATTTCCTGCCAAGTTCTAAAACAATCCATGCTACGCATAAATTTTGTTTGTAGAAAAAATATTTTGACCATATTTGAACCATTGTTCGTATCCTATTTTCAGCATATGAACGATCCTGTCACGGACAAGCAGATGGATTTGTCGTGCTTCTTGTCATGCTGCGTCGCCATCATTGTCAACATAGATAATGCATTGCTGTAAACTGAAATGAGTGGATAATGAGTTTAGCAGTAAAATGCACCTGTTTCTTTTTGTCCATCTCAGTGGGCGGCCATTTTGCCAGTTGCTATCGACTGGCAATAACATCACAGTTGCTCAGGCCTCAGGTAACACCCAAACATGGTTTAGTTCCAGAAAACAGGTGAGCCATTGTTCCAATTTTCATTTTGTTTGTATTGTTTTTCATCGTTATCTTTGACCTATTTTACCAAACGCGGAACTTGCATAAGCTTAATTATCCAAACAACAGTTGCCAGTGAAAACACAGAGGTGCCAATAAAGCTGAGAACGGAGAAGCCAAAGTGGTTGGTGAGTGAAAAAAGTTCATATCAAGCCTTGAGTGGGCATCTCAAAAATGAATGTTGAGCCACAAATAGCCCTGCGCTGTAGTTGAGACAACCCTGAGGATGAACATTGTTCTTCAGATTAACAGAGTTCTTTCCAACCTATTTGATGATTAAATTACTGATTATCAAAATGCATTGCATTGACTATGAGTCACCTTGACCGCAAAAATTAACAAAACCATCACAGGCCTAATATTGCAGAACATGGCGTAGCTAAGAAGATTGGAAACAAGAGGACTTTACTTGATTGCGCCGAAAATGCCAGTCTGTAGCATGAACCGACTTTGACTTTGTCAAACCGAAGCACTTTTGACCGACATTACATTTCAGAAGATGCATTCTACTTTAAAACACTATTCCAGCACACACACACACACACGAAAACAAGTCGCTGCTAAAATTTAAATGTTGCCTTAAGAGGCCTGTCATGTTGAACTGAGCGCATACCTTGAAAGATGGGGATGAGCTTGCTTGCATTGCTGATGAGTTCGTAGAAGTGGAGCACTAAGACTTGCGAGATGTATTCTGCTTCTATGATTTGTATGCCAAAATGTGGCAAGAGTTTTCCTCCAACAGTTGGGAAACTACTCTGTGGGGAGTTGAATAAGACGGCACGATATTTTAATACGGCTTTTGGCGCCGCTATTTGCGCTACGTCAAATACATACGGTACATGAATAACGCTGTAAAAAAAAGAAGCCAAGCATCTTGGATCAGGTACTCGAAAAATGTGCCTTATCTGAGAAACACATTTGAACTTCCAGCTCTGTTATCAACACTACGATGCGTCAAATATAGTTAAATACGACAACAGTAATATGTGTTTTTCCATCTTCAGTGACCAAACAAAAGTTCCCAAAATTGGCCCAATGTGAACGTCCTCTAAGCAGGAGAAACCTCTTAAAAGGTTTGACAAACACGAGGTGGAATTTTGGTTTGACTTTTTAAGCCCTCTATCGATGCAAGTGTCGTTGCGGTTAGCTTCAACTCACATGTGTCTGCATTGCCAAGGAGCTTTGGTTATTAGGCAGTGATCCTTTTATGGGGTATGTACACGTGTGTAAAATTTCCCATGCTTCTCAGATTCACTTGCCTCATAAAATCTCGAACATCAGGCCATCTCTTTTGTCGTAGGCGTCAGACTGTGCAAACGCTTTGCTCATGATTTATCACTAGAACTATGTGGGGTGGGGGGAATAAATGCACCGGAATCAAAGTACTTATTCTTTCTTGTTTTTTTAAGAAAAAAATTACGCTAAAGAACAAACAATTCTTAATGCAAAATCCAATAATTATGGAGGACAGTAGATGTTGTGAAAGAGTAACCTTCAAGAAACAGGAAAGATGACGAGCACACATTCTACTTTTCATTTCAAGTCAAAACGAATTTTAAGATATTGTGATGGCAACATTTTATCGACACACGTTTAGAATGAAAAAGCCAGTTTCGATCTGCATTTGCACCAAAAAATGGCTTATTCCTCGGAAAATATGCTAGTTTGATGGAAATCGGTTATGAATTTATTGTTATTATTTTGCAAAAACATGCTGGCTTACAAATAGATGACTGCAATAACTGTAGGTCACAAGGCTGTTGGTGCTTGTATTTTTATTCTACCGTATTTCTTTTTTTTTATTGTTTTCTTGACATCGTGCACCTGATTCCGTCTTGTGTATTATACTGTAGCGGACGTACCAATCATTCAAGCCCTCTGAATTACACTCAGCAAATCCCACGCTGCCTCTCTAATATAATCATCTATAACACATTTCACCCCCCTAATTAGAAGAAATTGATTTTGCTAAGCAGATCAGAGGTAATATGGCAAAAGTGCTTCATTGTCTGCGTGAGGAATGTTTCTTTATTTTTAACAAGATATGGGACCATGTGTTTCGCTTCAATGATGATGTGGTTCGACCACTTTCAGGTCGCTGGGCATAAATGCGATCCAGCGTTATATTTCTCAGATACTCATCTTACCGCGTTTGCACAACTGGGGAGACGGCATTAATAAGAACACGAAATGAAGGTAGGCTAAATTGCCAATTATTATACCACATACCGCAATAAATTCAGTCAAATGTTGTACAGAATATGATTAGATGTCTATTTGAACCCGTTCAGAATGATTCACACTCCCTGAATACCAATTTTTTAAAAATCACAACTTGCCAAAACTAATAACAGCATGTGTATTGGTCGTGAGCATTATAGTCGCTTGATTAATTTATCACAGAGAAATGAGAATGTGGACTTGATTGTGACTAATCATGACTTGAACCAATTGAGGCAAACTTTAGTCTCTGTTAATTTGCAGTCTCATTGTTCAAACAATTTCCGTAAATAAGAAAATGTGCGGTCTTATTTTCTGTCTTCTAAAATCCATAGAAATCATTAGAATAAAATTATATTATTGCATAGTTGATTCCTACTGTTATAAATATATCGTGTAGGTCATACAGTTTTGCCTGTGTCCGGACCTGAGTGAAGAGATCCAATATGATCTGTGCCCAACTAAATGAATGGTGAATTATGAGTGACACACCAAACCACGCTACCAGACTATTCTTTTTGCAGTTGCCCACCAGATCCAGCAGGGGGCACTGTGTCTTTTGTCCTCTCCGCTATTCAATTTATATTGAATGCAGAGTAGTGTAAGCATTAGTGTCTGTTTGAAGAGTTTTGCCTCGTGGGCATGACTGGCATATGCACTTGTGATTGTGCCCTCTGAACTCAGCCTGTGATGAAAAATAATTTGATCAATTCTCTTTCCAAAAATAAAAACAGAAATGTAAAACTTAACTCACAATAACTTCTGTGTAAAAATATCTATCGATTCTAATGGATGCTCTCTTTGGTGCATACTGCTACCTACAGTACAAGAAGTGCAAAGCGTGTCCATATGCGGTCCACTTTCGCAAAGCCACTGTGTTCCCGCGAGCAAACACACGGCAGATATGCGGGCCGCGTTTCCGTCAGTCGTCAGCAAAACGGGCGCCCGTCAGTGACGGACTGAGAGGTCTGTTGCTAATTATAACGATTACACTGACGGGTGAAAATCCACATTTGTCTGTCATTTTGTTTTCGTTTGTCATCATTCCTCAGCAAAACAGCATCAAACAAAACACAGTTTCTGAATAAATCGTTTCTGATGACTTGAGGCCAAAGCTTGATTTTTATTCCATTTTTAGGGCACTCTGCGAGATACTGTTTCCAGACATCACTTATTCTGGCTCATCTCATGGACGCTTGTTATGTGATATTATTCAAAACAGGTTACATAACATGGTTTCCATGATGTTCGCACTGGTGTTTGTTCGGATTCCCTCCGCTCACAGATAATTGGTTAGGTCAAGCTCTCCTACTTTTCTCCTCCTTGGTCGTGACTCGATTGAGAGCTGGGTCAATCTAACCTCCTCTATTTTCTTTGTCTGAACATCTTCACAAAGAAATGCAAGTTTCTAAATCCCTATGACAGATTCTGCACCATTAATTCAGCATCTAGTTTAATTGAAAAAGATCATGTAGGATACAGTAGCTGTCAGAGACCGTTTCTACGAGGAAACGATGCATTAGCAGCAACTACTCTGAGCGAGTCCAAGAAATGGAAAGTGTAAGGAAGTGATTTTGAATTCATTTCTAATTGGCGGCCCCGAGATGAATCTCATATTTACAAGAATGTTCATGACAGCCCGACGAGTGGTCGTGCGAGGACACTGGTAGACTTTCTCAATTCTTGACAGACAGTATCTGTCATGCCATTGAGTGACTGGCCCACAGCTCATAGTGATGTGACATTTACTTCTGAGACGATGGGAGGAGCGGGGGCGGATACAGAAAGGCATGTGAAAACAGGATTGCTCTCATACACATAGAAAACATGCCATCGCTCAGTTGCGGTATTAGAATATTAGACAAGACATTCACAAAATAAGTAAGCATTAGTGTGTCGTCTTATGAGAGAATTAGGAGGAACATAACACTTTTTGCCCGCAATGGAATAGAACCTTAATAGTTGTCACTGCTAACACCTGAATCTCTCTCTTTATTATTGTCTGTCAAACTAACCCACGAACAAAAAAGGGCTGGTAGGGATGGGCGATATATCATTATCGTATCAAAAGGTCATATTAACATTCAAAATATGAACTGTGACAGACTAAAGCAATAGCCTGAGGTGCTCTTTCTGTCCTCTTTATCATTTGCCCAGTCGGCATCGGAGTAGCCTACCAACTCTAATTGTGCTTCACTCTTTTTGTAACATAGCACTTGGTTCTTAGTTCCTTTTAAGTACCTATACACATGTTTTAATGCTGTCAAGTGCTTTTCTCTTGGATCAGACATATACTGAGATAGTCTACTCACAATCCAGCTAATATCAGGTCTAGTGCAGGTCATGATGTATATGAGGCTGCCCAGCATTGCTCTATATTTCCTCTGATCAGTTTTGTCCCCTTCTGGAGCCAGGTCACATTTGATTTCACTTGGAGTGGCTCTTGCTTTGCATTCAGACATGCCAAACCTTTCCAATATTTTCTCAATATATCTGGATTGGTTCAATGTGATTGAGCCCACATTTTGCTTGAAATCAATCCCAATGAAATGAGTGAGGCATCCGAGATCTTTCATCCTAAACTTACTCTTGAGTTTCTCTTTGATCTCGCATAAACACCTCTCATTGCTGGCAGCCACAATGATATCATCGACCCACACTAACAAAATTACTTTTTCTTTGTCAGACATTTTGGTGTAAATACAGTGGTCTGCTTGACTCTGTACAAACTCGTTCGCAAGTAAAAACTCATGAAGCATCATGTTCCAATTTCTCCCAGACTGTTTGAGGCCATATATGGATTTGTTTAACTTACACACAAGTTGTACACCATCCCTTTGTTTCACACAAAACCTTCAGGTTGATCCATGTATAGTTCGCAGTCAATAGGTGCATGTAAGTATGCTGCCTTCACGTCCATTTGGTGTAACAGCAACTCATACTGTGCAGCAAGCTGCATCAGTAGTCGCAGTGATGTCAGATTAGCGGTCGGCGAAAATGTCTCAGAATAGTCAAGTCCTTCTCTCTGACTGTACCCTTTGGCTACATATCTTGCTTTATATGTTTCATTGCCTTTGTCATCCTCCTTTAAAGCATACACCCACCTTCCCCCACTGTCTGTCTACCCTCCGGTAATGGCACAAGGGTGAAAGTGTCATTCTCTTTAAAAGAAGTCATCTCATCTATCATCGCCTTTCTCCACTTTTCTGACTTTGGCGATGCCATTGCCTCGTAGAATGTTTGTGGCAATCCCACTGTTGCTCTATAGCAGTAATCAATTGTGATCTCATTGCCTTTTATCACACATTCATAATCCTCTAAATATTTTGGTGTCTTCCTTTTCTACCAGAAGTACGAGGAGTCTCATTACCATTGGTTGAGTCCGTGTCGCAGTCAGGTTTAAGCTCTGTTTCAGTGTCAGAATCTTTTCCTACATATTCCGTCTGTAACTGACTTGCTTTAGGCATAGTTACCCACTCTACATAGTGGTCCTCCAGTTGGGTCTTCTCGGTCTGCGTCTCACTCTCAGTCACGGTCTTTGTGATGAAGTGGACCAGTCTGTGTTTCTGAACTTTGTTTGTCTCTGAAAATAAATCAAATAAGCAGGTGAATGACGGTCAAAACCAACAAAGATCCCCTTCTTGCCCTTTGGATCTAGTTTTCTCCTGTTTTGCTCATACACCATGCATTCTGAACCAAACTTTTTCATTTTTGACAAATCTGGCCTTTTTCCTGTGAAAAGGAAATAAGGAGTCTCCCCTGTTCTTTCGCAGTAACATCTGTTCCGTATAACTGCTGCTGTTCTGGCTGCATATGGCCATAGCTCTTTGGGTAAGCCTGATTCTATCAGCATACACCTGACCATCTCAAACAATGTGCGCCAGTTCCTCTCTGCTGTCCCATTTTGATGTGGGGAGTAGGGCGCTGATCTCTCATGTTTTATCATATTATCTCGAAGTAGAGATTGATACTCTTTGAAACAAACTCTGTCCCATTATCCGATCTCATTCGCTTCACTTTACCATATGGTGCTGTGTCTGCCAAGAACTGCTTTGTAGCCTCGACTGCCATGTTTTTGTTCCTGAGAAAGTATACAAAAACAGCTCCAGAAAAGTCATCAGTAAAAGTGATGGCATATTTGTACCCGTCGAATGACTCTGGGTCAATAGGCCCACCTAGATCTGTATGTACCAGCCCTAATGGCTCTTTAGCTTTCACATCACTTTTCCTGTTTCTATTCTGGGTGAATTTCCTTGAATACAGGTTTCACACTGGTTAGGTCTAGTTTTGTTACTAATTTTCATACCTTCTACCACAGCTTCAAGCTTAGCAATATCACCATAGTTACAATGGCCCATTATCTCATGCCATGTTTTCATGTCTAAAGATGCATTGCAGGAGTCCTCACTGCATTCAGAATTTTCTGTGACAATGTCAAGATAGTACATACGGTCCTTTACAATCATCTTGCATATTGTCCCATCTGAAAGAATCATTTTGTTGTCATTCTTCGCAAAGTTGAACTTTGCTCCTTTCGGTTGCTGCATCCACAGAAAGGATATTCTGCGGGTATTCTGGGATGAGGAGAGCATTTGTGAGCTTGACACTCACTACTCGTCCACTGCTGTCGGCCAGCTTGATTTGCGCGTCCCCCTTCTTCTCGACACTTCCGTGATCCGTCTTCCATCAGCCAGCTGCATGATGTGATCTTTAGGCCGAAACTTTCATCAAATCGGATGAATGCGGTCTTGTCGGTGATTATGTGGGCAGAAGCACCGCTGTCCACGAGTAGTCCATATTGCTGCGCTCCTTGGGTCGCCATTCACTCACCCGAGCAATAATGTTTCTTCTTCTTCCTCGAAGATTTGGCTTGGTCTCTGCCACGGAAAACTTTTTCCGAATCGTCCATAACTGTAGCCACTTTATTGTTCTTATCAGCTTTTGTCGCTCGCTTGTGTGGTTTCTTATCCTTACTCGTGCAGTCTCTTGCTTTATGCCCCACTTTCTCACAAATAAAGCATTCTCCATTGAAGACGTATTTCTTGTCTTTTCTTTGGGCTTCGGCTTGAATGACTTGGCGGTCATTACTTCATCTGGTCTGGGCCTGCTTCGTAGCGGAGGGTGCATTCAAAACTTCTCAGCCTAGTCTTGAATTCAGCAAAGGTTAACACTTCCTCGTTTGAGTCACATGCACAGAAAATGGGTTGTACTCATCAGTGAGTCCTTTCAACACCATAGCCACCAATAGTGCATCGCTTAGGTTCTCTTTAGCTCTTTGTAGCGGCCACTAGCTTCTCGACACGTGCTAGATAGCCCGCTAGCTCTCGCCGTTAGCCATTAGCATATTGGTTAGCTCTGTGTACAGCCCGACAATTCGCGGCTTTTCTTCGGACTCAAAATGGCGTCTCAATATTTCCAGACTTTTCTTACCATCTTCTGGTGCTTCATACAGGATGAGTGTCAGTGTTTTATCATCCAAGCAGCCGCACAGTTCAGCATATGCCAGTTCGTTTTTCCACACGGTTTCTGTTGCGGCCTGTTCGCTGGATCCCGTAGCTACATCACACCCGAGGATAGCATCTTTTAGCCCGATGGTTTATAAATTCAGTCAAATGTTGTACAGAATATGATTAGATGTCTATTTGAACCCGTTCAGAATGATTCACACTCCCTGAATACCAATTTTTTAAAAATCACAACTTGCCAAAACTAATAACAGCATGTGTATTGGTCGTGAGCATTATAGTCGCTTGATTAATTTATCACAGAGAAATGAGAATGTGGACTTGATTGTGACTAATCATGACTTGAACCAATTGAGGCAAACTTTAGTCTCTGTTAATTTGCAGTCTCATTGTTCAAACAATTTCCGTAAATAAGAAAATGTGCGGTCTTATTTTCTGTCTTCTAAAATCCATAGAAATCATTAGAATAAAATTATATTATTGCATAGTTGATTCCTACTGTTATAAATATATCGTGTAGGTCATACAGTTTTGCCTGTGTCCGGACCTGAGTGAAGAGATCCAATATGATCTGTGCCCAACTAAATGAATGGTGAATTATGAGTGACACACCAAACCACGCTACCAGACTATTCTTTTTGCAGTTGCCCACCAGATCCAGCAGGGGCACTGTGTCTTTGTCCTCTCCGCTATTCAATTTATATTGAATGCAGAGTAGTGTAAGCATTAGTGTCTGTTTGAAGAGTTTTGCCTCGTGGGCATGACTGGCATATGCACTTGTGATTGTGCCCTCTGAACTCAGCCTGTGATGAAAAATAATTTGATCAATTCTCTTTCCAAAAATAAAAACAGAAATGTAAAACTTAACTCACAATAACTTCTGTGTAAAAATATCTATCGATTCTAATGGATGCTCTCTTTGGTGCATACTGCTACCTACAGTACAAGAAGTGCAAAGCGTGTCCATATGCGGTCCACTTTCGCAAAGCCACTGTGTTCCCGCGAGCAAACACACGGCAGATATGCGGGCCGCGTTTCCGTCAGTCGTCAGCAAAACGGGCGCCCGTCAGTGACGGACTGAGAGGTCTGTTGCTAATTATAACGATTACACTGACGGGTGAAAATCCACATTTGTCTGTCATTTTTGTTTTCGTTTGTCATCATTCCTCAGCAAAACAGCATCAAACAAAACACAGTTTCTGAATAAATCGTTTCTGATGACTTGAGGCCAAAGCTTGATTTTTATTCCATTTTTAGGGCACTCTGCGAGATACTGTTTCCAGACATCACTTATTCTGGCTCATCTCATGGACGCTTGTTATGTGATATTATTCAAAACAGGTTACATAACATGGTTTCCATGATGTTCGCACTGGTGTTTGTTCGGATTCCCTCCGCTCACAGATAATTGGTTAGGTCAAGCTCTCCTACTTTTCTCCTCCTTGGTCGTGACTCGATTGAGAGCTGGGTCAATCTAACCTCCTCTATTTTCTTTGTCTGAACATCTTCACAAAGAAATGCAAGTTTCTAAATCCCTATGACAGATTCTGCACCATTAATTCAGCATCTAGTTTAATTGAAAAGATCATGTAGGATACAGTAGCTGTCAGAGACCGTTTCTACGAGGAAACGATGCATTAGCAGCAACTACTCTGAGCGAGTCCAAGAAATGGAAAGTGTAAGGAAGTGATTTTGAATTCATTTCTAATTGGCGGCCCCGAGATGAATCTCATATTTACAAGAATGTTCATGACAGCCTGACGAGTGGTCGTGCGAGGACACTGGTAGACTTTCTCAATTCTTGACAGACAGTATCTGTCATGCCATTGAGTGACTGGCCCACAGCTCATAGTGATGTGACATTTACTTCTGAGACGATGGGAGGAGCGGGGGCGGATACAGAAAGGCATGTGAAAACAGGATTGCTCTCATACACATAGAAAACATGCCATCGCTCAGTTGCGGTATTAGAATATTAGACAAGACATTCACAAAATAAGTAAGCATTAGTGTGTCGTCTTATGAGAGAATTAGGAGGAACATAACACTTTTTGCCCGCAATGGAATAGAACCTTAATAGTTGTCACTGCTAACACCTGAATCTCTCTCTTTATTATTGTCTGTCAAACTAACCCACGAACAAAAAAGGGCTGGTAGGGATGGGCGATATATCATTATCGTATCAAAAAGGTCATATTAACATTCAAAATATGAACATCGAAATTAGGACGAAATCAGTCATGTGACCTTGCCACACTTGCGTGTAAAGCTCAGGCCATCCAGCCATGTTTCTCTTTTCAAATTTGGCGTCGATTGACAGATAATCCCAGCCAATGTCAATCATCTTGCGGTGGTGAGAGCGAGAGAGATCGAGTGAGGGAGGGAGGGAGAAAGGGAGAGGAATTTACACAGAGTCGCAGCAAGACAGCACACATGAGAAACCACTTCCGCGTTAGCGAGAGTTGTAAGAACATTGGTGAGACACCGTCAAGTATACACGGTCCATATTTACTGTGTTTTAGACCACAACTTGACCATATTTATCATTTCACAGTTACCCGTGAATAAAATTGCAGTTTGTGGTTTAAAAAAAGTACGAGCAGCCTGTGCCTTGCTGGTTCATTCAATTTAAGGGGAGTGAGACTCTTCTTTTAATATAGCCACGCTTAGGCGTAGAAAAAAAAGTAGTGTGTTTCCGGTAACCCGACTGACCGAGAATTTCTACCTCGAACAAAAACTTTACGGTCGGCATTTTTTCAAACCTTTTACATTTTTGTGTAATAATAATAATAATACATTTCATTTCATAAGCGCCTTTCAAAACACTCAAGGACGCTTCACAATCAAAACAAGAACAATAAAAACCGTGGCGATGTCCTGGAGGTGAGAGAGAGAGAGAGACTCCTCCGGGTTGAGTGACCGCTGGCGCGTTTGGCTGCCGCTGCTCAACCCGTATTGTTTTGTATTGTTTTGTGTTTTTTGTTATTGTAAAGTGTCCTTGGGTGTCTTGAAAGGCGCTTATAAATAGAGTATTATTATTATTAAAACCACAGACAAAATTATAAATAATAAACGGAAAGATTAATTTAGAGCGTTTACATCGGTGCAAACTCTCGCGATATTCGTCGGCTAGCCCAACGGCTTCAATAAAGGTCTCGAAGGATTCCAACCAGCGGGGCCACGGGACAGGCGGCTCGCCAGGCAGGGCGAGGAACGGAGGAAGAGGCGAGAGTGGAAGCTCCATCTTCATTGCTATTGTTGTGTATAATAATCTTAAGAAAATAGCATCCAATCGAAAAGATTCAGCGAACTATTTGACGAACACCACGGGCCATCTAGGACGCGGGACGCAGAGGTAACGAGACACCCAGCCGGGGGGTACCCAACTCTCTCGCCGCCTTTGGCGGCGAGCGGGGGTTTCAATAATAGTAAAAATGTCTCCTTGTTTTATGTTTTATGGGTATTTTGTTTACATTTTTGATGGGGGGCAAAAAAAAAGATTAAAAAACGTCCGACCTACCGACCCTATGCTGAAATTTCATGTTACCGGAAACACACTACTTATTTTTCTACGCCTTATTATTATCGCACACGTCCAATTTCTATAGCAAAGCGCATCTTTTTTTGACTGCCACTATCTTTTTGTGGACTAAAAAAAAAAAAAAATGGTCATAGTATGCAACATATTGTATGGGGAGCCGGCCACAGTTTTTCATCAGGGCTCCTGTGAGGGCCACACGGGACCAAACACTTCCTAACCAAGATGTATGACAAAAATGCTATTTTAAATGAGGACAAAATATGTACATGCATGAAATAATACATTTTTCAATGCACATATGAAAAATCCACTCTCCTAACACAACAGCAAGGACGACGCAAAACTGCTCCACAATAAGCCAGCATTAAGTGTAAGAACTCATTTTGTTGTACATATTTTGACAATAATCAACTCACACAAAACTGTATTATTGCGGTACTGCGTTTGTTACTCACATCACTCCAAAGCCGCAAAAAATTATTAGAACTCTGCAAGTTATATTATATATAATATTAGACACAGTGTAAGCGCAACTAAGGCATGCCTGCCATCTAGTGGTGAATAGGGATATTACAACTTAAAACGAAAGTTGAACTCCGTATATTCACAGTTCAGCACCCGCAGATTTCCACATTTGCTGATTTTGTTCCCCCTTTTTTTCCAATAGTTTTTCATATTCTAAAACATTAAAGTCTCAAGTGCACTGGCTTTCTAAAAGGTTTCGACAGGCTGTATGCGGGCTCCTAGCCTCACTCTAATATGCTGCATGGAGTTTCTTGGTAAAAATACATTGCTACAGAAAGCTTCTGAAAAATATTATCCCCCTCCCCCCCACCCCACCCCAAAAAAACAACTACAAGCTTACTGTGGTAGTTCGGCGTGCATTTTGAGGTCATACCATTTGTGCCAATTGGAATTTGCCACTTCCAAATGCAGCAAATACATAAATTGCCATAATTTTGGAACACTTAGCAGGTTATGACATATCCTTTTTAGAACCCATGCTCCAGAATTACCATTTCATTTTTCCTCTCATACTTCAGCCATTTAAGCAAACAGATAAATGAATGGACGAGTGCTCAATGCGGGTGGTTTATGGACATTCCGTACATAACAGCCAGCAGGGCAAGCAGCTAAGACAGTATATTTTTTAATACCGGTACATTTTTGTCTCATAACAAGGCTCATTGGTCCTAAAATTGAAAATTTCCATTAAACCACACAGTAATGCAGCATCAGAGAGCAGATAAAGGGCCCATTTCATCTACGACCAAATCTATGATCTGTGCCTTGTTTTTAAAATTCATGGCCTTCTACAATCAATCGAAGTGCGGGACACAGTATTCAGCACAGAGCGAGCACGCTGATGAAATTTTCATGTAGGTGTCATGTTGTTGAAGTGGTTTGTTTTTGTATGTTTAACTACACTGTACATCGCTGCGAGGATGGAATAAACACTGACATCTGACAAGGTTGCTCTCTCATCTGTGGAAATAATCACAGTTGGTCAATCAATAATACAGGAAACTCCGAATTTGTTATGTGGGAGGGCATATCACAAACAAGTCTTTTACAGACACTTCCCACCCATCACCCAAATAAATGTATTTTTCTATTGTCTCCGTGTTGTATTCTATTAATTTCAGGGAAAGGAAACATTTCAGCAACTCACCACAATATTAGCTGTGTTGGTTTGAGAACTTAAGGGGGGTGGGGGTGAGGGGGGATGCTGGTTTCCAAAACAGAAACACTAATTTTAATACCAGGGATTTTGGTTTGCGTTTTATTTTTTTGGTCGCACTGTATATGAAATTTGTCATCATTAAGATGCTGATTCCGGACGCATAAAAGAAGTTGAAAAAATTGTGTTTTAAGATTGCAACCTATTGCATTAAAGGAGTCCATCTTTGACCGAGGAGAAGACACCCCAACTTCATCCTCTGAAATTTGAGGTGTACCATTTTCATCAATGACCTGTCAGAACAGAGGTCTTATTGTCTACCATTAACCAAGCCCTGGCCAACCACCACTGAATATTAATGGAGCCCTCCCTGGATCATCAGCGACTGTGCATTTAATTCCCTGTCTGGATCTTGTACGACACTGGCTTTGTGTGTCTGTGTTACAGTGTTTCCACAGTGTCAGTCTCAGAGTTTATGATGTTTTCCACCAGAGAAGACACCATCACCAAGTGAGATCTGACAGAATTTTATTGAGCCGATTGATTCATTTCTTCTTGTTATTAAACAACTGATCTGCTCGTGGGATGAAGGCCTGATGATAAGATGCAAAATGGAATGGGAAATGCTGAAAAAAAAAACAGGCATCACCATTTAATAGTGGTGACAGGGACTGGGTACTAAATGTATGAAGCAGCGGCTGCTGTGAAGATGTGACACTTTATCAACAGGCAAGGCCGAGCTGGGCTTCCCACGGGAAAAGACACGACTCGTTCGGTGCTATGTGACAACAAAGTGATTCGCACTCCAATTCCCATTGCCCCACAATGGTGATAGTGCGTCGAGATGGACTATTCGTGCGCAATGTGCTAAGTCACCAACAGAGCGGTGCGGATTGCGCACACATGAACGTCCAAGATAGTCCGCAAACGTCTCACACCGCGGTGGTGGAAGGGAGGGGGGGGGGGGGGGGGGTGCTCAACATATGTCTTACCTTCAGAAAACAGCAAGGCATTTCCAAAGATGACTGCGCTCCTAACCGAGTTAAAGTCCCTTTAGTATTCTCTCCGGTGTTTGTAACTAGGCCATTTCTTGCGCGGACGTGAATATTTCTCAGGAGACGCACAGGCATTGGCACATCAGCACACCTTCCCGGGTTCCGTCCGGCGTTTCCACCCCCCCAAAAAAGCACAGCAGCCCCTTATTCCTCCTCCTCCTCCGCCTCCTCTCATTCCGTTCAAAAGACACGCTGATATGTTTGAAGAGATGACTTTTTTTATGTTGAAATGTCAACGCGAGAATGATTCGCACCCGGGAAAAAAAAAACAAATCGAAGCGCAATGCAATGGCGTCAAAATTGCGCGTTGTTTGCAGTCAACGGGGGGTTCTGCGCGTCCTCTCTAGTCCGCTCATTATCCAGAATAGCTTTTCCATGCACCGGACCGACAGGATCCTTAAAAAAATAATAATAATAAAAAAATAAAACTCACATCAGCCTGTCTTAATATGTGAAATAGCCACCTCACAAAATCGTTCCAACCTCCTTTTTTACGCGCTTGCGTGGGGTCTCTTCGCTCTCGCTCGCTCCCTCTCTCTCCTCCTCTCTCCCTCTCCCTCTCTAGGTTCCAGATTCTCTAAAATACGGGTTCACTGACAACGCTTTGGATGTTCATGGCTCTATAATGTGAGCATTAATGCGCATGTAAGGATGCGGTGATTACACGCTGCAGAAAAGGCTCTCCATCAACGCTTCTCTCTCCGCTCGCTCTCATAGGACGCTGCTTCAATATTTCAAGCTCGTTGTCATGACGAGGAGGTCCGACGCAGAACTCAGTGACACTCTGCTGACGTCATTATGTGAAAAACCAAAGTCATCATCCCAGGCTATGTAAGGGGGGTTAAGATCGTTACAGAACCAAATTGTTTTGATTTAGCAATACTGCAGGTTTTCGAGCACAAGTGGCCTTTTTGAGGTCATGCTGCAGCGTTTCAATCAGTCAAGTCCAGGCTATGACCAGGCCACTCAAAAGAAAACCATCCTTTTTTGCAGCTATTCAGAAGATGACTTGGTTGCTCAGTTGCAGAAACCAAGTGCGCTGCAGATTGAAATTATGAACTGTTGGTCAAACATTCTCCCTGAGAATTATCTAGTAAAGGGCAGAATCTGTGTTTCCATCAATCACAGAAAATCATACAGGTCCTGAAGTAACATAACAGCCCCAAACTATCGCACTACCACCACCATGTTTGACTGTTGGTATGATGTTCTTTTTCTGAAATGCTGTGTTACATTTACTACAGACACACACCTTCCAAAAAGTTCAACTTTGCTCTGCCCGTAGAATACTCTCCCAAAGGTATTGGGAATGATTCAGAGGATTTATTTTTGGTTTATTTATTTTTTGGTTTTTGACCAAGTACATCAAGTCTTCACTTTTTTGAGTGTGGTGATTAAAACAGTAATTTAAGTTGGAACAAATTTAAAATATGAACTATTCCCATTTTTGGAATCAATATTAGCAGAACAAAGCAAGCAAGTTGTGTGCTCCAAACAATTTTCTGAGTTGTTTTTACTCATATTTTAAGATGGGAGACAATATAAAAGACATTTAGTTTTGCAAATTCTTTGTCATGTTCCGTATTTGGCAGCAGGTGGCAGGTGTTCATTTCTGCTGCCTATTTGTCGGTGATTGCACCTGCTATATCTAGGTGCTCCAGCTGTCGACTCATTGCCGGAGTATTGTTTGCCGCGCCACTGCTGTTGCCCATATATTTAAGCGTTACTCGAGTATTACTGCGGTTTATTCTATTATCGTCGTCGCGTTAAGTAGATTCAAAGTGCAGGCTTTATCTTGTGTTTTAGTCCACTCATTTTCCTTTCCGTTTTTTGCAAGCGTTTTTCGTTGTCGCGTTTATGTTTTTTTTCTGGTTCTCGTTATTTGACCAACACTTTCTGTTTTCTATTAGACAGACTTTTTGTTTATAATAAATATTATTTTGAGACGGAGTTCCTTGTCAGTGTCTGCTATTTTTGGGATCCACTTG
The DNA here is from genome assembly GCA_026261675.1 of Hippocampus mohnikei. Classification (NCBI taxonomy): domain Eukaryota; kingdom Metazoa; phylum Chordata; class Actinopteri; order Syngnathiformes; family Syngnathidae; genus Hippocampus; species Hippocampus mohnikei. Next base: position 8,946,285 of record JAKGUB010000325.1, read on the forward strand.
TTCTCCTTTTTTATGTTACGTACAAAGCGGTTCCTTTCCCGCTTTGTGCGTAACGTGACATTCTTATTTGTTTGTTGTGAAATGCGGTAAAGCCTATTTTCACCATAGTAAAACTTAAAATCATGATTGAATTGTCCAACTGAAAATTGTATTAAAGTTTGTTGCCTTGGATTTTTTTTTTCATTTTCAAACACTGTTTGTTCTTTTTATTCAGCATTGGTTTTTTATTTGGAACTCTGCCATGGATGTGATTTTGGCCCATCTTATTGTTGAGTCCTGAATACTGACCTGAACTGAAGTGAGGGAGGCCTGCAGTTCTTTAGATTTTGTCCTGGGTTCCTTTGTGATCTGCGGGATGAGTCGTCGCTGTGCTCTTGATGTGATTGTTGTAGGCTGCCTATTGTCACGTTGCGTGGTGATGGTGGACCCCACGAAGCAGGCACGAGGGAGGAGCAGGGTGTACTTGACGAATTGTATTTAATAAAACACAGAAAACTAAGTCCAAAACAAAGTCCAAAGTATCAAACAAAAATCATGACCAAAGATAAAAACTCAATAACAGAAACAAACCTGACAGCAGCAGACAAACGGCAACAAACAAACACGGCAGTAGCCAAAAAGCAACAATGACCCGACACTGAATGCTCGGGGTGAAAGTCCTTTTAAAGCACTAATTGTCAAATGACCAATAGGTGTGCAGCTCAGGGAGAGCCCTGCAGTGCCACCTGTTGGTCCCAAACCGAATCATGACACCTATTCACTACCATTCCATGTTTTTCTCAATTTTTTTCTTTGCTGGAGTTCTAAAGCTTAAGGAAGAACTTTGTGACCCTTTCCAAAGCGAAAAACATCAATCACTTTATTTCTCATCTGTGTTTGAATTTCTGGCATATTGCGGCAAAGTTTTGAGATCTTTTGGCTGACTTCATTTTGTTTCAATCAGCTTTCCCAAAAAAGTGACTGGTCACAATTAATCTCTGATTTAACAAGTGGTCCAATTACCTTTTCACAGACGTCCAAGATGTTTTTTTCTTTTCCTCAACAAAAATTGGTTCATATTCCTCTGAGGAGCACAGATTGACAAAGTTGAAAGCTTGTTGTGCTTGGCAGTTGCTAGGCCAATGTCAATCTGCCTTACATCCACGTCCTTCCTCTTGTAATTTGTTGTTTAAAAACTTGTTGGTTCATTATTTATTTGTCATCCTTTATTTATTTGTCATCCTTTATTTATTTGTCAACCTTTATCTTTCAATCCAGTCAATAAAGTGCACAACATTTTAGAACTTTAACATTGTGTGTTACTTGCAGTTTTTTTTTTTTTTTTAACCAACAAACAGTTACCGGTATGTCATTTCTTTGTTAGTGAGCAAATACAAATCAAACAGTCAAAAATAACCATGTATCCTATGGATATATTTTCTAGTATGTTTAACGGTAATTGTAAATTAATCATAACTGTTACTCAAGTTCCTCTCCTTGAATCTGACTCCTGCCCTCAAAAATAAAAACCAAACAAAGTGAGGCCTGCAGATGTGAAGAGAAGCTGGATGAACAATTGCTTTTCAAGCATCATTTACCCTTCAAAACAACAGCATGATTACGCTTCCCTTTTTCCTTGCACTTCAACGAAACAATGCCTTTTGTTGCAATCATAGTTTGGGAAGCGTGTATAAAATATAGTCTTGAAATAAGGGAGAAGGGCAGATTTCGGTTCCAATAAAAATCTGGGCTACACAAAATTTATCTTTGAAGATAAAGTATGTTCCTACGCCAGATGGTGCATAAAAAGAAAAAAAAACTAGTCATAGAAGTTGCCAGCACCTCAATCCATGTTAAATATAATTGCACTTAACTTGTCAAATCCAATATTTGTTCGCTTATAAGGTATATTCAATTCAATTGGTGGATGTTATAATTTGGTTACATATTATAACACCTTGTGACTTTGTCTGTGATAAACTTAAATACATTTTATTCATAATTATGGTACTTTTTTTTTAATCCCGAGTGAATCTAAGATTGATTCTAAACAGAATCTTCGCTTGGATTGCAAGTCAATAGATCAATTAATAATCCTGAAATTCGATCCGATTGGAATATAGTCGATGGGTCAAATATTGTTCTTTAATTCAATTGCAACCATGGAAAATTCTACTTATCGACTCTTTGTTGAAGTGAATTGGTTCGAAGTGAATCGTGACTGTATGCTAAAAATGTTCATAAAAACTGGACTAGACCTTTTCGAGAACCTCATAAAGTCCGTAAGAATGCAGGGACTATATTCTGGGAATTCTGCAGTCTTGACGGCAATGGTTGCATGGTTTTGATATGATTTGTAGCTCTTACAGTCCATGAAGGTCTGATGGATCACTGATGAAATTGCATTATTTCTTATCTCTGTCACCGCCTGATCCCGACCAGTTTTGTTTGTCAGTTTGATTGAGAGAATGTCAATTTTGGTCTAGTATTCGCATCATTCTGACCAGGTGTGGATATGGTACGCATGAAGGACTCGTGAAAGGAGCACCAGGGCTCATGTGCAAAAGGATGGCTTCATGAACAATTGTGAACGGAGACTGCAACTCTGCAGGCATTAAAAAATGAAGATGGAGGATAAAAGCTAAAGCAAAATAAAGTTACATTTCCAGGGTGTTTGCGTGACTATTTCCGAAGTGTCCACAAGACACAAGTAGCTGTATCCCACAAAAGAGGTCTGATGTGATTTATTTAGCCTGGGAACGCCACAAGATGAATTGGGAGAGGGACAACATAGCTGTGTTGGAAGACAATATGTTCATTTGTTTTGTATAATGTGGTGTGAATTTTCACCATTTGTTTCCCAACAGGTAGTCTGTACGGCTGTAGTTATGGTAGCATAAGCTCATATATCTTATAAGATATTTTTTTTCTAAAGAGGCATTACTGAGGTCCAGCAGTAAGTGACAGTCTGGCTGTGTTTTTTTTCTTCCAGAATTTCTGTGAAAAAGATGAAAGCCGTTCTCATTTCATATATGACATTGCCTCGTCTTATAGGCCACTATACAGCTTCTGCTCAGTCATTCTTTTTACACTGATTGTTAAAGTTATGCATGACCTCACTCGAGGGGATTGAATAGGCCATACACCATTCTTACAAACAGCGGTGAGATTAATTTTTCAGAAAGTCAATCATTTCAGCCCTTCACATATTCTCATCACAACAACAGTCTCTAAAATCCCGGAGAAAGTAAGAAGAGTTGAATGCGTTTATCGCAACCTTGGGTGGACTGATTCAAAATGTCTGTTATTCGCTTCGTGTGTACCTGGTGACCCTGAACCTTTGTTTAAATGGTGCATCGTCAAACAGCCTTTTGAACACATTCACCATTCAGAGTCATTTAAAAGGAGCCGCAAGACTGCCTAGGATGTATGAATCCGCAAAGCACAGCTCCTGTTTCGAATGCTAAGCTCCAGCATAGATTTGATGGGAGATAGATGTGGTAACCATGGGCACAAGGCCCTTGTGACAAGGTCTTCAGTCACGAGTAAGGAAAAACCACGCAGTCAAAAAAATGCATGTCATGTTTCATGAACCCTGTAAATGCGTTTAAACTAGACATTAACAGCACTGAGAGGACACGGGATGCAAGTGGAAGAAGCTAATTTATGCAACACTGCCGCACACAAGAGATTTAAGATGAGCCTCAAGATCCAATTCAAACATGTACTCGTGAGGCGACGAATCGCTTCCTGCAGTTGCAGAGAAACAGCTCACTCTGCTGCACACAATTGTTACTGCACAATTGAGCAAGCAAGTGTTGATCGTGGAAAAATGACAATGCTAATACATGTTGGTGGGTGCAGCATTCTTTTCAAAGATCCTGATAGAATTAAATTGTTGGCGTTGGCCCCCTTTAACTTATTGAATATGTCAAGCAAAGTATAAGCAGTACTTTTAACCTAAAATTGACTGGCTGGAAAAAAAAAAAAAACAGAAGTTGCATCATTAACTCATCATTTCTGCAGACCAGCCAGCTCACTCCAGTAGTTTAGATTCTTCCTGCAAAATACATCTTATAATACACTGACAGGTTTGAGCTTTCTGTAAAGCAGACACCCATTCGTTAAAAAAAGATTTTATTCTATTGGTCCTATCATCATAGACAATGTATAATCATGGCATAGTTAGAAAACGTATATATATATCATATCAATGAAAATAACCTACCTGCAAGACCATAGTGAGGATCTTTTTTTTTTTGGCGGGGGGGTAACCCAGCGGAGTGTAATTGGACATAATTCGACTACTGGGTCTGCTTCTATCTAAACTATTCTAGAAAACGATTTTACATTTAAGTTGTGCTGGTTGTGAACTAGAGCGATCTGCAGGCTTTTGAGGGTCGATCAAGTAAATGAACTGATTTGCAACTGTCTGCATGAGTACGAGTTAAATAAATTAAAGGCACTGCGGCAGAGACATTATCAGACAACCCTATCGCAGAAGAATGCTCAAGTCATTTAGAAATGATCACCGGGGAAAATCAGGAGACATTTCACATCATTGTGAGTCTAGGTAGGTATTGTGCACTGCTTATTCAAGAATGGTCAAAAGTACATAATAATCCCACATCGACACAATGTGGCAAGAGTCACCATGATGACACATACGTCAGGAGCAATGGGGAGTCAGTATCTTCCTCAAGGGTTGCTGCACTGTTTTGGGTTGCTAGGGAAACAGTAAAATTGAGAGATTAACGGGTTTGATTGTTAGACGACCACACTCAGTCAGGCTATAAAAGGTGGAAAAAAATGAATGATGCATACACTGGTCAAAACAAGAAGTACAGTTACCATCGAAGACTGCTAAAACACGAGATATAACAAATAAGTGCGTTTACTAAGGGGAGGATTCTCATTGAGATGTTCAATGTAAACATGTTCATTGTTGTTATTTCTTTCCAGCCATGTCAGGTTGCAGTAGTAGTCTGTTATAATTCCTTATCTTAATTGCATGAAATGGGTATGTGTTGTCTTGACTCAACAAATGGCTGCTAAAGTTGAAGGTCTATGTTAGAATCGGGTGTAGGGGAGTGGTGGATAGAAGCCCAGTAAGGAGAAGGAACCAGATGGTCTGTAATGGAAAGACAAATCCCACGTATGGCATGTCCCGTCATCAAATTAAAGAAGTGGATGACATCGAGATATACCTGCGGCTGGAAAAGGTTGGATTGAAAGACAGCACGGAGGCGATAATGATGGCAGCACAAGAACAGGCCCGTAACACAAAATCACTCAAGGTCGGCCGGGGTCTGCCACATCCGACAGGATGCCAGGTGTAGGCTGTGTAAAGAAGCCTCAGAAATGGTGCAGCATTGACAGCAGATTGTGTAAGATGCTGGCTGGCAAGGCATATATGGAGTAATATAACTAGGTAGCAGGAACAGCGTACCAGAGCATCTCTACCAAATATGGATTAGAGGTCCTAGAATCAAGATGGCAGACACCTCCAAAGTGTTTGAAAAACAACTAGGCCAAGATCATGTGGGACATTCAGATACAGACTGACTATCTGGTACATTTTACTTAAGAGCTTTCTATTTAACATTCACACGGAATTTCTGAGTGGAAAAAGAAAATGTAAATATCCGTCCATTTCTTTCCTGGTGTATTAAGGCAATCTCTGAAAAACTGTCATTATCCACACTGTGCCTTAACTGATGGCCGTTCAAGACAAGAAGGTTCTCTCTGCAACAGTCGAGGTTAAACACATTAACCCCTTCAGGGATGATCAAATGGAAGGCTATTTGGTCAATTCAACTTGTGGATTCTTTTCCTCATTGACATTTAATGGTGAATAGTCACCACATCGCCCTCGCCCAGTCACTTTCTGTGTGTGTACGGCGCTGGAACCTCATTTCCTGCGAGGGAGAACGGTTTGCTCTTATATGTGTGTGTCTGTCTGCATAAGGATTTTGATTTGGCCAAACAATAAAAGGTCATCCAGTCCAATTTACAAGAGATGATAGAGAGAAGTCGAGAGAGGCCAGACTGAAGACAGAAATTAGAGCGGAATGAGGATTTGTTGCCTACATTCAACATCCACTTAATCTCTCCCTCTCATTTTCCCATTCTATCGTTCACACTCTGTCACCCTCCCTCCAACACTTAACAGTCTCGCTACCCATAGCTATGTGTTTAATAGGATGAGGGAAATCATGTTAGAGGCTTTAAAAACCTCTGCAGTGAAACGGTGTAGATCTGCCAAGCCCGCGCTGTGTCGCTCAGCTTCTCATTCTTTGCGTGCACTAAAATGCTCTCATCTTTTCGGGAGTTAACTCAGCGCTGGCTCACACCGTTCACACCCACAGGCTCCAGCTCATTAATGGAGGAAAAAGAAAATGTAATAGTGAATGTCTGCATGTGTCAGAAAGTTTCCTCACATGATGAACCGGCCATGCAAAATGGAATAACGGATTGCTAGACAAGAAAGCTCAGAAGCAATAGAGTTGTACTGGAGAAGAACTAAAACGTCTGGTATTTTCTGAAAGTAAATAATGAGGCGGCTGTTGGAATTAAAATGTGGAACACAAACGACTGAATGTGGTTGTTGTGTCCCACTTTCTTCACTGTAGCCGAATATGCCAAAGGCCTTTTACTTGGAATACAATTTGATTGAAGAGGATATGAATACTAAAATCACTTATGGGAATGCACAATATATATATTAAAAAAAAAAAAACTCTTCCATTGATAGTATAATGAATCAATCTGCTCTCTGTAGTTACTTATATAAGTAAAAGCTGCATTGACAACACATTTATTTTTGTTTGATTATTTTGATGAAAGGCATAACAAAATGGCAGCCAGGGTTTATTTACTCCCTCTGCCATCTTTTTCTCATGATGTCTGACAAATGGGAAAACCAATGTCCTTGCTGTCGTCTTTTCAAGGAAGCTGCAGATTTGTGAGTCGGTGACAGTCTTTGCACTGCAGGTGGCGCTACTTGACCGTATTCCCTTTTTTTTTTTTTAAACCCTCATCCTTCCCTAATCCTGTAGTGGTTCTGCTGTGAATGGGAGATAGTCACGGTGTGCGGGTAAGACTATCAAGAAGGAGAGGGAAACCAGGATCGAAGCGGAAGATGAGAGGATACATGTGGGCCAGCTTGGCAAATAGGGCTTTCTCGTCGGGTGTAAAGATAAAGGCGAGGGAAAATAGGTGCGGGATTGTATTTGTGTGTGTAATCCAAAATTGTGGACATACAGTAGTGGGCTTTATCACAACAACCTTTCTTCTAAACGGCTGCCTTCAAGCTGCTTCTCTTGCTCTATCCTCTCCCTCTCAAGTGTCCATCTCCATCTCTTTTCCGCATCATCCTTCCTCTTATCACCCACTGAAACACTCCCTCGCCCCGGCCTTTGTTCTGGGAGTCGCAGGTGATATTAGAGGGTATAATTTCCGACAATCAGCAGATTCTGGATCAGAGCACCCAACCCCCGAGCCCTTTCCCACCCTACAATCCACCCGCCCACCTACTCTTTCAGAAAGGCACAAATCTCCTCCCCTGGCCAGCGGCAGAGAAACCTCAGCAGTCTCAGTGAGAAGCCTCCCAACCCTCCCTTGGTTCTGCCTTCCACATGAGGTCACTTTCATCTTCAGATCTCCGGGCCAACACGGAGGGGAGAATAGTGAGCAAAGCGGCACTAATGAGGGCGGAAGTGGTGAAAGCGGTGTCATTTGGGGGGAAGGGGGGGGAGGTGAAGAGACTTTGGGGGAAGGTGAGGGTCGACTACAAAGATGGGAGGTGAAGGATTGAGAGGATGAGGTGGAGCAGTCGTGTCAAATCGTGACGGTCAAAGCCATTGTGCACAAAACGCACTGTAAAGTCACACACATGAACACATCACACGCTCAGCCAATCGGCCGCGAATAAGATGATTACGCTACGGCGTTTTCCAGGAATGTTCTCTGCTGTACTCCCGCAACCCACCCCGACACACACAAACACACGTACCACATACACGCTCCTCAGGGATGCATCTTGGACATGGAGGGGTTTGAATGGCCCGATCCTACACAGTTACATAAGTTCGGCCTCATCATCTGTCGCCAAGGCCGGCCACTGTACACATGTCACCAACGCCCAAACACGGTTGAGACTGTGCCCAACGTTGCATTCACTTAAACAGTATGATGCGGGCACTTTTTGTTTCTCTAAATAATACAATTCAAGATTTGTGGCACCTTTCTGGGAACCCCCCAAAAAAAAAAAAACTACAGTGTGTTATTTCTTGTTTCGGTTTGTACACGTATTCCAGCAACACTCCTAACGGCGTCATTTAAAAATATACAATGCGATATTGGATTGTATTTTCCGTATGATGCAGTTTACTCTGTGTGAGAGTTTATGACAGTCCTTCACTGTCATTAAATTGATGTCTTTTAAGGTTTTATGACTTATAGCGATGTATCAGCATATGTGCGCATGAGTGTGAGGGGTAATTATGTAGATTTCTTTTATAGGCCGCACAAGCTATTACATCTGCAATGACAATAAAGCTCTTCTATTCCATATGTTTGGTTTTTTTTTGGTACTGTATGCTCTTGTATACAACAATTGTGTGTATAGTGAAGAGCTTCATTCCATACAACGGACAAGAATGTGTAATTCTGGGGGGAAAGGTGTGTTGTCACTGTCGCGAACACAGTCTGTCTTTCCCTCACGACAGTAGGGAAGATTTATATCGACGGGGGCAAGCGATGCATTTGCATTGTGCTTGTCTTCAATTAAAGCCAGAGAAAGGTTTGGGACTGAAAGCTATCTGCTTGTCATGACAATATTTGGAATGAGCAAATTGAAAAATGTGTACCAGCCAACGGGATTCAAGGGTTAATGACACTCATTTAAGAAAATGCACGTATAGGTAGTAGGTGTCGCAAGGGTAACTCGCATTTTTGAAAAAAGCTCTGAATTGAATCTCAATGGATTGCAGAACTGTACCTAATATTGTGGCTAGTGTTTATTCTGGACAACAGATTGCAAATATATACGTGACATAATCTTGGTCCTGCTATGTGACGGACAGACTTCAAGTTTGTGTTAATATAAACAATGTGGAGTATAAGTCTTTGAAACACACCAAACCCAATTATAGGATTGCATAATAAGTCAGCGTTATAAATTCATATGGTTGTTAAAGGAGCCGAGTGGTTATTCCAAAAAAAAAATGATGGCAGTAAAATAATGAAATTGTTATGGCTTTTTATGAATTGCTAAAAAATATGTCTAACAAATAAGAAAGGATCCTCATAGCATTTTAAAATGCGATGAGTATGTATGCCGCTGGGAATTTTTCACCATTGGAGCCTCTCATCCAAATTCACAAACCAGTTAAAAAGTATTTTCAGGCTATAACTTGAAATGAATTACAATTCTCTTTGAGAACTTTATTTTTTTTGGTTTCAGTTTGGAAAGGAACTCTTGGATGCAACATAATTGGCCCTGGTTCAGAAGCTTTGAAGTCAAATAGTGTCGGTGAAGAGGACTTTTGTAAACTGGATTAGGAGTCAAGGGGGTAATAAGTAATCATTTTTATTCTCTATCATCTTTTACTTCTCTTTTCTTGCCCTGCATGAAAAGAGTTTGCCTTGTCTTGCTTTGTCACCCATGCCCTTAATTACCTCTTAATCGTCTGTATTAAAGTGAGCAGAGTGTTTGTCGCCATATGGCATCACAAATGCAGCAACACTTTCTTGACTTGAAGAGTACAACCGGACAAAATACACATGCGAATGTTTTTGCTGGTTACAAGAACTATGACTAACAGCAAACCCAACAAATTGGTCTCTGGCAATTGGCATTAGTTAAAAAACAAAACAAAACAGTTGAAATGAAATTACTGGAGCAAATGACAAACAAATTACGAATCTGAAAGTATTTCAAAGAAACCGTAGAAGGCCAGTGATGAATGGAAAGACAGGAGGTGAAAGACAGTGCACTTAATAGAGAAGAGACTTTTCGCGGGGCGTGACAAATGATCCTTGAAACCAGGAGCCGCTTGATGGGCCTGCAGCCTAAAAACAGGGGCGGTAATTAGACAAGCTTTCTCAAACCACAGCCAGACCAATGAGCCAAGTGCAGTCTTTTGCAGCGACGACAAGTTCAATGCGCCGACACATAAGAACCCAAAGTTGATTTTATTTTTTTCATTTTTCTGGTTGTACTTATCATACATCCTTCCATTTTCTATATCGCCTCATTATGGGTTACGGGTGAGCTGCATATGGAGCTGATGACAAATGACTTTTGGGCGAGACACAGGGTACAAGGGCACACGTAGACAAACAGCCATTCGGTCTACAATCAACTTAACATGGATGTTTAGCTCCAGGTTGTCAAGAAGCGGAGACAAACGCATGCAGAAAACATATGAACACCACATACAAACATGCAGAATATCGAATGAAAACAGCTCAGCCTTTCAAACATCACGTACACATTTGTCTTGGGTGTTCTTATTCAATTTACGATGCAAAAATAAGAGCAGATTCAGTTCCCCGAATCAAAGTCGAGAGATATAAGCAAAAAAAAGATATCTATTTGCATTTACAAGACTCGCGGAGGAGGAATCTGCAGAGTTTCTGATGCGCATTATCATTTCAGTGGCTGTTTCTATGAAATGTCCATACTCCATAATGGCAACTTTAGCTCAATTCAGCGGCAATTTATGATCATTTGAGGCCGCACACACTAGTAGTGTATTCAATACTGGTAGGAGAGGCACAGTGCAGGAATAAATTTATGACGGGTCATAAAATTGTGAACATAATATGGACCCTCTCCAACTTTTATGCGCTTGTGACATTTTACCATTTTCAGCAGCAAATTTCAAATGGGAATTCATCTTTGTTGGATCCAAATGCGAGCCGGATCGCTTAATTGGGCAACCTCAATAATCGCATCTCATGTCACCACGCCTTACTCAATAATAATTATTTATTTTAGGATTTTAAAATACCTTAAAGACGTAAAAGACCTATGCTGTATTAACCATCAGAGAAACAAGCAAAACATGTTTGGGTAGGCTAATTGCTTATCGGATAAAATAATCCTTTATTGATCCCCAAAGGGGAAATCAATTGGATGCTCGTCATTTGTGAATCAACATGAATAAATGTATCGCCCTTTCCTGGTTTTGGTTTCATTATATGAATATAAATATTGTTTGATTTAGTAAAGGGATTGTAAGATACTGGACAGGGAATGCACACTATGTATGTAAGCGTCGGAATAAAATCCGGAAAGACAAAAATAAGTGCAAGCAGGAAGGAAACAAAAGCAGGGAAATGTTGGGAGGCGGAAAACATAAGAAAAGTTTGGGAGCAACAAACCAGAAATCCGAAATAGAAGAGAAAAAGTTTACCCTCGACTTGAACAGAAGTAGGGGAAGTAAACAGACTTGAGGTTCAAAGCTTTTCGAACACAAAGGCTCAAAATTAGGTGATTGGCTGTCATGCGTGTCCAGATCAAATTAGATTTTACAGCAAATGTAAATCACAAGACATCTTTTGTGCATTCCGCTAGCCTACTCAAGAAGCAAAAGAACAATTTGAGTGGGATTGCAGGAAGCTGATAAATTACAGCGTCAGTAACCTTTTGACACCAAATGAAGCCAATTTGGACACAAGGTGATTCAAATTATGAGCAATGTTCAGCTCAAGTGCACTTCGAAACACAAAATGTGAAGGTGGCACAAGTCAAAGTGTTATGTTCAAAATCCAATGTGTTACAAGTATTTCTCTGATGACTAGGAGCAAAAAAAAAAAAAAAGCCACTGGAAAACATTATGAAAGAACCACCATACTATGTTGATAAGATCAAGAATGGCTGTCCAGACCGGTATCATGTGTGCACATCTGTGCCCTCTGACACCAAAGCAGTGACATCTGGAGTGATATATCTGCACTGTGCGAGCAAAAGGTATCATATTAATTTAATTGCAGAGAGTCAGGGCCCCGGTAGAGAGACAAGCCTAATGTGGCAACAGATGAGGGTTTGGGGTAAACAAGGATTTGGCTGTCCTCCAAGGGAAATGAGAGGACAGAGTTGGTGGATTAAAGCAAGCGGTTTTGGCTCGAAAATCACCCAACCTGCGGTGGCAAAGACTGCAAATACATGGACAACCTACCTTGGACATGAGTTGGCCTATTGGACCACACTTGGCTGTTAGGATATCATATAGCTGATCTTAATTTTCATTTTATCACATACAAGTTAGTGTGGTACGCGTAAACAAATGAAATAAATAAAAGTAAAATTGAAAAGTATTTTTAGAAAAAGTAAAACCTGTCACGTTGCGTGGTGGTGGTGGACCCCAAAAAAGCAGGCAGGAGAGAGGAGCAGGGTGTACTTGACGAATTGTATTTAATAAAACACAGAAAACTAAGTCCAAAACAAAGTCCAAAGTATCAAACAAAAATCATGACTTAAGATAAAACATAACAGTAACCAAAACATGACAAACCTGATGGCAGCAAACAAACAAACATGACAGTAGCAAACAACAGCAACAATGACCCGACCCTGAGTGGTCGGGAGGGAGTCCTTTTATGCTACTAATTGCTAAATGACCAACAGGTGTGCAGCTCAGGAAGAGCCCTGCAGTGCCACCTGTTGGTCCCAAACCGAATCATGACAAAACCAAGTCAAACTACATGTCACATTTACAAACAATCTCAAACTAACTTTGATGATAGCGAAAATGCTCTTTGTCAATTCATACATGAGATTTCAGGGTTAAATTTAAATGCATTTTTTTCCGTATTGTTGACTGTCAGTACAGAATAAAGGAAGGTCTTACGGTCGTTTGAGAGTTGCAATTTATACAATATCTGTTTTTTTGCACTTGACATATCTACATCTAACTGGAAAAAAAACCCGAAAACTAATACAGAAAACTAATAGAAAAGCCAATGAAAGCAATGAAAAATCCAAAACCATCACCCTGATCCAAATTTGATGTGTGATTAATGCAAGATGAATGGAGGGATTAAATGACAGAACACCATTCTCCAGTTTAACCTTATATGGTTTTAAAGTATAAGGACTTTTTTGAGTCGCCCTTTTGTGTAGTGTAGCGGCTGCGTTCGGATAATTTACCTTAAAATTAAAGGCTCAGTACAAAATAGAATATGTGCTCGACACATCTTCAGGTGAGCTCTGGTGAAAATGATGACTCACTTCCATCCCTCACTTGCCGGGAGAGGTTGTTTATATCTCTCCAAAGTCTGACAACTTCTGAAGCACCTTTGTAAATCTTTGTTAGATAGAGTCTCGTTTCTGTCCGGTATTCCTTATTGCTTTCTCATCCACTTTAAACAATATTTAGGCGCACCCCAAGCTACAATACTGGGCACACATAAACAGTCAAAAGAAATCCAATGCAAGCGAAAAATAGAATCCACGGTTATATGTCATTACTGAGGAAACTCTGACGTGTCACAAAGTCCTACAGAGAGACCTTTAGTGAGACCGTAGTCACATTTATACCGACTGAAATAAGTTTGACTCTGAGTACCGTGACTTCTACGTCATGTTTGTGTCGTTGTGCATCTCCGATATTCCTTTCACATACACATTATAAAATATAAGTACCTGTACTGTAGAATCAAAACAGCTGCCTGTCCTGGAAGCTTGCTGTTCACGGACGATGTGTGAGATAGATAAATGGATAGATAGTTAGATAGAGAGATATGGAAAATGGCTTCATTCGGGGGGGCGTGAATCATTTTGTCTTTTTGACCTAACCTTGTGTCCTCTGTAGTCCCGGGACTGAATCATCCAAAATGCATTCCCTTGGTCAACTTAGGTTTCAGAACAGAGATTGGCAGAGCGCCTCAGACAGATGCGCGCACACACACGCACGCACACACGCACACGCACACACACACACACACACACACACACACACACACACACACACACACACACACACACACACACACACACAATTTGCACCCAGGCATACCTCAATACACCGCAAGCCGGATTTAAGAAGAGACACACATGAACTTCCCCGCTTCCGCTGCCTCTGCATTGAACTTACACTGAATTTATTTTTGTGGAGTAGACACAAAACATATTTTAAAAATTAAGCGCATCCAGAAATGTCAACCTTTATCAGTCCCTAACAACGGCATGTGTACAATTACGCAGAGCAAGGCTATGCCATTGCAATGCACATTGTACCACTAAACAAAAAAAAAAAAAAAACATACATGAGATGCCCATGGGCTCCATGTATGCACTGCTCTTAATTGGTCCTCAAACAAATTATGTGTCAGTTTTCTGGTACCTCGATAACATCTGAATGCTTTTTTTTTCCACAGTAGTACGAGCAAGCGCAGAGAGATTTCACTCAAATATCCGTTACAGTAATCCATTGCAGTTTCAAAGTGGTTCATAGGCTGTTCTGCAGCAGATCTGTGCAACATCAAACAGAACTCACTTGAAGGGTACAGTGCAATGTGGAAGCTTCAGCTCAGCTGTACTGCTATAGTTGCTTTGATTTTTTTTTAAACGAGGCACAGTTGAGAATACTGTACCTTCATTCAAGTGGCCCGTACATAATTAGATGAGGATGTAAATCATAACTGATATCGCTTGTGTACTGGCATCATCATATTAGCATTGTCAGTTGGAAAACAAGAACCTCTCACCAAGTCAAACAGACTACAGTATTGCATTATCAGCAATTTCCATCATCATTAGCAGCAAGCAGCAAAAAAATAGACCAAAGCAAAAATGTCAAAGTAAATAAGCAATTTTACAAAGTAAATATATATTCATTGTCACTTTAATAACACTGCTCTCCACTGCTAAATGTTTACATCACATAACAAACAAGCTGAAAAATCAAGGGAACTGGGAAAGAGAGAGAGACCAAACTCCATATTTTATCCATTCTCAAAATTTCTAAATAGCCTCATCAAAACATCACAATAAACAAAACTAAACAAAATATGTCATTATTATAGACATTACAGTTGGGGTGATAATACCATTTCATAGGTTGATTACATTGATTTCATGACCCGTTAGAGCTCTCCACATCTGTACAGGTCATGTTGGTGTCACTGAAGATCTTGAGCTTTTTAATCCGTTCATGGCACTCGGCCGTACCATAATCCTGTCTGCACCGTCTCGGTGTAAACACATTATGTCTCCGGCTGTAATCAGACTAAAAATGTCCAATGGCTTAAAACTCACTTTCATAAAAAGCCCCCAGTGCATTTTGACTGAAAGGGGGGCTGTGGGAGGGGCACATAAACACTTAGATAAATCCTACCAATACCCCCCACCTTCGCCTGTCCTATGCCTGCAGCTGTGAATGTGAGTAGGGACCTTTGGTAGGGGGGCGAGGGGGCGGGGATGCTGTCACTGCACCCTGGTACGACCACCTGGTAGGTCTGACAGCTCCAAATAGATGACACCTATAAACAGAAAAGCATGCAATATAAATCTATATATTTTGTGCACCTCGCAAATCAACCATTTTCAAGAGTGAAACATACCAAACCATGCAGAAGACCACATGCTAAGTTTCTCCATGAGTGAAGACCTTATTGACAGCAATATACATTGTCACAAGCAAAGTCATCTTTGTCAAGGGTACAGTCTGCAGCTACTGGAGGGAACGTGTGTAGCAGAAATGTCATAGGCACTAATTCATTCAGGCCCTGGTAAACAACTGACAATATAGTGTAAGATGTAAGAGTAACCACAGACTTGTTTCCATTGAGATGTCTCTCACAATGTTTGGTTTTGAGGTACAGTGTTCCCTCGCTAGGTCGTGGTTTTACCTATTTTCCGGATTTTCTTGCCATTTTCTTCCTTCTGAGTTGGACTAGTCAAGAAATGTGGATTGATTGATTTTTTGGGGGAAATCTGTAAATTTGATGTGTGTTCAAAACAAGCTCATGAACATGAGGGTCGCAGCAGCGGAAATTCCCTTTGCCACCAGTGCACTGCAGAGCACGCTCCCCTCTCATTAATTTCTCAACGCAGCCTATGTTCGAAACCAATCGAACTGTTTCCATCTGGACTGCCTGCCTGACTAGTTGTAGTGTTGAGAGCGTACCCTGAGCCCCCCCCAACCCTCTAAAAAAATTAAAAAAATAAAAACAAAAAAAAATTGTTGAAACTCAACCCCTACTTTGTGAAAATTCACCTTTTGCAGAGGTGCTTGGACCATATCACCTGTGAAAAGTGAGGGAACACTGAAGAGTAACATTTAAAGACAGACAAATGGTCCAAATGTTTTTCACATTTCATCTTATATGAGAACAGATGGAATTTGTGAGTGTCAATTAATTGATTCATTGAGCCACATCTCGCAGTTGTCATGGGATTTCATAGAATGCATGTTCAAGTGTTGATGACGTCACCCTACGGTAATTGAGCGGAACTGATCATTAGCTATGTCGTTTTTGAGGTTTTTTTTCTTTCTTTTTACAACAGACAACAACGACAGTGGGCAGGAATGAACTAGAATGGGAATAATCAAGCAGGATGTTTCGCAGCCAAGACTGCAGCATGCACAACATGAAAAAAAATATATATTGAGAAGTTCCAAACTGATAATATGGAGATTTGCCGATCAGCTTTTGTTTGTTTTATGCGATGTACTAGGTCATTCTAAAGGTGTGCTTTCAAGTTCTTCCACAAGAAACTCATCCAATCATGCCTTTCCGTACTGGGGCAGAGCCAGCCTGGCACAGAAAATGGCCCCTATCAAACTGTTTCTGTGATATTGGAAGCATAGGATTATGGATAAATAATTACAATTAATGAGATGTAGGATATCAGGAGTCAAGTAAAACCCTTGAATGAATTTTGTTTGGGTTCAGTTAGAAATTATTGGAACTAAATCTTTAAAAAAAAAGAAATTGCATTCAAAACAAACCCTGCCTCAAAAATATTACTCTTGCATCAAGCTACGAACACTAAAATGTTTTCAGTAATGTTACAGAGGAATCAATGAAACAAATCAAAACAAAACAACCAAGAATGAAATAACAGCCTCAGGGTCAATGCACAGTTATGGAGTTAAAGGAAATCCAGCGGTGGTTTTGGTGTCAGAAGTTAGCTTTCAGCCTTCTGGAGATGTTATGATGCTAAATCAGCAGAACATCTGTGATGGGAGGCGCTCATCCGATCTCCCCAAAGAATCCTCAGCTTTCAGCTACAGAACCACTTCTACCACCCAAATCTGCATTTCTTCTTTACCTCTGTTCACCCTCAATCGGGGTGTTCTGCACAGCGACCAAATGGTTCCTCAATAAAGATATTTCTCTCAACTCAACTCAATGGTATTTCTAGAGCACTTTAAAACAACCACCGCTGTATACAAAGTGCTGTACATGGAGCAAAAATTATTCATACAACAAAAAAACAATACATTCATGACAAAGACAGTAATTGAGATTAAACAGAGAGTAAAGGTGCCAGGAGACAAACCGGGACTTGACCAATTCCTCCAGACCGCGCCACACAACTTTCAAAGTCATTCAGTTACTGTAACATTCACAAGTGGCTGTCTTTTAAATTGTATCCAGAACTCACAACCAAAAATGTTCTTGGTCAGTTAACTTAAATCATGATGTAATTCTTCATGAGGCCCTGACAAATATCACTAGCAATCAGACCTGTACTGCAGTGCCCAATTTTGATTGAGCACTTATGTCTGATTTCTACCGATCTGCTCCTTTCAATTTCAAATTAACCCATAACTGATTTCACTTTCTTGGAATTTGAATTTGTCATGATTCAGTTTCCTTCAGGAGGTGGAAGAGGTGTTCCGATCTTTTCTTGCATCGCAATCAAGCCACTAAGTACTCTCAAGCCGACAACTGACTATCGGATACTTCACCTTGCTCAAGCCATTGTTCATGTGCAGTTTTCGAGACGTTCTAGATTCTACTTGTTTTTTCTCGTTCCTTGTTTATTTCTCTGCATTTTATTCTCAGTAGCCATTTAGTTTGTTACGTTATTCTCGGTTGGTATTTGTCATGATTTGATTTTCTAGTCCTTTTGAGACAGGCAATTTCCGTATTTATTTTCCTAGCCTTTTCGCAAGAGCCTTTTGTTCCTCTTGTTTTATCCTGTTGTGTTGACCAGCATTATTTGTACTTTGTCGGTCTTATGTTTTGTTCATCAACCTTTTTGTACCACAATCTTATCCTAGTCTACGTTTGGTGGGATCCACCTCTACCCGGATAATATCGGAACGTGACAGAATGAGTGATTGAGGTTTATTGTGTTAGTCAAAGGCGCAAAATAAGAGGGGGGAGGGCGGGATGCATCGCATGCGCCAAGAAATTTTCAGGTTTAAAACCAAATGACCATATAATGATCCGAATCAACCAAAATAAAGAGCAAAATGGAGACCGCTATGTACAGCTCAGAGCTAATGAGCAACCCACCCATGGGTCAAGGACAGTGAAAATATCATTTCTGCATGCAAGAAGCAAGCTTCAAATTCCACATGGATGCATAATGGAGGGGGATTAGCAAAGAATGCCTCCTGTCATCTATGGATGGCGTGATGAGCTGAGGAGTGGGGGATTGAAGAAGAGAAAGAGAGATAACGGGAGGAGGAAGACAAAGACAGAACTAGGCCAATTGTTTTGATGCGCTTAACTCTTTCTGGCTTTGCGTGTGTGTTTGTGCATGCATTTGTATTCTTATGTAAACATACTTATACGTCACCACGGCTATTGTGTTTCATAGAACAAAGCAACGGGATGCTCATTATCCAGCTCTATGAGCTAGAGTGACATGTACAAGAATTATATATGGAAATGAATCGCTGTCAATTGTTAAATCTGCCAATTATTTCCATTAACTTGGTGATGAGAATTATCAGAAAATAATCACAAACACCACGTAGGTTAAGGAGGCATCTTTTGTCCTCTGTACTAAATGTAATTTAGGCAGGATTGTCATTGTGGGGGTCCATTTATGTCGACAGGCACATGTGCTCGATGCTATTACACCCCCCGCCCCACCCCTCGACGCACCTAACAATATGATGTTAAAAAGTAGACTAGACCTTAGACCAACTATAAATAGGTCTAAGTTGTGGTGCAGAATTGATCAAATGTGACAGATTCTGCACGGCACAGAACGAAAACTCCAACTAAGTGCGCAGTTAGACTGCACTTCAGGTTGGACTTGTGTTGGGCATTAAATCAGGCCCCTGTATGCCCAATTCCTATTTGGTGCCCAATTCCAGTTTATATGTACTTGCAGGTGGCCCATATCTTAAGGGATGGGAATCAAAAACATTTTGAGGAGCTGTCCTCAGTAATTAGATTCCTTGGTGTGCCTATTTGCTGAACTGACAATTCTGCTTCTCAATTCATCGCAAATGAATAACGATGTCACTTGTCAGGAATTAATTTTGGTTCTTAACCATTCCAACGTAGCGCACGTAAAATCCTTGAACAAAAACTAGCAAATTATATTATTACTCTGTTGCTACATTTTCATATAGCGTCTGAGACGGAAACATAACAGTCACTTGTCTATGAAGTCATCTCACTCTCGGCCTTACTCTCCAGGCGGACCGATCAACTCACACTGAATCCAACTGTTTCATGTGTGTAACTGTTATGTTCGTGTAACAGAAGGATTAAGAGTAAATAAATCAAGTAGAAAAGTATATATTTTTTAAAAATCAGTGTCAAAAATATGTTATCGGGACACCAACTCACGTCTGATGAAGATTTGAGGCTGACCAGTGTTAAACAATTATCATCTAAAATCTACCATAACATCTGAGACTATTTTTACACATTTCCAACCAAATAAGACCCAGTCATCAAATAAAAGACAGAACCTTTTTTGGCCAAGGTATGAATAATCTTTGGCTTGCACATACACTGAAAAAAAAATGGTGTGTTGAATTCACGCCATTTTATTTTGTCAAGTGGTTGCATAAAATAAAATCATCTGGATCCAGATACTAAAGTTGATCTTTAGTCTCAGATTCCTATTTTGATGTCAAAACACAATTCGGTCTGCAACCTAAACAAAGGGATTGGTTTCTCTGTTCCAACACTTTTGAAGGTGCCTGAATGTGTTTCCAAAACTATGAACCCAGCAGCGCGAGTCGATCTAGGTTACTGAGTCTTTACCAGTGATAATAATAGATGAGCTGCACCTTCTGGCCTACTGGGAAGTGTTTGCTCCTTCTGAGTCACTACAAGGACAGTGATAACTATTAGAAATGGGCCATTTCATGGACTGATACTATACAAACTTGCTACATTTGTTGGGTGAAGATTTGCTCTTTAAAAACACTTGAAAACGATTCGATTGCTGAAATTCACAAAAGGTAGTGGACATTGACAAATGTACATCAATTACGTTTTGGAAAGAAAACAACTAGTGTAAAAGAAATGTGATAAACAATGGCAATAACACCCACAAATAAGAATTGAAATGGTTGGAGTCTTAAATCCCGTGTAGCGGTGTGGCGACTTGACATTTAGGATGCTGACATAAGTGCGCATCATTTCATCAATTATAGAGTTCAATAAAAATTGAATATTTTCATAACCTCTAGAAAGGAAACCATCCCAAGAATACACAGGAAGGCTTTTTTTCCGTAAGTAGCGACACAAGCAACACACAGACTAACCTTTGGCAACAACCATCGTATCCATTAGGAGATTGATTCTTAACCCAGAATACAAAAGTGCATTTCAGAATAGGGGGAATATTTTAGGAATGAGAAGAAAATGTTGACTTCTCTTGACTTGTCAATACAAACTGCATTATCTTATCTGTGCTTCCGCCGCGCCGTGCCCTTGTCCCTCCAACCGAGACCAAACACCCGCTGTCAGCTGTCAATCATGTGGTGACGGACGGTGACCTTGCACAGTATTGTTCGAAACGATTTGAATTGACCTTGCCTTTTGCTTCTCCTCCTGGTTTCCTGGGAAAATTGGCTTGCAAAAAAGGTGCCAAAAAATGGCAAGATTGATTAGCCCTTAGATCAGTTGCTTTCATGGAATCCAAACCTGCAGGTGCCAGGGAGATTTTCGTAGGATTTCAATGCTCGATCACAGCATAGCATGATGGTGTTTGACTATGAATTAGCCATTTGCATCACACGCATGTTGTTTTGCTACCACCTAAAACATTTAGTTCCAAAAATGATTTTCTTATGTACACAAAATGTGTATTTTCTGTTTATGAGAAAGAAAGCACACGTTTGATTTTCACAAAAGTGATGTGTTTTTGGTTATTGTGAAGTGTCCTTGGGTGTCTTGAAAGGCGCTTATAAAGAAAATTTATTATTATTATTATTATTATTATTATTATTATCATTATTAATATCATATTAATCCAAATATAATATTTGCTTTCCAACAGACTGTTTTGCAAAGTGAAATAAATCAAATATCTTATTTAAAATCACAACAGCTACTGCCTCTCAGCATATTTCAAATTAACTTGGACTTAAATGAATGAAAGATCTGGAGCACCTGGCCCACCGGCAGGAATTGAGACATGAAATAAAATCCGTACATGCTTGCCAGCCTTTCAGTCTGGACATCTTTAACTCTTCTGTGAACTGTTGGTGGGAATTTTTGTCCACTCATCCAGAACATTTATGAGGTTAGGAGTCACTGATGTAGGGTGATATGGCCTGTCTCGCAATTTCTGCTGTCGTTGATCCCAAAAGTGTATGATGGGGTTGGGGTCAGGACAATGATTGGCACTAACACGATCTTTAGCATCGGATTCATCAGAATGGGGGCGTGAACTCCAGTGCCGGAATTAGATGTATATAACATCATTTCCGGTGCACCTCAACCGCACTCCATTTGTCTTAATATTTTCAGAGGTTGATGTGAGCAGAAGTAGAGATGTCAAAATAAACTGATTGTAGTTTACGTATATTGGGCGTAGTTTAGTTTCTGACATTATGCTTTAGACTCCGGCTCATCAATCACTCCATGGCAAGTGAAGAGGGACATATTACATTAATGTCGCCAAGTAAAGAGCCATTTGAATCCGTAACAATTAAAACCCAAGATCAATTTTCTTTTCATTTTTTTTCTCTTCATTTCTCATGCAGACACCCAATGAATGAGGTGGTCCGTTTTTGTCAGTGCATCCGCCATATTGGATGTGCCACAAAAACCGGCAAATAATATTCGTAAAATTTAGTTAAAATGTAATCATACAATCCAAAGCAACAGTTCAGTATTAATCCAGTGAGTTCTTGCTTAGCGATACTTTATACATCTACAAGGAGTAAGCGAACAAGGCATCTTCACAATGAGCGTCACTTTGCCACATCCAATACGGCTGCGGCGTCGACTTACTCAAGATGGCGTAGATGTACTGTAAATGTTGTCTAAGATAATACTCGCCAGTGACTGTTGGAAAGGGCACCATTCAACCCGATTGACTGGGAGCCGCACTGATACATGAATATATACAAATATAGGGAGTAAGTGCTGCCTGGAGGATATTAATAATTGAACACTCCCACCCACCCCCACCTCCACTCCCCCAACGTCCCCCCAATGAATTTCATCTGCCCCCCTTAACGCCGGGCTCTGGCGACAGGTCTGATGCCAGTATCAGTAAAACATTTTTGAATCATAATATTTATTTATCACTTTAATTTTGGGTTCGAGATGAATGAGATAAATCACAAGTGGAGCGGCAATAATGACTTGATTAGGAGGTTCTTGCTGTGGGAGCAGAGTACTGACAGAGACGCAGCAGCAGGGAAGTCTCCACTACAAAACAACCGATACGTGCGTGTGCGTGTGCGTGTGTGTGCGTGTGTGTGTGTTATACGTGTAATTTGGTAATTTTGTTCTTCCAGAAGAGATGGCGAATCTGTTCCTTTCACCATCAGTTCTCCTCAACAATGATCCCCCCCCCAAAGAAAAAGAACATTAACAAAGAGACAACCAGCAGCCTCTTCAAAGCTGTGAGTTTCTGAATTGGTCACTTACTGTGTTTTTCTTTTTTTTTTGGCAGACAATTTTCATTTTCACACATGGCAGCTTTGCACTCACTACCCCCCCTCCCGCACACACACACACACTCTCTCTCTCTCTCTCTCTCTCTCTCTCTCTCTCTCTCTCTCTCTCTCTCTCTCTCTCTCTCTCTCTCTCTCATGAATGTCACCTCTACTGATGGTGGCTGCCGGAATTCACACACACATCCTCTCAAAACCACTCGCTGACTTTGGATGAGGAGGAGGAAGAAGCGGGCAAAGGAGGGAGAGGGGGAGCCGGGGGGTGAGGGGATTCGGTGAGGACTGTGGGAACAGAGCAATGCCATCCAGAGGCAGAAGAGGAGCCTCTATCTTTCTGAGTCCATGTCTCTTCACTGTTCCCACAAGCGTCGTCAACGTGCTGCCTGCTGTTCTACCTCTGGATTTAAATCCGCCGGATTACCACTCGGACTCCCGCATCATTGTTGGAGGCTGCCACGTTTAAATGGGAGGCAAAGTTCCCCCGTGGACCGCACAAATGGTGACAAACACATTGATTTTTCTTGCTTTTTTAATATCTTCCTAGCATTAAAAATGATTTCAATTTTCCCGAGTGAAAGTCTTTTTATATGTGGAATCATTTTTTTGTAATGCGTGAAAGTAGTCGACTAGTTTTTGGCGACATTAGAGTTTGAGCTTGTCTATGGAGGGATTGGCATTCAAGATGTGTGAAGAAAAGCATTTTCATCCTTTTCCAATGCCATCCTTGCTTAATATGATCACAATATGACTGTTCCCTTCCTGATCTATTTGTGCCAGTGTGGAGAGCGTACATTGGACTGCAGGTGAACTTGCATCTCTCCTCGTTCCTCCATCTCAAAGGGAACCCTCCCACTAAACTGTTCCCTGTTAACCCATTTAGGGTTCCCCTGTGGGGACTTCTCTACAACCTTTTGTCCTACTCCAGATTTTGCGCAAAGCAAAAGCTACAGCAGTAAAAGGGGCACCTGGGCAGGAAGACACCCCCCTCCCAAAGTTGAGAGGGGGGTGGGAAGATGGCAGCTCTTGCTAGCTCACTCATCAGACAGAAACGGGCTGTCAAGGACGACCAAACCAATCGACCGGTAGCCAACAAGCGTAAGCCCTGTCCAAAGAGCAACAAGTCTTTGTGCCAGAAACAGATCCTGGTTCTCATCTCCAAAGTAAGACTGTGTGGGGGTCGCAAAGGTCGCAACGAGAAGAGACCAGGTGAGTCATTGCCACCATAAAACTAATGTACTGTGCATAACACTGACATTTTATGTGGCACTTTATTTGCCTCTGTTTGCCATGAACTTGGTTTATATAGATTGTGAAAAAAATATGAGTGTTTAGCCCCCCACTAAATTCCATTCTATTTTGTTTCAAGCCCAAATAACAGATCTGCATTGGATCAATGAACTGTTCCTCGGAGAACAAGAATTTATATACACGCAAATGTATATAGTCTCCCATTTATAAGGCAGCTCCTGTGAAGCTACTAAACTCAGCATGAAACATAATTAATGACCGCAAAGCTCAACAGAAACATGTGGTAGGAAGTCTGCCTGTATGAATATATCAATGCTCAGTTTGTTTTGACACTGAAGGAGATTTAACAGTTGATGATGGTGTCCTTTAAGAGATGAATTTTTCATACAAAGAGCTCTATTCTCGTATTTTTGGCTACGTGAGAAATGCACACCCTGGGAAGCAATATGACGGTGTGCTATTCCGGACCGCTTCAAACAACAACCACAATAATACGTATATTGCTATTGAAGTTGATTGGGTTTGTAAAGGTCAAATTCACAACGCAGCTCGAGTATTCGATGTCATGACGTGCAGGTGTACCGAATCGTATTGGTGTGTCTGACATGAGCTAAAATTGCTGATGCAAAACAGAGTTGGGAAAGAATGATTATTCGATTTGAATGTTCTTATTTGAATGATTCACGCAGAGTTGTTCATGTGCCTGATTCAACGATGTTTTGTAACTATTTTGGGAAGATTTAGGGTACATTTGCATGAGAAAAATGTCATAAAAAAAATAGAAGTTTTTGTTCTTGGCATTGGTGAAAAGTTCCGCTGAATTGACAATGAGCAGCAGAACTGCCAGAGGACACGAAGATTTGCATCCGGCGCATGCGCACCAGCTGCTCGTCCTCCCTCTATCGTCCAACAGCATGTTTGACTTGAGAATTTATGGGAGTACCGTTTCGCCTCTGGCCAAAGAAAAGCTACACTTTGCTACAGCAGTTTCATCAAGCTCATTATCTTGAGCTACACACGCACACACACCCACATCAGTCCTGTCTACTGACATTCTTGAAGCAATGTGACATCCGCATCCTCATGATCGTGACATGTTTTTTCAAGTTGCCGTTTTTGCCGTTCAACATGCTGTCATAAACGGACGGGCAAGACAATGTCATTGGAATCTGTTGTGATACTGAAAGTGGCTCCTGTAAAGTGCTCCGCAATAATTGTCATAATAACATGTTTCGGTTGCTCTTCAGATGCCAAATTGAATGGAAAATTACCCAATCGGTGATGCTTTCTTGGTATTTGCAAGCGCAAAACAAGCACAGAGGGGAAAAAATGTAGCTGTGAAACTGTCAGATTCTTTGATCATCTTTCACTTTGAAAGTCCCTGAATGATAGATTATCCTCTGCAATTTAGGCATAGAAAAATAAGTAGTGTGTTTCCGGTAACATGAAATTTCAGCATAGGGTCGGTAGGTCGGACAAAGTTTTTTTTTAAATCTTTTTTTCTCCCTCCCTCCCCCATCAAAAACGTAAACAAAATAACCATAAAACATAAAACAAGGAGACATTGAAACCAGTGCCGGATGCTCGTCTATCAAAGAGGGGAAGCTCAATTTTGGCCGACATCATAAAATGTGTCCGTTTATTTATACGTGAATTCTACTCTAGCTCCGTTCCTTTTCAAGAAAATGATCTGTTATCCTGTCATACCAACAAGGCGTCTTTTCCCGGTACTTAATTAGTGTCCTACAACTATAGGAACTACAATAAAACCCACCAGAAATAAAAGATTAATTTGTCGCTAGTTGTTTGTTTACAACAAAGAGTGTCGCTAAAATGATTAGAAGTCTCCAGCTCAACTCGGAACTGAATGCAAGTTGAAAAATTGCTCGGACGGATGCCTACACTAAAAGCTCGGTGATTGGCTCATTTCAATGTCAATCGAACTGGCACACAGGCTCAGACAGATCATCCAATCTGATGCAGAAGAACCTGGCGTCCGGTACCCTCCCACTGCCATCCAGTCCCAGAGACGTCGAGCCTCCGTGGGCGGGACAAAAACCAGCTTGTATCCAATGACTCGTCTCCGTTCAAAGCATTGGGACAACCTACCCTGAACTCACTACCGTTTAAAGCACAGCGAAGCTGCGGGATGAATGAGAAGGGAGTCGCGTCGTAACCAGTAAGAAGAAGCTGATTCGGAACAAAAGTTGAGCACGTTGTAGCGCATATTTAGTCAATGACATGTACACACAATGAAATTTACATTCATATATTTCATCACTTATTCTTTGACATTTTAGGGGAAGCCGAGCTTCCTTTGCAGTCCGAGCGCAATCGCCGCTGATTGAAACCCCCGCTCGGCGGCGAGAGAGTTGGGTACCCAGCGGCTGGGTGTTACAGTCATCTCGTTACCTCTGCGTCCTAGACGGCCCGTGGTGTTCGCCAAATAGTTCGTTGAATCTTTTCGATACAGCAGTGGATGCTATTTTCTTAATATTATGGTGCGAGCATACGACTGCAACACACAAAACACGCTTTAAACTGTTGTCGGAGATCGTGGCCACCGCCATGATTCAATGTTGTTGACAGACAACAGGGCAAACGACGCGCACGCTCAACGTGAATATCGCGAGAGTTTGCACCGATGTAAACGATCTAAATTCATCTTTCCTTTTATTATTTATAATTTTGTCTGTGGTTTTATTGTTCTTGTTTTGATTGTAAAGCGCCCTTGAGTGTTTTGAAAGGCGCTTATAAATGAAATGTACTATTATTATTATTATTACACAAAAATGTAGAAGGTTTGAAAAAAATGCCGACCGTGAAGTTTTTTTTCGAGGTAGAAATTCTCGGTCGGTCGGGTTACCGGAAACACACTACTTTTGTTTCTACGCCTTATCAATGAAAAAGACAAAAATGCAGCCGAATACAACTACAAGTGGTCATATTCGACTTTTAAAATAACTGCATATTATAGTCGACTCACTAAATCCATATTTCGCTTTTTTGCTTTCGTCACATACTTTTTTAATCGACATTCAGTGATCATTTTACAGTTTAAGCCCTGCGAGTCCCAGGGACTCGCTTATCAGAAACTTATGAGTCCCATTATGCATTTAGACAGTCTCAAATTTCGAATTCTGAAATGGTGTACTTATTCAATTGCAGATGATAATAACACAAACAACAACAATATACAATGATACTAGGTTTATTTCTTATAAACAAATGCTGCAAAAATGTAAATAATTCAGGCATACAAGATTTGCTGAGAAATAGGTTCTTATTTCATCCCATGGTTCAGTCTTTGAGTTCATAAATTCTCCTCTCTTTACTCTGCATCCAATAATGCAAGGCTTTCTCAAAGTCAACTTATCATCGCAAAAAAATATACATTAGTGTATTCCATCATGTTGAGAGAGACAATAAAAAAAGTAGTTCAATTATTATAATTCTCCTACGGTGATATTTTCCATTCAATTGTTTTGCTTAACTGAGCCACAATAACTATGCCCAAGCTTCACAACGCAACTTGTAGACATGCTGCTGATCATGTCCTCCGTGACGAGGCCACATACCGTCACAGTTGATTGGAGAAGACAGTGATCGTATGAGTGTTTGTTTGCCTGCAGCGCCAAAGGCTGTTTCGGAGCAGATTTATTGTGCCGCATGAGGAGCAATTATTATGAGGACTTTCTACATTATGTCTGCAGCATTTGACTTCCAAATCTGAGAAGTTTGTTTGATGATCACAAGACTGCCGCGCAGCAGATCGTTGATGACAGTGTCAAGTCACTGTATATTTTCACCCAATGCGGTGATCGTCCACGCAGCCGTAACATCATAATACGGTAACACGCTGCAAGATTGCGGATATTGCGCTCTTTATTTCTTTTGCGCACCCTGGACAAAACAACCCAAACCAAAACAACAACAACAACAACAAAACCACAGCTTGTTCATATTAGGCTACCAGATTTGTCCTATGGATGACGGTGCCGCGACAAAAAGGTGAAACGGAGACGGAGAAGATTCTTTTTCTTGCCCAGATTTGTAATTAGCATTTTGACTGCATGAGCCACCGCTCATCTTCCCCGCATGCTGTTGAAGAAATGCTGCTCTGTGTGACACGCAAAGACTTCGAAGGAGTCTTATGGAAATGCACTTGGAAAGACTTTTGGGGACTAGAATATTGTAATTGGCCGGCGACCGGTCCAGGCTGTACCCCGCCTCTCGCCGAAAGTCAGCTGAGATAGGCTCCAGTTTCACCGTGGCTCTAATGAGGAAGGGTGCCATACAACATGCATGGATTGAAATGTCGTATGGAGGAGCTGCAAGTATGTTTGCAATTCACATGAAAGGCCTTTCAAGCATAGTTTTGTGTATCCAACATATGGACAGATATGAACCACTTTTCTCTGAATTCATGGCACAGAAAAGCAAGCATGAACACCAATGCTACTGTACGTGAAAAATATATTTTCCCAATTCATTGTGCTTATTTTAATAACAACATCGCTAAAATCAACAGTTGATAAAGAAATGGGGAGCTCATTCATGGCTGAATCTTTGTAAATATTTCTTAGCCCAAACGGCTATTGTGGTCAAAATATTGACGTTTTTCCATCTGGGAATAGCTCTGATATGTTGCGATGGATCAAATAAGTTAATTCCTTTACCTGCAAGAGTTGCTCATCCTGACAGTAGGTTGGCACTTCTATCCACAAGCAGTTGGATGACACCAAGGAGGATTCCCTTCTATCTTGATGTCTTGGGGTAGCATGGAGCCATTCAGTATCTAAACAAATTTGGATGAAAACAAAAAGCAAAAACATGTTTTAACTCCAAAGGTAACTCTAGTTTGTGACAAAGAATACAGTTTAACTAAACAGGTTTTACAATATGCATGCTGCAGCACAGATCTGTTCGTCAATTAATTCTGATTATAATTAGCATTTGTTCTACTGTACTTCATTTCACATAGTTTGGCCCAACAACGCTGGACTCAAAGTCTCCGACAATGAATTGCATGTTGGCAGGATATGTTGACTTTACAATATCCTGTGGGTGGGAAAACTGATTCAAGATTAACCTCCTACATTTATACAACTCAACGCCATGTCATTTGCACACAAAATAGTTTCCCCACTCGCATGGGGCTCTAAGTAGAGCTGCGTTTCCACAAAACAACCAGGGGCGCTGTGGATTATTTGATCTCCTCTCTAATCTCAAAGGCTCTCATCTTTTTCCAAGAGGGGGAGGGTTGTCTCTACAATTGATCAAACCAAAGCATCACATTTTCCCACACGTGGGCGTGAAAAACAAACATAAGGGAAATCAGCGATCGATCGATCGATCGATAGATAGACAGATTAGCTAGATCGATCGATAGATAGGTACATAATTCTCTGGCAAGCGCTGACTCGTCAAAATTCAAAATGCACAAATACAATTGAGACTTTTCGCGGCTGTTCGCAGGGAGGAGCAAAGCAGTTGAGGAAGTACCCGAGGACCGTTTGGACCGTTTGAGCACAAATGTTAGGCCGCAGCTGGGGAGCAGCAGACCGAGTTACAAGGAGAGCTTCAGCCGAGGATGGCATTAAGCTGACCCCAAGAGATCAGGGCCGGGCAAAGTCGCTTACTCGACAACACCTGATCAGACGATGCAGTGTTGGGTAGCTTCTCATCAGAACTTTACTGAGTGTGACAGGGGTCAGAGTGAGGCAGAGGGAAAGCGGACGAGACGGTGAGGTGGGGGAGGAGGAGTCTGGCGAAGGTAAACAGATACTAATAGGAGAAAAGTCAAGATCTTAGCGATGGGAGAGAAAAATTGTGTTTCTAAGTGGGGGCTGGATGGGAACGCTAAGCAAAGAGACAGATAAAGGGGGTAATCAAACATGCAGGAAGAGGAGTAAAGAAAGATAGCAGAGGAGATTAAAGCAAGGTGGGTGGAAGTGAAAAGAGCTGTGAATCAGCCTGCCGTACAGAAAATGTGAGATAGGAAACCACGAGGCTGGATATTAACTGTCACTGCAGAAAGCTCTCAGCCACATATGAACTTTTCACTTGTACCCTTTTTTTTCGTTGAAAGAGTTGTTTCTATTGTTATATTTGATTCTCCAAAAGTTGGGAGTAGGGCTCACGTGATTGCCTGACAATTACCGATTGTCGCGGAAACCGTGATGACATGCACACAAAAAAACCCACAAAAAAATCTGATGCAGTGAAAAAAATGTTGCGTTGAATTTATTCAATTTTATTTCATCAAGTGGTTGCATGAAAAATGTGTAGGAACAAAGGCCATGTGAGTCTCATGCGGGCAAGACAAAGAGACGTGGTTTCAAACCAACACTTTTACCGAGGCTTGTCTGCGACTTGTGTGACAAGTCCCAAGAACAACAATCAACGTGTTTGAACGATCAACTTCAACGATGAACATCAGAAGACTCAAATTATCTGGAACCAAATGGTGTGAAATGACATGGAGTGATGATGTCAAAACTCAGACATCTATTCTATCCTTTAAAATGTCATCAGATTAGATCCAAGCAAAGCAACAAAGTTTCCAATCCTAATCTTTTAGGGCGTTCTTCATAAAAGTAGGAAATCTGCACAAGAGTAAGAGTTTTATTTATGCATTTACTTTCATTTCATGGCTTATCTACTTCCTCGTCTCTTGATTGCAGAAGCTTCTCATCACTTGGGGGCATGAGCGGATTGTCTGTGCGGCTTTCTGAATTGAGAGTGGGCTTGATATTTAGCTGTGGAGAAGCTGTTGACAAAGCTCTTAAGTCGTATTTAAAAGTGAGGCAGCTGAGGGATGTGTATGCAGGGAGCATCCGTTTGTTTTCCGTCGTCCTGAAGGTAGCACCTTAACCTCCCACGCATACTTGCTAAGTGGAATCAGTGGGCGCTTTGATGAAACCTGACAGGGACAGACTGAACTTCCCTCCAACAAAAGAAAGTCGGTGAAGATGGAGGACACCGATTGAGGTGCTGATGAGCAGACAAGGAAGTGGAAAGAAAAGGGGAAACAAATACGCATGAAGTCCTAGAAGTAACCAATAAAAGCTCTCAAACGACCAGAGTTATGTAACGTGTCTGGTGTGCACTTACATGAATAGTTCATGAATGCAAATATAAACAGAATAATAACATCTGACTCAACTACTGTAATATATCCCTTGGCAGTGTTCACACGGGGTGTGTTTGCTTACTACCATGCATAGCGCACAGTATGAAGTTTTCAAAGGAAATTAGCTAATAAATGCGTCGATGCATTTAGATTCAAGGGAATATGAGCGCAAAGCGCAACGTTGGCTCTCACGCATGATCACAGACGATGTTTGGCTGAAAGGTATCATAGATGCACTCTGCGCATCCTGTGCCAATCTGCTCTTAAGACACTCTCCTGCCAGATAGTTTTCTTTTCTTGGGAGAAACGGACTATTTCAACAGGTGTGCTGGCTGCGGCCATGGCCAAAAGATCAATTTAGTACAATAGCAGGATAAGTGGACCTGGGAAGCTTTAGGCGGAAACAGACCAAGTATGACCTCACCCCGAGCTCAGTTTTGTCTGTCAACTACATACAACCATATCGTAAACTAATGACTGCGCATTCGCACCACTTACCGTATTTTTCCGATTATACGTCGCTCCCGATTATAAATCGCACCAGCCAAAAAATGCATTATTAAGAAGGAAAAAACATATAAGTCGCACTGTAGTATAAGTCGCATTTTTGGGGGAGGTAGACGATGCGCCGCTTCCTCTTCTACGTCACTTACGTCAGACTCATCGTCGATTTATCAACACAGGCCGAGGGCGCCCTCTTGTGGTTTAATGTGAAAATAACATGTGAAATGACATAATCATGTGTTAATAATTTCACACATAAATCGCTCCAGAGTATAAATCGCACCCCCGGAAAACTATGAAAAAACGGATTTGATAGATGTATTTGGTCTCCGTACATGTGCACGTACGGCGGGAAAGAATAAGAAAGGAGGTGCGGGTAACGGAGACGTAATCGCCAAGGAGGTGAGAAAGTGTAGGTCTTGAAAATATAAGTCAAGGAAAACCCCCATTGTTTGATTCGGTCAGAGACGACGATCAAATGTCCTTGGCTGCTCTGTCATGCAGCTCCTAGTAATTACCTCCGGCCCTCTCAATAGAAACTCAGCTAGGCAACACACTGAGCTTGAATCAAGCCAGATAAATACATTCATGCAATGATAACTAACACGCACCCAACACTGATTCGTGATAAACCTCAACTACTGCTTATTTTTCAGAGCAATTACATCGCAGGGAAGGGTTTAAGAATCCTTGATGGCTGCAGTGATGCACGAAGTGATTGCCTCGGCGTCGGATGCGCATTGAACTCATTTGTACAGACGCACATCTAATTGCTTGGTGAATGGTGGTACTATTAGGACGAGGCCTTATTCCTCCCATGGGGTTTTCAATACGATTATTGGTGTTGAATGTAAATTGATGAGGGGCATCCCTGCATGCGTAGACGGCGAAATGGATACCGCCGAGGTGTAAGACACGCTCAGGTTAATCAACAAAATATTCTCGACGCTCTATTTACTTGGATGGTATGGATTGATTGATTTATTTTTATTGTTGTCGCAGTGAATCTTATAAGGCATTTCCATTTGAAGAAAGCAGCAACTAGCATGTTTTTTTTTCTTCCTGTCAACTGCTATTGTTGTTTCCGTTCATATGTGATGAAGGTCGCTCGGGAAACGGGTCCGCTGATGAGTAGACATGTTGTGTGTACCACTTGTGCCAGTGATGTACACAAACAGACAGGGAGGTCTCTTTTGTGACCCACACTCCACTGACCTGGATCGGCTAATGTTTTCTGTCACTCAAGCCCCACATGGGTCTTGTGAGTGATAAGCAACATCATACACAGCCCCTTGCATGGGAAATATCCACATGTCTGGGACAGCAGAATGTGCCTCTGGAATATTTATCTGAAGTTTTACAAGAGAGAAGTATGTGCTGAAAGATATCATGCTGCCGCAACCAAATCAAAATGTGTAAAATATTTAGATTCATAAAAGACAAACTACATTTTTTAACAAAACAAACAAAACAAAACAAAAAAAGATTTTCAGGTGACTTACACGATAAGACAGAGATACAGCACTGATGGTCTTTTCATGTGAAAGTGAAAGCTCCCTAAAATGAAAAGTGAATGATGAATCTAGTGAGTCTGGGAAGCTCCACAAAGGAAGAGATATCATTTAAATGTAAGTGAAAAGTCAAAAGTATTGTACTTTCAAGCAATTATGGCTAGGATGACAGTGTCCTGATATACAGTGGACAGGAGTATACTAGTGTTCAAGGTTGTCACTTGTAAACTGTGTGTCGATCGATAAATCCATGCATTTTCTATCCACTCGTCCTCATTAGAATGGCGGGTTTCACTGGAGACTTCTCCTAGGTGACTTACACACAAGACTGGTTGCCAGCCAATGGCAGTTATTATGCTATCGAAAAACAAAAGTTTTATTTTAAGTTTGCTCACTTGCAAATGGAGCAAGCGCGGATGCCTTTGCGTTTGCTGTTGGAATACATCTGTAATACCCAAAACACAGAAGAGTCACTTTCTTTTCTAGATAGTCATCCTCTTTTCTACCTACAGTCTGCGGTGCAACCCGGGCTACATTTGCATCGCTGTGACAGAAACACAGCCTTTCTGCTCATGTAAACAAATGTGCGTTTTGCTAATCCGACGGGAGGTAGACTGCTGTCACAACATGTTACTTTCCGTCAGTGCGTGCACTTCTCCAGGACTTTTGGGAGCAGTAGGGGGTATGACAGTCAGCAGGACACAAGCCATTAAAGCTGGAGTTCAGCATTCTTTGAAAAAGCAGCGTTACATAAGGATGTCGCATGCTTGCAAGGTACGTGGAGACTAGAAACAATTAGTATTGTTGAGTAAAAAGACCGTAAAACAAGTCAGGAATCTCGTTCTTGTCTATTGTCATGCTGCATTTAAACCAGGAATAGCACTCAGTATTGCAGACGTTCGCCAAGTTTGCGATTTGAACATTTTTTTTTACACCGCACAAGTCAAAAAATGCATCATGAAGGAAAAAAAAAATTGGTGTGAGGAAGTGAATTCCAAATGCAGGCCTCCGTGTTGACAGCAGCAAATGTGGACCTGTTGGATGAAATTTCCGCTTTAAACAACGGAAGTTTTTCTTTTTAGTTTAAAATAGCTTACACAAACCCGTGTCACATTGTGGCCAAAGGTAGAACCCTGGTGCCCGTGCCTTTTGGTGCGATTAAGCCTAAATTATTGTGCGTAAATTGTAATACAGTACATGTAGAATGCCAGTCATCAATGCCAGTAAAGCTGGTGATGTGTTTGTTTATTTATTTATTTATTTATTTATTTATTTATTTATGTATTTATTTATTTATTTATTTATTTATTTATTTATTTATTTATTTATTTATTTATTCCTTTATTCCTTTATTCCTTTATTCCTTTATTCATTTATGTATTTATGTATTTATTTATTTAAAAGTGTTTCTTAGACTAACATGGATATCCTAATTGTAGCACGACTACCAGAGCCATCTATAGAATTTCTGCTTCAGTCTGCTTTTGTTTGTGGTGCACAGAGCTGCCATTCTGAACAAACTGACATCTTCATTGCATGTCGCAGCGATCTCTCTATCTATCCCGTGCCTCCTTAATTCCCCTATTTTGTTATCTCCCCTTTTTTCATCCCTCACTTTGACATTTACTGACTGCTCTGATTGGATTGTATGTCATGTTGTTAGAGGTTCAACTCAAGTACAGTATATTATTAAAAAATATAAAGGAAATAAAGGGGGGGGGTTAAGGAAGATGGTGGATTTGAACTAGCAGATGTGAAAGATAGGAAATTCTCAGCAGCATGCATGAAACGATGGGACCGGGTCGCATGTTTCGACCCTGGAACATTTCCTGAGGGAAACGGTAATTCAGATCTCATCACTGCATCATCGTCGTGCCAGTTTGTTGCCCCCTGTGCTAGTCACCAGAAGACAAGACATATTGCACAGTTTACCAGGACACTCCTCGAGGGCTGTGCGCGAGGGCATAGGAGGAGTTTGGAGGAAGAGCAACACCCACACGACTCCCTGGTCCTGCTCCTTCATCCGTGTTCACCTCTCTCATTTGACATACATTGAAAAGGAATGGTGAGATAAATAAATGTGAGCAGTGAAAAGAAAAAAAATGAGATGAGTCACACAGGACCTGCAGGGTTCTCCTTACTGTTTGAATTACCAAGAAACAGGAGGTGAGGTTATGTCTGTTTCTTAAATTAAAATGAGCTGCAGGGTGTTCGCTCATTAAACATTCACTCTTTTCACCCCCCCCCCTTCCTGTTCTCCAACACCAAGGTTCCTGATTGCATCTTTTATGTTGCTAACTCTCCAACTCGCTCTCTAAATTTAGCCTCTGATGACCCCAGCTATAGCTAAAAATGCATGTGATAGCAAATCATCACATTATATGGAGGCTAAAACAAAGTGTATTATTCATCACCTGGTGTGTCTTACAAGGGTTTTGGGTATGAGTGTGAAATGCACCTCGGGCGATTCTTTAATTAACTGAGAGTCGCTAAAACTTAAGCGTTTATGCTGAATAACTGTTTGCAATGAGACTTCTCTGGAGAGGACAGCTGTTAACTGCATATTTTTTACTCACTATAATATGACAATCTGAATGAGAGTTTCGAAAAAAGGCGGGAGTTTCTTTCAGCTACAACATAATTTGTGTGTGACCCCTTTTGAATGCCGCATATTTGAATGGGAGAGCAAAGCGCCGTGAGTGATTCTGCCGGGCACAAACGAGCGAAATTTTTATGTCAGCGTGTTAACATGCTCGCAGAACTGCTGACATGCTGATGTTTATTTGCCACAGCGAATCTTTTAGCTGATTTATTAGCAGGTTAAAGGTATGAAACAAAACAAACCGTTGAGCCATATGACAGCGTGTCTTGAAATGATGACATGATCAATTCAGTTGCCGCAGTTTGATCTGAAAGGAAACTGACTTGAAAAGACACGTTAAGGGAAGAATCGTGGCAAACCATACAATTACAATTGTAGTAGTGTCATTGCACGGTAAGCAGAGAAGAAACTTTGTATCCTAAAACGCCTTGAATTTGTGTTCTGAGATTATTGCAAAATGAACTAATGGAGATGTTACCTTGTGTTCATTTGCAGAGCCGCAACTAAAAGGCATTGTATCCCGCCTGTATAGCCAACATGGATACTACCTTCAAATGCAGCCCGATGGCACCATTGACAGTACAAGAGATGAGAGCAGTTTATTTTGTAAGTGTGTGTGTGTGTGCGTGCGTGCGTGTGTGTGTGTGTGTGTGTGTGTGTACGGTTCTGTTTAATCTGTTGCGTCGTTTCAGTCAATCACACGTCTAAGGCAAGTCTATTACCTTCATAGCTACAACGTTGATAATTCTAATTCCTGCTGCTGACATGATGTGAATATTATCCTAACCCCCAGAAGTCTAATTTGATCTTTTCAGCCCCAAATTATGCAATTTATCCTGCAGGTAGAATCAAATTTGGAGGTTTTGACCCTCGGCACAAAGGCGTATACTCACACTGCAGTAGCAGTTGATTCAGCCAATTTGGAAGAAATGTTCCCCATCTCGCCTTTTTCTTCTGTCTTAGCTTTGAAGCAGTGCACTGCTCGGGTGCTGTGTCGAACTATCCACTTTTAGCTCAGCTCCAAGCCCCATTTGCTGAGGTAGAGCATCCCGCTCTTATTCAGTTTTAGAGGGTGCGTTAAGCTTAGTGAAGGTGACACGGTGTAGAGTTTGCTGCAACATAAACTCTGAGAGGTCATGGCATTTGGGTAAAAAGAGAGCTGTAGCATGCAGTAGAGAGACTGCAGCCTCCAAGACTGCGACAATGCAGAAAGAGAATGCAGAGGTTTTTAGCCGTGCGTGAGTTTGCCGTTTGAATTCAGAGTTGTCTGACTTTCTATTTTCTCTCCTTCTCTATCTTCCCTAAACTGTTTTATCCAATTTAGCGCAGTTTAACCTAATTCCTGTGGGACTGCGGATTGTGGCAATCCAGGGTGCAAAGACGGGGCTGTACCTTGCCATGAATAGCGACGGATACCTCTATACTTCGGTAAGTATGCTGTGCAGATCAGTCTATGAAAGCCCAAAATATTGCTGCACGAGTTTGTGACTTTGGGAGGTAAGCTTCGCACCCCGCTACGCATGATCCTGATCACTCCAAAGCTTTTTAGTGGCTACTGATAAGCGTTTCGCTCTGTAATCATATGAAGAGAGGCAATACACGGAAAGCCTTTATCACTACTGTCATTTTGGATTTAGAGGTTCACTCTGCCACTTGGCAGTTACATGTTTCGTATTGGTCTTTTGTCTAAACGAATTCAAATGTTGGATTTACGGATAGAAACTGTCAATAATAAAACTCATATTAGCCTTTTTTTTAATATGCGTGGGAATTGTGGCATATGTATGACTAAAAACATTAGGCCCCACATTTTTGTCAAAATTCACTTTCAATGTTAAATGACACCTGACTTGTGAACATTTTACTGAGTGACTTTGACCACGAAAATATGTTCAATCTTGAAATACTATATTTCGGCATTGCTGTGCCTCAAGGGAAGATGTGTGCCC
Organism: Hippocampus mohnikei; assembly: GCA_026261675.1. Taxonomy (NCBI): domain Eukaryota; kingdom Metazoa; phylum Chordata; class Actinopteri; order Syngnathiformes; family Syngnathidae; genus Hippocampus; species Hippocampus mohnikei. Next base: position 8,984,285 of record JAKGUB010000325.1, read on the forward strand.
CTTAGATCTGGGGTAAAAATGGCTCGGCGTTTGAGGAAAAGAACATCATGTCAACAGTGAAGCATGGTGGCGGCTGTCTGATGGTCTGTGGCTGCTTTGCTAACCCAGGACCGAGACAACTTGCTGTGATATTAAAATTGGTTGGATGAAGTTTTGTGTGTGATAAATATGCATGGAACACAGAATTCAGGAAGGGCGCAAATACTTTTTCACGGCATTGTTGTTCTGTACTTTTGCTATCACGTGTAGCAGATCGAATTATTTCTGGATTTAAAAAACCCTGGCGATAATCAGGCGAGGATACGGCTATCTGTCCAAAAACTAAAACTGTGGTTTATCACAATTCTTCTTCTTTTACACTTTACTTCAGGATTAGGGGAAAATATTCACGGCACGGTCGATGCATATTATTTGGTGACCAGACATGGTTTGTTTTATGTGTTGGTTTTAGTGCAGGATAGAACAATTATGCGCAAATGCATGTGAAATATGGCAAAGGCACAAGCTCTCATTATCCTCTGAGCTGCACTGCTTATTATGCTTTTCCTCCGCGAACAGTGTGGGGATTTCCTCTGCTGCAGTCAATAGCTGTAGTGCAGCCCACATTTTTTTTTCTGAGAGAAACACACATTTACATACACGCTTGCATGCACACACTCCTATGTAGGTGCTTTACAACTGAACACCTGTCTTTTGGTATAATATCATGCATATTTGATTTTATGACCCCATATTTTCCTCTCGAGTGTGTCTAACGTTCCGATTTAACGGTGCAGGAATGGATTGAAGGTAGAACGGCACAGTGCATATATTTCCGCTCAAAGGCCACGCTCTGCTGTGCTTTGCTTTTCCATTCAAAAGAATCCCAAGAGAGTGAAAACATTTTCATCGGACACATTTTCATCGGACACATTTTCTTCCAGAAGCTCATCACTGGCCCACTCGGAGAGGCGACAAACAAATGTTTTCTTGGCAAATGTCTTCGTCCCCTTACAGAGTGAATACTACCTCTTCTATTGTGAATATCGCCAGCATTCTATTCGATTGACAGGATTGGTCTATGCACACGTACGTAAGACCAAGGGATATTTGTAGTACCTGTCCATAGTAATTTGCTCGGGTATAAAATGCCTCGAGCAATAATGATACACCCAAACTTTGTTTCCTGGGTAGCGTGGATAATTAAAAAGATGAGTGATTACTAAAGGCAGCAGGTGTCACAGAAGGTTGGAGAGAGAATGGAAGCTGCTCCTCCCCTCTCAGCGACGTACCAATCTGCCAATCAGAAGGCCACGGGACACAAATCATCACATTATCATCCGCATGCTTTATGTATGTTACCGTAAAGCTTCCGAGACAGTATTGACTATCTCATGTGCGGATAAACCTTTTTAATATGCACATCCATGTCCGACTGACTTACGTAACACGGTGCGCCAAAGAGCAGCTGCATCTGGCCTCAAAACAACATCAGCAATATATGCGCTGCTGCTGGCTTTGCATCCTTTTCCGTGCATCCTTTACATGCACGCGTCGGTTTGCGCCCTAAAGAAAAATGCTGTGATAGTTAGGTTTTCATGACATGGGTTTTATGTGAAGTGGGTTTGCTGCGGTGGTATTATGGAAACATGGTGAATTGGGATGTTTCGGAGGCTGGGCAAACTCATGCTTTCAGTTTATGCCCACGAAGCTCATGGGATAGTCAATAAGCACAGAGAGCCCGTACAACACTGTGACCCATGTTGTCTAAAAAGGAGAATGCAAATAATTGCATGTCGGATTTGCAGCCAGAACATCTTGAAGATTCTGGAAGTGCCTCTACATTTGCAAGGCACCGGGTAATTCTATGCATGAGGACAAAAGCGCAAATAAGACATTTGAAATTAGGGATTGATATTCATTCTGTTCTTGATTATATGCACCGTGACTATCAAATTTTTGATTTTTTGCCCCGTGAGTTTAAATATGTTTAACACTTTACTTGTCCTGTTTGGACGTATAAGAGCAAGCAAGGCTGATGGCAAGGAGAGTTAAGCGTTCTGAAGGAGGTAGGGGAGACGTAATCAGAAATGAGGGTTGTGTCTTGGCGGGGATGAGGAGGAGGGTGCATTCCTTCATCAGAAAATGGTTTCGTCGCATCTTGTCGCTTCTCAGCACGGACGCCACATTGTACCTCTCCCATCTGATTTCATTTAAATTCATTTTGGCATGGGACGCATGAGGGAGGCACCGTCTGGTATTCACATATGGAAGGGTAAACACATTTTTTTTAATTGAACTTTCAATTAAATAAATATACATACATACATACATACATACATACATACATACATACATACATACATACATACATACATACATACATACATACATACATACATACATACATACATACATACATACATACATACATACATACATACATACAATACGGGACTAACAATTCATATGTTGGCATAGTCTCTTTTCACTTGTGTAAATGTCTACTGTGCACAATAACTACAACAGAAATAGAATACGTCCTCGGTAATAATCAGTCTACATGGTTTCATTTGGTGAGGAAGTAAGTACCCGCTGGTTGACTGTGGACCGTCTTGTGTATTTCTGTTCTTAGACTTAGCCAAAGATTATTTTTTTGTCATCGATATGCCTAAAAAATCAATTTTCAGTCAAGGGGGTTTCAAAAATAGATGTAATAACATGACAACACTTTTTGACCCTGTATGCTAAATGGCCATGAAAAATGAACAATGATTGTATAATCATGCCTGGATTTTTGTTTTTCTCAACTAATGACAAATATTGCTTTTGGGATTACATGAATGAAAGACAGCTGATGTGGTTTCTAAAGGTTGGTTATTTTCAGCGAAGTGATTATGAAGGGTAATTAAGGGGATTACTTGCAAGAGGGGGGTTATCCCTGGTGTTGCTTTTATTTCAGAGGTTGAACTGAAGGGCATTTTGTTAGAATGATGGTTTCTTTATGGAGAGAGCTGTGTTTGTCATATCAAGGGGCACAGAATTTGTCAGCCAAAAATCTTCGTTTTTTTGCTCTCAGGCGAGACTGTCTACTTGTCTGTGTTCTTATCTTCTACTTTCTTCTTTACTTTCCCAACTTTCCCCTTTTTTGTCTTCGACATCTACTGCCCTCTGCTCTCTGATCGGATTAATAATAAATGAAGCACATCGCCAATCGATCCTCTCCTCTTTGCATTAGCCAAAGCAGAGGGTATCAAACCTGTCAGGGGCTCCTAAAATAGCTCCTAAAATAGTGGTGGTCATAGTAGTGGTATAGTTGGTTGAATGAGAAAAGCCCCGGGGCTTGTTTTGCTCGGTTCAGGGAGCAGGCCTTAAATGGGCATAAACTCCTGGAGCAGCAGAGTGGACAGAGAAAGGTCACCAAGTCCTGAATTGCCTTGTCAGCTAAAGGATGATGCCTCCCAGAGAAGGAGAAAGGTGATGATCTATGATAAGTGTGAAACCGGAGGTCTTGTATCACATCTCTCTCTACCGTTGGCTCTTTGCTACGGTTTGTTTATGCCAGATGGTGGCCCTCGAGCTCTTTTCTTTCTCCCCAAAGTCTTGTAGAAACTCACCACCGTTTCTGCAATGTTGACGGCAATTAATCAATTCACCAGATTGGCTTTGCCGTCTGACAGGAGAAGGACCCTGACAAGACTGATAGAGACTAAGGAAGATGTATATCTGTCTCGACTGCTTAATATCAGCAGTCAACATGATACAAGGTTCAGATGTCCTGATGGAGGAGAGAGAACACACCCGTGGGGGCAGCGGTGTGGTACAGATTTGGGGCTGGGAGGGGGAAATGATCATTTGTGACGATTGACTGAATGGAAGGATTGGATTCGAGTTTTGCTCCTTTGATTTTATGATGGTCATAAAGATGGAGCAAACTATGCTTCATTGACAGAACATCCAAGATGCCATAAGTAGTCTTTAGGATGGTGGAATGTACGGTGGAGGGTTGAGTCAAACATAATTTGAAGGTATTTGTACTTTTACCATGTGCTTCTCCTTATCCATCAGTGAAGATGACGAATAGGAAATCAGTGCCGGTCTCGACTGACCTCGACAGAATATCCAAAGTCAGGCAGGTCAGGGACTGAGACAAGCCCAAGACTTTTGAAAGTGGAGTCAGAGACAGACCAAGACTTTCAAAATGTGGTCTTGACACCGGTCTCGAAACCAAACACTTGAGAAACACATTTCTCAAGTCAACTATGACAGAAAGGCTCCCTGGAAGTATCTTGAGTGTTACAACAGTGACATAATTTTGCTTCCTCACACGTATTTTGCTCGCTTCTGAACCAAATGTAACTACCGGTAAATAAGACATGTTTTTATGACCTCATCATTCTGCTGTATACAAGATTTATTCAATGACCTTCACCGCAGAGGTTACATTTTCATTGGCTCGGGTTTGTTTGTCTGTTTGCGTGCTATTACTGTCAACGACATATCGTCTTGAAGTTGTTTTTCCTCCTAAATCTTATGCAGATGTCATGCTGATTTCTTGATTTGGCAGCAATGTACATAAAAATTCGATGCAACATGTTCGGGCTTTGATATTTCAGTCAAACTGTCAGATGGGGTTGTTACTTTCGTAGAATTTTATTTAACAATGTTCTTTTAGATCCAGATGAAAATTCTTTATTTGTATAAAACAATCGGTGTCCATTGAATAATGGTTGTTGCGCGTATCGTCTTCTATTGCCTGTGGGAGGTTTAATGATCAGCAGAGATGTTCATGTTGTTTTGCCATGTACGGCATGAATGTTCATGTTTTTATACCCAGAGGATAAGGATGTCCATGCTTTCAAACGTGCTTTCTTTTTACATGTTCAAAGACTCCAATGATGCTTCTCTGATCTCATGACAATTGCACGTAATGTGGCTTCCCTTGCAATCGTTGCTAAAGTGAATGCACCTCTGCCCCGTTCTCCCTTTTCATGTTTATTTCTAGGATCACTTCACTCCGGAGTGTAAGTTCAAGGAGAGTGTGTTTGAGAACTACTACGTCACATACTCCTCAATGCTCTATCGGCAGACCCAGTCTGGTCGCGCTTGGTATATCGGTATCAACCGTGACGGCCAGGTCATGAAGGGCAACCGGGTAAAGAAGAACAAAGGAGCCGCGCACTTCCTGCCTAAAGTTATCGAGGGTCAGTTTCCATTTTTGTCCCAAATTGTCAACACCTGATTTGTGGATTTTTAATGCCCATCCCTTCAATGTATAACAATGTCAATATGTTTGTCGGTAATTATGGGCATTATTTCTTTGCTGTACAGTTGCAATGTATAAGGAGCCATCGCTACATGAGCTCACGAGTGAGCCTGTGAGTCCTCCACGGAAGACAACCAAAACATCAGATTCCCCGTCCTTAAAAAATGGACGGAAAGAAGCCCCCAAGGCTGATGCCTCATAGCACAGGAGACGGAGGGTGGGTCAGAGGGCAACAGTGACACTTGGAACAAAGTCAGCCATCATCCTCGGAGGATGGCCGGGTGAATGTCTCTCATGGTCCAGAAGTGCACGATAAGATGCTGAGGGATGAAGGGTGAGCAGTCCATCAGCAGACAACACAATGAGAGAGGAATCTTCACTCCCCGCCCTTGTCACCACAGAATGACAGACCTGGACCCTGGCCGCAGCAACTTTCAACCGCCATCCCAAATGTTTGTCTCCACTGAGCCCCTTCGAATTTCCTGATACACAGGCTGATTAATTTCTCGGTTATCATGCTTCATGGTCACCGTGACACTTTTGTCTTTTCCCCGCGCCTGTGCAGCGTTTGCGCTATTGCATTGTGATATTCACCATCCGCACGTTTACAAAGCAGTCTCGACTTCATAATCCTCACCCATGAGCCCACTCTTGATCCCTAAAGTTGGTGACTGTGGCGCCCAGCCGGCTTTCCCCACACCATCTGCCGACCAGCCCGGCTAATCATCAAGGTCAGCTAAAGCTCAACATGAGATGAAGCAGCTCAAAAGAGTCAAGATGGCAACTGGAATCCTGGGTCAAATCAAGTCAGATGGGGATCAGGGAGAAAGTGATGACACAATCTCACAAATACGATTCCTTCGGCCACGCAATAGCCATCAATACTTCTTGGCCATTGTTCAGAGAAAATCAAAATGAATTCCGCGATTTGAAATCTGTGACGGCGGCACGCTGGTCAGCTGATGAGCACGTTGGCCTCACAGTGCAGAGGTGCAGGGTTCGATTTTGGCTCCGACCTTCCTGTATGGAGTTTGCATGTTCTCCCCGTGCCTGTGTGGATTTTCTCCGGGCACTCCGCTTTCCTCCCACATTACAAAAACATGCATGGCAGGTTAATGGAAGGCACTAAATTGTCCCTAGGTGTAATTGTGAACACGTATGGTTGTTCGTCTATGTGTGCCCTGCGATTGGCCGGCAACCAGTTCAGGGTGTACACCCGCCACCTTTGTGAGGATAAGCGGATTAGAAAATGGATGGATGGAAATCTGCGACTTCACAGTTTTTAGTCATAATTAAATATTTCCTGAAAAATAAAAGATACTAAAATACAGCAAAACCATTCACTAATCTTCCATATACTACCCATGAGATCTTAAATCCGAGTCCCATATGGGCCATAACTCGGTATCATCAAAAAATGACTGAGGCACAGAAAGAGAATAAGTGACATTCTCTTCCCAGCCTTTCTACCCATCAGGCGATCGCTTATCATTAGAGAGCTAGCTCAAAAGCTACACATCAACAACTGGGTCATATTTTCAATCCAGTGTGGATCAGAACCTAGTCATCTAAAAAAAAAAAACGAGCCGAGGTGTATACTTCACTCAGCATCTGCTGTCAGCATAAAGCCGAGTTTGAAGGCAAACATCAAAGCCAGAGGCGCCTCGGAGCAGGAGCACTTGTTATTCTGACGATGTCTGGCAGCTTATCCACCCGCTCGCTTTATCAAATCACCTTGGAAGAATCACCCTCAAAAACGTAGCCGTCCTAGTGGATGTCTTGGTGGGACTGTGCCGTCACCCCTGTGTATTGACGTCTGACTCCGACGATACACTTGATACTTGTGGATGAGTGTCGGTGCAAGGGAAAGAGATACTGCAGGTAACCTTAACCGCGTCATTCGGAAAAGAACGCAACGCTGTCTGTGGGAGAATAAGAGTCTTTTATGAACCGATCACTTGTGAGTCACACAGAGGGGGATCCGCACGTATCCTGTTTTCAGGTTTTAGATTTGGCTCTCTAAAAAAAAGAAATAGGACAATTTTACAACCGATATGCAATGACCTCGCGTCAATCTGGAATTCCAAGAGGGAACGTCACTCATGCAATCTACCTCGGGACAAAAGATAGCTACGTTTCATCATGCGCTTGGATATCACCAGCAAACATGCACCACATTGTAGAGAGAAATGTAAATGGCAATACTGTATAATCATGGCTATATACGCAAAAAATACATAAACGACTCAGTAAATAAATATTAAAAAATAAATAACATTTGCGGTTGTCCTAACAAAAATTTAGTTGAGTTTTATACAAAAAGCATTGTGCCACGTTTTTATTTATTTTTTAGCTAATTTGAGTTTCTTCTTGGAAATAATGGCAATAGACTCCTGTGACTTTCTGTGGCAATAGATATTTGTATGCATTGTAATATATATTCAACACATTTGCAGATTGGGCGATGGCAAACCTTGTCATTGTTTTTGTGTAATGGTCTCCTAGATTTTGTTGCAATTAGGGCCGATAATCTTTTAACAGAAAGTCAATTGGAGGCCTTAACAATTGTTATGTACACAGTCTCAAATTGAATGTTAGACTGTAAAGAACAGGACTGAAAAAAATACATATAAATGCACCCATACAGTAGTTGCATAACGTACGCTGTTGTCGACGAAAGGCCACATAGATTCTTGAGGAATCCTGATATTGAATTTCTACCGTAAGATATGCAAGACGTTTGCCAGGAACGGACGGATGAGGCATGTTGATATGATAATGGAGCACGCTTGGCACAGTGAGTTATTTATGACACGAAGGCTATGGATGGAATGAATTGCATATTTTAATGAAGTCCTCTGTTTTTTTTGGGGGGGGGGATGCGTGTGTGTGTGTGTGTGTGTGTGTGAGTTTCAAGGGCAATTTGTGTCCCCAACCGTGTGCTTTGTCATCGGTGCGGAATAGAAAAGGAAAACGCAAATGATCCCTCCTCAGTCCCCGCGTAGCAATAATTTTAAGTACTGTATGATTTCAAGGTGAGAATAGGGAGTATGGAATAGGTTTATTTAGCTGTCATCCGAACAAAGATGGCAAACTTTATGACTTTTTTTTTCAAAATACCAGACATTCATTCCCCTAACCCTCTTTATAAAGCACTGAAAGAAGCCCCTAGTGCTGCTCATCGTGCTGAAGAATGCCCACGCAAGTTGTCAAGACAGCAATGGAACATGTAGACAGACAGGAAAAAAGAATGTTAAAAAAAGGGGGGGGTTTGAATGTGAAGTAATGACTTTGTTTGGAAGTAAAAATGTAAAAAAAGAAAACAGTAAGTTGTAAGAATGTGGAGCAATTCAGGAAAAAAACGCTTAAACACGTGTTTGTAAAGTGTGTGCACGCGCACCGTTGATTAAGAATTGGGCAGGACAAAGACAGAGCGGAGGAGCGAAACAAAGGGCATGGGAAACAATGATCGATAGACTCGATGAAACACAAACAAGAGACTTGTGATGGTTGCAAAAATTACTTGAAGGTCTGGCAGAGACAGCAAAATCCATTGGTTCGCAAACAACTCAGAGGCAGCTGTGTGGAAAACACACTTTCTTGTTTCTGCAGATCAATTACAAAGACACTCCTCTCCTGCTGACCTGTATCGTCTGGTTAAGAAAAAAAAAAAGCATGGCCAGACAGACTATTTTTTTAGGAATTACATATAAGTTGAGGCAAAATTCTTCAAATAAACCAACCCCGCCCACTCGGATCACTTTTTAGAGGAATTGACTTTGCAAGGCCTGGACATTAAAACATTAACCGACTGTCCAAAAAGACAACAACCCACAACTGCAGTGGTCAATGCAAATCACTGCATAAAACGCGTTCAATGATTTCAAGATTGAAATAAGATTTTCATCGGGGACCTGGATTGCTGTCACTAATCACAGTATTTTAAAGAAAGAATCGCAGCAGAGATTAAATCCATTCCAAGATACAACACAATACATCTTTATTAATATAGCGCTTTCGCAACAGCCGCAGCTGTAACAAAGCGCTTCACAAAACAAATATCAAAACAAAACAAAACAAAACTAACTCACAACAAGCAGGTGTTTGAGTCACATCGCTGGCTCGCTATTACACTCCAAAACAAAAAATGTCTCTTTTGCCTCAGTTCATTGCAAAAGCAGCCGGGATATCAGCACCAATATTGCAGTACTGTATCTGCATGTTCTTTTGGTTTGCAAAACATGCATGTTGAAAACATGGACATCAGATTAGGGGAACATCTGTGTACAAGTAGCTCCCTCTATTGGAAATTGTTATTTGTTTTCCAAAGCCACCACTTCAGTTGGTGTTCAAAACTGCACTATGATGTGATTTCGGAATCTTGGATCAAATGTGAATGATTATTTGAACGCAAAGAAAACCCAAAACAACTAAAGTAAAAATGAAAATAATACCAACGACAATAAAACGGCAACAAACAAGCAAAATTAGCCCAAGTGCACCTCACAAAATTTTCCATGCTCAAAAGGGAAGTGGGAAGAACTCGACACTTGTTAAATTGTGAAAATAACATTTGCATTTAATTTTAAATTGATTTATCCTTGATTGGTTATGATAGCCTTTTCAGCATATTATTTGCAGTACAGTACTCCAAAATAATTTCTATTTTACACCCCCACGGAATAATTTGTCACTGACAACACAATGGCTATTTACTTGCACTTGACAGTCAGTATGTAGAAGAGTAACTTTTACATGTGCATTACATGCAAACTGGAAACTTTCGAATGACTGACTGAGGTATAAATTCAATTAATCAACCAAGTGACAAAATGATCATTCTGTTTGAGAAGGAGGTTGATTTAGTATTTTGAGTGATTTTTAGTTCAAGGTTCCACAATAATGTTTTGTTTTCCCAGATTTATGCAAATGGTAAGGATGAGTCACGAATTCTATTCACTGCGGTGGGAAAGCAGAATATGAACACAGATTATGACTGTTGATACTAACAACTCTTCATCATTTTCCCAGGCTTCCTAACTTGAAATGAACCATCTTTTTTTTTTTTTCAAATGCTTTGCTGCCCTTGATCTCACACTTGCAGTTTTGCAAATTTTCTTTAAATAGAGTCATTCTGACAACAAATGGAGAGATTCTATGTGGTCTATATAAGCTATTTAGCCGTGTGCTTTACTATAAAAATGTGACTGTGTCAGAGTTCTATCATACGTAACGTATGCTATGTCGATTATACATATGAATAGCCTACTATATGTCAAGTCCTTTTTATTCTGTTTATAGCTCTCAATGGGTGTTGTCCGTCTTTGATTAGTTGTGTTTAATTTCCAATGCAAAGTCCTCAGACTAAGCAGAGCGGTTCTTCCCCTTCAAATATGATCTCTTTCGGGTCTGTTTTTGTCTTTTGTTTGCACTGCTGCATCTTTTTAAAGATGTGCCCGCCTCCCTCGTGTGACCTTCATCCCAGCTGAATTCTACTATGTGACTAAGTTATGTGTTTGGTTTGTGAAAGATGTACTCAAGTGAAAACACAGAGAGGGGAAAAAACGACCAAAGCTCACATGTGCTCTGTCAAAAAAGAACTATGACCTTTGTGGGCTCACACTTCTGGTCATGCACGCACGTCTTCCAAAACGTCCCCTCCAACGACACACACACACACACACACACTCTCTCTCTCTCTCTCTCTCTCTCTCTCTCTCTCTCTCTCTCTCTCTCTCTCTCTCTCTCTCTCTCTCTCTCTCTCTCTCTCTCTCTCTCTCTCTCTCTCTCTACCCCGTCCCACCCTACCCCGAACTCTGGGTGTCTGACTCTCAAGTCAGTCTTCTTCTTGTCTTCCAGAAATTATAAAAAACAACAACAAACTGACGTTTTCAGAAAAAGAAGAGCTGATTTAAAGCCATAAAGGAACATGGGCATTGGGACTGAGTGGCCAAAGAGAGATGGTCTGGATCTGCAGGCACCTATGGATTTAGACACGCAGTGGACTCCAAAAGAGCCAAATTAACAAAAACTGGCTTTTTTTTTTTTTTTTACAATTCCATAGGAATGAAAACCAGCAATATGCAATGGAACTTTTTACCAGTTTGAAATCAAGGACATGAAAAATTCAACAGGGGACTGAACTGCAAATGATTTGCTATGTATGGCAATCTCTGATCTGCAATAATAATTACTAAATGTCTAAAATGATGAATGATTTTTTTTTGTTTGTTTAACAACTCTGGGGATGCCTCCCTCTCAGTATCAACAGAAACAAGCCCTCGATTTACCATCTCCAGTAACCTGATGTTCCATCACACCTGTGCATATTTCTACAACTCCTATTCCTGAATTGAGAGGAGATCTGCTATTCCTATTCCTGAATTGAGAGGAGATCTGCTATTCTGGAATAATATTCAATAAAACATAATATATTTGTATTGTTGTAAGTAGCGCTGTTAGTTTTTTGTCATTAACACCACACCCCCCCCACACACACACACACACACACACACACACACACACACACACACACACACACACAGGCACACACACACAGGCACACACACACAGGCACGCACAACTCATTTTCGTGTCGTACCATGCGTAACATATTCCTCTTACCAAAAGATGTGCAATGCATGCATTTGAGAGTAAAGTGTAGCGCTGTCGCAATAATAAACAGTCAATTCAAACTAGAGTTTATGCAGCCTACCTGAAATTTGGCAGAGACGTCAGCCATCTTGTTGACTCCATGACTGCAATGTGCATCAACCTCCACAAGATGGCAAAAAGAAAATCCTCCACTGGTTCAAACTTGAGCAAACCTACAACCCCGATGAAGAAGCCAGCCATCCAGAGGATGGATGGATGGATAACCAACCAACAATGCACGCAAGCTCAAGTCCACATGACAGGAGGGCCTGAGCCAAGATTTGGACGTGACTGTCTGACAAATGGGTTAAATTGCCAACCACCATGAGGCCAAAGTTCAAAATCATCTGCTTTATTTTCCAAAACAACTCCATATCATGTGTCACAAAAGTCTCAGTTGTAGATTTCATATTTCTTCAACAGTAAAGTATGGAATGAATGCATTGGCGTGTTGAAAGTGGAAACATAAAATCAAACCTCTGCTTTCAAAATATCTATCTGTAGCCAAATCAACTGCCTTTTTAAAGAGCCAGGATTAACCCAGAATGTATCAGATGGATGAATAGATGCAATTACAACTAGTTCACACCCCAGCAGTCGATTAGGCAGTAAAATGTCAGAATGATTACCATGCTAAATGGATAGCTCATGTAGCACGGATTAGACTAATTAACTTACAACTCATATTCATGATCAAGCTGAGCAGCATCCGATCCGTTAGATTACTGTGCATGGGTTCCACATTGACACTGCCTTTCAAATCACATTCCCCTTTCAGATGTCCCTAACTAAGTCAGAGTTGAATTTTAAAAAATAATAATACAAAAATATATAAAATAATAATAAAAACCACTTTCTCTTTATGACTCTGATCCCTCAAGACAGAGCATCTCAAATCTGAACATTTGTGTGGTTCTACAGTAGCAAGATAAGATATAATTCTCAGTTAAAGTGTGTAAAGCAAAGCAGTCTGAGCTCAGACAGATTACAGCTATTCATAAGGATTAAAGAGTTTGGCCAAATATAGCTCTCAAATTCACAACATTTCAACAGATGTGAGGAAGAATAAATGTTTTTTGGGCACTAAGATCCATTTAAATATTTTACTTGCTGAGCTTTCTGTTTGAGACTCAGATTTAACTTGGTCAGTGTTTTGTTGTATTTATAAGTCCAACACTTACTTGCCACTGTACTTAAGAGCCTTTTGCTCCAGTTCAGATCCAGATATAACCTCTGCTACAAAGATTCATTCAGGTGATGAGTCATTGGCAGATGAGTGAATCTTAATTACAAAACATTTGCCTAGTATTAGCAGAATTATTTTTTTATACTTAAGCTAATCACGTCATTATTTTGGAACATTTGTGCTAGGAAATGCTTTGATGTTCAAATTATATGTCAAAGAGGGAGAATCACTTCATGAAAAATTAAATATTCAGCACACATTAATCTTAATAGGGTTAATTACCACCACAGTAATAAGAATAGCAGCAGCACCCAGACCGTAGACCTAGAAGTCACGACTCTTGAAATAGTAAACAGTCCGAATCATCCACTTTGTAATGGTTTCAGTTGTTTCTCTTCAAGTGAGTAATTCTGGTCGTCATCATAGTTGTGACGGTTGACAAACAACATTTTAGCCCGCCTCTGACTCAGAGAACCAGTGGGAAAAGTCTAGTAGTCAGTATCAATGTAGCCAAATTCCAATTCCTATTTGCCTGTGTTGTGTTTAACTTTGAAATAAATACAAATCGAATGACACAAGTTTGGTGAGGAAATACAAAGTAAATGATAGAAAGGTGGTCTTTCACATTATGTCAAATTAGGTCCCCAATTAAATAAATGATTATTACCTTAAATATCGTCATCCACATATCAAAGATGCCCAAGTCATTTTTCAATATTTTGGGAAAACAAGAAAAAAAGACACTATTTAGAACACAAGTTGGTATTTTTTTGATTGACAATGTAACACAGACTTCAACCAGATTGGTGAACAAGCAAGCGAAAGGGAAAATAATGAATACAAAATACCAAGGTGACTCCAAAAAAAATGTTTTGTTTTATATATAAATATTAAAACACCTGAAAGGAATTCCCCCCGAAAACCTCAGCCTGCACTGCAGTATCGCGTCTGTCTTGTCGCGGGTGTGGCAAGATTTTCCCGGAAATGCCTACGTCAAGAAACTGAAGGCGTGCGCGTACCCGCCCACCGACAATAGAAACTGCCTAAAAGCTCGCTCCCGTTGTCCCCTCCCCATTAAAGGTGCGGCAAAGCAACAGGTGCTCAAGGTGACATCGTCGGCCAAATCATTTTATTAACACTTTTAAGAATAACTGGAACAAATTGTTTTAAATAATTTAAAATAAGACAGAATTACTTTTTTTTATTCTTTTACCTTTCGATTTAGACTAGGTGTGAGCTTTTGAACAGGTGGACGTCGCCTCCCCCATTTTTGAAGTCAGGTCGTCGTCGAAGAGGAAGAAGAGAAAATGGCCAACTCCGGTTTGCAGATGTTGGGATTCGTCCTGGCGCTTCTGGGCTTAATTGGCTTGGTAGTGGGCACAATTCTGCCCCAGTGGAAGATGTCGGCCTATGTCGGGGACAACATCATCACAGCAGTGGCTATGTACGAAGGCCTTTGGATGTCTTGTGCCTTCCAAAGCACAGGCCAGATCCAATGCAAAGTCTACGACTCCATCCTCCAGCTCAACAGTAAGTCATACAACTCGTTACTGAGTATTATTTCGCCGGTATTCATACTTAATACACTGTTTAAAATGAAATACTCCTCCATTCGATGAGACATTTATTGTCTTGGCGAAACTGATTTTATAAGCCAGCTAATTTGACCATACGAGGAACCGGAACAAAAGCAAATGAACCACACCTGTAATGGAGAAGTCACCGACCGAGTCCTTAAGCCACCGTTATACCTGCCCCCAGTTTTTACCACTGTAAACTGCACTCTGGTTCCTGTTGCTCGTCCTAACCGGTTTAGTCACTTATTGACTCTGCTCCCCGACGAAAGAATAAGAATGTCTTTTTAAAAGAAGAAAAAAACTTCTTCCCCTCACCAATACTAATTGGTGTACTGTACAGGGTCCATGACAAAGCAGAGGAGATTTGAATGTTCAATATTTGTACAGCTTCTGTTGTCTTGAACCGTATTTCTAAACTCTATTCACTACCGCACGCACGCTCGAAATCACTCGCATGTTGTTTTAAAATGGTTCCTAGTCATCTGGTTGGAAAAAAAACTGGTGGCCTCACTTTGCTGTAGCAGTCAGTTCAAGGAAGTGACTATGCACGCATGTACAATGTGAAATAAGGTGCATTGAAATTGGCTCCGTTAACTGCATTTTATGATTATGTCTGACGGTGTTTTAAAAACGGGGGCTAAATGGGTCAGTTATTTTATTGCTCGTCATTGTACCGTTGCAGGGCCTGTTCACCTTAGTTTCCGACATTTTCCCAATCTTTACAAATATGTGCACTCACCTTTGATAAACATTGGTCGAGTAAAGTTTGGCTCAGAAATCAAGTGGTGAGTCAATAATGATGTTCAAAAATACCAACTCAAGGAGCTAAATGCAGAAACACTGCATGCCTGAATGCACAGAGATGCTCTTTGTGTACAGAGGTCACACGCCTAAAATGTTCACCTGTAGCCAGTATGTGAAATTCAGAGTGTCCTCCATGATGAAACCTGAAACCTGGTCAGACCTGTTTGAGTTGCGCATGCACACCTGAGGTCCACCCCCCTCCGCACCCCCCACTCCTATATGGGTTGGCGGGAGCAAGCAACTGAAGTCCATTTGTTTGCTTGAATACCTTTTCCTTCAGCTGGAAACCAAAAAAAAAAAAAAATCAAATCCACAAATTAGGAAAGGTGCTTGGGCTTGAATTTGACTCTATTTTTTATTTTGGCAACAGCCATTGTGTATATCACTGGATACTCTTAACCCCTAAAACAATCTTGTCCTTTTCACTCAGGTGCCCTCCAGGCAACACGCGCGCTCATGATTGTGAGCATTATCGTTACGGTGGCCGGCCTGGGCGCAGCCTGCATGGGGATGAAGTGCACCAACTGTGGCGGAGATGATAAAACACGCAAGTCTCGCATTGCCATGACAGGCGGCATTATTTTACTGATTGGAGGTAAGGGGTTAAACGCACATGCATGTACACACACATACACAAAACCTTGTTGACAACATTCTTTGGTTACCCACAGCTTTGTGTGCCATTATTGCCTGCTCTTGGTTTGCTCATGATATCATCCAAGCATTCTACAACCCTTTCACTCCAGTCAACACCAAGTGAGTACATGCCAATTCAGGATAATTGTAATTTGGTTTCCTCAGTTCATGTTTAAAATATAATCATGTGATAATCTGATTGAAAGATGTGTGTGGAGGAGGGGTCACATACTCTGCTTCCCCTTCGTGACTAGTTTGTGTTCTTTTTGAAGGTATGAGTTTGGGTCGGCCATCTTCATTGCCTGGGCTGGAGCCTTCTTGGTTGTAATCGGGGGTGGCATGCTGACAGCTTCTTGCCCAAGAGGCAAATCTACACCAAAATATCCCATCTCCAGACCTCCTAGCAGCACCAAGGAATATGTTTGAGCATGATGAGAATGAAAGATAATGACTTTAGGAACCCTTTACAAGCAGCATAATTAATCTCGGAACTTGTCAAAAAGACATCCGTAATTTCATAACTTCAGGGCAATGTTTAAATGTTACTGTAACATTTTTAAAAGTGTGTTAAAGTTGTTAGCAACTCAATAGACCACATCAACATTTACTGTATGAATTTATGCACTCAAATTTTACAGTTGTATAATCTTAATCTCGGGCACCCAATTTTTACATGAAAGCCATAACCCTCTATCCCATTCGGCATGCTTAAAACTAGATGCCATGTTCCGCTGTGTTCTTGGACCAGTGCTTTATAATGTAGGCGTAAAAGAGAGTAATGAGGACGCATCGAGCAGCAAAGATTCAACAACTGCCAGGCTGCTTACAAGTCAATCATCGGGCACCTGAGAAGCAAGATTACGAATTTCCTTTGTTTGGGCTTTTTATTTATACAAACAAGAACAATGATTTACGACCACAGTTGACTACTTTAATCAAGTGCCACAGTGAAGTTATTAATTTCCAATGTTGATTTCTTTCAGCAAGTTTGCCAATGTTATTTGCTCAGTCATAACAGCACATCAGTGTAGCTGTTCAGTGAGATAATTACTGTGTATGTAAATGGCTTTTCACTTGTATTCCTGTTTTTAGGTATGGATGTTGCACTCCTTTTTTTTTTAATGCCTTTTTTTTTATTAAAGTTTGTGTTGTACATAAAGTGGAAATAACAAAAACAAATGTCTCTTCGCTGTTACTTGACAAAGCCAGCAGCCAAAGCATGAAAACAGCCACAACACACGTGCCAAAATTAAATATTGTAATACAGGTACTGGGATACTTAAGTACAATGTTTGTTGTAGTTTTGCAGAACTGCAACAGCATTTCATCATTAATCAACCATAAAACATTGAAAATCTGTTTCGGAATAGGGAAGGGAATAACCATTTGATCACAACTTGTAACATGTAACGTGCACAACCAGGAAAAAGTTTGTGGTATGAAACTCAACCATCATGACTCAGAAATTAGTGTGGACCAAATCAATAAAACAATGTTAGACAGGATGAGGAAAAAAGGGCAGGGGGATATATGTCGACTTGGTTATGTATAATTGTGCACAAATGGAAGAACAAAACATTCCATGGGAGGGGATGTGTATGACGTTTGGACTGCAATTATTAGTGAATCATTTATCTTAAGAAATGGTGAAGTGGTAGCATCTGTAGTATAAATGTTTTTATTTATTCTTACTCATTTTCCGACTAGCAGTAGCGATATGTTTTAGTATGGGGATGTTCAGGGGCTCACTTTTCAGTTAAGAGGCAGCTTTCTGACTGCATCACATCAAGAGCAACGGTCGATAGATTTGATTTTACTGCCACCTCGTGGTACAATAAACACGACAGCTATGCGTTTGACTGCGCATAAACTGGACGAAAAATGCCTCGGTAAAATATAGCCAGTTGACGGGGTGTCTAAAAAGAGGGTCACTATCGTGGAACATTTTTTGGCTCATTCGACTCAACGATCAAATGCTTAATTTGTGCTGTCCAATCATTCACTTCAATTTGTCGTTTTTGTGTATTGGGATTATAGGAAACGACTCAACGCTTATTTGCTTTTCCATTCGTCCTATATTTTAGAACCACAAGGCGCCTTATTTATTAGCCATTAAATTGTTTATATATATTATATATAAAATGACTATTGTTACTGCTATTCTGGACATTCCACGTGGAATGCATATGTAGGCTCAGGGAACTTTGCTTGTCATTCAATAATGTAAGCCATCTCCCAGAATGCATCTGATTTATGAATTATTCACGACAGAACGTTACAATAGTCTACAGATGAAATAAAATTGCTGAAAATGACATTTGTCATGCCTATATCTATTTTGTGACTGACACTTTTTTGCTATCAACTGCATGTTAGCATCATTAATTACAATATATGTAAAGTGTTTAGTTGCAGCTGTAGCTCTTGTGAAATGCACTAAACCGATAAAGTTGCATAAAACTATTTTTAACACCCACAGGCATTTTTAATTGTCTCAATAAAACCAGCAGTTGACAGAAACCCATAATTAGCCAACCAACTTTATTGAGAATCTGGAATGGCCTTCACTTCAACTGGCCTTGTGCATACCTTTTCAAACCGTTGAAAGTGGCGCAAACGCTGTCAAATGACTACAATGCATCACAAATACAAGGCAACATAATTTGCTGAAGTGTTTTCCTTTGAGAGAGACTGAAACTGTGTTGCTAAAGAAGGGCCAGAAAGAAACAAAGACAACTTAAGCTACAAATCCTAAATCAAAACACAAGACCATATAAAAATCACGTTTCCAAACAACCACAATTAGTCTGTGAGCCAACATCAAGGTAGACTAACTTTTACATTTTGTTACACTGCATGTTATGGTTCTTCCGCATATTTAACTCCTTGGTATCACCGCTTCTGGTGTCAATCTACGGGGTGTAATATTTACATTTCTGGACGGTCACAAGCCAGTCCCTGATGACTTATTCATTAATTCCTGTATGATTGCACAAAAGGTGGGAGTGAAAACGTGCAACCTCTTAATAATCGATGACACTTAATGAGAGAGAAAACCAGGGTTGAGGCACAGAGGGATTTTGGGTACGATTAAAAAAAAAAAAAGACTTAAAATGGGGTTTATTTTGGGTCTGCAACAGTTTGTCTCCACTTCCAGAGCTCAGCAACAACCTGAGGATAGACACAAAACAACCAAAATACCAATCAAGTTGACTTAAGACGCTGTATTAACAATGATTATTTACATGCCGGCGACGCATACCTTGGCATCAGAGACTCTAAAAGAATTCTTCACAAAGTTCTCAAATTTGGACTGGACCTTGGGCAGCATTACTCCCTAAAACAGAGCCAAAATGACTTACAGGACCAAGACATTGGCTGAAGGCATTATAAAAAATTTAGGAAATTAACAAACATCAGAGTGACATCACCGACCTTCTTCGCTGCGTCAGTCATCTTTGCTTGGATTTCCGGAAGTGGCAGAGTTTCCTTGGGGGTTGTTGGGGATTTGGGTGATTTTCCCACTTTTTGTTTGGGGGTCTTCACCTTTACAGAGCGATGGACGACAATTAAGTGATGAATTGATCTTTCCTGTAAATTTGCTCATCTTGTTGAATTTCAAAGGATTCAACAAGATGAATGACCGCATAGATGTAGTAAAAGGTAGACTACTACGCTAATGAGGCTAAGTGGCAATTCCTTTTTTTCTTTAAATCCCTTGAGAAAAAATAAAGACTAAACACCGGTTACCTTCTTTGGGGTGGGAGGATTGGCTTTTGGGCTTTTGCCGTTCTGAGTGGATTTTTTTACGGGCTTGACCTGTTGAACGCAGACTTGTTAGACAACTGTAACATCAGACCTCGCTCAAATATTCTAAATGTTTACCTTAACAGGGGTTTCTTCCTCCTCATCATCATCACTAAGCAAAAAAATAAAAAAAAAAAAGTCCTCATGAAATAATGGCACACGCAAAAGCTTGTTTGAATGTCCCCCCCAAAAGCCTTATTTTTCCATTTTATAATGCAATTTAAACTCCACCCAAAGAGAAAGTTAGTAATGCAATGCAAATTTGATGAATACGCACTCGTCATCATCTTCGTCTTCATTCATATGAACGTCCATCTTCATTTTTTTCTGCACGGAGTGTTCAATGCGAATGAGAGCCCGTTTCATTAAAGCGTCAAAGCACAGAACATTAAAAAAATCCATTGTATAGGACGGAGTGAAAATAATCAAGCCAGCCGAGTCCACACAACAGAAATGCATAGCATAGTCGTTAATGTCATCATAAACAAACCTGAGACTTGGAAGCAGGAGAGGCAGCAGGTCTTTTCTTGGAAACTTTGACATCTTCTTCTTCCTCCTCCTCCTCCTCCTCCTCTTCATCATCATCATCATCATCATCATCATCATCACGCAAACTATTGTAATCCATTGCTACAGCAGGAATTCAGAAGAGTTCAAGAAATAACACGGTTGTGGTATTTGATGAAACACACCAAAATGTTTTCAGAGCATGTACAAACACACTTACAGACAAGATACTGCCCACTGATATGGATAGGACCGGCGCCACACTTCAGACGGAGAACTGCGGGCGGTGGAATGGAGAAACCTCCAAGGGACACCTGAGAAAAATGTCGCAATCAGAAAATAGAACAACTTCAATCTTGTGTTTGCAATTAAATGAAGTTCCAAGTCAGGACATCCTTTCAGCTATTTCGGATAGTTGTTACGCATACACATTTCCCACTATCGCCACGTTGTGATTCAATTATATAGAAGTTTGAAGGAAAATTTAATGTTCAGACATCATCATTATCAAACCTATTTCAATAAACGCTTGTATGTTTAATGTGCTGGCTCAAGTCTCATTACGGAACCCGTCCTGGGGTGGAAACTCACACTTGGCAGGGTGGAAGGCTTCAGAGAAGCCAGTGTCGCTGTCACCTTCTCACCATCACAGTCTTTTCCTTCCACCTCCACAAGATGAAGCTCATCTTTTGTAGCCGGGTCAGTACATGCCTGAACAGATCAAAATTCAGCTCAGTTTCAATTTTTAAATCAACTGTTGTCTCTTAGAAAACCTGCAATTATGTTACAAGCAAATGTATGCATGGTTACCATCCGCAGATCCAGCAGATGCTCAAAGCCATCGTCATCAGGACAGAACTTCACTTCCTTTCCAGATTCAAGCACACAACCTAATGAAGCAAAGCTCATATGACTCAAGTCACATAAAACCCATTTCAACCTTCATTTACATACAGTATAAAGAAATTCCGGTTCGGTATATCAGTGATCCTCACTGGACAGGTTGCTAATGGTCGTTATCAACACAAGCGTGCGTGTTCAGTGTGCACTTCTGTTACCGTTTTTCCATATTTTATGGATAACAAATGATTACTAGACAAGTATTTAAATTGTAACACATGCATTTGGTGTTTTTTGTGAGTATCTCAAGACTGTTAAAACTGGCGTTTCTTTTCTCTGGCCTTCGTTCAATAAAAAGAAAACCTCGCGTAAACACGTGGGGTCGTCACAGTACTAACGCGGATATTTCCACATGGCCTGGCCCTAACCTTTACCGATGAGGAAACATTCCATCCAACATGAAAACGAATTTGGGGAAAGTAAAGCATCCTCCCTCAGTAAGCATACTTAAAAATACCGTACAAACTAAATCGGCAAGAAGAACAGAATTAATATACGACACTGCAAGCACAGTCTTTGTGTTGAGTACATAGACCACTACGAAACGTTTCAAGACAACATCAACGTCGTCACCGGGATATTAAATGTTTACATCAGATGGTGGGGGAAATTTATACTACGAAATGGCGAAACATCAAAGTACAGGAATATTTAAGAGGGGGCACCGTGGTCCACGTGTGAGAGCCGACGTTGAGGCTGCTTGCCTGCTACTTAGCGTGCTATTTAGCCTGGCTATCACCATCGAAAACAACCAATTTAACTAATCGCCCCCAAAGCAATAATGCAGGCCGAATTGTTATAAGACGACATCAAGAAGGGGCTATATACAAGTTAAGAGATGACACGTTTTAATATGAATACTTCTCGTGGAAATAAGGGAGACGCCATGCTTTGGGGCCAAACACGTGTGTAGCAGCATTGGACCAGTGTGACAAACGTACACTCACCTATTTGGACAAAACGTGTTAGCTCAACATGTCATCATTTCACGATATACAATGATGCGTAAGAAAGCGAAGTTTTTTTTTCATTTTTCTTTGTGTCTCCCACTATTGGACGAAGAGAACACACGACATTATTCGCATTTACATCAATGAAAGTGACTTACCGTAAATAAACATTTGCGGTGGCACTGTTTCATCGTCTAAAACCTTTAAACCGTTCATTTTGTAAAATTAGAGGAGACAGTAACGATGCAACTGCAAGGAACTGAGAAGCGGTGGGAAAATTGATGCAGCAGAGACGCGACGCTTCTACACGACTGAGCTAACTGACGTTTAACTCCACCTCCTTCCTTACTTCTTCTTTTGCTGTTTGCGGCGGTTTGTGGACTAAATCAGCGCCTTACCGCCACCCACAGATCTGTATTAATTACTGCTATGGTTTTATTCGTTCAACTTGTTTAGATTCTCAACACTTCTTATTTATCCCGTCGAAATTAAAGAAGTACACAAAGACAGCTTTGAATCCACCGTGCTCAATCGTGCATTCATAAATACATAGATCATTAAAATACATCACAAATACACAGTATCAACGCTAAATGGGAACACAACTGTGAAGGGAACAAAAGCCATGTGGTATTTTAAACATTTTGTTTAAAAATACCACAAAATGTTTTAAAACCCACATACCACATTTTATTTTAAACAAATAATTGACTGTAAAGTGGGCCGTGCAATATTTTCAGCCACTCGACTGTCAGTGCAGCCAACTCATTCCAGAAGTTCCCAGAATTTCGGAATGATCCAATGTTGACAGAAATGAACCATGATGATAAATTTGGTATGCCCATTCATCCATCCATCCATCCATCCATCCATCCATCCATCCATCCATCCATCCATCCATCCATCCATCCATCCATCCATCCATCCATCCATCCATCCATCCATCCATCCATCCATCCATCCATCCATCCATCCATCCATCCATCCATCCATCCATCCTCCAATCCGCTTTATCTTCACAAGGGTCGCGAGGGGTGCTGGAGCCTATCCCAGCCGTCTTCGGGGAGGAGGTGGGGTGACACCCTGGACCGGTTGCCAGCCAATAGCAGCGCACACAAAGACGAACAACCATCCATACTCACACTCACACAGGGACAATTTAGAGCAGGGGTGTCAAACTCATTTCACATGGTGGGCCACATACGGCCTCGGTAGATGTCAAGTGGGCCGGACCATTAAAATGATACCATACTTTGCTAGAAATAACCAAAACAATATGTCTTTCCTTTGTTTTGGTATAAAGAAGCACAAGAACATTAGGAAAATGTTGAAATTTAATGAACATATCTTTTACAAAACATTTCATGAAGCACCTTACATTTCCATCGACAAATGTGCAATTTACTTTTATCATTCACATATATGCATTGAAACTGATCCCACTGATTGTACAAACTTTAACAAGTAATTGGTATTGAAAAATATAGGAATGGACTTTAAGATTAAACGAGATTTATAAAGAAACAAAGTTTTAAACCATTTACACGTGCATATAAAATCTAAATGTAATCCCTGCCTACACCTTACAAACTAAGGAGAGTGCTATTAAATGTGTAAATGTGAGAGTGCTATTGATAGCGTCTGCCCTCCATCCTTAATTGTCTAAACAACCTTAATTGACTAATCATAAACACGTCTGCTGCACACGGAGAGATCCTGGCCCGTGTGTGTGTGTGTGTGTGTTCGTGCTCTCTGCTCAACCGCAAAGGCCCACGTGGGGCAATTTTAAAAAAATATTTGTTAATTGGTCGCTACTTCACGGATTTTCGTTTTTCGCGGGTGGTTTTGGTCCCCATTTTGCGAAAAACGAGGGATTACTGTATTGTTTTACATAATCATCTCGCGGGCCGGATTAAACCCCTTTGCGGGCCGGACGTTTGACACCCCTGATTTAGAGTGTTCAATCAGCCTGCCATGCATGTTTTTGCAATGTGGGAGGAAACCGGAGTACCCGGAGAAAACCCACGCAGGCCCAGGGCGAACATGCAAACAACACACAGGAAGGCCAGAGCCGGGATCCAACCCACGACCTTTGCACTGTGAGGTCGACGCGCTAATCACTGGACCACCGGGTCACCCAATTTAGTATGTCTTTTCGTTTTTTTTATTTATTATGAAACAAACTTTTGAAATAAAACACATTACATTTAAGAATTTAAATTTTTATTTGTATGGCTTAGAAATTTATTTGTGACAATCAGACAAATCAATTGCAAAGTAAGACCTGAGGCTAGGACATCCCACTGATACTGTACATGAAGGAGCAAAAAGCTGCATTGCCGGTAAAAACAACCATGATTAATATTTCAGTGCTCCATCCACTATGGCCTGTGCATTTCCAATGACAGTAGCATTTTTATCACCACAACAGACTAAAATTGCAGGCAAGTGGAGAAATCACCATACTCGATGTTTGCATTGTTTACATTTTTGAAACACACTAAAATCAGCGGTGGAAAAAAATATAGTATTTAAAGAATGTAATTCTCATATAGACATTGGGACCAGCATGTAAAAAATAAAAATGAAAAAGAAAAATAAACGAACGCGACTTGAAGACCCAAATACTCTTCCAAGACAGTTTCGCTTTAAACTGCAAGCTTAACATTGACACACACAAAGCGTACAACAGATTCGCCATTCGCCAGCACATTACAGCCAGAGATACGCAAAGAATGAAACATTTTACAAACAATCTGACAAATATTTGCAGTTAAACCCAGATCTTTTGGAGAATCATACATTTTGGGAGCATCTTGGGCCACAGTAATAAATAAGCATAAGCAATTACTCATGTCATTTTCTTTGACTGTCCCAACTGAAAAACGCAAGGCCGTTGTACTACCGTGCCTTTCTCGGGGGTTACTTGGGGACACAAAAAACGCTGCAACAAGAATTCCAGTCCATTACTAACATCCAAGTCTTTGCGGGGAACATGTCTGCACTCAGTCCACAGCTGGATACGATGGCCAAAGGAGAGACTGGAGCCACTGCTCATATGCATCCACACATATTAACTGACAAATAGCCCTCTGATTTTGAGTATGGCAATATCATCCCCTCCTGCCCTACATCACATTCTCAAACAGCTGCATTGATTTCATCATGATTTCATCCTGTGAGGAGAGAGAGAAAACAAATGACATTTGTGAAGTAATGAAATGCAATACTGTGCATCGATATGTACCAGTCATCCACAACATTGGCATAACTGAAATTTAAGAAGAGAAATTATTTTCTCTTTGGGTCGTAGTTTACAGTGGCGTAGATGCCTATTGCATCATACTGAGAGGCATCAATGTTAATACCAACAACCTCATTCATTTTTATACAGTATACAGTATATTATGATTCTGTGACAGTGTCAATTGACTAGAAGTTTACTGCATATGAATTTTGGACATACAGCTCTTGCCATGAAGTCAAATGAGTGTACGACTATAAAAGAAAAGAAAATCCCCAGTGGGAAAACACATACCTCTTGGCAGGCTATTACAAATTCCTCTAAAGTCACCACTCCATCTTTATTTTTGTCCATTTTCTGTGGCAGAAATACATCATGTCGGTCAGTAAACATAAGAAAGCTTGTGCTCACACTTACACCTAGGGACAATTTAATGCGCTCCATTAACCTGCCATGCATATTTTTGGAATGTGGGAGGAAACCGGAGTACAGTACCCGGAGAAAAACCCACGCAGGCACGGGGAAAGCATGCAAACTCCGGAGCCGGAATTGAACTCTGGACCTCTGCACTGTGGCGTGGACATGCTAATCCGCCGACCACCGTACCGCCTTTAATAAAGGCATAATGAGAAAAACTATTTGCTTCAGTATATAAAATAAAAGCTCTGTTTAAAAACTACCAACGCAGAATATCCTGATGATCCTGGAGACTTTACTCCTTTCCAACTGTCTCATCTTGTGTCCCCATTTTTATACTATCTTGCTTGCTATATGTTTTTACTGCTCTCTCTTTTTTTTTGGATCTACCACTGATGACTATTGAAAATGTCCAATATGAACTCTTCTCCTCGGAAATTGATTGCTGAACTCACTTGAAAAAAAGCATCCACATGCTGCTGTGGCACATCTCCCTTCATCGCAGGGTGAGTGTACTTTCCCATCATGTCGTAAATGGCCTTCACAATCTCTGTCATTTCCTAAAAGAAAAGAATGATGCAGAGATTCACTTTGAATCACAGGAACTGAATTTTTCCTTCCTCAATCACGATAAGGCGTAGAAAAAAAAGTAGTGTGTTTCCGGTAACCCGACCGACCGAGAATTTCTACCTCGAACAAAAACGTTCCGGTCGGCATTTTTTTCAAACCTTCTACATTTTTGTGTAATAATAATAATAATAGTACTGTAATGCCCTTCAATAACGGGGAGAAGGATGCACGCAGTCGCTGATGCAATTCGTCGCTTTTTAATAAACAAAACAAGCAATAAACACACGCATTCAAAGGAGTTGCTGTTAGCCACAACTCACGCTCATGCGCTCCACACTCAGACTAACTACCGGAGCCAATATTCCCCCAACCTCGCCCCTCCCCTTTCTATGACGTCACACGAATACAAGAAACAGATATTACAGTACATTTCATTTATACGCCTTTCAAAACACTCAAGGACGCTTTACAATCAAAACAAGAACAATAAAACCACAGACAAAATTATAAATAATAAAAGGAAAGATGTTTACATCGGTGCAAACTCTCGCGATATTCACGTTGAGCATGCGGCGTCATTTGCCGTCGTGTGTCAACAACATTGAATCATGGCGGCGTCGCGATCTCGAAAATAGTTTAGACCGCGTTTTGTGTGTTGCAGTCTAGCATTACTACACCTTGTGACGAATATTTTATTCATAAAGTTACCATGCTACAACCAGTAAATTATAGAATAACCAATACTTTTTCATAATATTTTTCACAGCGATTAGCCTACAAATCTAATGACCAATTTGCCATGTAATCGTGCCTCGCGTCGTCCGCCTCTCGCTCTCGTGTTTTGTGCATACGTCACAGGTGAGTTTAGTGATACGCCCTTCGGACGATTCATACGAAAAATCAGACTGGCATTGCCATTTCTTAAATGACGTAATTAGTAGACCTTTGTGAGTTTTTTTCGCCGCCATCTCAAACTTTCATCCGCGCGATTCCTCAATTTGCGGACTAAAATAGCAACCCGCATACGCACCTATCTGTTGCGTCCCCCCCAACACTCAAAACGAAAGTAAATTCGAAGAAACACACCCACACACCACAAACACACAGAGGCACAGTGAAATCGCGTTGATCACACAGTCAAGTCGTGCGGTGACTTTAATGGTTAAACTATGTTTCGTACCGTAAAATGACGCCACGGAAACGACACGCTACCGTAACTATTGTTACGTGAAATCCTCAGGGTGCCGTAGTTTTTGTTTGTTTGTTTGTTTTCCTTCGCGGCGAGCGGGGTTTCAATGTCTCCTTGTTTTATGTTTTATGGTTATTTTGTTTACATTTATGATGGGGGCGTGGCAAAAATATTTTAAAAAATAAAAACATTTGTCCGACCGACCGACCCTATGCCGAAATTTCATGTTACCGGAAACACACTACTATTTTTTCTACGCCTAAGATGAATCGTGTATTTCCTTTTTTAAACATAAATACACGGGGGTAAGGGGGTCTCAATATTATGTTTATAAGTGAAATAATTCACAAACGTCCACAAAATTTGTGTCCATATATTTTTGGTGACTCCAAAAGCATTTTTTCTTGCACTATTTTCATTGCAAAAAAGTTTCGGTCACAACAGTTGATGTTGCCGCCACCCCATGGGACAAAGCACTGACCCTGTATTGAGTGACTACTCTGTTTCAACGAAATTATAAAATTACAAAATTATACGTTAATCCAACACAAATTGCTCCTGCAACAATGCCCTCACATTAGACAAGACACCAGACAATTGAGCACTTTGACACTGGTTCTCCATTCCATGAAAAGAAAGAAAAACAACTAAAAAAGATTCAAAGATCTTCTACAGAATTTATAGTAACTGTGCCCCAAAATGCTCACACTTTAAATGAAGTCTCTTTCATCTCTTATGTTGTCCAAAACTAACATGCTGTGGGTAACATGGAGAGGAAAAAAAAACATGTTGGTTGGCATAGGGGAAAGATTTGGGATTTTTGTTGGTCTTTCGAATACCTAGATAAGGACAAAGAGTAATTTATAGTACCTATACAAGGGACCAATCTGATCACCCCCAGAATGTGGCCATGCCGTATAAACTTTGCACCACCTGTGTGATATCGAATCTATCGAAGCAGGGACGCTCACCTGACCTGGACTCCATGACATGTCATACATAACACATCACCCATGACGAAGCTCGCTCCCCCTGCTCTGACCTGCTGTCATCCCAATGGTGATATGATAAAGGTATGAAAATAAAAATACCTGTAAGGACTATATAACACAGCAAGGTCACTCTAGGGAAGGACACGGACTAGCTGACAACATATAACT
This sequence comes from Hippocampus mohnikei, assembly GCA_026261675.1. NCBI lineage: Eukaryota > Metazoa > Chordata > Actinopteri > Syngnathiformes > Syngnathidae > Hippocampus > Hippocampus mohnikei. The sequence goes on from JAKGUB010000325.1 coordinate 9,013,131, forward strand.
CTGGAGTAGATACTTTGCCTTTTCCATTGAGGAGCCATCTGAGTTTGTCCGTGGAAAGAAAATAGACACTGAAGAATATATTAGACCAATGTTGGTTCGTCATTTTTCGGGGTAGTTTCATTTAGCAACCTATTTGTTGCTAAAAGTTGCCAAATGTCACTTCGTACGATAGAAAGTTATAAATAGATTGCATAGAGCTGTTCCTCAAACTGACCAGCCATCCAACCCCCAACACACACACACACACACACACACACACACACACACACACACAAAAGATGAGACATTTGTTAACTTACGGTACATTAGTTTGTTCAACATCATGTCCCCTCTGAGGACAAAGTTGTACAAAACTCACCTCCCTGTTTATGTAGCCATCTCTGTTAATGTCATAAAGGTGAAACGTCCATTCAAGTTTTTCCCTCAAGGTTCCCCTCAGCAGGATCGACAAGCCCATCACAAAGTCCTGACAAGCGAAAGAACAAAATGTCACTGCACCCATGGGACATCCTAGTAACTTATCTTGTGCCCCATAACATTGCATCTCTTTTGCGGCCGTTACCTTAAACTTAATGGAGCCGTTGTTCGTCGTGTCAAAAGCATTAAAAAGATAATGCGCGTACATGCTTGCGTCTGCAACACAAGAAGCAAAACCACGTGAGACCCGTTTTGAAATACACGAGCAATGAGGCAAAAATTTACCTCCGTGGGGAAAAAACTGCGCGTATATGTGTTTAAACGTCTCCTCGTTTACGATTCCGCTTGGACATTCCTGTAAAACAAAACAAAACAAACACAAAAAAGTAAAACAACTGACTTTAAAGACGTGCGGAAGACTCTGAATTTGTGGACTGAAGATGTGATTACATTCTTGAAACCACGATAGAGGATCTGGAGCTCCTGCTTGCAGAAGTTAGTTTGGGATTCTAGTTGTTCGAGAGCCTCTGGCCTGTGGCACACCGTCGTCATCTCCAGCTCGTCATCGGTTTTATCTACAGAGAATAACGGCAAGCGTTGATGGCAATCCAGGACGAACTGTCTCCATGTTATGCATTGAAGAAATTTTAGAACCGCACCATTATTATACATGTTACAGATATGGCCGGCGAACACACTTTAAATCGGATTTGGCTGCAAAAGAGAATGCTTATTGTGGGGGGATACGATGGAGTCAAACTGCACGAACTTGACAAATTTGATTCCCTCTTCAGAGTTGAGGGAATTTTATTAAGGGCAACAAGGTTCTCAGTGTCTGCTATACTTGTGAAAGACGGCGGTTAATATTATCAGAATCAGAATCAGAATCATCTTTATTGGCCAAGTATGTAGAACACACAAGGAATTTGTCTCCGGTATACACGCTGCATTAGTATCATCATAAACAAGAACATGACAAATGGGTATGGAAGGACATTTCATAATGTAAGTGAACCATAGTTTCAAGCAGAGCTAAAGTGATCAGTGGTAGAATACAATATTATTACAGTTTGTACAGTTGGTGCAGAAAATCATTGAACCATTTTAGAGAGATACAATATTTGTTGTACAAGAAGAGTGACTACGTCAGTGACTGTTTAGGGAGTTAACGGCTAGAGGGAAGAAGCTGTTCAAGTGTCTGCTGGATTTGGTGCGCATGGATCTGTAGCGCCTGCCTGAGGGGAGTAACTGGAAAAGGTGGTGGACAGACAAGATGGCTCAGGCCTGCCTGTGGGTAAATGTCAGTGGACGTCTCCAGCAGAAAAAAACAACAACAACATCTCGACATCCATCAGCCGTATTATTCACACGTAAATACATCTGCACACCCGAACAAATATCCAGAGGAAAGCAACTACATCAAGTGTTGTTTGCGGCCTCTTTGTGTTTTACACACAGAGTGATGAGAGAATAATACTGTTTGGGTTGCAGCGGAATATTTTGGGCAAGCAACAATCAAAACACAAACAAAATAATCCCTCTCCAATATGTTTGTGAAATAAACACTTTAGTGTTTGACTTGACGAAAGATGATTGCCTTGCATTCATTTTAGCGGTTAAATGTTATGCTTGATTGGTGCATTCCCTTTGCTCAATAATTCACCAGTGCTAACACAACCGTGTGACTAGGGGAAAAAAATGGTGAGAATTGAAATTGGCAGGTGTTGATAAAATGAGGGTGACACGGAGTGTGAGGAAAACACGTAGCGGCTTGAAGGTCGTGTGACAAAACGTCTCTTGATGTCAGAAGCACGATGAGTTATTTTCTGTCAAACCGCCTGGAGGATGCGTCTTGAAATAACTTCCTTTGCCAAAAGCCAAAATTGAAAAAAAAAATCATAATCACCATTTCTTGTGGAGAGAGTCTCACTGCTCACATTCACAAAGGAGCATGTGCCCGAGCGCATGCTCGATCATTAGAGATGTGTGAGGTGGTGCTCGCGGCCCAGAAGAAACGACATCACTTGTTAATGACAACAGCGCATGTTGACACAAACAATCATGTTGTTTGTCCGAGTGCCGGCTGCTCCCATTGGTCCAGCTACGACGTTCCATTGTCGCAACACGTCTGTTAATGTGCTAATGTTGTCTTCTGACTGCCGCCACTTGTAAACCACATGAAACCATCCATTGAGGCAAACCCAGCAAGAAAATGATTCTTTATCTACGTTACATCTTTTGCCAATAGAATAGCAATTCAATTTTAAGAAAGAGATGCGATTGTGTCGGTGCAAAGATAATGCTTCACACTTTCATTGTTACAATCCGAAAGGTAGTAAAGTACAAAAGTATGCCTCGATGGTGTATAAAGTGTTCTCATGACAGTTAAGTAGATCATCACACCCCTCCAAAAAAAAATAAAATAATGTGTATAATTTCAATATCCATTCTCTGTTCTACTTATCCTCTCTGGGTTCACTTGTGTGAGCCTCTCCCAGCTGTGTTTGGGCGAGAGGCGGCGTACACCCTGACCCTGACCTCTCTGCATTACTTTCAATCTCATAAAATGGCGTAATATAGTAGTGTAGAACTGCATTCCGTGAATATTGACGATGGAGTTGATCTCCGGAGTACAACGTGCGTAATTCACAACTGCAAACGACCGTCACAATAATACAAATGAATTCAAGAAGTTAACCTATGCATTGACGTCATCAAACAAAATCTTTGTTATCCCGTCCATGGCTCACAGGAAAATGACTTCATTATTGACTGAGTGCTGTCCGAACACTTTTCTTTCATATTTTTCAAATGCATGTTTCACAATAAACTCTAATCGTAACATTCCATCTCTTCGGCGTAAACAAACACACTGCACGTGTCAGATTCAAATCACTGTTATCAGTGAGCGTCCTAACATCTCTTTCTGGTACCCAGCTCCAAATGTATCATTCATCCTGATTCCTGACAGATTGTTGTTCACTCTCTCATGCCCCTTCAACCCAGTCTCCATGACAACAGGCTTCTCATGCATGACGATGGGAGAGAGGTAAGATATGTGAGCTGGGTGTTAATTCACATGCAGCGCTTGTTTCTCTCTTTCGCTACCTTCTAAGTGGAGGAGCCCATGAGTACACTTGCCCCCCCGTGCACATATTTAAGGGTCAGTGACAGTGATTTTGATCATGAGATACGACTCTCATGACAATATCAGCATTAGTGGCTCGTCATGGAGTTGCTCGAAACTGTTCATTTGACTGAACATGTTCTGATTTTACTGTACAAGGAACAGGGTGCTATTAGCATATCTCCTATGTAAATATATTCGGTTGATTATCACTGCATCCGGTAAATCGACAAAACTGTTGCGGTGTTGTTTTTGTATTTTCACAGATATAGAGTACACACATACGCACACACACACACACACACACACACACACACACACACACACACACACACACACACACACACACACACACACACACAAAGAAAGACAATGAATATGCACATTATTATTGATCGATTCAGTCAGCACATGTTGCGCCTTGTGTGGCAAAAAAACATAAATTTCTCCCCCCTCTCACTTTTGTCTGGACTAATGTTGACATACCTCTTGGCGGTCTTCTCTGCTTGGTTTGCATGGTCAAAGTTCCCACCACTGCACCCATGTTGCCACAGCGGTAACCAGCCTGGCCAACCACAGCCCGGATTTGTAGTCGTCCTTTTATTTCTGGGGCTCACTCGTTGCCTCCTTTCACAGCAATGGATCTGAGAAGGGATTTCCTCTCGCAGGTTTTCACTGAGAGTCGACTCTCCCTGGAGTGATGATTCCCTTGGATTTCTGAGCTCATTCTCAAAGAGGCACATGAGCTGCTCCTGCCTTCCAGCACCACTCCCTCTTTTCTGTGGCTCCCTCCGCTCTGTCCTCCCCTCTTTCCAGTTCCCTGCCTACTCGTGGTCTTATGTTGTTGTGGCATGCTGCTATACTGTACTAATGCAGTGCTCACGAATAACACCACTGGTAAGTGAATGGCAGCAGGTGAACGACAGCTGAAGCCGATACAGATGTATGTTCAGGGCTGGTCATCGTCAACTGTCCGACTATCCGTACGTGTGCAAGAGAATGACTGCAGACACCGTCAGCCATGGAATTCATTTTGTACAAGATAAATCCATTTTGTTTTGGTGCTGCATGTTGTTGCTCACAGGATGAGAGGGCCATTAATGACGTTCATGTTACACATCCTTCATTTCATTCAAATGTTAACTCTGCTTTGAGGGAAGGAAAGCTGTGAGTGATCCTGATCTTTCTAGAATCCATCTTTTTTTCTATACTGCCTATCCTCATATTGATTGTGGATGACCTCAAGTCTAACCCAGCCGACTTTAGGTGAGAGGCATTTTACATCCTTGACGGGTCGCGATTAAATCACAGTTTTTTTCCCTAGAAAAAGCGGCCACTTAAAGAATAGTCCTGCTTATATGATAGAATACGGAACAATGTCATTTTCTTAAGGCTTGAGGCATGTTTATTTAAGAAATGCAAAGCACAAAATGATACCACTGTGGGGTTCTGTGCGTGATTAGCCGAAGGCCCCCCCAGCAATAGAAAACAGACCTAAGATAAGAATCACATAAATTGTGTTTGCATGACATTGTTTTCTCTACATTTTTATAGCTTCTGTCTGTTGCTCTGGAGGGAAATCCAGTTCTGCATTCACAAGCCTACAGCCGTGACCTGTGCAATTCCCTTGACAGATGTTTGCCATCTCCAACTGCATTACCCCCTGCACAGTGATGTGCCAAGGTTGCTGCACTGCAGTCTATAACTTCATTATCTTTTCATTAGCTTCTCAACAACTCATGAGCTGCAACACAGCACTAACACACAGGCGACCTCGTCACTATTTCTTCCTCAGAAGCACTAAGTAAATGTTGCAGGACTGTACATAAGAATCAGGGCAAATACACTGAAAAAACAACTCTTTATTGAATTTAGCCGACTATATTTCATTAAGAGGTTGCACCAAATAAAATCATCTGGATCCGGAAAAAATGGATCTGTCTCCAAGTGATTTTATTTTGTGCAACAACTTGGCAAAATAAAATTGAGTAAATTCAGGGCACCATTTTTACAGTGTAGATCAACACTGCACACAGTATCAACCTGCAAGAATATAATAAAATAATATCCGGTGTGTTATTTATACTTTTATACATTTTTTTGTACTGAGCATGCAGTATTGTGTGTGTGTGTGTGTGTGTGTGTGTGTGTGTGTGTGTGTGTGTGTGTGTGTGTGTGTGTGTGAATATGGTATTCATCATATTTTGTGAGCAATGATCTGTTTTCGCTGTCACCCATGGGACCTCTTGAGGCAGATGTCTGCATAAGTGTTGATAAGAAAAATCTGTGCTATTTCAAAGATGCAATTCGATGCTTTGGAAAGACTGAATTGACGTATTCAAGAGAAGCAAAAATATATTGTTGAATCCTAGAATACTTGCAAGATGTAACATGCATTGATTTCCACTCCGATTTTGGAGTCAGCAGAAGGCTTTTTAAGCAACCAAATAAAGACGTGCAGAGAAGTGACTTCATACGTTCTGTCTACTGTTAAGGACTTTTTACACGAAAGGTCTTGTGGCAGTGTCTTGACCATCATGCCTTTCACTGGAGATGTCCAGAAAATGCACGTGCATCTGGACCAACATATTCCTTGCTCAAAGCCTTCCTACCAAAGATGGGTGGCGGTGGTAATGGGAAGGTGGCGTTTTGGGAATTGGCAGCCATGTTTTTGGCATTTGTAGTAAAGGTTATTGCTGATCCCCACACAGATACGGACATGAGAGGATATGACTCAGACATGACAGTCCATCGTGAATGCCATTGACTCACAAGAAGATCTTGATGGTCACCAAGGTCAGCACTGTATTTTTGATACTTGATAAGCAGTTCAAAGCCAGAACTTTTTTTGAGGGTTAGTCTTGTCTAGCTGTCCTTTGAATTGTTTCCACAAAAAAGGTTATTGACACGAGTGATGACGAATCGATGCAGTGGGCGTTGCAGGGGAGTCAAGGAATGCTGAAGCCAATGTCGGAGTGATAATTGTCAGAGTGATAAAGCACAAGGCAACTGATGGTAATGGAGCTACTGCTGGCAAGTCTTATGTCACAGCACACACGGAAAATCACAGACAGCGAAAAAGCACGAGTTATCTCATCGCCTCTTGCATTGTAGAAGAATAATAATGACACACGAAAAGAGATTAATAGCTGAACCAGAGGCTCTTAAGGTCCTGTGCTGGAAAAAAAAATCTTAAATTCTACACTTATCTCAATAGTATAAAAGTTCTATTAAGAGAAAGTTCAAAAGTAAGCATGTGCACCAAAGTGTCCCTGCAGAGGCCTGTGCATGGACTTCCACTACCCCATCACACCAAAGAGAAAAAAAATACAATAAAAAGAGAAAAAACATCCATAATTAATAAAGAGAAAGAAAAGCCCAGCAAAGCTCCACCGATCACTTTATTTGAGGTTTAATTTGCACTAGGGATTCAAATACCCACAGCCCGCAATCAAGCGCTTCACACCGACCAAAGCAGTCGGCAAGTTTCCCTTGAAAAGAGGCCGGAGGCTCAGTCAAAATGATCATGGGCCAGCGTAATGCGCCCCGAGTGGCGTTGAAACGTGGCCATATAAAGTGGGCGAAAACGCACGGTAACCATCGTATGCAAGAGAGTACCGCAGAGCTTCTTCAGTCCACATGAGACATTAATCCAAGAAAACTTTTCATGTGTCTGCGTGCATTTGTACCTCAATTTGAAGAACAAAAGACATTTTAGGAATCCTTGCTTTTCAGCCACTTCATGCACATGATATTGTGGCATGGATTTGAAATAAAATCTTCCATCAACCCTAACCCAAATGATACGACAACAAAGACTACGGGAGACCAAATAAAAGTCAAATTGAAATTCAAATTCATACATGGACAAGATTTGGCGTTATTCTACTGTGTGAACAGTAGGTGGCAGCAGAGTACCGTATCATACTGAGATGTGCGCATACACTTCAATAAGATACATTGTACTGTAATACTGCAGCTGAAGGTAACTAAGATATTTCTCAAGGTCCCTAGTATGATGCAGCGCCCTTTTACTCGACTACAAAAGAAAAATGATCATTGTAAAAGATTAGGCTTCATTTAAATGTGAAGACGCCGCTTACATTGTGCCAGGAGTGTACGATGAACAATAAGATGGCATGCAACGCATTCAAACGAACATTTCAGAAAGGAGAAAGAGGAGACCGGGCTGTTAGCGAAGAATGCCAGAGAGTGAGAAAAGGTACAGATAAAAATAAATCTCGATGACAGTTACATAAAAGGAGGCACAGAGGTGATGTAAAAAATTAAAAGCTGTGAGACACGACAGCGCCAGTTCACTGCCTTCGCAACCAGAGCGAGGAAGACACACACACACAAAAAAAGAATGAGAATAAAATGATAAAGAGTGCAATACAGACTCTAAAATAACCTTAGGCTTGATGCAAAAACACAGGCCAGTGAGTCGCATTGTTTTTAAACAGCCTTCATTTTGAGAAATGTTTATTTAGTGTCCTTGGCTCCCTTGAAAGGTGCTCTATAAATCGAAGTTATTATTGCAAATAGGTTACTGTGTGAGTGCTACTGTCCTCTTTGTACCCACTAATGCTTAGTTCTGCCCGGTGGCGTGTTTATTGTTTGCTAAGAACGAAGAATCCATCTCCAGTGGACATAAAGATAGGAGGTTCAGCACAAACAGGACACAAATGGTTCTTATCTCGCCAAGGGATCAATGAGGCATGGATAAAATGTTTTCTGGACAATCTACCGTTTCTTTAGGAGGATGCGTGGAACCAGCACAAGTATGTGCTTACATAAAATTGTGTATCATTCCCAAATATTATTTGGTAAGAAGCACAACGAGTACAAAATATTTTCCAAGACATTGCATGGTGTTGCATATATAACGTGCAGGTTCATTTTCAGACACATGAAAAGTTTTCTTGGATTGATGTCTCATGTGGACTGAAGAAGCTCTGCGGTACTCTCTTGTCTGGGAGATGTTAAATTACAGCTTCTTTCCTCTCTTCTTAGTTTGATTTGATTTCTATAGTAGATGATTTTGTGATCACAATATTGATTGTGATCAAGAGAGGGATTGTTAGAGTACAGTATCATTTCTCTCTTCTTAGTTGGATTTGTTAAAGTATCATTCCTTCTCCTCTGTGTTATTCCTCTCTTCTTAAGGTGTTGTTTCTCTCTGTTAATTGTGTCTTTTTTCAGACAATTGAAACAATGTAGAATGCTGTTGGAGGTATTTACTGCTAACTGCGATTACATTCACCTTTGGTATCCCCTGACCCCCACTACTTTTAGGACCCCTCCAGAGGACATGTCAACATCAAAAGAGGAACTGTTATCTCTAGTCTCTGTGTTGCAGCTATTGAGGGACTGCGCCTTACTATGAGTACGATTGATCCCAGTCTCTTTCCTGAACATCTGTTCGCACACTTAAAACAACGTATGTAGTGATAAGTTTGATCTTCTTCCTCCTTGGTTGATTAACGGCCCCCCAAATGTCTTCTGTTGTTTCCCCGCACCTTGGGTCGGTCCCTGATTGCTGTTAAGCCCCCTGGGAAGACCTCTTATTTTAGGATGTATGCACAGCGGGGGTTCTGGAACTTGCCATCACACCAAATGGTGGGTAGTGGTGGTCTGGTCTCACCTCACCACTCCCACCTTCTTCCAGCCACACCGGGTCAGATGACATGTCACTTTCTTTGTTTCCGGGATTTGCATGAGAGGCGTACCTCCCCACCTCTCATTATCATATTGTCTCTATATAATCTCATGAATGTGTTTCTTCTACGCTTCCTGATTCAAATCTGGACCCGTCAGGAGCCGAATCGATTTGTAAACTGAAGAAAATAAATTAAAACCCTTCAAAGTAACTGTTCATCGCCTCCAGCCTTGATTTGGATTACCAACATTCTCCTCGTCCAAAATCCAACGAACACGCGGGGAAGAAGAGGCCGCTCTGACCCCAACAGAGATTATCAGCGACATGAATTTTACACAATGCTATTTAATCTTTACTTCTTCCTACTCCCTTGAACATAATAACTGTGTTGAATGATGAATGATTTCTCTTTCCTTTTTATTATTTTACTGTCAAATTATTACTGTATCTGTTTTATGTTCAATTTATGTTCAATAATCATCAGAGATTTGATAATATCCCCAAATAAACGTTCTAATCTGTCAAATCTGGTCTTCTTTCCTGACTAATCCATCTTTACGGCAACATTTTTTGTGGGTTTCAGCACAAGTATTGTTCACCATGGTTGAAGCGCGTGACGCTACTGCATGACTCATCGTTGTTGGAGTTCAGTGTTGAGGGATTTGCACATGCACACTGAGCTCAGCCGTAATACTCTTGTTATTAAAGAGGGTCTGTTAGAAAACACCAGCAACCAGGTGCAGGTTTTGCAAACTGTTGTGGCCTACATTTTTGGGGGGAGTGGATTAAGAGCAGCGTCGCTTGGTTGTGGTGGGTTATATAGTATGCCGGCCAGGTACAGTAGAGTAATCCGTATAAACTCAGTTCCGAGTCTTATACTTAGTTCCTTGTGAACACGTTTTTATCCATCTGCAATTTCATTCAAAAGCTATAATGACACTGTGTTCTAATTCTTAGGATCAGTCTAGCTGGGTCTCGAGTCTTGTCTCTGAATCAAGACATTTTTACTCGCTCTATGTCGTATTTGTATCATTTGTACTATTTCCAAAAAAACAACATAGTAGAATTTGTTTTTGTTCCGTATGTAATGAAAAAAAAAGGTCTATATATATATATATATATTTTTTTTTTTTTTCATTACATACTGAACAAAACAAATTCTGCTATGTTGTTTTGTTTGGAATATATATATATATATATATATATATATATATATATATATATATATACTGTATATGTCTGTACTCTATTTCCAGTTTCACAAAAATCAATGAGAAAGAAAAAAACAGTTACCGGTAGCTGTGATGGATAGAAGCTAGTATGAATAGTAAAAATAAATTACACGTGACAAACTACAACGCATTGAAAAGTAAATACAAGCAAAGTAAGTAAGTGGGATGTCCTTACACATCAAGCCTACAAAAATTATCTGGGCTCTTTGCCATAGCATGTTGACATATAAATATAATGTATTCAACGCAACACTTTCAAAGCTTCATTGGGGCCCCACCCACAAACAGGGCAACATTGAAACAGGAGTGTAAAATAGAGATGAGGCTTTCAGGGTCATGAATTGCAGTCCATCAGTGAGACAATCTCCCTCAGCCCAGCTCTTTTTAGCCATGAATGTTTAAATGATGAAGATGAATATGGATGCTGCCGCATTTGCAAGTGGAGCATTTTAAAGGTGACTAAGCTGAGTTTCATGGTTCACGTCGCTGCATGTTCATAATGTGGAATGGCCCAAGGGATACCAAAAAAAAAAAAGGATGAAATGAACACGATGTGCGGGAGATGAGTCTTTACATTTTATAGTTTGCCTGACGTGTTTGCGTGCATGAAGCTACATTGGCGTGAGCAATTTATTCATGTTTTCCTCCATGCATATTCTAGTATCGAAAAGGCTTGCACTAAAAGATGATCACGGGCGAATTGTTCAAAGATGTTCAATATGGAACAGGACAACAGACAACACACCTCGGCACCTCAGACAGCTCACCACCAATTGGCTTGCTGTGGTCACTTGTCACACCTTTTACATGACATTTTTTTTGTCTTGCAAATGCGAAAAATATTGTAATATCCTGGGAAACTCGTCGTCACTTCACAATCGTAATATGAAAATATTTAGAATTGCTCATACAATTATTAAAGGTATTGGTGATTAAATGTTGGTGACAAGTTGGCATCTTGATGGATTTATTGACGCAATTAATTTGCATTGTATCCAGTTAAAAGTCACAAGAGTCGCAATACCTTTTGTAAGGCTTCCTGAAAGCAATCTCTGAACAGACTGGATCAACTTGAGCACCCCCTGTCGACAGCGAGTGCTGCAGCCAGCCATCTTTGGATAGAAGCAGATGGGCTTGAGGATTGTCTGGAAAAGATCCTTTTCCTCCACTGTACCTCAAAAAGGATTTGGGCTGGTGCAGCCTTTTCTAAAGATAATATTTCAAGGTGTGCGCTCGAGAGGAATGGACTTCAGTAGTTGTTCCAGTATACACTCCAAAGGGATCATCGTCATTCCACGTTCAAAGAAAAATGAACCAAAAACAGTTTCTGTGCAAATCCAACACCACTTTCAAATGCACTCAAGAAGTTGCAATGCTTTTCCTTTTGAAGTTCCATCTATGAAGTTCAAAAACACGGCGGAGAAAGTTGCGAAGGAAAAAAAAAACAAAAACGGAAAAAAAAATATCCACCTGCTCAGAAGAAATGATGAAAAAAATTACTTGAAACCTTAATGTCCCCAGCAGCTCATTGGACAGAGATAAAAAGTTATAGCTTTCAGTCAATTGTGCTCTAAGGGAGGAAAAAAAATCTGTTCTACTCACATTCTTGCAGATTTATCATAAGTTTTCTCTCCTGAGGTACCCGTTTATCCTCAGGCTATTTGAACTGTAGCGCGGGGCTCAGATGAGCCTCGATGGAGGTCTGTGGAACATCTTTCCTGTGGTGCATGTCATACATTCGGACTTGAGAGTGCCAACAGCACTTAACCACCCCCACCCACTACCACGACATGCTCCCTCCTCCTCTCTTACATCTGAGCTTCCTGCCTCCATTTGGTCATGTCCAATCTTAAAGGTCTGTTTTATAATATCCGGTATCCACGAGGTTATTCAAGATAATGTTAATTACGGTGGGTTTTCAACATGCAGAATTCGAAGACAGTGTGGACCAATCATGCTCATATGGCGGTGCGTGACAAAATAACCCAAGAAGCCAGTTGCGATCAATTGAGTAAAATATGGAAGACATCAACATCAAGAAGTTGGACATAGATCAACAGCTGAAAGAAGCGCCAGAAAAATATGACCACAGTGTCAACAGTGTTCAAACCAAACTGAGCATTTATGATCACAACATTTTTGATGGAGATTTTTTTTGTTTTTCTTGTAATCGAAGCCATTCGATGGTGTGGGTGTACCGAAAGTTGCGACTGTGAAAGTGCTAAATTGAAGTGAGCATCAACACAGTCTGTTCTATCAGGGAGCGTTTCCAAAAGAAGGTTATGTAATCTTGCAGGTTGCTTGTGGAGACAGGAGAGTTTTTCTCTCTCCAATCAAGTGAGAACTCTTAAGGGACACTTGGACACTCCCTGTATTTCTTTCCTCTTCTTACTATAAGTTGTTTCTATTCAGTGGTTTTAGATTGCCACTGTGGTGATTTTTTTTGTTGCTTTTTTTTTTTTTTTGGTGGAGGGAAGGGACGGGGGTAAGGTCCGCACCAGAGAACCCTACAGATGAGTCATTGCAAACAATGGAACTTGTCAACACAGGCTTCTTTGGTTGGTTTTTGTGCGTGTAATATTATGTATTTCATATTGTGCTGGATGAATTTCGTTTCAGAAACATGCATACTTTCAACAACCTCTGGTACTTAATGCTCATATGGTACCTATCTGGCCACATTCTGTCTTCGTTATAAACATCAAGGCGGAATTAGTATTATACTTGACAATTCCTGTTATGTGTGCTTGCTTGGGCTCCACAAGCACGAGAGTCAACTTTTTTTCAAACACAGCGGGGCAGTGTTTACACGATCCGTTTGCAACCAAAATAGCTGCAGAGAAATTAAGAACACTTTTTTTTCTCGTCCTCACTACCTCCACAAATACGCCTACTATAAACGGTTGCATAATATGTGAATGTATTTCAACACTCGGATACCATTTGCACCGCATAAACACAAACTAACGAAGGTGGTATGAAGATTCAACTATTTTCTAAAATGTAATACATGCATTCCCTTTTTTTCCCCCCTTTTTTGAACTTAGAAATATTTTTGGGTGACAGAATTGAGTTTCCCTTTGGTCTTTGTGCTCGAGAATGTTTGACAATTAGCAATATTTTCTTGAAAAAAAGCAATACCCCCCCTTTTAAAAAAAAAACACGTTCTGCGTTGAAAAGAGTTGTTTTGCAAAAGCATTCATTGGTGGCTGGATTAGACAAACGGCCATTTTTTTACTCAGCATCTGTTATCGCCATCTAGTGGACAGATAGACAGTAACCCGTGTTGATCATTTCATTAATTTGGTTTCCTTCTCGGTCTCCAGTAGACGGAAATAGTCATAATCGTCAATGTTAAATCGGGATCTGATAATGTGCAGTTCTATTAAGCATCTGAGATTTTAAAATTTCCCTGAAAGTGTACTGTACTGAGTATTTTATTGAAACATTTTTCAGCCCAACATGATATTTGTGGTCACATTTATGTTAAAACGTAATCATAGGCAGTTTTTTTCATGATTCAGTCATTTACGACAGTGGTGAATAAATAGTGAAAATTTTAACTATTTATAATCTGCAGCTAATCCCTTCAGTCATTCATCCCGTCTTTCTGAAGTCAGGCACTTGAATACCACAAGTTAAAACAACTTGTTGGTCAATCATTCACTTTCACTGGCAGAGTTGAGGAAAGAAGAGATCAAAGTTGCGAACTTTGAACTGTTCCTGTCTCCAAGCAGCCTGCTTGTCAAACAACGACAGTTATCAATTAATTCCTGTTGTTTTTGCTATCGCTGCTGCACCTGCAATTGACGTGTTGCAAATTGCTTTTGAGCACAAGCACCCAAATTTGAAATTGTGCTCCTTCTGGGAGAAGTTACAATACATTCAAAATGTATTGTCATTAAATTTGGGTTCAAGCCTGGGTTCAATTCCTATTTAGCAAAGTAAATGTGAGTGTGAATTTCTGTATCAATTTGTTCTATGAACGTCATCTGTTGCCTTTTGCCAGTATCATTTGAGACCGGTATAATTCAAGTGTGATGGTAGGGGACCCAAAAAGCAGGCAGGCAGGAGAAGCAAAGTGGACAGAACAAAACATTAACAAAAAAACAAAACAAAAAAACCACAAACAAAGTAATGGAAGCCACATGAAACCAAATTAGCAAACAAACAAAAACCCTATGACAGAATCAGACCAACATGACAGGAACACAATGATCTGACAAAGACTTGAGTGGACAGGGAACTAAATACTAGCAAACTGACGAGACAACAAGAAACACCTGGACGTGACACGAAGGTTTGAGGGAGCTGATTGGTTCACACAAAGGACCTGGACGACGAGAACAGGTGGTGACAAAAAAAAAAAAAAAAAAAAAGACACATGATGCAACAAAATCCAAATCAAAAAACAAACTGGTTAGCAAATCTGGAGCTGTGGGCAGCGAAGCAGAGATTCGTTGGGTACCGCTTTCTTGCTATTCAAGTTCTTCATCTGAGTTTCTTGAACTGTGTCGTGAGACAATCTGGAATGCCTTTTTCCATTCGAGAGGGTCGATCTTTTGTGCCCTTGCAATTTCCTGCGTGACGATCCCCTACAGAAGAGCAGCTCCGCATACGATTTTCTAAAGTCTCTGTTCAAAGCGGGATACAGGATGGGGTTCAGGACTGAGTTGAAGTAGCCAAGCCACAGGAGGACAGAGTGAAGTGTCGTCGGGGGGTTCATCTGTTCTTTGAGTCCCGTTCGGGTGAAGAAGGTGAAGTAAGGGAACCAGCAGATGATGAAGGCCCCCAGCACAGCGGCCAGTGTTACGGTAGCTTTGTGCTCTTTGGCTGTGGCCGCAGTTGATGCCATGCGGGCGAACGACGGAGTGGCCGCACGGATTCGTTGCACCTGAGAAAATCAATCAAAATGACACTTTCATTTCAACCGCAAGTTGGTTGATCATACCAAAAGATCTTTTAAAAAAAATACATATAATTTTTTAAAAATGAGGTACCCAGGCAGCAAAAGGCTTGCATGTCAACCTGCATTTTCAGGACATTACAACTTCTGCAGAAGATGGAGCAATCTCTTTTGTTATGTTCCTTTGATGCCTAATAACAAGCCAATAGATGGCAGAAGCCAAAACATTTTTTTTACTCAGCTCTGGACAAACTGTATTCTCATGAGCTATAACAGGGGTGGGCAAACTTTTTGGCTCAGGGGCCACATTGATTTCTAAATTTGACAGGTGGGCTGTGTCAGGACAAGATACGGTACATATAAAAAAAATGTATACGTTGACAGTCCATACCAAACATCAACAGAACAAGTAGTCCCATACCTTTTTTCTTTTTTTTTTTTTTAATGAGAACAGTGAAACAACTATGGTATATGTCCTGTATGAAGGTTCAAGTATGTGAGCAACATACATCTGACAACACAAGCAACAAAGTGCAACAATATATTGGTCAAAAACTGCAGCAAGCAGTACAGGTATATGACAAAATATACCAAAGTTAGGACTATTTGCTACAAAATGAGACGTGTAAGAGACCTTGTGGCTTTTCTTTCGACTCACTCATTGTCTCTGACTTGACCTCCCCTCGATCCCACACATGACAGCGTTGCTCAGCTGATGTCGCGTGAGCGAACTTTGAAGCCAGACACGGACGCCTGAAGTCTTCTATGCTCATAGTTAGCGCTCTGGGACTCGCTTACTCTCTTTTTAGCGGTCCAGTTTGCGGAAAGTTTTTAGCACGATAGCAGTCAAACCATTCCAGGAAACGTTTATTTACTCGACTGTCCGTCGAGCCGCAAGCAATTCACTCTGGGCATGGAAATAGCCAGAATCGGACTGAGCACAAATCACTTTCTCGTTTTTCAAAGTCTTGTAGATTTGAGTCTTTCAGACTCCAAGCGTCTCCTGAATGTTTCGTATTTTGTAACCCGCTTCGTTTAATAAGAGTCACTTCACTTTCTCTTCCGTGGCCATTACTGTACCTTTTCGTTGATCATGCCATGATCGACAGGACGTGAAAATGTTCGCAATTGCAGTAAAACTCACTGCAACAAAGAGTCACTTGCATGTCGCTGTTTTGGATCCAATGAAAGAAAATAGCGGCGCGGACACATTTATTCCGTCGTATCGAGCGGGAGTTGCTTGAGTTGGCGCTACTGCTGGCTTCCGTATCGTCTCTCCCTCCCTCCCTGTGCTCTGCAACTTCAAGTAACTGCGCCACCTGGCGTTGAAATGCCTGTCATTACAAATGAAATGAATGCAATCATTTATATCGAACCTTAATTGTGTTGTGGAGCAACCTTCGGCGGGCCGGATTAAAAAGCCCAACGGGCCGGATCAGGCCCGCGGGCCGTAGTTTGCCCACCTCTGAGCTATAACATAAGGTACACTGATGTAAACATAATATAAACAAAATATATATTTTTACAGTCTTTCCAAGTGGCAGCTCTGGATATTTTGGGGCACTTACAACGATGACACCTCAGGATATATTCAAGAGGGTTTTTGTTTGGTGGTGTGCCTTGGGTCAGTAAAGATTGGGAATTACTGCTCGAAATGACAATGTAGTTTCTTGACTAAAACAGCAACATCAATTCATTGAAACAATTATAGCAACATCAGAGAAACTTATCATTGTGATTTGGTGTCTTCATTTTTTTTTCTCAAACTATAATGCAGCCTGTGGGATCCGTAAAACGGGAGAAGGAACCGATGTTTATTTTTGGATTTGTAAAAGTGGCTAAAGTCGCAGATTTCGATCATCATAAATCATGAATTCAGATGATCAGATCGACACTATGATATGGTAGCAATTTTTAAAATCTTTTGTTTTTGTTGTTGTAATTTACCCAGACATGAATTGCACCTCGACTGTAACTTCAGGCCACTGGATATTGAGGAATCCACTCAACCTCTCCAAATACTCACCTGTTGGCGTGCCACTCTGAATATGCATAGGTACATGGCGCACATAATCATCAGAGGAAGGTAGAACGAGCACAAGACATAAAAAATAATGTAGTTGTTATTCCATTCAAACTGGCAATAGCGTCCCTCCTCGTGGTCTTGCCCCATGTGCCAATCCGAGTGCTGCACCCTGTAGTCAACTGTGTTCCAGCCTAGGTGAATGGGCACAAAAGACACGGCCAGCGACAAGGCCCAGATCCCGACGATGGCCAGCGTCACCCTCGGAGGGGTGATTCTCAAGGAGTAACTGAGGGGCGCCGAGATGGCAATGTATCGGTCCACGCTGATGGCCAACAGGCTCAGGATGGAGGCGGCACACAGCATGACATCCAATGAGACGTAGATGTTACACATGGTGCCTCCGAGGGGCCACTTCCCACTGCGTAACTCCAGAGTTGCAGAAAAGGGCAGCACCAGCAGGCCCATCAGGAGATCTGTCACCGCCAGTGACACCACAAAGCAGTTAGCGATGCGCCACAGTCGGCGGCTGAGGCCCACGGCCAAACATACCAGCACGTTCCCACCAACGATTAGGATGATGAATGACACCAGAATGAGCCAGTGGAGAGCTGTAGAAATCATGATGCTCTCCTGCGCTGAGTCAATGCAACAATGCTGAAGCTTTGGAGTCGCTTGCTCTTGTGTGTGAAGTTCATAAGTCACAGAATGGAAAAATCTTCCCAGGCACGGGCATTTTTTTTTCCTCTTAATGTTTCCCCTGCTGTGACTCTCTGAGGTCAACAAGTCCCTGTTGAAGGAAAAAAATACTTTTAATTGCAAGTGCAACAAATGCTCCATGAGTGGAGCAACTATTGCAAATTTAAAAAATGGAATTATTTTTTTTTCCAATGTGTACACACACACACACACACACACACACACACACACACACACACACACACACACACACACACACATATGCACTCCCTGGTAAAGGGGTTATGCCTATCACAATTCAGTCAAAAAATCGGGAAAGTCAACTTTTTCAAGACAGCGTACATGCGTGACGTGATGACCATCAGAAACAAACAGAGAGCTTTTAAGTTGTTATTTGTAAACTCATTGAGGATGCAACATTTTTACAGGAGCGCAAATGCATTTGCCTAAGCGTGGGTGTTCTGCTTCAAAAAACAACAACCATAAAACATCCAGTCAAAGCCGGAGGAGTAAACTAAACATCGCAAGCTGTTTAAGGACATCTTGATTCAAAACTCCTCATCCTACCGGGAAAATAAATAGATGGGGGGAGAGATTTGTCAATGCAAGCCCATGCTTTTAAAGTAACCAACTGGGTGCATTTTGGAAGCGGAAATATCACACGGATCTTTTCGGAATGAGAAACATGGTAGCTGGATTATAAATTAACTTTATTTTGTGTAAATTTAATTTTTAAATGAGTTAATTCTTGTGATCTCATTAAATCAGGTTGTGATTGCAGATTTTCATGCAACATTCTTGTTGGCTGTAAAAGGTCCTTTGGTTATACAGTTAAGCAATTGCCACATAATATTTCTAAAATACAATCCTCCATTTTTTTGGTCAATGTTTTAGGTTTTTATTTTTCAGTGAATGTCTCTTGTTTGCATTGTAACTAACGTAGTTTTCTCTCTTCTTTTATTTGGCCACAAATTGAAGGCAATGCACATTAACGAAGGAGATACACAGTGTGATGGACAATTGAATTTTTAATTGCTTTTATACAAATAGTTGCGTCCCTAGTAGGTCCCATCAAGTTTGAAATTATACAATCAAGCACTGTAAATATTTTCCTAGTTGCCTCTTTGTGAAAATGTGAGGCAAGAAGTGACTTGGTAGGTACGCTACAGGTAGGCTGGGCGAAAACCTGCCATTTTCAAGCAGGGTCCATATCTTCTTTAGTCTTTCTGTCCGCCAGTTTCCACATGAATGGAACCCCAAATAACGAAATGGAAATACGTATAATTGTCTAAATTAAAAAGAGCAATGAAAACGTGATGAAATTCTTCACTCAAAGAAGTAACCATCTGCTTCTGAGGTCATCTTGTCAATATATAACCACCACATGCATTACTCAGCAACTTATTTGTTTCTGTGTTATCCATCCATCCATTTTCCGAACCACTTAATCCACACTAGGGTCGCGGGGGGTGCTGGAGCCTATCCCAGCTGTCTTCGGGTAGTAGGCAGGGGACACCCTGAATCGGTTGCCAGCCAATCACAGGGCACACAGAGACGAACAACCATTCACGCCCACACTCATACCTTGGGACAATTTAGAGTGCTCAATCAGCCTGCTATGCATGTTTTTGGAATGTGGGAAGAAACCGGAGCACCCGGAGAAAACCCACGCAGGCCCGGGGAGAACATGCAAACTCCACACAGGGAGGCCGCAGCTGGAATTGAACCCGGTACCTCCGCACTGTGGAGCCGACGTGCTAACCACTGGACTACCAGGCCGCCGTTTCTGTGTTCTAGTTGCCTTTATTCCTGTTGGGCGGAGTTCACAGCGTGCTCGACTCTTCACAGGTGGTCATATTTGCAATATCATAACGTAATGCATCCAGCACACTTAGTTTATCCTGGTTCTCCTCATTCAAATCCACTAAAAAAAGTGTTGACTCACCTCCCATTTTGTGAAAACTTCTTCCCGGATCGTAAATAATGACTGATGACAGCCAAATGCAGTTTATGTGCTCTTTCTCTGGCTCGCTTTCCCACCCTTGCTTTCTATTTCTGACCCTCACACTGAATCGTTATGTATTTATTTTGTTCTCAGGCTTGTTGACTGGCATAGCAGTTAGCCAAATATGCACCTCCCGCCCATCTCTGGTATACTTATTTATGGTTTCGGATTAATCAGTCACTGTTGTTTCAACTTTTAAAAAAAAGTCTTTTTAAAAAATGTATTATTTAGACAGTAACTGAGATGTATTATTTGTTTCCTGTATCATATTTTGGTTTCACTTGAATTCATTATTTAGGTTTTTGAGCATGTTGAAACAGAAGTAATGTTTGAAAAATCATGAATAAACAACAGTAGGACGAACCTGCAGTTTGTTCTAATGTAGGATGAAGCCGAACCCACAACCCAAGTTTGGGCATGTAGTATAACAACACTCGCTTATTACACATTCATCGCAAGTTATATCTTCACCAAACTAGATGGTAATAATGGATAATGGATGACGGAAACCTGTTTTTGAAAGAACACAAACACGCAAGTTGGTGATGTTGACCCTTTGTCCAAAAGGAAGCCAGAACATTAACATATTAAGTGCAGAAGAACATGTCCAAACGCCATTTTGTTTGTTGTGCTATTGTATTGCTTATTGTTGGAGGTATGTGACCATTCAAAAGTACTGTTCTGATCTGCTCTTCCATTTTATCTCATGTGACGACACCACCTGCTGGACGTGAGTGAGTACTGAGTGGGTGTTTCGTATAAGCACAGGCATCTGAAGGGTGCGCAGTACTTCCCCGGTCTCATAAACGCAACTGAAACAGACCCCATTTTACCTGTGACTCAAATGAGGACAAGCAGTGCACTAAATGGAGAGCTGGATGGATGCCTTACCATGCGGCTATACAAATCTGACAATAAATCCGTAGTCCAATTAATATGGAGCCGCCAAATATTGGGATTAGTTGAAATGAAAGTACTTGATATGACACATCTGTATTATAGTATGCTGCTGTTAATCACATTTCATTAAAGTTGCTTATCATGATTCGTAATGTTGTTGTGGTTGCAGACTATGGCTGATTATAAGCCAACAACGGTAATTAAAAGAGGCTCCAAGCGGTGTTGACTGTCAGTCATCCTCTTGCACGCCGTTGAGAGAGACGTGAGTGAGCCTGAGGTGATGTTTGTGACTAACAAGCTAATTCGCAGCCTTTCAAGGATGCTGGCCTGAGTTGCTTGATGTTTTGGCTGCACTTCAGCATCTAAGCGGTCTCTTATTAGCAATTGTGCCGCCTTTAACATCGCAACCACGTAGTCGTGAATTAGCAAGGTGAAAAAGAGGATGGAAAATGCTGACATTATTCCTCAAACCGGGCAGGCGTTTTCACATATAGGCTATCTTATTGCACATGCTATCCTGTTGTGGTGGATGAGGGGACGAACACTTGGATGTAGGTATTTGTTTTTAAGTCGATGTATAGCCTACTTAAAAAAATGCATCTGATCCAGATGATTTTATTTGGTGACGAAATCAAGTTGAACAAATTCCACACACGCATTTTTTCTCAGCGCATAATCAAATGAAATCTAAAACAAGGTGCTGAATTTATCAATATTGACTATTGATTGAGGTATTCATTCCATCAAACATATCTAATAAATCCATCCATTCATCCATCCATCCATGAGCTGGATCTTTTCCCAGCTAACTATGCGCAATGTACATGCTCACCCCCAAAAATCTAATATTTTACTACTATAACCCATATATCACAAACAAGTGCACGGTGCAGCAATACAAACACGAATAATAAAATGAATGAATAAATATATTTCTGATTGCATTTCTCATACAGCCCATAAAATTAAACAAGTTCAAAGTCTACCACAAAGGCCGAAGGCGATCACTTTCTCCGTCTGAAAAATTCCACCATTGTGTCTCTTCTTTTGTGGCCTGTCATATCACATTTTCATCCCAGAGAAGCTGATCTCTCACATCTCTCGTGGATTAGTGCTCCTCCAAAGCCCCCGCTAGAGGACACTTGACCCCGGGAGGAGGAGTGACAGTAAACCCCAACTGCCCATCTTTGCCTTCCTCCGTCCTTCGTCGTCCCCGGGAAACACTGCCAGTTGTTCCCCGACGTCAAAATGACTCATTAGTCGCGTCTGCGACTCAAACGGGCAGCGGCAAGTCTATAAAAGGAGGCAATTTTTGTTCATGCTCTCGAACGCTATGGGCATGTCCACTGGATGTGCTGAAACCACGCCCCGCTCAGGTGTCGACTGTCAATCAAACACACTTAATACTGTATGTGCTTTCAACAAAAGTATAATGTATATGCAGATGAAAATCATGACACTCAAAACCAAACTCCATCTTAGAGCAATAAAGGGTCAAAGATGATTTCACTTTCAATTAGCACGTCTTGTGTCCATGAAAAAAAGTATTTGGGTTTCGAGTTCTAAACTTGCTCCATTTTCCTGGGCAGCCACTTTAACAGAACTTTGTAGAGCTTTTTGCTTTTCTTCTTTGACTTCTTCACGTTCTTCACGGCTTTTCTGAGCAGACTGAAGTTCAGCGCACGAGATTGGTCAACACGGTTGGCAGTATTTCTTCTTGTTAAGTGTAGATTAAGAACGTCCAAGAAGCACCTTTCCTGCTGCCTGAAGTCATACTCCACGCTGAATCGAAAAAAACATGTTAAAAAAGAAACATGTTAATCACAATTTAACTGGAAAAAACATTTTATGATAGCATGAAACAGGCCTTCCGTTTGGACCATCAATTTACAATTGACGCAACAGAAGAAGTGCGAAAGTTGACTCTGACTGCATCATTTTTTTCCTTGTATGTTTAAAAAAGAAAAGGCCACGACACAACTTCAACCTCCCAAATCTTCTTTTAAAGATAGATGAGATGAAGAGAAACAGACGGGCTCTTCATCTTCATCATCATCAGCATAAAGGTGTCTCAGCCTTTGCTTTGTAAAGCACAGAGCATTTTTTTCTGTTTGAAGAGATCAGAAGAATTTTAGATTTCCAAGTCTTTTTTTTTTTAAACTCCCTTTTCACAAACAGAATAGCTGTCTCAGGGGATTATAATTTATCATTCTATTGCCTCTACCTGATGCAATGTTCCATTTTGAGGGTGTAATCTAATCTAATCTAATCTTTTAGATTGGTCATGTACGATATTTTCAAAAGCACCCCATGAGCAACTCATTTGTTGGATTTAACCCTTTCATGCACCCTGTAACCTGATAACACGATAAAACGTAACCACTGTTGTAAGCACTGTCCCAAAAAAGGGGTGAAGAGCAAACTTTGTCAATGAAAAATTCGAAACATCACCAACCTGTAAACAATGCAAGCCGTCTTTTGGCAAGTGGAACAGTTTTTGAGGTCCTGTCCTGTTTTGTTGTACTGCTGACTGTAAAAGACACACAAAACACATGCAAACAAGATTTATTTAGGACCACTTTATGAACATATTTTTGTGATCAAAAGTGCCGTTGGCAGCAAGGAATAGTAAACACAAATTACGACAAATGGAAAACCAACTGTGGTCTAAAACAGGACCTCACTAAAGTCACAACATATTACGGGAGTTCTCCACTTTGGATGAGAATGATTGACAGAGACACATTGCTGGAAGCCCCATTTAAGCTTTGTCATGTCCTAATTAAGAAACACGCCAAAAGTAATTTTGAAAGAACATGCATGAAAATATTACAGAAATTGCTTTACTCTGTATGGTACTGTATTTGGTCCAAACTCGGGAAATGTCCTTTGACATTATAAAATGTGCATCATTATTTTTTTTTTCATTTTGTCTTTTGTTTTACGCACGATCAGCCGTTATTTATATATATATATATATATATATATATATATATATATATATATATATATATATATATATATATATATATATATATATATGATTATTAGCTCTGTTGAGTTTGTCATAATTGCGTACACAGTAATGCTCACAAATAATTCTTCAGCTGGAAAAATACGTTGTCGGGCATTTGAATAAGGAGCCTCTTCAGAATTCAGGCCAGTGCAAATGGTGACTCACTTGACAAGAGCAAGACTGCAGGACATTCTCAAAGTATTTGTAAGACTGAGAGCACCTGACGAGAGTAGATTGCGTGAATATGTAACAGGGCAGATTTGAATCTGCAGGTTATATTAGAAGTAAATATCGTGCTTACATTTTCAGTGAATAATGTGAAATGCTTTTCCAGTGAGAAAGAAACCACTATCCTCACCACCGTGATTGTGGCACACATGCACGTACACACACCCATCCACTTACCCGAGGGCAGGAGTGTGGCTGGCCTCCAGGTCATGGATGATGTTCAGCAGAGTCGTGATTCTGTCCTTGTTGGCTGCCAGACTGGCCTCCACACTTTCAAGCCGATGTTGCATGGTTGCTGATTTACAGCACTGAGGGGAAGAAAGCAGAAACTGGGCTGCTTCAGTCGGGTGGGAATGGGCCAGGATGAGGTCCGCTGTGTCCTGCTTCGGGGCGCGTTCGGAATCCCGGCTGAGGATTGCCTCAGCCTCGCTGGACCGCAGGCGTCGGAGGGATGCGGAATTGCAATGCGTGCAAAGTTCTCCCTGACTGCAGCGTAGCGCTGGTGCAATTAAAGACAACTTTGGCCCTTTGAGAGACTGTTGAAACGTTGATTTGTTTGACTCAAGACTCCGCATGTGCTTGAGATCAGAATGCGCATTTCTGTTTGGCAGTGTGGAGATAATGGGCTCACGTTTCCCTTTTGAGGCTGTCGGATCATTTGGATGCTTCTGTTTATCTGCGTTTGAGTCAGTCCGACTGTTTGCATGCATGGGTGAGACGCCCAAGGCAAACTCTTCTGTATTTGAATCCATCTGCTGGGCTGTTGTTCCTGTTGGGCATGTAACACACTGTCCCTTGTGTTCTATTACTGTGCTTCCTTGATAATGTTCACCCGTTTGTTGTTTTGTCTTCATGCAACCCCGCAGACGCAAACTGTTGGACTTAATTGGGCAAATGCTACTTTGAGGGGTTGCGTCCTGTGATGCGCACCCTGAATGTTGCTTTGACCCATTGCCGAGTAAATCATTGATTAGATCGCCGCTCGATAGCTTTTCATCAGGATGCGATTCACTATTCAGCTTGCTGAAATTGTCAGTTCTGTTTGGAACGGTTTGGCTCACAATTGACACGTGATCGCTTTTCGAGGCTTTTGACTCCCCGAGCAATGCTTGAGCTGTTTTTGAGACGTTTTTCCGATTCGGAACAGCAGTTGCAGAAGTGGGCACGGATGTGATGTCAGTTGTTTGTGTTTGGCAAGGCTCGTCAGGACCGGGAAATGTGTTATGATTAATTGATTGGTTGTGTTCGTGTGACATATTACTTGTTTTAAGCAAGGAATTATGTGACACGCCAGAGTTTGTTTGGTTGACTTTTAAAGTAGATGAAGGGTGAATATTTGAAGAGCTCCTCAGGGCTGTGTTTCTGCACAAAGCATAATTAGTAGTTATGGGGACGGGAGCTGACATCCCCAGTGTAGAATCAAGCGTTGCACAAGATTCATTTCGAAATGTTGCCTTCCCACAATGTGTTAATTCGGAATTTGAGGACACGAGTTGTTTATTTGCATCCAGAGATTTCGGATCATGCGTGCCACATGCAATAGTAGCTTCTTTTGAGTTAACATTAGGGTTGACAGGGCAAGTTAACACCATGCTGCTGTATGAGTTTAATTTTGCTTGAGCGACTGAAGTATGGGATGGATTTATGGACGTGGCTCGCGTTTCGGATTTCTGGGGGTCTGATAATCCGATAAGAGGTGATACTTGCCAGTCCTCTTTTGTTTTTATTTGTCGTGGCGAATTTTGGAGTATGAGTTCACGGTGCGGAAATGCTGTGGTACGTTTTGCGGACATGAGTGTCGTATTGAAAGCTTGGACAGTTTTCGGGATGGTGCCTGTTGCGTTTCCTTTGGATGTTGTGTACAAATGAGATGGAGTGTTTTCTTGCGTGGCATGCACAGATACACACACCTTTTGCAGTGCATTAGGATGGAATTTCGAATGAGTCTGTCTGTGCGGGTGGTTTGATTTAGTAGCTGTGGCCATAAGAGGAGTCGATGGGAGAAGTCCTTTTTGGGGGATTTTAGTGTCAAGAGGTATGTTTGTTAAAGTGTCGACAGTATCAACCATTTTTGTATCAATTGTGGCTTCAGTGACAGTGATTGAATTCGTGTGGATGGTCTGGGAATCGGTCGAGGCGACGGAAAGTCCGTGCGTGAAAAAATGTCCTTTAATTGAATGGACCGGACATGCAGGGTGTCGTATTTTTCCATGTTTTGGTGTTTCGTAAAGATGTGATCCTTGTTGAGGGCTTGTCTCTTTTTCTCTGGAACGGGAATTGTCAGGGAGTTGATGGTTGCTTGGTTGGACATCGGTTTCATTGTGGGGCAACTGAAGACGTTTGCTGAAGTGAAGCACGTCGTGGGCCGCATGAAATTGTTTCTCTCTTTGGCAAGCAGAAGCAGGAAAATTTTCTTCCCTAAAATCTCCACTCCAGCTGTTCGCTTGCCTCCACACTGGTTGCATATTTTTTGTGATCCACCGGAAGGTTTGGGAGCAGAAAACAGCAACATTTTTCTTGACTCCGTGTAATGCGTGTGCATTCTTTTTCGGTGTCCTTCGTGAGTTGGGCTCGATTCACCGTTCTCAATGCTGATGCCACCCATCGCCTCTGAATCAACCACACTACCGTTAGCGTAGCGGACAGTCGATTTTGTCCCCGGGCCAACTTTGGTTACAGTCCTTGCAGAATGTGGGGTGGCCTTGATTGTTCCGGGCATGCGGGAAGTACGATCCTGATTGCACGCAACATCCCCCAAGGTCTCACCTACAAGTTCTTGAAAAGACACTTCCTTTTTACCTTTCAAGTCCCCACTCTTTGCCTTATCACCGTTTGTTAGCAGCAGTATCTCTTTGTACTCTTTGGTAATGTAGCCGTTGGCCGTGCGGGCGCTATGAGCTGATTGCGTGTGGAGTTTATACATGAGCTGTGCGCACTGCTCTGAAGGTGCTCTCCTTATCCCCGGGGATGTTTGCACGCCAACGCTGCTGCTCTGAAGACCCCACGTTTGCAGCTGCGCTCCTCCGGTGGTGTCGCCTCCGGTTTTCCTCCAGCTACGCACTCCAACCAGGGCTGGGACGCCCAGGACTGGTACGTGAGTGGTCGGGTCAGCCGCTCGTCTCCCCATCCTCCGACTGATTGCTTGCAACGTTTCACAATTCAAGGTGACTTTAGGATCGCTTGTGGACCATCTAATACATCTGGAAGAACAAGAGGAAGACGCTTACAGTTGCGAAGAGCGGCCTGTAAGTGATTGCGCAACGCTGCATCAAACTATTTGGAACAAAGTTATCCAAGGCAGCAAAACTTTAGGTTATAGTTGTACAAATGAACTGAACATTTGACAATGAGTTTGATCAACTGTGACTTTTGGAAATAAATGGCCTATTTTTGTGGAGCAACACATAAAAACAAAAGACAAAGCTCTCTCTCGTACTCACAGCCAGTTCAGTCTTGGTGCAATGAAAAACAAAAAACAAAACAAAGAAAAAACATTGTCATTGGGTGGGTAGTCAAAAATTACAGGTGATCCTCTGTTTACAACGGAACTAATATGCAACATTTCAAACTGAAAAAAACATGAATCAACTAGTTTGAATATGTGGTGAAAAGACGCAAGAAGACTTTCTTTCATTTCGCGACATACTTCCACTTTCTCATTAGTTTCTTTAATTTCTACCTTCACTACGATGATGGCAGACACAAGGCAGCCCCAAGTAGAAATAATTTTCAATCCAAGTTCAAATGTATTTTTATTTTATGTATATTCCCAATACAAATGATTATGGTCTTTTAAAGTGTTTTGAAAATCATTTTGCTCTTGCACTGAATGTTCTTTTAGTATTTTTTAAGCTACTTTTTATTTATTTCCTGAAAAAAAAACCCTCTATTGTTTGGAAATACTTTTAAATGTTGTATTTTTAATTGTGTGAAACACATTGAGTTATCTTGTGTTTATAATGCACCATTTAAATAAAGCTGCCTTGCCCTTGCCTTGCCTAGGTATGACTTTGTACCAGGCAGAGTTTCCGCATGGAACACATTGCACATCTTTTTTGTTTTTGTTTTGGTTCTTTTTGTAATAAGGTGCTCTGAAAAGCACTTGAAACATGTAAGCATATGAAGTCATGTTGGAAAAATAGGATAAAACCAAGCATGGGTCTTCAATCACTATTTCTGAGCAATATTTTGGCCTTAATTGTTGCGGCATTCCATTGAAGGGGTAGAAAATATCAATAATCAGTTTTGGCGAATACAAATATGGAAAACGGTCGATTTTAGCTGCTTGACACATGGTGATCCCTGGGCATCTAATCTTATATAATCTCCATGAAATTGCCTACTCTGTGGTTTACTCATTAATACTGAATACTTAAAAGCAATCTCTTGAGCAGCAAAACATTTCTTTTATGCTCATCGGTGGGTGGAACAAAATTGAACCTGACCACCTGAGTTATCATTAGGTGTAATTTTTGTACATTCTAACCCTTCATAAGTATACCCCTGGGGTCCGTTAAAGTAGATTGCACATAAAAGGAGTCCTCCTTGTTCCACAATTTCAGATATGATAAATAATGTAACATTAATCTAGTGAAACAGTGACCGAGGAAACTGGTTTAAAGCTATATTAGCATTTCAGACGAATGTATAGATCTTGATTTTGTGTCTGACACCAAACGGAATCATTTATTGCAAAATAAACTGCTGGCACTTACGTAGCCCTTATGGAAAACTTGCTCGCGTTCATGGTCCGCTCCTTGCATGCAACATCCAGTTTATCTTGGACAGGGGCCCACAGTGATGCCAACGGTCCATATTCAGTGAGAATGTATTAGGAAGTACATTTTCAGAGAGATTGTGCAGTTTTTGTATGCAGTGTATGGCATCTATCATTATCACATCAGATATGTTATTTGAATGGTCTCTCAGGGGATTCGCAAACTCTGGCACTGGGAAACGGAGGGTCCCCGAGTTGTGGCTTAGCCACCGCAAAATAATATGCAATAAATGATTATGTCATGTATTATATCTTTTTTAAAGTCTGCATACGTTCACTGGCGCCCCATTAAAACAAACATATACAATATGAATTAGTCCCTACCTAAGCTTTGGGCCAATTCATGTTCTTATATGACTGTGACGGATCATCTAAATCTGACATCCCGTCATCAGTCTCCTCACTTCACATTTCTAGCTACGGATGAAGGAAAAACATTTGAATATGTCAAGTAGTGCTCACCGGCTAAACAGAGAATTCTTTGGACCAAAATGAAAAAAAAAACCTGATATATTATTCCTTATTAGTGGTATATATGTTCACTACCATAACGTTTGAGAACCGCAGTTGTCTCTCGACAACACCAGTAGCCTTCAATAGGACAAGCTTTCACAAGTGTTTGCATACAAGCAGGAATCCGTCCGTGAAATATAACGTGTAAACAGAATGTGCGCGAGCAAGAGTTGATATCCATGTCATAACTTTAACAAGAATACATTCTGACAAGGCTCCTCTCACCCTAACCCTCCTCTTCATCCTCATCACTGACTGCCATCCAGTCATGTCAGAACTGCAGAAACAACATCGAGTCGTATACCGCTGCAGGGAATATTAATTTGGGTGGCCGGTACTTGAACTCAGACGAGTGACATGTATGTGTTGTCACCAAACAACTAACGAAAGGTTATAGATCTCTATAACCAGCTCTTTGCAGAGTCAAGACATAACTTCATGCAATACAGTATCATTTTATTAAGAGTTGACTTAAATGTCATACCTGATGGATGTCTGCATACGAAGAACTAAGTTTGCACTTTCTCTTCGTTGTCTTGCAGAGTCCGGGAGATGTGCAGTTTAAAACTATTCAAACTCAGAGGATGATTGCAGGTATCCGCTCCTGCAAGGTGAACCCTGTTTTCAAACATTCAAATTCCGACTGACTCAATATCATATTGATCAGACCGAGTCCATTCCGAATTTCATCTACCTTGACTTTATGTTGGTACTTCTCTTTGCTCGCGTCATGAACTAAATGCTACTGTATGCTGCCCTCCAACACACTCTCGGTCTCCAGTTGCTTGCATCTTCTCTCTCGTTCGCTCCCTTTCTATGATTGCCCTCACAGTCCTCTCACCTCTCAGCATCCAGATCTACAGCTGGGGGGAGATTTAGGGGTGGGAGGGGGTAACAGAGAGAGAGAGAGAGAGAGAGAGAGAGAGAGAGAGAGAGAGAGAGAGAGAGAGAGAGAGAGAGAGAGAGAGAGAGAGAGAGAGAGAGAGAGAGAGAGAGAGAGAGAGAGAGAGAGAGAGAGAGAGAGAGAGAGAGAGAGAGAGAGAGAGAGAGAGAGAGAAGGGACTTGCATCAGTGGGATAGGGACCGTGTCTAAATTACCATGCGTAAGAGATGGGGAAATGCCTTCATATGAAACAAAAATAAACACCCACACAGATCCAGAAAACATTTGATAAAAAGCAGTGAATCCGAACCCCCCTTTTAATAAAGGTAACAGAGAAGAATTTGGTCATTACATGTGGACTACATCTCAACCAGATTGTTAGGGTTTGAGTTTCTGCATTTTATGGCTATTTGAATCGTCGTTTGTTCACATCTGTTAGGATTGCAAAAAAAAAAAAAAAACTGAAAACGGGAACTTTGTGAAATTGTGTCAAGTGCTGGACAAGAATACACCTTGCATTTTGATACAAATGAGGTTTGAGTCACAAAGAAATTGCTCCTTCTGCCCTAGAATGCAAATATAAGATCCTTGTCCGTACGACGACCTTTGCCTACTGCCGGTAAACCAGAAAGTAGCTAATTTAATGACTTGTCATTTGACACGTGATTAACGCATTAAACAACCCCCCCCCACTCTATATGGAACACATTCCTTCTCACAAATGTTATTAATTTGTTTGCGTAACTCAGGCCATTAAAATATATGAACACAAACATTTCTTCAAGATGGATTTGCAACTGCTCGTTGCTTCATCACTTTACCATTTCAGGTTCTGTTTTTTTCAGGTAACCAACACTTTGTTTTCAAACCGCCATTTTGGCCACCGACAAATCGTACACATCGACGCTGCACCCGCCCAATTAGCTAGTTACCTCTCCTGTCGCTGAAATTATTAAACCTGCACTGACTGCACTGAACAAGGTTTTATATGACACTTTTGTGTGTTGTCTTCATTAGAGCTGGCTCATATTATCTTACTACAGATGTGGGGAGCAATAAAGCTTCCTTGGTGCATGGAAAATTGTTCCTTAGCCCCATGGTGAACACATACAATCATAATGTAACACTGAAAATGTTGAGCCTGGCATTATTTCCCGGGTACAACTGTACACTGTAAATGTTTACTGTCTGTAATTGTTTATGTGGATCACATTTAATCATCCCAATAGCTTGTTTTTCTTTTGAAGAGTAGGCCTGGTCAGTTGTTTTTTTGTTCTTTCTTTGCTATACTGTATATACATTATTAACCAAACCTTTCACTGGGGATGTATGCACACCGCAAGGGTATAATGATTGACATACAGATATTAAAAAACAGTGATAGTTTGAATCCATCCCATCCATTTTCCGATCCGGGTGATGGAGCCTGTCCCAGCTGTCTTCGGGCAGTAGGCGGGGGACACCCTGAACCGGATGCCAGCCAATCGCGGGGCACACACTCACACCGATGGGCAAGTTTGACTGTTCATTCAGCCTGCCATGCATGTTTTTGAAATGCGGGAGTAAACCGGAGTACCCGGATAAAACCCACGCAGGCACGGGGAGAACATGCAAACTTCACACAGGGAGGCCGGAGCTGGAATTGATCCCGGTACCTCTGCCCTGTGAGGTCCACGCGCTAACCACTGGACCACTGGGCCTCCCTAGTCTGAATACGATTCCATTTTAATGATAAAACCTGTAAAAGTTTTATGTATAAGACTCGTCTGGTCTGAAGACCACCTGCCCGGCACCTCAGGTCTGCGGACCAGACATTATTAGAAGTACCAAGAGCTAAACTGAGGCTTAGAGGGGATCGAGCCTTTTCTGTTGCTGGTCCCTCTCTCTGGAATGACCTCCCACCGAACATTCGTCAAGCCTCCTCACTGCCCATCTTCAAAACCCTCCTCAAAACTCACTTGTATTCTCTGGCTTTCGACTCAGCATGACTTAGATTTGTTCTTGGTTTTACTGTTTCGTGCTTTCTACCGTCTTTGTTACCGATTTGTTTTACTGTTTATTGTATATGTTAAATTGCTCCATGTACAGCACTTTGTTTGCGGCGATGGCTGTTTGAAAGTTCTCTATAAATACAGTTGACTTGACTTGACTTGAGTTGACAGTTGAAGACGAGTGAGAGCCTGGCCCCCGATAGAAAGTATGATCCTGTACGTATGCATGATATAAATTTATTGCAGGAGGAATAACAACGTCAATCTGTCTTCTTTGCGTCTAAGGACATGATTCAACTGCAAATAGCAGACAGTATCTGGCTTCTTAACACCAGTAGATGTCAGCATTGTAGGAGAGATAGACAGTAGGAGAAGACTGGGGAAAACCCAAGCAATATAATATCAATGTGCTTCGGTCTACATACAGATGGCGCCCACACAACACACTTAGTCGTAGACGCCCCCTCACAGACGGAAATTAACATGAAACCCCCATTGTTCAAATGGAGGAGAGGATTAGCCTCCCATGTGAGTGCGAGCGTCCTTGAATACCCACCAGCTTGTGATGCAGATGCACATGCTGATCATTTATTTGAAAGCCATGCTTTTAAAATCGATTATTGTGATGGAGGGGTTCATTTTTCTAAGGGCTTGACCGTCATATTATTTTCGGTGCAAAAATAAACATCCACCTGTTTCCAATATCTTATGTGCTGTAACTGTTTTTGGTGAGGAAAAGCTCTATTCTTTGAAGTATTGATGTCACCTCAAAAATATGTTAAATGCCACATTTCTCTGAAAAAAACAACTATATCTTAGAATTACTTTTGACATTTTACTGACGCGTCAAGCTCACAGTGCGGAGGTACCGGGTTCAATTCCAGCTCTGGCCTCCCTGTGTGGAGTTTGCATGTTCTTCCCGTGCCTGCGTGGGTTTTATCCGGGTACTCCAGTTTCCTCCAAAAACATGCAAGGCAGGCTGATTGAACAGTCAAAATTGTCCCTATGTGTGAGTGTGAGCGTGGATGGTTATTCGTCTCTGTGTGCCCTGCTATTGGATGGCAACCGGTTCAGGGTGTCCCCCGCCTACTGCCCAAAAACAGCTGGGATAGGCTCCAGCACCCCCCGCGACCCTTGTAAGGATAAGCGGACCGAGAAATGGATGGATGGATTTTACTGACGTCAGCTGCACATTATTAACCATTTTTGCTGCTCTATATACCCTGGTGAATTGAGACCCTGGAGAACACACAAGGTCAAATTTGGCCCCTATAAATTCTGCTACTCAAAAGCTACCCTTAAATCCCAAAGGGTCAAATTTGGCCCTAATCGTAAATTAGGATTAAAGCATTAAATATTTGAAAAAACATATATTTTGGTGTTCAGTGAACATATAGCAGTCATTTAATGTATAATTCATCATTTTCCAAAGAACAAAAGGGTTCTTGGGTTCTCCAGGGTTAATATAGTATACACTGTGTTCGACAGACTGTCTATCAAAGGATGGTCTAATCCAGTTTGAGTTTCACCATAAGCGGAGAACTGAACGGGAGACAGAATCAAAACTCGAGTCAAAAGAACATTTGATATTTAAGAAAAAACTTTATTTGTGACTTATTAACAAAAACACATTACCAGGTTGATGAAGTCATTAGAACCACTAGAATCACCTTAACAATAAGCAGGTGTACAAAATTAGTTTATGAACAGATCTGCACTGTCACAGTCGACTAGCATGTGTCACTCACTGTCACACCCAGTGACTGACAAATATTCACTATACACTAGCAGAGAATACATCAACTTGATTTTTTTTGTGGACATTTTATCTATTTTGGATTTTTTTATCTTCTTTCATCTGTTTTGTCTTCATTAAGCAAGGAATGGTTATGGAGGGTGCGCACATGAGCTCACAACAGTGTTTGATCATTTCAAAGGTTAACACAAGTTTAAGGGTCAATTTTCTTACCAAATAAAACCATGTGCCAAAAAAATAAGTATTTCATAGCGTAACACAATAGCATTGTGAATATATAGACAAGCCAATGCTAGTTTTGCAGGATTAAAAAACAACAACAAAAAAGTGATCCTTTAAGGTTTTGCCACAAATTGCAGTACCGTTTGTTTTGTGTTATGTGTGCATGGATGTGTATTCAGATTTGTGGTTTCCAATACACGTCTCAGTTGAAAAAAAAAAAGTATAGGTATATATAGTATTTTTATAATATCTGTTTCCTTTGCTTATTACATGCAAACACTTGGTGATCTGACAGCACGGAAGTACATCTGACTGACGGGGGGTGAGGAAAAACGTGAGCATGGTTGATTTTGAGCATGATTGCAGTGCCTACAGCAACTGGAAATAGGAGAGTTCCAGAAAAGTAACACGAACAGAGATGAGACATCCCCAGTTGCATTGCCTTCAGCTCAAACGGCACATTTTCTCCAATACTGGGCCAAGATTCCTCAAGTAAGGGCAAAATAAAGTCAATCTTTTTTTTTATACATTTTTTATACACGAGCAAAACGGCTAATAAATTAAACCCATACTGCTTATTTGCAATGATCGAGAAAATGTAAAATAAGAGGGTATTTTTTTTTTTTTTTGCTTATTAGTTTCAAACTCTTGGCGCTCACGGTAAATACCATACCTTCCAACTTCAAACTTTTTCAGATGTTCCAGCAAAACATTGCAATGGATGAGACACAAGTATTCAACACAACTTCCTCTGATGACATAAAACGGGAAATATGTGAATGTTTGACAATAGGTAGCACAGTGTCCTCCGTTTATGAAAATGTAACAACATGACACGACTGTACAATCCCTTCACGGGGGGGGATGACTTTACGGTTGTTATTCCCGACAAATGACGATTCGGGTAGATGGGAAGAAGGAGAGAGGAAACGAGCAGCGGGCAAGCACGTCCAACAAGCACTGAAGCAGTCGAAGCGGTGGTGATGAGCTTGAAGAACATCTACTTAACATTCAAAGACAGAAGAAGGGGCTTGAACAAGAAATGTTCCTGCTTGACAGCCTTAGAATATAGTCTCATCATTAAGAATGCCGTTGACCCTCAGATTTTGGAGCTTAAAGAATAGGGCGCAGATTCGATATTTTTGCAGTTTGTATATGCAGCACTTAGAAGGAAAAAAAAGCAGCGTAGTAAGTATACAGCTTATGTCGGGGAGTCTGTGTTTACGCTAATAATGGACGCCACAGATTGAGTGCGGTGGCGCACAACTGGTTTACAATGCGGCACGAGCGTACAAGAGGCAACAACAAAATAGTCAAGCGAACAAGAAAGCTGGCGCAAATGATACCAAGTCACATCATCGTACTGGTGGAAATAAAGTATAGGGTTTTAAATTTACATCATACAGAATTTTTAAATGACCGGTGCTCGTTTTGAATGCTTCCAAATCATTTTTGCAATTTGCTTATGCTTTTCTCGGTGTACTATTTAAGTTCTCATTTAATACAGAACGAACGTCCTGGCACTCATCTTTTCTTTTTGTATTTATTAATTTGTTTTTTATTTTCAACAGATGTTCAGATTGTCCAAAATAATCTAAACTTAAAAGCTGTTTTTTAAAATGGGTGTACTCATCTTATCAAATTGTGTGTGTTGAAAAGCCAATTGAACGAATGCCGAGTTGAGGTTGATAGACCGAACGTGAATTTAAGGAATAAATCAAGAATATCTCTTTTCTAATATTGCATGATGTAGGCCGATTAAAAAAAAAAAATGCGGAATTGGTATTTGTAAAGGATGGACAGAGGGAAAAAACTATAATATGGTCTCATCCTTTATTAGTCCAAAAGAAAATGGACCATTGACAAACTACGAATCAAATTTCCTGACAATGACTTGGACCATTTAGCAAACTGATTCTGGTTTCCCGATTGGGTATTTTTAGTTAATGTTGTAATGCTAAAACAAGCTAGATCCTTAATAAATATGTCGTAGTACAATTAAGTGGAGTAAATTTCAAACAAGTTGTGAACATTAACCTGGGAACAAACTCCAGACAGTTGTTGCAACCCAGTGTAGGTCCTTCACCTCGGCACTGTGCTGTTATACTGACAGATTTTACGTTCTTGTCGTCTGGGCCACCTTGTGCAAATAATTTCAGTGTCTGCATACCAGTTATTTCTTTTCAATGTTTTCATTAGGTGTTTATTTTTATTTTTTCGTTTTTAATAGAAAAGATCACATTTGCTGACTTTCTAAGATGTCTACTTACTACTGATGAAAAAAAGTCCTATTTTTCAGTTTGACTTTCACTTTATACTTATATCTAGATGAGCGTGTGAAGAACGGCAGCTCATGACTTCGAAGGCGCCAATGCAGGCATCCTTCGCTGACAAAAGTCAGGTACAAATCACTTTATTATTATGGTTCTTTATTTTTTTTTTTATGGCATTTTGATTTTAATTAAAGAAATTTAGGGAGGCATTGATGGTTTTCCTAACCCCTTCAAAAGCCTTCTGACTGTACATTTGAATAGAATAAACTTATAGCGGTCAAAGTTGAAGGCCAAATGAGCCATCCAAGAGAGGAGCATTTGTTGAGCAGGTTTGCTTTGTGCAGCGAGCCAGGCTCGGCCTAATAAGCGATTGACGACTGTACAATGTTAAGTATGCGATGTATTGTAATGCATATGCTGCAAAGAGACTCCTTCATTCATATTGATTTGGCTTTTTGGCCCTGTAATCGGGATGGCATCTTAACGGCTTCCATTCACCTCTCTTTAATCATCCCCTCCGTCATCCTTTCCTTTCTCCTTCTTTTCTTTCTTATCCTTCTTCTTCTTTTTCTTTTTCTTGGCTTCCTCCTTCTTGCCGAAGCTGATGAAGTCCCCTTTGTCGTCAACGGGGCCGGGGTCATGGCGGATAGAAATGATGGCCGGGGATCCGGGGATGATGAAAGCTTCGGGAGGAATCTCGCCAGGCTTCAGGCCCTGCGGCGGGCAGTAGCTTTGTCCGGCTCCGTATCGGAAGTGCCAGCTGTTGCTGTTCACACCGGCGCCTACTGGAGGGGAGAGCTCTCCGCCACCCTCTCCATCTATACAGATATATACAAAAATGGAAGATGTCAAATCAGCTGTACGTTCAATGTTACACTCAAGAGTGATTATTCCGAAAAAAAGATTTGCTTTAAAATCATTTGGATGGTTTGCTGATGTCTCGAACCATCCATCCATCACACTTTCCTCTCATTCACACATATGTATATTCTGTCTTTCTCCAGCTAATCTTCATTCCTCTCCTTTCCAGCACATGCCTCCACCTCTCGAAATGTTCCTCCACCCGACCCCCACCGAA
Organism: Hippocampus mohnikei; assembly: GCA_026261675.1. Classification (NCBI taxonomy): domain Eukaryota; kingdom Metazoa; phylum Chordata; class Actinopteri; order Syngnathiformes; family Syngnathidae; genus Hippocampus; species Hippocampus mohnikei. Next base: position 9,050,836 of record JAKGUB010000325.1, read on the forward strand.
TGCTGTCACTGCAGACCACAATGCCATCTGCAAACGTCATGGTCCATGGGGATTCCAGTCTAACCTCATCTGTCAACCCAGCCGTCACTATTGCTAACAGGAGGGGGCTCAGAGCTAACCCCGATGCAGGCCTAGCGCCACCTTGAACTCCTTTGTCACATCAGCAACACATCTCATCACAGCTCCCCTTATATACGTATTGTAGTGTTCTAACATCCTTCTCTGCCAATCCCAACTTCCTCATGCAATACTATATCGATCCTCTCCACCTACCCTGTTATAGACTTTCCCTCGATCTACAAAAAAAATGCAATGCAGCGCTTTCTGACCTTCCCAGTACTTATTCATAAAGACATTTCATCCGATACGTAATGTAACCCGATAGGCATAAATATAAAATGAATAATAAAACATTTTAACCCGTTCGTGGACAACGGTTACTACAGTGGACAGCTTATCATGTTATCAGGTTACAGGGTGCATGAAAGGGTAAATTCATACAGATCAACTTGTGAATTTCAAAATAATGTATATGGATAAGTCACAGTGTTGTTATTTGAATAATTTAATTTCTATGCGTATTTCTGACTTCCTGTTAGTGCCGGATTTCTATCCAAGGGTATGAAACCATCAGTTTGCCATTCCAACAACCTCACCTCAGGCACTGGCATACTGAAACTCATGAGTGAGACATAGGCTATAACGGTAGGACATGACATACAAGGAATATACCTTGTTTCTTAATATAAAATGCTCCATTCACTCCAAACTCAATCTTGTGTTTGTGGATAGTGATAACGATTAATTTGCAAAATTAATAGCATTGGAAGAAATCAGACATTAATGTCTTGTTATTGTAATTGATCATTTTTGTAAAGTAATCTTATTTTCTTGGTATTTAGCATCCATCCCTGCATTAAAAAAACAAGTCAAGTCAAGTCAAGTGAACTGTATTTATAGAACACTTTCAAACAGCCATCGCCGCATACAAAGTGCTGTACATGGAGCAATTTAACATATACAATAAACAGTAAAACAAATCGGTAATAAAGACGTAGAAAGCACCAAACAGTAAAACCAAGAACAAATCTAAGTCATGCTGAGTCGAATGCCAGAGAATACAAGTGAGTTTTGAGGAGGGTTTTGAAGATGGGCAGCGAGGAGGCTTGACGAATGTTCGGTGGGAGGTCATTCCAGAGAGAGGGACCAGCAACAGAAAAGGCTCGATCCCCTCTGAGCCTCAGCCTAGTTCTTGGTACTTCTAATAATGTCTGGTCCGCAGACCTGAGGCGCCGGGCAGGTGCGTAGGGGCGGATGAGCTCAGAGAGGTAAGGTGGCGCGAGATTATTTAGAGATTTGAAAACAAATAAGAGGATCTTGAAGATAACTCTAAAATGTATGGGGAGCCAGTGAAGGGATGCCAGAGTAGGAGTTATGTGCTCCCTCTTACGAGTACCAGTCAAGAGGCAAGCAGCGGCATTCTGGACCAGCTGAAGGCGCTTAATGGAGGACTGGCTGACTAAAGGGCATTACAATAATCGAGCCGGGATGTGACAAAGGCATTAATTACTGTCTCAAAGTGTTCATGAGAGAGGAGAGGTTTTATTTTGGCCAGCTGTCTAAGGTGAAAGAAGCTGGATTTAACAACGGCACCAATTTGCCGATCAAGTTTGAAATCACTGTCCAGTTTAAGGCCCAAGTTTGAGACTGTTGACTTAAGATAAGGAGACAGGGGGCCCAAGTCCACAGGATGGGATGTACAAGGGCCACTGGGACCAAACAGCATCACCTCTGTCTTCTTTTCATTGAATTTCAAGAAATTTTGTGCCATCCAGGTTTTGATTTCTTCCAGGCAGGACAGCAGTGGCTTTAATGAGAAGGCGTCTTTTTTGCTCAGTGGGACATAGATCTGGCAGTCATCTGCATAGCAGTGGAAGGGAATACCATGTTTCCTTAAGATGGAACCCAATGGGAGCAGATACAGCGAGAACAGCAGAGGCCCCAGAATTGAGCCCTGTGGAACACCACATGACAGGGGAGCAGTGCGTGACTCAGAGCAGCCAAGGCTGACACAAAAGGTTCTGTCGGCTAAATAGGACCTAAACCACTCAAGAGCACTACCGCCAATGCCCACCAGGTGCTGCAAACGAGTCAGCAGAATACTGTGGACCACTGTATCAAATGCTGCCGTTAAGTCCAATAAAACTAGACACACGTGGTCTCCATTGTCATTTGCCAGGAGGATGTCATTAGAAACGCATAACAGGGCTGACTCTGTGCTATGCATCGTCTTGAAACCTGACTGGAAGACCTCCAAGATCTTATGTTCATCCAAGAAAAGTTTCAACTGCATGTGCACCACTTTTTCCAGAATTTTTGAAATGAAAGGCAGTTTGGAAATGGGCCTGAAACTTGACAGCACATCTGGATCAAGACCAGGTTTCTTGATCAAGGGTTGGACCACAGCATGTTTAAACTGTTGGGGAACTATACCAAAGGAGAGGCTGCTGTTGATGATATCCAAGACCGATGCACCAACACTCGGGAGAACCTCCTGAAAGAAATGCGGGGGAAGAGAGTCGCAAGGGGAGCCAGATGGCTTCGTCTGGCGAACTACATCCTACAAAAGCGTCAAGGACACAGTTTCAAAAGAATTTAGCACAGCTGAACATGGAACATGGACAGAGGGGACAGATGTGGTATTTGAGACCGGAGTCCTTGCTGTAGAGACCTTGTCAATGAAAAACTGAAGGAATCTGTTGCACATCTCGGGTGAAGAATCCGAGCAAGTCGGCAGAGGGGGTTTGAGTACAGAATCTATCGTTTTAAATAGTGCGCGTGGGTTGTGACGGTTAGCTTGAATAAGGTCCGACAGATATTCTCTTTTGGCCTCTTTTACTGTGAGCTGGTAGTTACGCCAGCAGTCTTTTCAAATTTGATAAGAGACATGCAATTTGTCTTTTTTCTACTTGCGTTCGGCTTTGCGACACCCCTGCCGAGCTGCGCGAGTTTTGTCGTTAAACCAAGGCTCGGGTTTAGGTTTTGGAAGCACAGTTTTGAAGGAGCCACTAAATCCAGGATGGCACGGCATGATGAGTTGAACCAAGAGGTGAGTTTCTCTGTGTTAGACGAGGGTACGCAAAGGTTATTAAAGGCATCAGAGAAACGACTAGCAGTGCGAGGGTTAAAAAATCGGCGTTTGCAACTAGGAGCGGCAGATTTCAAAGCAGCATGCGATAAGACTACGTCAAATAAAACTGCCATGTGATCAGAAATCCCATTTTCAAGGACTTCCAGATTTGATACCTGTAGACCATAAGCAAGGACAAGGTCTAAAATATGTCCTCGTTCATGTGTCGGGCTGGTCACATATTGCACGAAATTAAAAGAGTCGATAAGTCTTAAGAAGTCCTTTGCTAGTAGTTTTTCCGGACAGCACACATGGATATTAAAATCCCCCATTAGGAGGATATGATCATATCTCAGCCTGATTTCCACAAGGAAGGTTGAAAAGTCGCTTAAAAAGTCTTTGTTGTATTTAGGAGGACGGTAAATGACAGCGCAGAGCACCGGGAAAACACGACCGACGATTAGGATCAGGTAGAGCTGTAACAGAAATCAAGCCAAAATGCAACCGATCATATCGAGCGAACATGAGCCGGTGAGGTTAAAAGGTCACAAAAGCACAAATGAAAAAAAAAAAAAAAAGCAAGGGAATGTTAGATGAGATCCAGTGAGATGCAGACAGCGAGAAGCAAAGCAGGAAAGGAAGATGGGGGCGGGGGGTGGAGGCAGTGCAGACACGGTGCTCTTCAGGCCCACACCAGTTCTCTCTCTGCTCTGACCTACTTTCCGGCAGGATTTTATTTAGATCAAACAAGCCCTTGCCAAAAGATTCTTTTAAATTTTTTCTTTGTAGGCTATTTACGACATTACTGGAATGCTGAAATGGTTTCAACTACTCTCCCCCTGGGAAGTACGCTGTTACACGTGGTCTGGTATAAATCTCGGCCCACATTTTGAACGAGTTCATCAAGTCAATTACATCCATGCACCTGAACCAACCCCACGACGGTCGACAACTTGGCATTGCTGACCAGTCAAAATAATGTTATAAAAGCACCCTAACAAGAGCGGGCACCGATTTGGACCAGCGTAACTCACTATTCACGTTAACACGTTTTGTCGACATTTAGGTGGAAAAGGCAGTTTTAGAAACTTCAGTGACATGTAAACAAAAATGACTTTTTATTGTATTCATACATAGTCAAGTACGCTTTTTAGTACAGTATCAGGATAACAAATATTTATAAAATAAAAAGAAAATGTATAAATATTGAAGAGAAACTAAAATACAGTATGCGCATTTGGATTTCTTTTCCACAATGTGCTAAAACAACGAGCAAGTAAGTTAATTACTCCATGTAAATGAGCTTGTTAATGATACGTCAGTGTCAGATTAGATGATTTTATCTCCCCGTTAGTCGAGTAGGTCCCGTAATACTGTAAGGCTGTTCTGTTTTTGAGGATTATGACATTTGGCGGTATGCATTTAATCCAGCTGTTAATCTGCGGAAGGGGCAACTAGCGCTTGAAACGTTGTAGGTCTTGTTCAATTGCTATTCAGTGGCCAGGAAGAGGAATTTGCTCGCCCTGACAACCAATGCCTGAAATGGCCACGGTGAAAGCAGAACCACGAAACATTCTAGACTGTTTTCACTTCAAAGATAAACAAATAAAAGACATTCATTCTATAAGTAATAAGGCCTTTATTGAGTCCTGTTGCTTGACATCAGCAGATACTGTAATTCTGCTTTCCTCGGATGTGCCTGCCGCAGCATTTGATATTCGAATGCTGAACCAACTGAGGCAAAATGTCAAGTGGCTGAGTTTAATCAAGTGAATGTTGTCCGAGTGTCTTGAGACGTTCCCGTGCTTCCGGCGGTGGCTCTGACAAATCTTGTCAGAATCCAGGCACAGGTATCGATAAGAGATCTTTCCGTGCATGTGTTTCGCCTGCGAAAACCGAGTAATTTCTAATTCTGCCACTGGTTCATGCCTGCCTATATTTCACAGACAATGCACATCGGAAACGGATGAAGGAGAAGGTGCAGCTAAACTGTGCTGCATGAGTCCTTGATGTGGTTGCCATGACACCTGCTGCTGATGAGTGGCAGATTGAAACCATGCATTGTAACCTCGTGTCCTACATTTGAAATAGGCAGATAGTTCCCTACCCAAAGCCATCATACTTTTCTGTCCACAACAGACGTTCTTGATGGTGTGCAGTGTGCACGTTATTGTGTTAATCCACCGCATGGTGTCACATCAGATATATATTTTGCATTTTCTCCAATGCTCTTTCCTTCTAACTCTCCTCGTCGTCGCTCTATTCTCCCCCTTTTTGGTCTCTAATTCTTCCATTCAGATGTATGGCTGGTTGCCATGGGAACAGCCTTCACCCACTCCCCGCTGATGGAGGGTGCGGCTGCTGCAGCAATTTCTCCGTTAGACAGTGTTGCCAGGCAACAAGTCACATGGTGTTCCCTAGCAACAACATTACTGCAGGAACTTGCCAATCCTCTTAACCTTTCTCATTCTCCATCCCACCAGCACCCCAAACCTGCCCCCACCCCTCTTTTGTACCTCTTCTTAGCTCTTCCGCTCCTAAATTACTTCCAATATTAAGAGGTCTGTTTTTTTTTTCTTTCACTGCAGACTCATATCACTGATAATAGCTTTTGTCATCGTCTTCATGGCATGAGACAAATGTCTCCTCTTTTGGGCCACTGGGCCAGTTATATAAACACCGTTTTGAGGAGGCTCCAATTGAAATTCATCACACATCACATGTTGGACAAATTCATCACGATAACAATTCACTGTAGGCTTTTCATTTAAAAAAAAACAAACAAAAAAACAACTTTGCCTTTTGATGCATACGACAAAAGATCAACCTGCAAGCCGGCGCGTCAATATGCTTCCGTATTAAATCACCAGAATCAAAACAGTCTCCTCATGCAACAACGCACACTAGATACGCAAACTGCTCCCTCTTCAAAAATGACTATTCAAGGATTTGCATGGCCAACAGAAGCAGATTTCCGTTTGAACAAATACATGTTTCTCTTCAGTACATCAAGACAGAATCTGCGATTGTATTTCGAACACATTCTTCCATGACAGTATTTTACACCTAAATATGCCTTGAGTGAGCTACAGCAAGGCATATTTTACCACTGACTCACCAAGTGTGTGACTGTGACCAAATGTCTCACTTTGGAGGCTCTACCTATGCTCTAATTCCTAATATCAGACAGAAAATCAATGTGTAATAGGCCGACGGAAGGAATGAAACAGATCACAACGTATGTTCTCTTTTGAGCCAACAAAAGCAGTTTCTCAGTCATTAGCGCTTAGCCAGTGTGTGTAAATAATGAAACACAAGTCACCTTTGAGGTCAGCACTATTTACATTGCTTGTGTTGCCACAGATGTTCAACTTTACCACCCACACAGTGCAAATCATTTCCTATTTGGATAAAAAAAAGGGGGGGGGGAGAAGAGCAAAACATCTGTGTCAGTAGGCAAACCCCCATGCAGCAGTTGTTAATGTGTTGCAGTCTCTCAGATTTTTGTAGCCTCAGTTTACCCATGAACACACATGCCACATGTAATATAATGAAGATGATAGCAGGCTGTTGATTTTTTCGAATTCACACAATTTTACTACAAGGACTCAGATGTTTGTTATTTGTCTTTTTTTTTTTTAGGACAAATAATATTTTTAATAAACAGTCTTGAAATATACAGGCACCCACATGACAAACTCCAATGGCCTACTAAATTAGAAAAAACCCTCCATAACCAGAATGCATTGAAGAGAAATCCATTCTACAGTTGGTTGCAGAACTATTTTGAGCATAATACTGTAATGATTTTATGGAAATGTCTATGGAATTTGTTGAGACAAAACAATTCTAAAATATATAAATTTACAAATGCCATAGAGCTCCGGGATTTGTGTGTTGAGCAAAAGCAGTATATTATAGTATAAAGTACAAACTCGATTCCAATAAAGTTGTGACATTGTGTTACACTGAAAGAAAAACAACTTTCTTGTTTTTGGCAAATAATCATTAACTTCGAATTTTACGGCTGTAACACGTTCAAATCTCCCACCTTCTTTGGAATTGGATTTGTGGATAATATTGCCATTGATTTTATTCAAAGGTTGCACTCAGTTGCATCTTTCAATCCAATCCATCAATAATCCTTCATCCCAACAATTAACTTGATTGAGATGAGTAAAGGATTTCATATTTATTCAGTTTCAGGTCAGCTTTAGTCATGTGAAAGTCATTTGGTTCCCATGCATGATGAATTTCCTGTCATTACTCTGCAAAACTACACTTTTCTCATGCTCTTTCTCACCTGCAGCACTGGACACAGTGGGCCAGTTCTGGACCAGCATGCCCTGGGCTCCCTGCATCACAGAAGCCTCTTCCATGTGGACTGAACTGCAAAGCACAACACAATAAGTGAGAGGCATGCAATAAAGAAGTGCTATTAACAAGTTATTAATAGATTTTAGTCCTGAATATTCATTCAACCATCTCTAATGGACTGTATATGTTTTGGGTTAGGTCTGCTACTAATTATGTGTAGAGTTCAGCAGCATGAACCCTTTCATGCACCGTGTAACCTGATAGCACGATAAGCTGTCCACTGTAGTAACCACTGTCCCTGAAAGGGGTTAAATATTGCAGTGTCCAACTTCAGTTTTCACTCACGATATTAGGCATCGGTATGCATTATTTCATGAAACAGGCAGTCAATTGGTTGCTTATCGGTGGCCATGAGCCTACACAAAACAATGTAACATGTTTCAAGGCATTTATTATTTTTTTTTGCTGCCATAATTATCGCAGCTGATGACCGTGGTGAGACAACTGAAAAGGCCAAATGCCTTCATAAGCCACTACATGCCCAAACTGCTGAGATACGAGCATAATTCACTCATGATGGCCCAGCTTTGGGCAATGGTGTTTGTTCCGCTTCTTTCATTGACTCTTTTTGGATCCGGTTGCGCTAAAGCACAGAGCACCTGCTTCACAGAGAAAGATTTCTAGCAGCAAAATAACTGGTACATTAGCGTCATCATTTCAGTGTTTTATCCAGTGGCTGGTTCATTTAGCAGTTGCTGTGTTAGATTATACTCAGAATTTAGGTTGACATTTTTAAAATAGTGAATTGGATGTCAACCCCGACCAAATGAAATCACCAAAAAAGCATTTGTGTTCCTGCAAACCCACACGATATAATTTAGTCTGCATCTTCCATGGCTGATATTTTCCCTTCCACAATGACAGAATTAGCTAAGTTATCAGAAAAGTGGCCCAACTCTTCCAGGGCCATCTGCAATGCAGTATATGCAGAATCTGTTAAGTGCAACAATTACGTTGGGGAAGGATGTGGCATGAATACAAAATTTCGTTCGGCGTTCCCTCTCAGGAGTGTGATGAATGTTTTGGATTTACGTGCTAAAATGCTGCTTTACGTTGTCAGGGTACGGCACCAACAAAACGGGTGTGGTTTGTTTGTTTTTGGCAAAAACAACCCCCCCCGGCTGATTATTCCAGAAATGTGGGTCAGTGAATTTGGTGCCCCATGCAAGATGTGTAAAGAGTAAAAGATTACAGGATGCCTGTCTTGGGGTTAAGTGTTAATGAGAGCATCTCTCCTGTCCATGAACATTACAGGCTATGACATCTTCGAGACGGCAGCAGCAAATTGCAGTGATGGTTTCTGTTAATCCACATCATGTTACCGTCACTGGTGACATGATGCACATTAGGATACTTCCTCGCCATAGAAATTAACACTAATTTCCAATTAAAGTAAACTTGAATGGAGCCGAAGAGTGTGCAAAAGAGCAGTCAGCATTGTGAGCGTGAAATTATGAAAATTTAGTGCAAAGGAGAGGCATGTGGAAGAAAAAAAAACTCATTAGTCTGAGGTTCCAGTTGTCCTCGGATCACATTAGCGCAGCGTTTGATTCCATATATTTTTGCATCTTTTTGTAGCCTGATTATGACAAAATTCAAGGGCCAGACGCCAATGAAAACAACTCGAACTGTATTCAAAATACTTTAGTTCGTTGCTAATGAGATGCTAATGCTCCCATGAAAATTCCTTCATTACCCAGACAAAGATGGGAAATGTTTTCTATTCAGACCTTATATAAACTCATAACCGCAGTCTTGGAAACGTGTTTTTGTCGAAAATATTTCGCCTAATGACGTTTTAGATGCAAGTACAGTATTTTGATGATGCTGCACCCTATTCCATTTTTTTATCTACTTGTACTTTGGATTTAATGAAACTCGTGTTGGGATTTGTTGAAGTTGAAAAACATAATTTAAAAAAACTCATTGCATGCAAGCACATTTCGTAAATAACAGTGAGTATTGAGATTCGCGCTTTATCAGTCATTTCATCAATCTCGACTTGTGTGTCTTAATTCTCCCAGAATGTTAATTCTTCAGCATGCTAAAAAAAACACAGAGTATGCATTCAGGAGAACACCCTGTTCTGTTCCAGCACACACTGTACCCCAGTGTACAAAGTAAGGTTTGGATTTTAACAAATCAGTGGCACTTTTTTTAAGTCAAGTTTTCATATTTGAACCTCCCTGAAAATTCCCTGAAATGTAACTTTGAATACCATATTTTCACGACCATAAGGCGCCATTAAAAGTCTAGTGTATGAGCCGAGTTCCAAAGCCTGACTGAACGCGCTTCTGGCCGACACGCTGTTTATATAGAGAATAGGCGGGCGTAAGTGACGTCAGGCATGCGGAAGTCTGCCAATGAGTGAAGGGTGGGTGTGCCCAACAACACGGTGCGCCGAATGGTCGTGAAAATACGGTACATGTTCAAGATTTTCTTCAGTTACATTCACTTCCTTTAGGTGTAACGCCCAAGTGTCCCAATAATTCATATAGCATATTAGCAAGTAGAACTGCAGTCTGAAATGTCCCATGCTGTCTGTGTAAACAACTTCACACCTCCAGAAAAAAAAAGTGTATAAATAAACACAGCGCTTGCAGGGTAGTTGTATGTGCAGACACTGACGTGCGCGTGCATCAGCTAATCTGCAAAAGGTCATAACTCATTTGTCCTTCATGCTTCCTGCTTAAAGGCTCGAACTGGGGGTTGCGGAGGGGGGGTGATGCTCAGAATGTAAATGGCCTATATATTGTTACACTGCAGAGAAGATTCACTGCATTCACTGATGAGAGATGCCTTCAAGGACTTAGAGGGCTTTTGGGTTAAAAGAGATGCTGAGGGTCAACTATTTAATCTTGACAGTGGCAGATTCCGGTGTGAGGCGTTATAATGTAATTCTAGTTTTGGATGGCTGTTTGTTGTTATGTTGGAGTTTACAGAGAGATGACATACACGTGTAAACAACCTAAGCTGCTTATGTTGGAGCTTTTTATTGAGAGCAGAAGTGGAAGTTGCAAAACAGTGACTTACCTCTGCACTCCGGCCCTCAAAGACGCAGAATATCGCCAGTCAGCGTTCGGGGCTTTTGGCTGAGCGTGCAAGAGGTGAGTGGGAAAGCAAATGAGGGGGAGATAGAGAGACATGGGGAGAGAGATAACACCAAAGAGAGTTTAGTTCAATCTCATACAGTGCAGAGTGAGGCCGGGCTACAGCCTCATCAATTAATAATGATACGCATCCCTGCTCTGGTAGATCGGAGCGCGCGCGCACACACACACACACACACACACACACACACACACACACACACACATACAGGCATATTGATATCAACCGGAGCATAAATGCTAAACCACACGCATGTGCTAATTAAGGTTAGTGATTGACTTTTGGAGTTTTCGTTTTTGCCTCCCAAGTCCTGGAAATGACGGAGACAGGCATGTTCTGGTCGTTCTGGTTCGTGAGTATGTCGTGTTCCCAGCGGATTTGTGGTACATTATTGCCCATAAAAATAATATGCAAGAGACATCATTGCCCTGGCAACCACACCCTGTGCCTCTGGTCTGAAGAGAGGGCTTTGAGAGGCTATTATGTGATACAAGTTTGTCTCACAACCTACACACTGTCAAGGTAGAATGTCGTCCCCTGAATACATTGACATAGATTAAATTATTATTTTTTTGTAGACTGAGAGTAAAGGCATTGACTTAATTTAGAAAAAAATATGTGAATGTATCTTTCGTAAATGCTACATACGGTTTGAGACGACTAGCCCTTTAAGTTCCGTGAAGACGAGTTTAATGAGTTTAATGAGCTTCTTTAGTCACGGACATTAATTTTGTTTGGCCCTTTCAGATTAATTTTCAGTGTGAGTAACTGTACTACTGCACACATTCATGACTGCCACTACTAAACTTGTTTTGGGTTAACACTTCATGGATAGTAGATGGAGGGTTGCGACATTGTACCTCAAAAACACCTTGCTTAGCGATACAACTGCTCAGGCAGTCGCAAGTGTCCCAGATAAAGATGGCACAATGTTCTGTCGCTACAATTCATAAGGGAGTCTTTTTGTGCTCTTAGACACAGCCTCTTTGCCTAAATCTAATTTGCAGGGCTGAGCAACAGAGGCTGTAGGTTAATCAAATTTCCTTTGCTAAACTTGACCGCTGCTTTCCTCAACATGTCACAGATGGTAAGGAAATGGAATTGGATCACCGCTTTATCGAGATCCTTAAGAATAGTAGCCTAAACTTCCAAGCCTACCCAAAAGGTAAACTGTGTTATACATCAATTCATAACATTCTTCTCATTAAGAATTGTTTATCATGTGCAATTTGATTGACTTCAATCACAAGCATAGAGTCAAGGTTCGTCAACCCACTTGATATATAAAACACTACGGGAGTGTTAAATCTTCATAGTCAAATTGAAAAATCTGATGCATTTTTTCAATGAAAACAGAATCTCAAAAGTTGCCTGATGTCATCATCATTGAGTTGCTAATTGCGTATTATATCCTTAGAGCAAATTAGCCAAACCGGGAGGCCCGATGTTAATTTTGCTTGACAGCACGTCTTGTCGTAGGCCTAACTTTTACTGAGTCAATCAACTGCGCGAAACCAACTCGAAAATCTCATTCAGACACACACATGCACTCTTAGTTCAAGCTCACTTGGTCAGATATCAAGAGCGAAGAAGTAAAGGCAGCATGACCCCCTCTGAGAGTGGATGTGATGACAACCTCAAATGGAGACACAAATCTCTGAATCATCAGAAATCACACAGGGATGTAGAAAAGCATCAGGACTGACGTTAATGCAGTGTGAGTGCTGAGCCGAGCTAGGCTAAGAGACTGCACGGTATAAGGGGAGAACTGAACCAAAGCGAACGAAGCTAAGCACTGATTCAGTTGTTGGCTTCCGTGCCGGAGGGGAGCAATACGAATGTGTCGCAAATGGGGACATACACAGTACCCATCTAAAATTAAAATAACTCTTAAGAGCATCTTGACCAGTAATAAACAGTTCCACCTTCAGCTGGACTAAAGTTGAGTAAGTACTTCGATGTTGTCGTGAAAATGCACATTTATAGCTACAGACATACCTCTGGGCAGATTTGAAGTGAGGCATCCGGCATGCTCAGCCTTCGTACAAAACCACTTCCACTTGTGAAGAAACGATCAGCACCGCTGCCCCAGGTGCCACTGATGGGCCTTCCTGTATTGTAGAACATGAAGGTGTCACTGCCCGACGTGGCTGTCAAGCAGGTCTTGTAGCAGTAAGTCTTTGTTAGCGAGCCATTCCCACGCACTTCAATGTAGTGAGGCTCAACTTTAAGGTCCCTCCGGAGCACGACGTTGTTATTAGGTTGCCCTGCCGCTCCACCGGCGGCCCCGCCTCCACCAGCACTCACACTACTGTTCCCACCGTCTGGAGGGGGTTTCTGTGAGCCACAGCAAGGGGAGCACGAGCCGGGTTGTGAGCAATAGGCATGGCAGCGGACAATGGCCAGCACCACCACAGTGACCAGGAAAACAAAGGTGGTGGCACTCAGAGCGACAATCAAGTAGAGGGTTACGTTGGAGAAAAGTAGTGTACTGTGGGGTCTAATGATCCTCTTGGGGTCTGGGACAACCTTGGGGGGCACCTCCATGACAGCCACGTTGATGGTGGCAGTGGAGGAGAGCGCAGGCTGCCCGTGGTCTTTCACCAAGACTGTTAGAGCAAACGAGGTGGAGTTGTCCTCCAGGATCCTACGAGTGGTCCTGATCTCACCCGTGTGTTCGTGCACCTTGAACAAGTCCAGGTCGGTCGCAGTCTCCAGCATGTACACCAGCCAGGCGTTTGGACCGGCATCTGCATCGTACGCCACCACTTTTGTCACCAAAGCACCAGGATCTGCGTTCTTTTGAACCGTCTCCAAGGAGCGTGTGCCATTACCCGGGGGGTTGACAATGAGTGGCGCATGGTCATTCTGATCCATTATGTAGATGTAGACGGTGGCGACGCGACTAAGCGGAGGAATGCCCCCATCTTGGGCTTTGACCTGGAAGTGAAACTCTCGAAGTGACTCATAGTCGAAGGCTCGCAGGGCATAAGCCTCGCCAGTATCGGCCTTCACAGACACATACGACGTGACGGGGATGCCGTGGTTATTGTCATTGAGCACTGTGTAGGTGATGCGTGCGTTTTCCTTGATGTCTGCGTCTTGAGCTTTCACAGTACACAAAGAGGCCCCATGGGCGTTGTTCTCAGTCACGTAGACTGTATATGACGTCTGCTCAAATCGCGGTGGGTTGTCATTGACGTCAGCCACGTCGACCTGAATGGTCTTCTGAGAGGAAAGAGGGGGATTTCCTCCGTCTGTGGCACTCAGAGTGACATTGTAGGCATCGGTGGTCTCGCGGTCCAAGAACGCTGAGGTAACCAGGGTGTAGTAGTTTCTGAAGGATTTGATCTTGAAAGGAAGGCCTGCTGGGATCTCCAAAGTCACCTGCTTGTTGGTGCCGGAATCTCGATCAGTGACGCTAATGAGGGCCACGACCGTGTCGGCGCGGGCGTCCTCCCTCACAGGGCTTGACAGGGATGACAGCACAATCTGAGGGACATTGTCATTCACGTCCACCACTTCGACCACCACCTTGCAGTGTGCTGCCACCGCTCCGGGGCCTTTGTCCATTGCTTGGATGTACATTTCATAGGAGTTGGTCTCTTCATAGTCAACGTTGCTGCTTACTCTTATTTCTCCTGTGTTCGTGTCCATACTGAACATCTGCCTCACTCTCTCAGGGGTGTAGCTGCTGAAAGAGTAATATACCTCTCCATTAGTGCCCTCATCCAAATCGGTAGCATTCAGTTTGATCACCAGGGTGTTTTTGGGCGAATTCTCCAACAGTTTCACCTTGTACACGGAGTTGTCGAACATGGGAACGTTGTCATTGGAGTCCAGTACTCGCACATTAATGATAGCCGTGCCTGTTTTTTCAGGTGTTCCACCATCAACAGCACTTAGAATTAACTGGTGGTAAGGCGTTTGCTCCCGATCAAGGGGCTTCTTGAGCACAAGCTCGATGTGCTTTGTATTTAAGGAGGGCTTGTTGGATACCAGCGCAAAATGGTCGTTTGTGCTCAGCTGATAGATACGAACTGAATTGGAACCAATGTCCGGATCCTGGGCATTTTCAATTGGATACCGAGAGCCCGGTAATGCCGATTCCGTGATCTCAACTTGATACTCATCCCGAGGGAACTGCGGTGCATTATCATTGACATCCACAATCTCCACCACAATATGGTGCACCTCAGTAGGATTTTCGACCAGGACCTCCAGATTGATGAGGCAGCTGCTGGATAAATCACACAGCGCCTCCCTGTCGATCCTTTCGTTAACAAGCAATTTGCCGTTTTTAGGGTTGACAATCACGTAGCGTTTACTGCTGCTGCTGGAGGTTACCTTGATTTTTCGGCTGGCCAGCTTTCGAATATCCAGCCCCAAGTCATGCGCCAGATCACCGACCAGTGCCCCATTTTCGAGTTCTTCCGTTACAGAATAGCGCAACTGTCCAAACGAAAGGCCACAAAATAAGGAGAATATCACAAAATAATAAAAAGGCACATTGCTTCCTAGCCGGTTGCGTATCCCCGCAACAGCCATTGCAAACTCATAGGATCCGCAGACGGATTAAACGCAGCCTTCCGCCTTTTTAACTTGCAGTACCATGCGTCCCAGCACCTCATTAAGGTGGACTAAACGGACTCCAGCTGAATGAAAGAGAAGTCGCTCATCCATTGTTGGACCCGACGGTGGCAAATCCTCTCCAGCTCACCCATATTTCCTTTGTCCGTGATGCGCTTTTTTTTCGCCTCCAATGCGCGCTGCTGACGGGTGTGTTTCCTCGCTACTGGAGCTGTGAGGTCTGTAAAGCAAGCCATAATGCCCCGTACTACCCTTTCGAAATAAAATTACCGGAGTTATAGGACGTATTTGTGGAAGACGCATGTGTTGTTCAATCAAACCTGTGCGTGTGTGTTTAATTGGGAGAGTTAGACCGATCTCTGTAACATCAAGGTGTATTTCCAATATCACTTTACAGGGCAAAATATCCTCGAATACTCTTATTTTGAAAACAAAAACCGGAATACGGAGCAACGAATCCAGTTACTTGACCTTTGCAATGCTTCATCCCACCCTTGCGCGCACTCAGACTCCGGTTCCCCCACCACCACCACCACCAATCTCTCTCCTCCCAAACAGCCAATGTGATGTCGGTTCTGAGGAATGCTTGCTTTGTACACGTCCAAATATTAAAGCTACTATAAAGTAAGGCGTGGAAGGCACACATATCATGATCTTGCAGCGAGCGATATTAATGACAGTTATAATGCGCTAATATTACAAATAACAGCCAAAGCATGTCTTGCACACGGAGTGTCGTGCAAGGTAAGCAAAATGCATAAATGCAGGGAATGCATTTGATCAAGTGGCATTACGAGGTGAATTGTCCGCGGAAGCATAATGACCATGATGAATGAAAACGTGAAACGTAAAAATGTGTCAAGCGCAGACACATGTGCTTATGTTTGTATTCCATTGTCTGCACTGGAGTCGCAAGGATGCTTCATTTGCCGGTAGCGATTCTGTGGTGCAGCCTACCGCATGACGATCATTTGGGCAAGGCGCAGCAGGGAGAAAACATTGCACTGACA
Organism: Hippocampus mohnikei; assembly: GCA_026261675.1. Lineage (NCBI taxonomy): Eukaryota > Metazoa > Chordata > Actinopteri > Syngnathiformes > Syngnathidae > Hippocampus > Hippocampus mohnikei. Next base: position 9,067,054 of record JAKGUB010000325.1, read on the forward strand.
ATCACAACCTTCCCTCCACATGGATCACTGTCAGTGGTAGACCCCAGACTGTCAGGTCACATCATCACATTGGAAACGCCCGTGGTGGACCCCAGAAAGCAGAAGTATCACGTTCCCTCTGGTCCATTTGCCAGGGAGAAACATGATACAGTACTGTATAGGATTCTTAATATACCGAGACTGGCTGTTCATTTCGTAAAACAGCTTAATTCGGCAGGTATTGCATCACGAATGCATCACCCGGATATTAAATGTGTCATCGATTGAAGAAGCTCATTATATTTGCATACTAGGAAGGATGCAAGAAAAATAAAATTAAAAAATCAACCATCTAAATGGATGGAATATTACATTGTGTGAAGCGAAATGCTCCTACATATGTTACCCGTAGTGCACTGCTTATCTTGCCTACCGGTGTGAATGGGGTTGTATATCTGTGTTACATCATAACCTGGCAGAGTTTTTGTCTGGTGGTCCGCTGCTGCTGCCGATTCAAAAAAAACAAAAACAAACAAACAAACAAAAAAGATTATGTACGGTTAGATCGACAGTGAATATATTCTGACTTAACCGCAACACTGGGTCCACCTACGCACTCCAATTAGACCAATTACGAGACCTGTCTAAAAAGTCTTCATTTATAAAGTCTTAATTTTAGAAGACAGTTGTGTTTATGTTTTGCTATGGACAATTTTGTTAATACTGTGTACTTAATCTAATAGCGTACAAACTGTTGCCCTGCCCCCCTCAAACGGAAATTGGAGGAAAAATCCCTTTCAGCACCAAGGTGAGTTACCTCTCGTGCCTTGAGGGAGCTAAACACGGTGCTTCTTCCTTCTCCAGTGTACACCTAATTAGATTAATTAAAATGAATTGAACACAGTCACACCAGGTCATGAATGATGTTATCACCTTCATTTCATGATGTTCTCGATGTGACTGTGGCACATTTCTATCACAAATAACCATCACATACAAGCGGGTGCGGAAAATTCGTTTTAGACGATGTTTATTTATTTTATCTTACAGGTCGTTCACCCCTTGGAACGTCTTTGAATATAGATCCGTACAATGTTTAAAACGATCAGAAGTAGATATGAGCCTGTTCATTGCAGGGAAATGACATTTAGAGTATCAGCAAGCACATGTCACTCAAAGTAGGGCAGTGTTTCTCTAAAAATGGTCTTCTATACATATGTGAGATTACTACCGTTCTAGCTGTTGTTAAAATAGTTCCTGCAGGTAGACTTCCCTATTCGAAGGCATATCGTTTCTGCTTACATAAATCATTTTGGGATCCGTTGCATAAAATCAGAACATTGTGTTTCCATGACAACCCGCAGTTTGCTGCATGTTGCCGTGCCAGTTGTGATCACTGTCCCAAATTTGATGTACATCCCTCCACATAGAACTGCCAATATGCTATTTCCAAAGCCCTGCGTGATAAGCAATGGTACCGCACCACTGTTGCTTGGCTTATAAATCACTTGTGTTGGTTGCCTTGTTTTTATACCTGTCACTGACCACTTTTGCGCAGTTTATTGAGAGGTACAATTACGCATTCTAATGATGTAAAATCCCGTTGCACACTCAAGAAGCAACAATATTTTGTAGTTGTAACAGCAGTGCATAAAACTTTGATTATTATGATTATTTGGGTTACTTTTTTTCAGGGCAACAATACATTGGGGTCAATAAAAAAATGCAGCATTATCTGTGTTAAAGTGAAAGTTTAATAGTTACTAAAATATTCCATTAGAGCGCAGATTTTTCTATCTATCAAGAGTCCAGGTAGTGTACGTGACATGTTCCCTGAAATGTAGTTTTTATGTGGCTATTTTAAGGAAAAGAAAAAAAAATAATGGCCAGCATCATAATGCAGCACTGACCCTTTGGCAAGGGCAGACACACATAAATAATCTGCCACTGGCATCACTCAAGATGGAGACCAGGCTGCACTGCACTTAGCTCAATCAAAGTGCCCCATCAGACTGTCGGCAAGATCAACATACACTACTTCAGTCACTTGTTCCTTCGGGAAAATGAGGCCTCTTCCTTATTCATGTATGGACTGAGAAATCATCAAATAAATGCATACAATAAAAAAATCTCTCTCATCTACGGCACCGTGCTCGTCAAACAATGCGAGCGATGTATCATAAAGGCAACCTGACAGAAGTTGTCTTCGGAGGTCTGGCATTGCGCGTGACATTCTTGTTGCACATGCACGAACACATTTGTATTCCTGTCTCGCTCTGTGTATGTTTTGAAATCGGAGTGACAATCTGTTCATATCTGTTTCTGCAGCTTTGCAGCCACTGACTTATCTCTGCACACACACTCCTCAAAAAAAAACACACACACACACAACCCATTCTTCCTCTGAGTTAAGGCGGAGCTGCACATCACGGCTCTGAACTGAGTTGAATTCCTCTTCATTGTCCCCTTCCAGTGACGTTGGAAACCGAGACTGTCGATAGTAAGACTCATCAGCTATCTTCCCTCTGCTGTTCCGAATCCCTCACACAATTGAGTCAAATGCCCAAATTCTGCTTTACACATTCAATTGAAACCTTTAGTTTTGTTGTCGTTGTTGTTGTTTTTATGCTAGATTAAGGTCAAAATATGTCCCCAAAAAGTCAGTATGCTTCTTTCATAATTATATCAAATATTTTCCTGCCATCGTTAAATATTTGACGTGTATAATAATAGCAAGTGTTTGCATTAAATATGCAAGTGCCAGACTCTGCTGACACAGTCAGATGAATCACGAACATCCTGATCTTTTACACTCTCAGGGCTTACAAACACAGACAGATGGCGCCAGAGAGCATATTTCTGCTCAAATGCCAGCCCGTGCAAAGGCTTCAATGGACTCTGACCATCTGGAACCTGAAGCGGGGAGTTTGTCTCGAGATACCCCCGGACAGATATTGTTGTAATTTGACATACAATATGTTAACAGCTGTAATTAAATTCTGCAAATACGTGTTATGATTGTGTACACCGAAGAAACGGCTCCATATTGACTTTTGAATAGTTATTGAGATACATAAAATTGGCAAATCAACATAATCTGTTCGCAATCCCCTAAACCGCTTGTATCTAAATCTGAAAATCTACATCTTTTAATAACCTAATCCACACACACACACACACACACACACACACACACACACACACACACAAACTGTGAAAGCGATACCAAAGCCAAGCGGATTCTCTAAGTCTCGACGTGTAACTGATCATTTTCTTGGTTGGGTTTCAGCTATGCCCTTATTTAATATCATTGATTTTAACATTGCATTGATATACTGTTGCTAATCATAAATGTGAATTTTAGAGGTGATTTTGTCACTCCAAGTAGGAGTAATAGCACTTTTGTTGCGTGCCCATCGAAAGTCTCCCCCATCTAAGATGATTACAGTACAGTACATACATCCACCAACAGCGTCCACATCAAACATCAGCATGTAGTCTCTTGGCAGGGTCATTCGAGGTCTTGCTACCAGGCTGGCATGCAAGACAAAGTCGCTGTCCTGGCTCCACACAGCACGGGTTAGTCCAGCTCTAGGTCAGAAAATGAGGATAGAATGCATGCAAAGTACTGCTGAGGGCTGTGACATTTTGTTCACCACGCGTGCAAGAAGACATCCTAGATTCAAGTATTCCAGTTTTTTTTTCCTGTCATGACTATCTATCTATCCATTGTTGAGTTATTATTATCAACACAAATGGCCACTTTACGCTTTGATTCAAGTGGATTTAAATTCAACTCACAAATGATCAACACCGTTATTCTTCGCAACTCTAATTGTGAGTAGGCCCCTCAGTATTTACAAAGTATGTATGCAGCATAATGTATGAAGTGGAATGTAAAAACAGCGTGCCCTGCATCCTCAGCTGAACAGATCATGCAAAATGATTAAATATGACTAATTATTAAATAATAATATATTCCATATTTGGCTAAATTTTTTTGTCTTTTCTGAATAAAAAAAAGCAAATAAACAGACTTTGGACATTATTTTAGGAATGTGACGATATGGACAGTCAAGAAATTAACTCAAGAGGTAAATGTTAGTTTAAAAAAAAAAACATTGTTCACTTCGGATAAAAGTTATTAAAAACATGCTTGGAGTGATTTGGGGCAGTATATATATATTTTTAATTGGCTGTCCAGTCAGTTATAGCAGAACACTTGAAAGGGCTCTCACATCCGTTTTGTGCAAGACAAGGCATTAATGAATGAAATGTAACAATGGGTCAAATTGTGCAAATATAACAGTTCTTTAGGCTTTAATGCAGCCTGACAAAGCATTTATTTGTATTTCTGCAAGTTCAAATGGAAGCACAACTCCCTTATTTGGTCTCGAAGAATGAGCACACAGCGTTTAACAGGGAAATTGGGTCAGAATGTGCGTGTGCGTGTGTGTGTGTGTGTGTGTGTCAGAGAGAGAGAGTGAGAGAGAGTTCAGGGAGAGAGTGCGTGTCTTTGACATCCGACAAGTCACTTCTGATAACTTCACATTTTTCTCCTTTCTTATCTGTCAGAGGCACAACAGAGAGACCGTTTAGAAAGAAAAAAAAGTTTATTCAAATGATCATGATCAAGCAGAACATTAAAAGCCAAATATGCAACATCAAAACCTGACAATTAGCTGCACTCGAAAAGAAAAAGCAAAGCCATTCTCTCCCGTTCGGTCTTTGATCTGCCGAGTGAAATGGAAATTTAATACATTTGATGTAACTCTCAAGTATACTGTCCAATCCGACTGGTGATTAGATGAACACAAAATCCGGCGCCGCATTCACAAATGCGAAAGGACGACAACACCAAGCGAGAACAAGCACCCCTGCGTCATTAGATCACAGTGAACTTACAGAAGATATCAAAAAGTCTACATTATTTAAAAAAGAAAAAAAAACACGTAGAAAGTGTTTCAATTTACATTCTGGAAAACAAAATGCTGACTTGCTATGTGCCAATGCCCACACTGGAATATGAGCGATACAATACGGTACTTCATAATGGGAGCTATCAAATTTCTTCAACAATTTAGTCCGCTCATTGGATTTGAAAATAACATCTCTTAAACTCGTCTTTGGCAAATGATAGCACTTTTTTTTTTTAATGTTCACAGCATATTTTCCATGTGCTTATCATGCACGTTGACACTCGTTCGAACAGGCGTTGCCAAACTTTTCCTGTTGATTTACAAGACTGCTTTGTTCGTCAAAAGTCACAGGCAGTAAATCTTTTTTACAACGCCGAATGGCCCACAAAAAAGCTTTTCAGACGTGCAGTTGCACACTTTAGGAAGTGACTGGCAGCAATAGATCCGTTGTGATCCAGAGTTTCTCGTCTAATGTCGTAGGCCTCGACGTAAAAGTAACAAACGGGCTTTGCTGCCTTGCTCAGTATTATTCCGGACACGTGATCCTCTTGGTTGCATTGTCGAGAGCGCTGCAAATCCCCCTTTTACGTTTTTGTGCATATTTTAAAACGCCGCAGTACTTGATACTGCTTCATAATGCTGACGACTCATTTGTTCTGGCTGGTGCATATTCGGTACTTGAGCACTGTCATTCGAACTACGTTCGCCGCCTCTAACGCTAATAGATTTGATCACCGAGCACCCAAATAAGAAGTATCTTTAATCAACCACTTGTTTCTGAGAAAGGAAAATCATGCGCCTTGCTGGAGTGCGTTGGCGGAGGTCAAAAAGGTCAAGAAAAGGACAGCGTCTTCAAATCTCTGTGAAAAACTACAGAATACCAAAACATCAATTCCACTAAACTACACATATGCAACACAAAATGCCCTTGAATAAGACCACAGAAGCAGCATTAAAAGTTAAGACACAACCTATCAATGAAACTAAAAAATAGTCAACCCCGAACGGACTTCAATTATGACCAGGATTAATACAGTTCACTATTCTTCTTGACATATATCAATAGCTTCATTATTAAAATTGAAATATTAATATAAATTGTCTGCTGTATTTGAAGTTTTTTTTTTTTGCAACTCGTGTTTTATTGCCAGTTTGGTCAGCTTATTTTATCGAGAGAGAAAAAAATGAACAGCCATTTTTTTTAAGCGGTGGTATGGATCAGTATTTATGACTCTACAATCCACACTCCTCTGATTTAATTTCATATTTCCTCAAATGCAATATTTCAAAAATGAATAAAGATGATCTCATGTAATTTGTCCCCAAAATACAGATAAATACGAAAAATGGCCGTTCAGACTAACAGTCCAGATGCCAATAAATTATCCACTTGATACTCAAAGCATTCAAAATGTCATGAAATACAGCCGACCACAGACACGCTAAAACCCCAACGCAACCCTTTCCCATTTGTGATCTTTCATTTTTTACACCTTTGTCACGATTGAGTGCTGTATGACAGAATCAAATCAAATCAAATCACCATTTGACAGCGGGAGCAATATTGGACCACAGCTCCTCACGTAAAACAGTCAAAATGTCATTTGAAAGGAAACCGCCCCGCATTCAAATGCATGAACGAGATAACCCGATACATTTCAGTCATCAAATCGGCAGAATCATATTTCGCCAGGATTCTAATTGATTCTGCGTGTATTGCAACTGGCACTATCTGCTTCTGTCCTGAAAGAGAGAACAGCAACGGAACCCGTTGAGTTTGCATTGAAGGGGAAATGACAATAGGTTACTTAACTCGTGTTTCGCCGAATCTTTTCAATTCTTTGTCCAAATGAGACATATTTTAGAATCATGCAGATTCATGCTGTAAATAGAAGATCTGGGGGAAAATGAGGCTGAATGCATTGAGGATGATTCCGTGACATCTCTCGGTGGATGAATCAAAGTATGGAGGATCGACTTGCCTATCTAGCTAATGACAACGTTCGGAGAGTTGAAAGATAGAAAAGTTGGCTTTTGGAGAGGCTCAAGGAAAACTGTTTTACATCTGTTGTACGAGTCAATGACTGCCAGGAAGAGATGATTATATCACGGCAGTTCTCTTCTGGTTGCCTGCTGGGAGACAGAACACATAATTAGTCCTGACACGAACATGCCAAAGATTACGGAAAGTCCTCACTCATGCAACAGTGGATCGTGACTGGTTACTGCAAACGTTATTGAAATGTCATGGTGGGACAACATTTAAAAAAAAAAAAACACTATAAAGGCAATAAGGTGTATCATTCTAATAAAAAAAAAATCGATCTATAAAATCACCAAGGAGGAATCACAAGCGTGGACAAAGCATGCATAAGCAGGCATCCTCATGTGATTTTTGGCAATTACGCTTGGTCAGAATTTAGGCCAGCCAGATGTGCACAACACGACCCTGACCGGCAGCCAGTTTCCTTCTAATCTGTGCTCTCGGTAAGCTGAGAGGTGTTCTTATTTGAGAGCCGAGCCAATTTGAATGTAGCATTTCAAATGGAACGGCATGGTGCCCATGTTGGACAAACATGGGCAACACTTCATCCAGGAAAAGGTCAATGAGAGGATTTTAAACATCACCAAATTCATGAAGAAATTGATATCTCAGTCAAAATATATACGTGATTTTTTTTTAGGTCGAATAGAATCATATGAAGAAATGTCAGCGTTTTTATGTTGTGTACATGTATATAGCAACCATCATACCTCCAGGTGTCGAATAGACTTCTTTTCATTTTGAGTACTTAGGCACAAAAGAAAGAAAGAAATTGCACAATGAGTATGAAGGTCAAACACAATATACAAACACGAATAACGTCACCATCCTTATACTACATTAAACCATTTGTTGTCATTTATATTTCACCTTCCTGTCTGCAGGTTGTCAAACAAAGTGATTAACTTAAAAAAAATCCTCTGCCTCTGAGGATAGGTAAAAACCGCAACTGTAGTCAACTTTATTTTACACTTGTGACAGTTAAGAATGTGAAAAAAAACAGGACTCCCAAAGTACGATCACCTTTGCAAACAAACCAATTTCTTTTCTTTGCGGAACAGTTTTGCGAAAGAATGACTTCATTTGAGGAGCAACTTTTTCATTTTTTTGAAACTATTTTCTTTTTTCTTAGTTTTTTACCACACTCCGTCACACATAGCTGTGTTGATTATAAACATCACGCTAACTTACAAACGTGAACATAATGTAAAAAAAAAACATACATATAACATTGCTGGAAGGTTAATAAAGGTGCGGAAATTGGGACAGTTTTCCCTCTGAAACAGATTCTTTCAAAATTTGAAAGGTGTGGTATTTGACCTGAGAAGTTCCACCGTACATATGCGTGAACTGCTTCTGATCTGCCAGACTTCCCCGCATGATACAGCTCATTTAGCACATCTTGTCCTTGAAGAGAAACACTCTGTGTCGACGCTCTTTGAAGTATTCCCGCGCTTCCGCCACCCACTACTGTGATATGCATCTGGGATAAATGACCTACATACTACATTAGACATTGAACAGTGGAATATTGTGCGTGTGCGTGCGTGTGGTGGTGGTGGTGGTGGGGGCGGTGGAGGGATTTGTTTGACCTAATTATTCAATGTGATTGCTTGTTGGCTCTTCCAGTACTCTAATATTTAAAAGTATCCGCGGGTCTTTCAGTTAATGACCATTTACTAATTATTGCATAGTAATATATAGTTTATTACAATTTTCAATAAAAAAAAAAATAGGATCGAAACAATATGAGCACATCATGGTAGACCAAATGTTGTTCGACATATAGAATTTAAATTATCTTTCAATTATTCTTGTGTTCTAATGATTTGTGATCACGGCTACATTGATACGAGAAGCTCTTCCATTGCCCGATTCGTCATGTTAGCTAAAATGCTGTATACGTTATACGTACCTCCAGTGTGGATGCTCTGGACTCTGTGGTCTCACTCGGCCCGATGCTCCTGGGTATACTGGACACAAAGTAGCCAGCTCCTTTGGGAATTATGGGCTGCCTCACGACAACTTTGCCTTTCCTGGTCTCTGCGAGAAACAGACTGTACCAGTAGGCGTCGCTGGAGATCAAGGTGGAGTCCGCAATGGTGGAGCTCCGTTGGCTGATCACACTGTTCCTGCTGAGCACACTGTTCCGATTGGCTGGGGGAATCTTGAAGGGCTTTGGCTTAGGTTTTTGACACTTCAGCACAATAATAACCAAGATGGTGATGAGCAGCATGAAGGACACAGCCCCTAAACCGATGACTAAATATAAGTTGAGGTCTGTGAAGACGTCATACTCGAGTGGCAATTCTGTTGTCTCCGAAAATGCCATGGAGTGTTCCACTGTGGATATTTTGATGGTGACCGTGGTCGAGAGAGCGGGGTTGCCGTTGTCTTTTGCAACAATGACGAGACGTTGTTGCCGGGGGTCTCTGTAGCTGAACATTCTTGTCGTCCGGATCTCACCGTTGTATTGATCGAGACTGAAGAGGGTGGTGTCAGTGATTTGCAAGAGCTGATACGTGACCCTGCCGTTCTGCTCGGAATCTGCGTCGATGGCAATCACTTTGGCCACTAAATGTCCCTTATCCGTCGACCTCGGTATCACCTGCTCCACGACGGAGCCTTGCGCCCGCCACGGTGACACTATGACAGGGGTGTTGTCATTTTGATCCAAAATGATGATATGAACGGTAACATTGCTGCTCAGTGGGGGGATGCCGGAGTCCCTTGCCTCAATGTGGAAAAGATACTCCCTCTCTCGTTCAAAATCAAAGGTCTTCAAGGCGTACAGGTCACCATTTTCTGGATTGATGGAGAACAGCATTGACATGGATGTGTTCGCTATCTCTTTCTCCATTATGAAATATACCAAGTATTGGTTCTCATTCAGATCTGGGTCAAACGCACTTAGAGACGTCAGCAACGCTCCCGGCAGATTATTCTCCAGAACGTGAATGGTGTAAAAGGACTGAGGGAAGGTGGGCGCATTGTCATTGATATCATGAATCTCTAAAGTGAACGTCTCACTTTCGGTTAACGGCGGCATCCCTTTGTCCGTCACCTTCAGGGTGATTTCATATTTGCTCTGTATCTCTCTGTCCAGTGGCTTTGAAACCAAGAGCTCAAAGTAACCCCCCGAGGATCGATTGAGGATGAAGGGGAGGGTTTCCTGCTGACTTAAAGTGAGCAGCACTTTCCCGTTGGCTCCGGAGTCCCTGTCGCTGACGCTGACCACCGCAATCATTGTCCCCACGGCTGTGTTCTCGGCCACTGCGCTTTTTAGAGACTTGATTGTCAGCTCGGGGTAATTATCATTCAAATCCGTGATGGACACCATCACTTTGCAGTGTCCTAACAGCGGCGTTGACCCTTCGTCCTGAGCTTGTATGTGCATCTCAAAATTCTGATTCTCCTCAAAATCAACAGGGCCCTTTACCTTGATCTCGCCTGAATGTCGGTCAAGCGAGAAGAGCTCCTGGGTCTTCTCAGAAGTGTAGAGAGTGTAAGAATATAGCAACCGTGCGTTTGTGCCTTCGTCCAAATCTGTTGCGTTTAGGGTCATGACAACCGTCCCCGCACCTGAATTCTCTGGAACATTGACTTCAAATACCGGCTGACTGAACAAGGGGGCGTTGTCATTGATATCTAGGACGTTGATAATAATACTGGCTGTGCCGGATCGGGGAGGAACCCCTCCATCCACCGCGGTTAAAATCAGATTATGCACCGCGTCCGTCTCCCGGTCCAAATTGCCATTCAGAACCAAATCTACATATTTGGAGCCATCGCTGCCAGTTTGTATGTCAATGTTGAAATATTTGCTCTCACTTAGATAGTAAGTCTTGATTGTATTAGCACCAACATCCGCATCTACAGCATTTGTTAAGGAGAATCTCTCACCGGCAGGGGTTGCCTCGGAAACATCCAAATAAATGGTTTTCCTCCGGAACACAGGCGCGTTGTCATTAATGTCCATGATCTCCAATTCGATGTTAAATATACGAATAGGGTTTTCTAGTATGACATCCATTTTTAGAAAGCACGAGGCTGTTTTAGTCATGCAGATGATTTCCCGGTCGATCTTCTCGCGGATGATGAGCTCTCCGGTTTCTTTGTTGATGTCAAGATAATTTTTGCTGTGAATGACATCCAGCTTTGCTTTGCGCTCCACCATGCTTCGAACATCTAGACCCAAATCGGTGGCGAGGTTGGCAACAAAGGAACCCTCTTCCATCTCCTCCGGAATAGAGTAGCGAGTGATTGAAAGCACGGAGCCCCATAACGCACTGGATGCAAATACGGCGATCAGCAGTTGTGTCCGTAAACGAGCCACAAGAGAAGCCATGACGCTACCTTTTAAATGCAGCAAGCGAGCAAATTCGTCCCAATGTTCAGGCTGTCTTGATGCACGGAAGCACCGGTGTCATTCTTGCCTCCACGCGTGGGAGCTGCAGCAAGCGGTCCATGCACACGCGCTGCACCGCCGATTCCTGCAGGGGCGTGTGCAGCGTTTGCGTCGGCTGGCCTCGGGTGGCCCAGCTCACGTTAAAGGGGTGGTGGGCACGTTAAAGGGATGGTGGGTGGAGGGGGCGAGGGAGGCAATTTATACCACCAAACAAATGTACAATGACAAATAATAACTCTGATCAAAATTGACAGCCTTTTTAGTGTGTGTAGTGTGTGTTACTTCACTGTTTCCAATGTAAAATTGAATGACTCATATTGTGAATGATGCCAGCATGACACGTGTGAACATTTTAAGAATAGGAATAAAACATATATAACCTTGTATAAGCACAAATTATAACGAGCCAACCAGGTGAATCAAGGTGCACCACACCTTGCTTATTGCTTTATATTTTCCCTAAAACTGCAACTGTGCACGTGTTCATCTTTTACAAGCATTTTTTTTCTCCTGGCATAGAACTACGAAGTACTTAAAGTTCCCAAACGCAACAATCACACACATAGACACACACGCCATTTAATAAATGGAGTTTTCTTTTGATGTCACCATGGCAACCATTAGTTCTTTGTCATTGTGTGTTCTTGCATGAGTGATTGAGGGCGACTACAGAGGATGGCTTGCCCGAGATGCTGGAGTTTGTGCCTCCCTTTGTCTGTATTGTACCGCCATCTAGTGACAAATTTAAGAATTACAGGAACATCCTGCATTACGTATACCGGAACACTACTTCAGTGTGTGTGTGTGTGTGTGTGTGCGTGCGTGCGTCTGATACATAAGTCGTGCCATCTCTGATGTATTAGAGTTCTTTAGTCCCCAAGGTGCAGTTGTCCTCATGTGTTTTATCCGCTACCTTTCTCGGTTACTCTAAATGGAAGTAAACAGACACATCTGAGGCTACATGAGATCCAATACGCTGTATGAAATAAAATATATTGTGTATATTATTGCTCAGTTTGGATTGACAGGGAGGAAGTAGAGTAATAATATGTAGAGGAGAGAGGAGCAGGGTGAACTTGACCATCTGTTTTAACAAAACATGGAGAAAACGAAATCCAGAACAAACAAAGTCCTGAAAACAACACGAGTCCAAAGTAACAAACAAAAATTAAATAGCAGACGCAAAAACAAGGTGAAAGCAATCCAAACAAAAATCCATGGCAGTAAGGCACAAAAACACAAACCAACAGAAGCAGTGACAGCAATAATGACTCGACACTAAGTGGTCTGGCCTGGAGTCCTTTTAACAGAAAACCTACTGATGACCAACAGGTGTGCCGCTGTAGGAGGAGCCTGACAGAGTCACTCGTTAGTCCCAAACAGATAAACCGTGACAATTCATTGCCAACACACAAAAGGAATTTACCTAATGTTGATGCAAAAGCAAAGCAAGAAAAATACTTTACAACCGGGCAATATGAACACTCTTCTGCCCTCGAAGTGGATGATGTGCAATGTGCATTGTTATGATTGCACAAACAATATCTGAGTTTGGAGTTCAAACTTTAGGATGTATTCAGTGTCTCATTGAAATGGGGGAACTGTTTCAGCGCTCAAAGGTTTTGGTGCCTCTTGCCAGATAGAAGGGAGGTGTCAGCCACAACCTTCATGACCTTCAAAGTTTAGGAAGCGTACAAGACCATCAGGGGATAGCAGAATGCAGCCACTTAGCTTCTCTGCAGAAGGAGTGATACACTGCAGTGTGCCTTTTGTCTTTGGTAGGGGCAATGGAATCACTCCTCGTCATACCAACCCTTCACTGGCTCCCCATACATTTTAGAGTTATTTTCAAGATCCTCTTATTTGTTTTCAAATCTCTAAATGACCTCGCGCCACCTTACCTCTCTGAACTCATCCGCCCCTACACACCTGCCCGGCGCCTCAGGTCTGCGGACCAGACATTATTAGAAGTGCCAAGAACTAGGCTGAGGCTCAGAGGGGATCGAGCCTTTTCTTTTGCTGGTCCCTCTCTCTGGAATGACCTCCCGCTGAACATTCGACAAGCCTCCTCGCTGCCCATCTTCAAAACCCGCCTCAAAACTCACTTGTATTCTTTGGCATTTGACTCAGTATGACTTAGATTTGTTCTTGGTTTTGCTGTTCGGTGCTTTCTACCGTCTTTATTACCGATTTGCTTTACTATTTGTTGTATATGTCAAATTGCTCCATGTACAGCACTTTGTATGCAGCGATGGCTGTTTGAAAGTGCTCTATAAATACAGTTGACTTGAGTTGAGAACCGATGAGGACAATGACAATTAGAAAGCTTATTCTTTTTGCACGAACAAAGTGGTCAGCGCGTCGACCTCACAGTGTAGAGGTTCAATTCCAGCTGCGGCTTCCCTGTGTGGAGTTTGCATGTTATCCCCGGGCCTGCGTGGGTTTTCTCCGGGTACTCCGGTTTCCTCCCACATTCCACAAACATGCATGGCAGGTTGATTGAACACTCTACATTGTCCCTCGGTGTGAGTGTGAGCACGGATGGTTGTTTGTTTCTGTGTGCCCTGCGATTGGCTGGCAACTGGTTCAGGGTGTCCCCCGCCTACTGCCCGAAGACGGCTGGGATAGGCTCCAGCACCCCCGCGACCCTAGTGAGGATCAAGCGGGACACCCTCTCGTGGCAAAATGGTATTCACTTACCCAGTTCAGGGGCCTAAATTGGAAATTAAATCATGAAACAAAATGTGATCTATCCATGATTTACCGTATGCGAACACGTAACTTTTCCATATGCACTTTCCTGGGCGCACACGGGATATGTGCTCTTTTTGTTTGTGAGGCCAGGCTGTTTTGGTACGAGTTGTGATACAGTCAAATATTGAATCGAGGCTCTTTTCTCTGTAAGAATTGGCAGGAGAAATGTTTGCAGTCTGTCAGCATTTGTTTGGATGAGCATCAGACTGACTTTAACTGCCAGGAATTTCGACCACTTTAGGATACATGCGGTATGAAACTACACTTGTATCTATTTTGTTGCTGTTACATGCATGAGATGTGCGTGTGATCTGACCCATCTGGAACCAAAGTGCACATAAAATTCTTGCAGTGTTAGGCAGCTTTAAATTTAACAAGCCCCTGACACATATCATTCACCGTTTGGAGATTTTAAATGGTGACATTTACACGGTCATAGGAACCTGCAAAACAAAACTGCGCTCTTCATATTGACGTGTCCACCATGAAGATGGTTGAATGTGAATTTTATTCATTTAATATACAGTATATGCTATACACCCTTTGTACAAAGCGAATATTTCTACTTTACATGAACATGTACCACAATAATGATGAATCATGGCTACTGCAAGTACAGACCACATTACAATCTGTCACACATTTAAATAATCATGTATTTATATCATAACTTAGAGCAAACCAAGGAGGACTACCACGTGTGTCCTCCATCTGAATTGTATTATGTGTGATATGAAATTGAGAAGCAACTTTTCCAACTTATACAACATCTCTCGAGGAGGAATCAACTGTTACTATAGGTTGACGTAGATAATAAATGCCTACTCATGAGGAATTAGTAATAAATCATAAGAACAGTGGACATTTTACCATAACATCAATGAATTTCGGCTGCAGGTTAAGCCTGTTTTCCTCGAGCTACACTGAACTGCTTTTTGAGGTATATAAAAAGACTTTTTAATTACAAATATATCATACTGTACAATTATACACATTGGTGTGTTATTTAAAAATACCACCGCTTATGAGCCCATCATCTTTGTCATACGGCTGTTCATATTTAGAGACTAATTTCTTCTTCTTCCCGAAAGTAGAAAAGGTGTTATAGACATCCAGGTCACCTCGAGGCGTAAGCTTGAGTGTGCTGTAGCCAGATGTGGTGCCGGGAATGTACACGTTGTGCTGATAGTCTGCTGCCTCAGAGGGAATATACACATTGCGTTGGTAGTCTGGTAGCTCAGACTGAGGTTGTGTATACTTTGGAGTCCAAGTGAAGTTTGGATTGGTTTCGTCTTGAAGAGGCATCTTGCAATCTATAAAAATGGGTATGGAGGATGACAACTGCATGATGAGACCCAAATCTGTACTTAGCAAAAAACAGACTTAAGAATTGAAACTCACCACTGATACGGTTTCCCCAGGTCCAGTACTGTGGTGCCACAGAGCAGAAATATTCATCAGCGTCATATTGATGTGGGCGTGATAATGTGCCTTCCATATTTCCAGAACTGTATCTGAAGACATAAAATTACAACAGTGGTATCAAGTCATACATCTGCATGCAGTACACGTTGACATGTGTATCGCAGTTTTTTTTTCATAGTCACCTTTTGTATGCTGAATTCCGTTGATTCTTGGTCAAGGTCCAGTCCTTGCTGGAATACTTGAGCTGCATGGTTGAAACACATCAAATTCAAATCAATAACTTGCTCAAGTACAGCAAATGTGTTTTCTGCTTGACTGGTGTGCCCTTTTCTCCTTCGTTTATATTGACATTCGATAGCTCAATGGGTCCGTTCATGATTGAAAAAGACAAGCAAAACAGCTAAAGCCACACGGGGAGCCCCGTTTTCATGCCCAGCGCAAGTCTAGCGCAAAGTACAGTCTCGCTGTGCACACGGGTGGTGTTATCTTTCTTTTGGGGTTTTCTGGCACTAGGTGGAATTCGCCATAATGGGGTATATGGGCCAATCGTAGCGGCATCAGTGTGACATTATGGAAAAAGAAATAACATCGCTGGAGTTTGTGCATGACACTGGCAGGCCAAAGTGCGTTTACACAGTCGAACTGCAAGATTTCCCTTTGCGGAAGATATTGTCGGCCGCGCGTGTCACATGGGTAATTGGAGCCTGCCTTGCACCCACAACTGTTCGTCTGTGTGCGCCAGCCTCCACAATAGGTGTGCCGCGTGGTCTGGTGTGTGCTGACAAAGATGATAATGATACGTCATTCAGTCTTGCCTGGCAAAAAAAAAGATTTTATGCCGAGCGCATGAGAGGTTGTCCACCAAAATAAGGCACAGGGTATTATGTTGCTTCCAAACATACATTTCTCAAATCCTTTGTAATAGTTATGCTAATAGTCGTCATTAATTTTGTGGCGGAATGCACTTACTACAAATATGTAAATAAGGATTTTATCATAATCTGCTCTGCAACAAAGTCAGGGAAAAAAAAATCACAGGTTTCAGATCATCATAAAGTAATGAGGGATAAATTGATTTGGTGTGAAGTATCACACTACTAGGGCGCATGAAATGACTAATGGAATGGATAATGAATGCGGTTGCAAATTTCGCGGTGCACAGCTAATCAGGCACTGCTTGTTTGTTTGTTTTTTTACATCCTACTGATGACATTTATACAAATGAAACTTCAATATATTCTGTATATATTTCAAGATCCACAGAAGGATTCTGAATAACGCGTGAATTCGGAGGTATTTTTCCTGCCCCACTATATTTTGGTTCAATCACGACATTATTAAACTGAGTCATACTGTACTTTTATAATGTCGCAGTTGTCGCAATGTTGATATTTGCCTCCCGAAAAAACCTGCCCGCGACGGGTGACCAACTGCTTTAGATATGCATTATGCATAAGATTCACACAAAATGGTCAAATATACGACAACCGCTAATTACGTGAATGCGCTAGCAATATTTACTTTTACAGAAATTATATGAGACGCGTTTAACAAAATGTTTGTTGGAGTTTGCAGTACAGTACGACAACTCAGCATAAAACCGAGAGCTTTCATTTTTCTATTCCACCGCAGTCTTTTTGGATAGGCCCCGCCCATTAACGTAAGTGAACAGGATGAGCAGTACAGAAAATGGAATTAATGCCTGCGTGGAAACAACACTCAGAACAACACTCAGTGTGATGCAGTGCGGGTCATTCTACACAACAGAGCAAAATTGATATTTGGTTTCATGAGGCATATTTGTGTTACCTCCTTTTGAGTTGAAGTTCTGTTATTGGCCTGCTCATTACGGTCCAGCGTGCTCCAACCAGATGTCAGGTAGTCTGTACTTTTGGCATTATTCTGTCGAACAGACAACACCGGACTGCAGGGTTTGAGGAACATGAAGTCGCTTTTGAGGATTCGGGCGTCAGACACATCTTGTAGCAGTAGGCTTGCGGGAGGGCGCCGTTGCCGCTTGCCTCCGTGCAACCCGCCGACTCCGTTGACATTCTGATGTTCAAATTGGACTTTTTGAAGATGTCAGTGGCGCTGGGTGTGACCGAGCGACAACAGCAGCAGCACACGTTCGTGGAGGGGAAGTTGGACTCTTTGTCGGGCACTCTGTCCTTCAGCCTCCTCACAGTAACAATGACGATGATAGCCACTAGAAATGTTAAGGAGATTGCCCCGAGAGACACGATTAAGTAGAGGCTAAAGTTGGAGCTGTGACGGGGGCTCAGTGACAGGTCACCCGAATCGGGCTGAGATTCCGGCAGGCTGTCAACCACTGACAGAATGATGGAAACTGTGGCCGAGAGGGGGAGTTGGCCATTGTCCTTCACCAGAATGACCAATCTGTGCCTCGTGGGGTCTTTCTCCACTAATTGTCGTATTGTCCTAATTTCTCCTGTGTATAAAGCCACACTGAACAAGCTTGGGTCAGTTGCTTGGAGCATTTGGTAGAAGAGGCGTGAGTTCTGACCGGCGTCTGCATCCACCGCTCGGATTTTGGTGATCAGGTAGCCAGCATCCACGGATCTCGGAACCGCCTCAGTTGGGGGCGTCCCGTTTTGAGAAAGAGGTGACACGACGACGGGCGCGTTGTCATTTTGATCCAAAATAAATATTGTCACCGTAACGTTGCTGATTAAAGGCGGGAATCCGGCATCTTGAGCTTGCACTGTGATTTGAAAGTTTTTGAGCTGCTCGTGGTCAAAGGACCTGAGGGCGTAAATATTCCCGTTATCGGAATTTATCGAGACATACGTAGAGGCAGGCATCCCTTGAACATCAACCTCTATTATAGAATAAGAGAGGTAAGCATTTTGGCCGTAGTCTGGGTCATGTGCTGTCACAGAGCAGATGGAGGCCCCTGGCGCGTTATTCTCAGTCAAGTACACAGTATAAGCGGGTTGCTTGAACACAGGCGCATTATCATTCACATCAGACACTTGGACCACGATCGTTTTCCTTGTAAATAAAGGCGGGGAACCCATATCTCTTGCAGTGATTGTAATGTTATACTCTGCTACCGTTTCCCTGTCCAAAAAATCACTCGTCACCAACGTGTAGTAGTTTTTAAAAGAGGAGTGCAGCTGGAAGGGGATCATATTTGGGATCTCACAGTCGACGTTGCCGTTTTCTCCCGAGTCCTTGTCCGTGACGCTGATGACAGCGATGACGGTGCCCGGGGGCGCGTCCTCGTGCACAGGTGTAGACACGGACGTCAGAATGACCTCCGGGAGGTTGTCGTTCCGATCCAAGACGTTCACCAACACTTTGCAGTGGACCGCGACAGCGGAAGGACCTTTGTCCTTCGCCTGGATGTAAATTTCATGCATCCTTGCTTTTTCATAATCGATTAACCCCTTGACTTTGATTTCCCCCGTGCGCGCGTCCACACTGAAAAGCTGTCGCACTTTGATGGGTGCGTGCCCGCTGAAAGAATAGCTTATGTCTGCGTTGGTGCCCTCGTCTAAGTCGGACGCGTTTAGTTTGATGACAACTGCACTTTTGGTGCGTTTTCCGCCAGTCTTACTCTATAAAAAGATTGGTCGAACACTGGCGCGTTATCGTTGGCATCGAGAACGGTGATGTCAATTTGCGCAGTTCCGGACTTCTCCGGAGAACCTCCATCCACCGCTGTCAGAACCATCTGATGCGCGCTCTGCTGCTCCCGGTCCAACGGGTTTTGGAGGACGAGTTCGGCGAATTTACTGCCGTCACTTCTTGTCTGGATGTCCAAAGTGAAATGCTCATTGACGCTCAGCAAATAAGTGCGCAACGAATTGGAACCCACGTCCAAATCTTGCGCGCTCTCAAGTGGGAAGCGGGACCCCGGCAATGCAGATTCCGAAATGTCCAGATTGAATTCGGTCCACGGGAAAGTCGGGGAGTTGTCATTGACGTCCAGAATTTCGACCTCAACTCTGTACAGCTCCAGGGGGCTTTCGATGACCACTTGCAAGTGGAACGAACACGCCGAACTCTGCTCGCATAGTTCTTCGCGATCGAGCCTCTCGTTTACAAATAAAACACCATTTTCTAAATTCACCTCCACGTACTGTCTCCTGGTACCGGAAACGATGCGGAATCTTCGCGCAGAGAGTTTATTCAAATCCAAACCCAAGTCCTCGGCTATGTTTCCCACAAAAGCGCCGTGTTCCAGCTCCTCTGGGATGGAGTAGCGGATCTGTCCACATGCCGAGTCCAGCAAACAGATCATCAACGCAAAACAAAGTATGGAGCATTTGACGCACACCATTCGTCTCTTCACCCCTTCTATGTCCATTTGGAGGCTGTCTCTCAACTCCCATCAAAACTTGACGCTGCCGACAGAAGCCAAATTGCGCACAATGCAGTTTGGAGGGCAGACAACAACAACAACAAAAAAACTTGACATTGGTGGTACTGATGCTGCTCTGGTCTGCCTGAGAGAAAGCAGAAAGGAAAGGAGGAGGGGGGGGGGTCTCGCAAGTGGGCTATCACTGATTAACTGTGTGTGTGCGCGCGCACGCGCCCTCGTATCATTGGCCCTACTGTTTCAATTGGAGGCAAAACGACATCTGCTTGGATAATCTGCACTGCCGACTAGTCCGATCCAATTCATGTCACCGTCCCATTCAGGTTATAAAAGCAATAATATCATTTCAATGTTTGTAGATATATGAACAACAATTCTGGAAACGTCTGAATACAAACTTGCTATATGATAAGGACACTGTTACAGTTTTTCCAATAAAACAGTTCGATTGTGCAATGGCGGTATGAGTCACGGATAGTGTAGTGGTTCTCTCGTTTGGCTACAGTTGCCACTGAGTGAATGTCCGAATGGTTAAATCTGTGCCCTGCAAATCACTAGCGACCAAACAAGGGGCGCTCTGCCTTTTATCTCAAGTCAGCTAATATGTGAGGACCATGAAAAGGGAAAGTGATACATCGGCGGATGGATTTCATTTGTTCGTTTCACTTTCATCACGTGAAAGAAAAAGAAGGCCATGTTTATACAGCTTGTGTCATATTTTAAGAACACTGTGCTCCAAATCCTTTGAAAGGGCCTATTTGAAGTTTAGACATCTAAAAAAGTAAGGCTATTCAATCCCACTTTTACACCAAGTATTCACTCTTGAGTACTCATCGATACTGAGTAGCCATACCTCTAGTATTGTTGATACTGTATGTAAAATGTTATTTCAAGCATTGACAAAAAAAAAATTGTGACCGAAAACCGTTCTTTCTGATGCAGATGATGATGTGCTACATAATCCAGCATCCACTGGAACTCATTCAATTGTGCAAGTGTACCGAATGTTGTGGACTGTGAATGAAGGAGAATACAAAGAACGACGCATTACCACTAAAACAGAGCAGTTTTATCTCTTTGGGTCTACTCAACGCACGCTCGACCCATTTGCTCCCAAAAAAGAAAGAAAAAAAAAAACAGTTACCCTGGCTGAAAGCTGAAAACACAATCTGTCTGCAGCATTGAAACCGCAGCAGATGGCGAGGTTTTCCACGGGCTCATGCTCTTTTTAATTAATGGAATGGAGATTAGAGGGCATTTTCCCTGGATCATTAGTGAACAGAGGAATTAAGACATTTTGTGAGAGAAATAATCCCAAGGCTATACATGTAATGCACATGTGGTTTCCTCTCAGTGGTCACATTGACCTGCTTTTCACAGCCTAAGTGCACGGCATCACTTACCCACCGTACGACAAAGTAGCTAGGATAAGGGGACACAACCGCCACATTTAGGGATCAAAAATACAAAAGAGATTATCTCCCTGTCACTCTTGCTCGCCCTTCCAAACACACGCGCAAACGCTGACAATCTCCCCCCTTTTCGCTCACTCAAGGGCAAAAGTAGAATACCAATCCTTTTGTCTTTAACTGCTTTTCGGTTTTAAAACCTTGGGATTTAAAAAAAGGTTGGAGCGATGTGCTGCTGAGGCTCATTGCTCTTAATCGGTTTTAGTATAAAAAAAATAACATTTAACGTGAATTTTTCTAAAATGGTTTGAAAAGTATGTCAAGCATTTTTGAGGCCAACTAATTATTCTGAATGTGATGGTTTAACCTCAGAGGGGGGAAAACACTGAAGATTTGATGCATTACCTTCTCTGAACATGCCATTGGCAAAAACGATACTTCTCACATGATTGACTGCTCTGGGTATGGGGTAAATAACCGCTGCCGCCACTGACCGCTCCCTATTATGTCCTAGTTGCAATGCTACGATTTTACATCGATGCGACGCAACATGAGGAAAATCGAATTGAACGCAGGCCAAATAACACAATGCCTAGCTGCATACGTATAGGCTGAACAAGACTATGCATACATTAGAAAAAAAGTAGTTTGTGTTCCGTAGAAACAAAAAAGACTCCAATTGATAGTTGTGCACAAATTTCATGAATGGATTCAGCCATTCATTACTTTTGCAAAAAACATCAACGATTGCTTCTTGCACATAGTTGATACGGTTTTGTGATTAAACTCCGTGCCGCATTAGAAGATTTTTTTTTCTATTTACAAGATGTAAAGTAAAAGGAAGCTGCCTCGGAAGTTGTTTTGAGGCTTTTCGAACTTGTTGATCATGAAATGAAAAGTGTCATCATGATCAGCTCACTCAATTTGTCCTTCAAAAGTAGCTTGGCCGTATAACGTAAAGCTCCTTTGAACTTCCTGCTTGGGTTTTCAAGAGGTCACCACCTGTATTCTGAAGCAAAGGATGGCTGAAATGAAAGTTGGACAAAAAAAACATCCGATAGATCTGTTATTGTGTTGCCACAGTCGGACCTTCAGGCACACATTTTTTTGATAACTTCCAGAGTCTTTGACATCGAAAGCTTTTCTGAGGAAGCCACAGCTGTAGCATTGGCAAAATGAGTTTTACCTTACACCTTCATTTCTTTTTCATTTCCTGGTCAAGAAGCAGAAGTCATACGGTATACCAGATATTGATTTTTTTTTCCTGTTGGTATTTGCAAATCAACACACACTTGAGGCAATGTCAGTGAAACATGGCATTGTGATTTGTCACTGCTCGCAAGCGCTCTGTAAATAATCATGTGCTGGCTACAAGCCTGGCTAAACCCCATGTAATATAATGTCGTCTCAGTGTGCATGATAATGCAAAAAAAACAAAAAAAAACACCCCAAAAAAACAATTACTAAAACTGTACTTTTGGGAAGGAAGTAAAAAAATCACATTGAGAAATTTTGACTGAGTATGGAGGTTGTTCCAGCCCATCTTGGTCAGAAACGATTGCATGCTCATGACATTGTGAGGAGGCGCATTGAAGGTCTCAAGTTGTCCTGTCACAACTCTTAATGTCTTTTTGTGCACTGAAAGTAGATTTTGAAGGATTTCTTTGTGCACAATGAAAGGAAAACTCGCCGTTTGCGTTTCAAGGTGTATTGATTCGAACTTGAATTTAATGCCATCTAAACAACATGGTCCTGTCGCTTTCACAATAATATTAATAATAATAACAACGCTAGATGAGCCAATGATAAGAATTGAGAAAATGCATCTTACTTGTAGGTGAACTGGGGACTTGTGGGGTTTTTTTTCTCCAGTTTAAAAAGAGAATTTTTGAATGCCAGATGCTGATGGGTATGAAGCAGGCACAGGACACATTAGCCACAAATCGTCATTGCTAACAACAACAACAACAACAAAGAAAAAAAAGGACAGTAACACATTGGAATTGGGGCCTACTTTATTACTTCCCTCCACTGCTTAATTGTTCGGTCTTGACTTGGTTTTACAAGTTTTATTACTGCAATATGTTTCTCATATTTGCTGGTTAGGCTGCACCACCTCGTCTTTGCATGACTCGTTATTACCGGTAATCTCTCTTGTGTGTTGCCCTCATTTGCTATGATCTTTGAGTTCCTTTCCCGATACAGGTCCTTCACTCCCCTTGCGTCCATTCTTGTTTTTTTCTGCATTTGGGTCTCCATTCTCTACCATGAAAACAGTTATCATAAGAAGATAAAACAACATGCCTTTAATCTTGGCATTTCACCAAGCATTTCATTCAACACATTATTCATGCATGGTTTACTTGCATGCGTAGTTTTCTGACTACATTTATATTGTATTTCATATTCACTAAGGCACAGCACAATTTAAAAAAAGCAGATAATGCGAATACACTTACACAATGAGGAAAACATAGTGGCTCTTTGACTGGAGATTACAGCACAATTGAGGTCACTGGCAGATGTGCAGGGGCGAAACAACAATTAACTGGCCAACAAGCAGATGTCTCTCCAACACAACACACCAACCACAAGTATCAGTGAGAAAAGCTCTTTGTGAAGACAAGCCACTGCTTTATAGCCTGTCAAGTTCTCCTGTCTTGCTATGATCCTCACTGCATGCGGATGTTTCCTTTTTTGAGGTTTGTGTTCAATGATTATACCTTTTCAAAGCCCTAACGTATGATGGATGAGGTTGGTGTGTGGTGATGTTAAGCATCTAATTCAAAGTACCTGATATAAAATCAAATCATACATGCTATGAAAGTAAAGCATCTAAATCCAATGGTGGCTGCTGGAACTTTTGTCCTTGCGATCGACTGTCGACCAGCCAGGGGTGGCGACCTGCATCTCCCAGCGCATCCCTGATCTTAATGAGAGCAAGCGCGTTAGAGAATGGATGGATGAATATATTAATGAGGTCAGCGTGTTGATGGAATGACTTGCGCTGCATGCATTTAATTTATCCGTCCCTGTCCTGTCTGCCAGTGAGTGAGCCAAGATATGACAAAACTCTCGGACAGGGGTGTCAAACAAATTTTTGTCGCGGAACACATATATGTAATTACGGTCTATCTCGGAGGGCCGTTACGACTGAAACTTTTTAAAGGTGAAATTTACTGCGCTATTTTCATTGAGTCACCTTGGATCGTCTAGTATAGCAGCAGTGGAAAGGGGATGTTCAATCTCCGAGCGCGTGACCTATGAAAATGTCAACGGCAACTTTAACCTCTATTCTTATCACACAGATTGCAAATGCTGCATAATAAGTTTGCCATTTCGAATCCACTAATGCAATCACATTTGTTTCAGAGAGAATAGAAACGAGATGAAGAGACAGCAAAACTTCAAGGTGCCATCGCAAATAAATCTCAGAATTGTGCCCCGCACAATTCTGAGATTTATTTAGCAATACCACAAAAATTCAGCCAGGTCTACATGATGTAAGGACTTGGTGGTGTCCATGCAGGAGCTCATACACATCTGCGGAGCTCCAAATCTGTCTGCTTGAGCTTCAATCAAATCCACCAAAATCGCAGCAATGCACAATATCTTGGAGTCGCTTTTTGAAAGTCCAACACCTTGTTTACTTATGCCAGAATGCCTAGTGAGGGACAGCGCAGTCTACCAATTTCATAAATATGCTAAACTAAACTTGCCCCGGCACGAAGATGAAGATGTCCCCATTTTGACCAAATTGTCAGGTGCGCCGGGGGCGTGCCAGCTCCATTCGCTGAAACGTCCACTGAGATGCAACATAGTCAATTTTCCAAACAAGGTAAAAGAGACGTGCCCCGGCACAAAAAGAAGACAGATTTTAGCCCTGAGCGGATAGGTGCCTGTCTCTGAAAAAAGGCCCTAGTATGTGCTATCATGTGTTTTCAGTACAGATCATCTTCATAGCATCCTCTTTTGATCAGAATCTTTGGCTCCTTCATTATCTCCTCTCAACTCCCAAAACAGAAACCAATCAATATTTCGGCCCATTTCAGAGCTCAGAAAATGGATAATCATCAACCAAATGTTCACCAAGCATAGCTAAATAAGCCTGTCCCCCCCCCCAGCTTAGCTCTGCTGCTCCTGGTAACGTCCTGCTGACTACAGTCTTGTATTCATGTGTAAAATACAGGTTTGGCTTGTCGAATAGAATAGAACATAAATATCCATTGTTGCGTGGCAATAAAAAGCCTTCCAACAGCTCGGGTCTTGAACCATCAAACTACATTAGATCTCTCAAGGTGTGAAATTTACTTACTCGTGTTAGAGTCCTGCTTTAAATAAATATGGTTGGACTTTAGATAATAATTAATTAATTAATATAATAATATATTAATCATAATATAATAACAATGTAATATATTAATAATAATAAATAATACTAATATTAATAAGAGATTATTGTGATGATGATAATAACACTGTGTAGCCTACTTAGTTATGACACTGCTATCTATATTTTGGGGGCATATAAAAGGGGATGTACTGTATTTGGGGTTCTATTGAGGGGTCGCTGTTTTAGAGTGTCAAAGACTTGCTGCTCAATATTTCACCTTTGTTAGCATCGTAATAGACCAATGCAATGAATTTGCATAGTGTTGTGTGTAAGTGTCTCCCCCTGCTGGCAGTTTGATAGAATGCAACTTAATGGGCTTGCATTCATAGCCACCTGAGACAAGTCATTAGCTCTTCAACTGCCCAGCGAGCAGCTGGATGTGCTCCATAAGAGGACCTTTTGCATGACACCGCTGCCCATGGTTGATGGAACAATCAATGCTTGTTGCACTGCTCTAACTTTTCCCTCTCCCGACCCTCATTCTACCCTCAACTGCTGCCACTTATGTCCTAAAGGCTGTCATTGCCACTCTGTGTGCTGAGGCCTACGAGGCACCTCTCCTCTGCTCTATTTTCCCCAATTCAGTCAGGCCCCTGGTTGTTTGTCAGTAGATGATGATAGCCCAGTTATTCACTTTAGCTTGCAGCCTCCCGATAGCTTTGCCATCTCCTTTTGGTTGCTTGCCCCAATTCCGATGATATCCTTCTCATTATCTGGCTGACTGTAAGGTGTGCTGTAGTGGAACATCAATGGATATATACTTACATAGAATTTTTGATGCAGAGTTTACAGTATGATGGCTATTTTTAATTTCAATAATATCCTGAGATGTGTGCTATTTAGTTGAAAGTGATGCCTGTCATGAATGCAAGGCAGGATTGTACCTGTAGAGGTCAGCACATATCTAATCTTTTTTTTTATGATGGAACATAGATAGTGTATACATACACAGTCCCTCTCCACCCTCTTACAGATCAACTTTTTACATAAATATTGGCAAGCCATTACTATAGTAAATAGGCCAATGAA
Organism: Hippocampus mohnikei; assembly: GCA_026261675.1. Taxonomy (NCBI): domain Eukaryota; kingdom Metazoa; phylum Chordata; class Actinopteri; order Syngnathiformes; family Syngnathidae; genus Hippocampus; species Hippocampus mohnikei. The sequence goes on from JAKGUB010000325.1 coordinate 9,093,759, forward strand.
ATATTCTCATTATCATTGATTATTATGTGTGATATTTTAATTTGCATAACATAATTACAATGCATATAAACAGGAGATGGTGTCTAAAAAGCTGTCTCAATTGAACGTTTAAGCTTTCTTATAATCATCCAACTTCATTAGCACCTTTTAAATAATCACTTGTCCAAAAGAAGCTGATCACCTACTCCCACTAGTGTGTGTGTGGGGAAAATCTCATGTAACATGTAATTGTATACATTATGTAGATTCAAAAAGCCCATTATGCTTGACACTGCATCACCCAAAATGCAAATACTAAACACACGCAGCGCTGGAAGCAATGTTTTGTACAGAATAATAACCATCTGTTTATTTGGTTTCTTCCTTCGAAAAATGGAACACAACAATCATTTTGACACATGGATATTGTATTCAAAGAGCATATTCAGCCGAAATAGAAATAAACTGACAAGCAAATGACTGTCACAGGTTACCGTGATAACCTGGATTAGTGAGGTGTTTACATGTTGTTGTTTTTTCCCTTATTGCTGCAAATGAAAATAACACATATTAACGTGTGCACTCTCTTTAGCAACCATGTCTTGAGTGCCATTTATCATCTTGCATTCTTGATTTTCTTATTTCGACTATTTTAGAACATCACCGTTTAAAAATTAATTTGTTCAAACTATACTCTTTCAAATTTCAGGAGCTTTCTGCAATTTACCATTTGGAGACGGTATTCACCATTTTATATCCAAATTGGAGTCTCACTCTGCTACAGTGAAAAGTCAGAGGTCAAGAAATTAACCCTTTCATGCACCAATAATAATAACCTGTAACCTGATAACATGATAAACTATCCACTGTAGTAACCGTTGTCCCTGAAAGGGTTCAACCAGTCAAACAATCTATTCAGGTACGTAACTATCTAATTTGAACTCCTAATTCAGAAATGTACAGTATATGTATAATATTGATTTTGCATCTGAGTAAAGTTTATTTCAATGACAGGTGTATTAACCATTATTGTGCTTTTAAAAATAATAACCAGTGTCAGAGTCAGCAGAGGCATACAGTGAGTGAAGAAGCAGCTGCTTGGGGCCCTCTGGCTGTGGGTGGGTGATTGCGTGTGTGTGTGCGCGCGGTCGGTGGGATGGTGGATGGGTCAGTTTTGACCAACTGTTGATTTAGGGCAGCTGTGGCGTTGGTCTTACATTGGATAGTGGGCTAACGCACTCGTTAAAAACTGTGTATATTAATGCTATTTTACATAACATATTCCATCTTGAAATTCTACCCCACCTTCGGAGCTGTTTTAGGAGTGCTTTATCTTGCCAATTATAATAAGCTGGAATCCGTCAATGTCGCAACATGCCAAAACGGATTATTGGCTAAATTTATAACTGTTCAATGCCTCAGGTTAAGTCTATAACAAATAAATCAAATCTTTCTAATTTAATTTGCAAATTAATTTGCAACTAAATGGGTCACATTTAGTTGGCTGGATGCCAAACTTTTTATTTTTTTAAGGTCCCAATCACTCAAAGTTTCCAGATCGGAAATCCAAACAGTTTTAAGAATAGAACAGTTTAAAACATGCTCCACTATACTGAATTTCCAAAAAAGGTGCTGAAACATGCACACTATTATACACACTGCAACTGCTTCGGCTGATTAAAAGACAAACGCCATACGACAGCCATTTTAATACTTTTGACCACCTTCTCAGTATTTGGTGTATAAAGGATTGAATGGAGTCAGTCAGTTGAAAGATGTATTTCAGTTTAGTAGCCTGGCTGTGTCAGTGGACAAGTATTGGGTATAGAAACTGCCGAAGCAGTCGGCAGAGCCAGTGAAGAAGGACTAATTCCACCTCCCACAAGTCCTCCATCAGTTGATTGCCTGGGTGGGCAGCATTGGAGGCAGTCCCTTCAGCCCACCTCTTTACTCACTCACTGGGGAGCTACTGGCAAACAATAACTCCGTCATTCAGAAAACACACTGTAGTTTCTCTCCAGCCGCAAGGAAAAAAAAATGGATTGTGGTTCATGTAGAGGAAATATGAGTGCACTTGTGTGCCTTAAGCGGCTACGCATATATATTTATTATGAGGACCAGATTTGAGTTGAAGCGTGAGGCTCTGACAGAATAAACCTTTGCACATAAAATCATGGAATCCATTTTCTGAACCGCTTATCCTCACGAGGGTCGTGGGCATGCTGGAGCCTATCCCAGCTGTCTCCGGGCAGAAGGCGGGGTAGACCCTGAACTGGGTGCCAGGCAATCACATGGCACACAAAGACAAACGACCAGTGATCAATTAACCTGCCGCGCATGTTTTTGGAATGTGGGAGGAAAATAGAGTAGCTGGAGAAAACAAACACAACATCCTTAACAGAAAATGCAAACGGAATATACTGTACACATGACACTTTATTTGAAATACACAAGCATATGGTACTCCCAGTATGCCTATTGCAGTTCAATATAGATATTACGGACGTGTTAATATGCAAATACCCGAAGAGAAATGATCCTGTACGAAATGAGAGTGTTCGATGGGCTGTGTAAAATTTACACAATGAATTGGGACTGCGCCGAGCTACTGCGGTTTGACAGAAGCTCCAAATCTTGGCGCTTCAATATTATATGACATGACAGACTGTACGGAGGCTTTTGCACTTGTTAAGCCTTGTGATGCAACTTCTAAAAAAACACACAGTATGGTACCTATTTTTGACTCCTTACACTTCTTTGGGTTCCATTTTTTAAAATATACTGGATTAATACTCAATATCAAAAACGGCTTAGACCACTCATAATACTCGTTCATGAAACGCCTGTCGAAATGTCACATTTTGAGGATCTGCGCTTCGTCTACTTGTACAAAGTACATGTGATTGTGAATATGCAGTCAGGCTACTGGCCAAAACTTGAGGGACACTTTTACAATTCAATAAGCTGAAATAAAAGCACCACATCGAATATGCAGCCATTACAAATGCAATAATGCTCACATTTGACTGACATAATGAACGCTATGAAATCAAATGCGGCCATTGTTGTGGTTGTCGTTTAGTGACTGGGGTAGAGTTGAACTGCTTAGACCTGTCAAGATGGTCAATGTTATGAACACCTCAATATTTGTTTGTCAAAAAATTCAATACCCGCGTTTGAAATCCCTCACGAAGAGATTTCATTGTGACGGGTGTATATATATATATATATTTTTTTTTTTTTCTTGTTCACAATGAGAGAAGCAGAACACACACGCCAGAATGCAAGGATTGGTTTCACTCATAAATGCTGCTGCACCCCTTGGGCTAACAACAAGGTTGGAGAGGAGGTTGGAGTGCCTTGCTTGAGGACATCACCATTATTCTAACCGGTTCCAAACCCAAGTCCTTATGCACGAGGTACTTACCTAAATATTAAAAAGGATACCACAATCTTAATCAATGAATAAATACATGTGTCATATTTAAATGAGATCGACTGGAGGCAATAAATAATTGTAAAGATGATATCTGAAATCATATGATATAGATGGTAACAATTTAAAGTAGTTACTGGTAGTTACTATTACAGAATGCTTTTACTGAATCAGGTGCCTCACGAATTGTGCGGCAAATGCAGACAAATAATTTGATGTCTCAGCAGATTTTATCAGGGAAGACTAAATAACTGGTGGTTGTCTGAATGAGGTATACAAATAATGGGTTCAACTTCCTTGTTGAGTTAATGGGGGAATTCAAAGGCAAGGGCTAAAAAATACTGCAGAATCAATACGAAGCACTTATTCTGATTGGGCGCCGTACCCGCAAACAACTAGCCGAGAAGGTGTTAGCACGCTTTTATCCCCCAGCCTTTGTGCTGTCTCCTTTTTATAACACTCATGTCCAGTCCAAAGAAATGCATTCAGAGACATTTAAAATGACACACACAGACATTCAAGGAATTATATGCATTATCGTAGCGTTCAAGGGCATTCTTTTTTTTTTTTTTAACAGTTCACATGTCAAATTTCCATTTACTCCATGTCTTGCTGTCAAATCTATTATTGTCCGAACAATACTATGTTTTCTCTAAAAGGGACATTAGCCCTGGCTTTGAACATGTAATTTGTGTCCATTTACCAAATGTTGAGCATATGACGGCACATCAATAGTCATGCCATTTTTTAAGTTGTTCAAGCTCATCAGCCTGGAGCGTAGGTTAGATGAAAAAGTATTCATCTTCCTCAACAAGTCCATTTGTTGTTCAGTAAAGAAAAAACATAGATGGGGCAGTCAATCAGCTGCCACTCTGGGCACGATATTCATCCCCAGCGCAAGTGTGGCTCAATTTGTCGGTTACTGTGTGCATGGGTGGAGTTTTCTTTCTTTTACTATTTTGGTAGACCTCAACAGACAGAAGAGGGTATTTGCACCGTTGTGGGAGAGAGCGAAGCGGCGCCCAGCCATGCAGTATCTTGCAATAGTCTATCAGTCGGCAAATTGTCACTATGGATCCGACTCGGTTCATTATTATCTTCTCAGTTGAATCAATAGTATGATATCTATATTCATCCCATTTGAATTCTACCCTTTGCCAGGATATATTCCTTCACACACATGGCAAGGATTAGTCAGAATGAGCTGGAAATTCTTTCTGGTCAAGTCCACAAATTCATCTAGAGTACTTTCAGCAAATAAAGGTTACCGGAATGGATCCTTCCAATGTTGATTATTGGAAAATAGCCAAGTGAGGGAAGAGCGAAAGGCTTTCGTTGTGTATGAAAGCCGGATGAGTGTAGCGACGGGATTGATTAATTTACTTCTTAAATTGTCAAAGCAGAGGATTCTGTGATGGGGCGAACCCTTTCAAATATTCAAAAGGGTCAATGTTCTTGTGAAAAAAACGATTAATCACCGAGATTTTTAGCTGTGAGGATGAATCGCGGCATCGTGATTCCGTGCCCACTTCCACAGATTCATTAGCGACCACCGTTGCTCAGCTCGAAGCATACGTGGCAGCTAATCAGCAGCTCTAATGGACACAGTTCATAACTGTCAATCTCTTTGGTTGAGAGACTCACAAGGGAAGACTCGGAGCCTGCCAACAATCGCAAGTATCCTTTACTGCGTGAACTAAGGTAATGTGAACCAAACTCATTATTTTACCACTTCATTTAACGCTACAGTAGATTCAAACACCATGTCGTGAAGTGTTAATGAAGCAAGGTGAGCTCCCGATAATTAAGGTAACCTTATAGACGCGGTTCCCGGGTGAGTGCACGTATGAGTACCTGTGTTGTCGATGTTTCATCTTTATTAGCTGGAGTATGGTAAGCCTAGCTCTTCATGCACTAATCCCCAGCTAAAGAAACAGCTTTCAAGGAATTAACATCAAAAGTAAAGCTTTGCATGCCAACGGGGGAGCTTTCAATAGAGCCTGCCTCAACTATCTTCTAAGTATTTTCAGAGCCTCGGGGATAACGTGGAAGTTAAGTTTAACTTGCTCGGTGCTTTTCTTCAAGTCTTTGACCTTGTTTTCAGGTGTCTTCATAATCCCTGAGATGCTTGAATATGAGCAGTGTTCGGGGCAGTTCCATTGGGCACGGGTAAAGGGTGATTTTATTTATTTTTTCTTTCCTTTTGGAGCTCCAGGGAGCAGTCTTGGTGAAAAATCATACGTCCTTCATCTTACCTAACTGTATCAGTTGCATTTTCATTGGCCTTGGGAGAAATTCACATACATTTTGCAGCCATATTTGTACCACTACTGCACACAGCTCCGAGAAAATGATTTTAGTAGTGCTCGGACATTCATCTTGTCTACTTAAAATATAACATATTATTGTAGTCAAAACCAGTGAAGCACAAACTGTGACACATTACCATCCACGTTTTTTAATTTTTAAGCGAATTTTGTGAAAATGTCTAAAACAACTATGTGACTTGTGCCCGTTTCCATTTGGTGCTACTATGCCAACATTGAGAGGAGAGGCGACTGCGCCATAAGATGACGTCATACTTTATATGTGAGCATCTGACTCAAGACACTTGGCTGACTGTCAACAAAATAATAATGGGCAGATTGCTGATCGAGCGCTTCTGGTTTGGAAGAACCTCAGTCATAATGGTGTCAGTATTCACCGCATACTGATCAATCAGGAAAAGGAGATGCCAAAGAAGATTTACGTTTAGATGATGTTTATGTAAAAAATACTGTTAGCCTGTACAGTATGTGTTTATGTTCACTCCGTTTCATAATTCCAGAAATATTAGTTTTTTTTCGTGCCCAACCAATCTTCAATTTATTATCCACCACTATGTTTTGTGACCACAATATGCACGTGTGATGTCATTTCTGTTCAAATCACACCACGTGGTATCCGGTCCGTTCATAGTTTGTTTTTTTTTCCCGCAAAATCTGTTTCCATACCCAAAATTCACATTTAGCTTTGTTGATAGGCTGAAAAATCCACTCCCCCCTCAAAGCATCAAAACGTTTTCAGTGATTTTCCCCCTTTTTTTTACATTTCTAGCAATTCCATTGTCACAATTCTTAAAAATTCTAATCAGAATATGTGGATGGAAACCCACCTTTTCTTGCTTTAAATACACCTCTTAAGTTTTCTCAATGAAAAATGATACAGCTTTTTTTTTGTTTTTGTTTAATCCATCTTGTTTATGGTACCTTTCCTACTTTTAGACTCACATTTGAGTTCAATCAGCACTCACGTGGCATATAAAATAAAGCATATGCAGTTCAATTCTTCATGCAGCTACATAAAGTTAACCCTCACAAATCAGCGCTCCATGTAGTTCCTTTGATGTGATATTTCCGGCTGTTGATGATTGCTGGTCTCCCGTAACACTTCAAATTTTTCAAAGAATGTGTTAAGGGACAACAGTGGTGTTTCATTTTATTCTCCATTGTGAATTTCCAAGAAATGGAAGCAACATGGCAGTTTGATTTGTAGCTTCAAGCAACAACACAACCTTTGACTTGCATCTTGTGAGGTCCGGAAGGAATTTACTTTTATAATATGAATTGCTCCTCTCATCTTAATGTTCCATTAGGCCGTTATCAGAAAATCTTTCTTTTCTCTCTCCAAATCTGTTGTCAACTCTCTTGACAGAAGGTTATTTAGGTCATTTATTCTTGATTATCCAAAGCTCTGTGACATTGAAACAACATAACACAATCCTCTGTCTCTTTCATTCAAAATTCTTCGAGATTTGACTGTGTATCAACCTGTTTTTGACTCTATTCATCTTTGTTCATTTCATTGGTCAACGGAGAAATGTAATCATAAAGCCAATGTAATTTATTCCCCAACAATAACCCCACTACTACAAAATCGAAAAAAAATGCCCTATTTTTTAACAGCTTTTAGACTCTAAATGTACTACTAGCTTCTGGACAAAGGCATAGAACTCCTAGCATTTTAAAAGCTCTAATTATGGCACCCAATTGGGACCTACCGGATATTATTACAGGAGTGATCAGAAGCTCACCAGCTATTTTTTATTTTATTTTATTTCTCCTTCTTGAGACAGTCTGTGCAACCATTGTCTGGATTCACAGTTGGGTCCAAGTAATTATTCATACAAGTCAAATCACTGCCTGGATTTGTAAGGCATTCCTTTTCTCAGTGAATACTAATTTTTCATTTTTGCTAAGTGTGTGCTGCCAGAAAGACTGCACTTCCTGTATTACCTTATTTCAAACCTTACCTATTTTCACTCAAAACATTAACTTTGTACGGTCAATATGGTTGTAAAGTATACAATATTATTGTCATTTTTTACATTTCTGTTACTTACACATTTGTATTTCAGAAGCTGCCCTCCTCCCAAAACCTACCATGAGCTTGCCAAAGAGGCTGACAGGGTTTTCCTCACAAACCAGCAACAGTTTGTCCCTGCACTCCTTCCCAACTAGGACACCGTCCGTCATCCCCAGAAAAAGCTACAGACACCACTGCTGCGATGACGGCCTGCCGCCAAAGTACCGACGGGTTGTGTTCTGACCACAACAGTTTTGGCACCAAAGCCAAGCAGTTCCGCAAACCCTGCAGTTTCATCGAGCTAAGCAACCGTTGGCAGTCATTATCAGCTATGGGTGTCGGCCTGGGCTGCAAGCTGTTGTTTATTACAGGGTCCATATCCAGCCGATGTCTGCTGAGAGACTGCGGTGCTCAACGCAGTATCCTGACAGCACAGCCGGTAGATACCATGGTGGGGAGAGACATGGCTCCCGGATGGACCCCGATAATTTGAAGACCATACGTAGAGTGCTGTGAAATAATATCTGCCCCCCTTGCCGATTTCTGTGTTCTTTGCATCTATCACACACAAATGTTTCAGTTCATCAAACCAATTTTAATATCACTCAGAGACTATCCAAGGAAATACTATACTGGGATCTAAATCAACATCTGTTTGCCAAGTTCAACCCACATTCTCGGCAGCTGTGGATAAGCACAGCGTGGAGCAGTACCTAACAACTAAAGGTTAACCGGGCTATACCCTAGGGAAGAGTTGGCCACAATCGGACCATTGCCCACACAGCTCACATCATGTAGCCCTTGCATGAGGTCCTGCGGGGCAAAGGGCCTGAAGATGAAGTGGACTGGTGCCTGGGGATGGATGAAGCTTTTGAGTCTGCCAACGAAACTCTGTTAGCACAGCCCTCGCCCATCGCCTCGGTCACCCTCATGACAGACGCATCAGACTATGCAGCAGGAGCATCCTGCACAGGCTGAACAAGGACAACTTCATTGCAAACTGCCTCTCCGGGTCTGTCGCAGGGGCTGTTCATCTGTGGACTGATTATGCTGCCAACTCTGACATTCAAGCTTACGGTATGGCCCCCACAGGACTGCGTCTGGGGTCCATCATGTTTGATGATGTGAATGCCACACTCCTCTGTGATGTCTCCACCGGCCAACCATGCCTCATGGTGCCAACTGGCTGACAGCACCTTGTTTTTGAAACCAGCCATGGCCATTCCCACTGGGTGTGAAGGCCACCATGAAGCCAGTGGGGGGCCAAATTTGTCTGGCCGGGTCTCAGGAGAGATGTCAGGATATGATTTGGCTACTTTCTTTGCTCCTTCCTGTCTATGTAAGCTAACCGTGCCGCTCGTACATACTAGCTCTGAAAGTGCTCAGAAAAATCAGTGTTCTGTGTTGCATTTGTACTCATCCCTTGGACTCTGATGACCCTTAATATAATCCGGTGCAATCAATTGCCTTCAGTGGTCATCTACTTAGTAAAGTCGACTTTTTGGGGGGGGGCTAAATGCAAAGCACCATATGTGGTGGAAAACTAAGACTGCTCACTAACCTGGACATACTTTTTACACCTTACTCATATCTTACGTTGAAACATAGTGGTGACAACATCATGCTAGGAGATTGCTTTTCTTCAACAGGGACAGGGGAGCTGGTCAGACTTGATAGGAAGATGGATGGCGCTAAATATAAGGCAATCCTGTAAGAAAACCTGCTGGAGGCTACAAAAGACTTGAGACATCTTCCAGCATTTGAATGACTCTAAACAAAGCCACTGCTACAATGGAAGAGTTTAGAGAAAATAATATTCATGGGTTGGAGTGGAATAGTCAAAGTCCATATCGAAGCATCTGTGGAAAGATTTGAAAATTGTTCATCACAGACACTCTCCATTCAATCTGGGTGAGCCTGAGCTTTCAGTTTAGAAAGAAGAAAGAGACACAATTTTGGTGTCTAAATGAGCATAGGGTAGTGGCACACCCAAAATGGCTTGTAGCTGTAATTGCAGAGAAATCTGGTTGCACAAACGATTGACAAAATAGAGCTGAATAGAAATTTGCATGACATTGTTCATGTGTTTAAAATTTTGAAAATAAGGTATAATTTTCATTCCACTTCATTTATCTGATAGTTTGTGTAGGTCGGTCATATAAAATCTGCTAAAAAACAAAACAAAACTGACATTTGTTGTTGTAAGGTGGTAAAACGTGAAAAAGTTCACGGGGTATGAACACATTTTCAAAGCATTGTATAAAACCAACCCAGGTCGGCAAAACTCCAAGTGATGTACCGTATTTTCCGTACTATAAGGTGTTTCGGAGTATAAGGGGCAACTTCAATGAATGGCCTATATTAAAACTGTTTTCATATATCGGGCACATTGCATTATAAGGCACATCGAATAGAAGCTATAATAGTGGCTGTGGTTACCTGATGCATCCACTAGCTGAAGCTATGCTAAAAGGAATACAATAGTATAAAATACACAACTTTATTTATCAAGAGCTTTCACAAACCTTACAGCTGTAACAAGGCGCTTTACAAAACATTGAAAATACTACATCCAAGAAATCGTATTATAAGGTGCACTCTCAGTTTTTGAGAAAATTGAATGCTTTTAGATGTGCCTTATAGAGCGGAAAATACAGTACTTTCACAGTTTTAACAGTCGTTGACACCCGTCTCACGATGACTATGTCTTTTATGCAATTTTGTGGAATTTCAACTTCATTTGGATCAGTTAGTATAAATGGGTCGCTGATCTCTCCGTGATGTACATCACCACACTTCCAAGCTAAAGTGGAAACATGCTATATGGATAATGGCTTGGCCAACAATACTAATGACGAAGTTTGAGATGTTGCTCTACATTTGACAGAAGACAATGAATTCTCACAGAGAATATTGGAAACAAAAAACCAAAAAACTTGCACAAGAGAGGAGTTGATACATCCAAATGTACACTGGGGTAAAAGCAGCCCTGAATAGAAGTGATTTAATGAGGAGTGGAGGGGTCTGACAGGCACGTCTCTCATTAGACAGACAGAGTTTTAATTAGAAAGAGCACAGTGGCACTGTAGGTGTTTACATTTAGGGAGAGAATCTATGCCACGAGCAGAGGGGATCACATCGCTCACACCTTCACAAAACAATGTGAGGATGTGGAAAAAAAGTTTAACAACTTCACTCAAGTACTGCAACGACTGCATTAATTAGATTTCACCTGCATTCATGTTGCAATGAACGAGCAGGATGTCATTTTGAAATTCATCTTTAAAATGCATCACAGGGGTGACAGGAGCTCATCTGTAAGGTCACTGACTTTGAAGAGATATTGCAACTTGTTGGAGAGGTTTTCGTCTTCATCCTTACCACTGTCAAAGGTGCTCTTGTGCAAGGCCCTTGATTCTCAGCTCAGGTTTGGACACTCCTGACATCTTACATACCTGAGTGTAAAATGGATTTTCCCTTCATGGATCCTAGTGAGTATAAGTCATGTAAAACTTTAGGGAAACTGGAATGTTTTCAATTCGTAGTACAGTACAGAACAGGCATGCACATATCCTCTGATTTGCATCAGCTCTTTGTTCGGCACGCAGAGAACCCTCTGTCGCTTATCAACATGAAACAACACATTTTTTCCGCAATATGGCTGCTGATATGGATGTATTTCTTCATTTCATGTATTTATTTGTTAAATATTTTTTGGGGAAACCCTGAGAAACTTGAAGCATTAAGTGATGAGATATCACTGTATTAAAAAGACAACCCTAAGCTTTACCCCTCGAGGGCCAAAATGTAAGCATGTACGACACACTGCCATGGAGTTGACATTTTGATAGTATGAATGTTTTCAATGACTCATTTATACATTTACGAACCGACTCTATACCACAAATGAATATATTCATTTCATTTACAAATACACAATTCATTGACTCATTCATTAATTTGAATAAGGAGATATTCCTTCCACATAAGTGAGTGAAACGTCTCTACAGGTATAGTATTTATGAAATCAAATATGGTGTCTTGTTTCGGCGACTCAACCGTAATCAGGCAGCAGTACAGTTGTTCTCTCCAACAACTAGGTCTATCCCTGTGTTTATTCATTTATTTATTTATTTATTAAGTCTGCAGTGGGACCGAAAAGTGATCCTCCGTTTTCAAAGCCAAAGTCGTGACAGATGAGCTACCCTCGAGGGTATACACATATAGTACCGTGTATACGGTATTTGACGTCCGCTGAGATTTGTAGCTGGTGAGGCACTGACTAAACTGAGTCAAATTTACTAATATATGTGCCAAACAGAGGGGTGTGGCAGCCTGACGGGCTGGTGGTGGTGGTGGGGGTAGGGGAATTAAGAAATTGTTTCAGCCACATATTTGGCCATTATGAGGTTGCATTTCCAGTGGCTAAGGGAGCACATATTTGTCATTGCAGTTCCTTAATGATTCAGGCTGCTCATTAATTTACTAAATGGTGTACAACAAAAATAAATTTCAATATTTTTTAATTTTTCAAAGTAATTATATCTACCATGTTTGTTTTTCATTTAGTGAGTGCGCAGACTGCAACTGCGTAATCGATTTTACAGCTTGGCTGGGTCTCTGCGTAGGAGAAGAACGGCAGCAATGTGACACCGTGTGCTTTTGTGCGAGTCCTTTAGTGTCTCAAGAGTGTTGTGATTTTGTGCCATCAGCAGGACTAAAGATGTGACACTGAGACACACACATATTGAATTATCACTTGGGTGAATTGGAGTATAGATTAATGGTGTTTGGAAACATTGTGCTCGAGATGTGAAAAAAGGCACATATTGGCACTAAAAACAAACAACAAACTAATTTTGTAAACAACTGTTGTTGTCGTTTTTAGTATTGATTTAAACTTTAGCTATTACAGTTGCAGCTGATTAACTTTTCAAGTAAATTTGTCCAACAACTGAAACTGAAAGTAGAAGACTGTACAGCCTTGTACAAATCGACTAGTTACAACACAATGGACAGAAACATTTTGAAGGCTTCAGTGCTGGTACATTTAGTCTTTGCACGATATGGATTTTGGGAGCCGATCATTAATCGGCAAGTTGAAAAAATATGATCACTGATCCGATCAGAAGGTGGAGTAATATATATTACCCTTGTGTACTTGTTCTTACTGATTATGAAGTATTCTCTAGCATTTTTGCCCATGTCGAACAATTTTTACCGTGCCACAGAGAAGGAAATGCTTGCCGGAGTGATGTGGGACCAACACTGTGTGAGCTGTCGACACCTCTCGCTTGATACTTCAGTCATTCAAGGCACTGTATTTGCAGAATCATACCAGAAAGGAAAGCATTACAGTATCGACACACATAGACACACACACACACACAAAAACCACCCAAGGAGCATACACAATCTCTGTGCAGCAAAAGAAAGCGAATAGAAACGTTACATATTGACAGGTAGTACCAAAATCTGTCAGTGCCGTTCAAAATGTATTTGTGGTGGTCCGGAATGTGCAGTGGAAATCCCTGCAACTGTATTGTCTCAATTCTCAATGATGTCAGTGATCGGACAAGCAAATGATGACATTAGGGTCAATTACAAAATCAACAAAATATGCAAAATATTGGCCAGATTAGTGGAGAGTCTAATCTACTGACAAGAACCAATACTTCAGTAATGTTAATGAAGCTCACATGGGAGGTTAGGAGAGGTAGAGCAACTGTCTTTCTGTTCCAACACAATAACACTGTTCATGAGGGCCACGCCTCATTGCATCGCCATCACTTTCAGTCTGTGTGGCCACAGACTCACAAGATGTTGCAATTAATACTGTGCTAGGTGCAGGCAGCTAAACTGGTTTGATACCCTCGTCTCCATGGTAGCAGGTCTTAATGAAGCAAAGAAACACTTGAGTAGTCCTGTTCTTCCACCAAGGAATACACTGCTGGTGCAAGTGCTCCTTGATACTGTTGTTGTGTACAATAATGCTCGACGATTACAATTAACAAGGCTCATTACGCATTCAGACATGAAGCGCAGCACAGCAGCCTTGTGTAATGGCCGCTGGGTGGAGAAATAAAGCCGTATAAAGCTGTTGGAGTCCAGTTGTTGTATTAAAAAAGGACACATGCTCTGTGTCATCCACTAATAGATCAATCCTACTTTTATTCTGCTGTGGTGCACTTTTTGGGGAGAAAACAAACACATACCTCGGTGTGGTGAGACAGTATGAGCTTCGTTCTTGTCCCGGCATATTTACTCTGTACTACAGTTAGTTCCCACCAAGGACAATTACATGATCGTATCGATGGCCATATCAGAAGTTCTCTATCAGTACAGTGGAACTGTTCAGTATTCTGATTGAAGGAGACCGATTTCATACATTTCATATGTGATACTCAATTTTTTTTCAGTTCAACATATATTGTCCAACGTTATCAATGCTATTTTTCTTCACCTAATACAAGTAGCTTTGCCTTGCCTCTAACATGAAGCTACACTAAACAACATATGATGATTATCCATCCATTTTCTAATCCGTTCATCCTCACAAGCCTATCCCAGCTGTCTTGGGGCAGTAGGCGGGGACACCTTGGACTGGTCACAGCCAATCACAGGGCACGCATATATAGACGAACGACCATCCGCGCTCACACTCACACATAGGGACAATTTAATGTGTTCCATTAACCTGCCATGCATATTTTTGGAATGTGGGAGGAAACTGGCGTACCCAGAGAAAACCCACGCAGGCACAGGGAGAACATGCAAACTCCACACAGCAAGGCCGGAGCCGAAATTGTACCCCGCAGCTCTGCACTGTGAGGCCGACATGTTAACCAATTGACGACCATGCCGCCCTATGATGACTAATGAAAACAATATTCACCTATTAATCAGTTGTGATACCATTTGTAGCTTTTAAGGTGTTCCTCAGCTTTCCTGTTCCTGGATGGGCAGCGATGCTGGAAACACTTCATTACTCACATACCCTATTATTTATGGCTTCCTCCGGACGCATTTCCTCACAGCAAGGGTCACCAGCCCAAGTGTCTGCTTAATTCTAAGTGTGCTGACAAAGGGTAGCAGTAACCCAGACAGCTGGTAGAACAACTGTTTACCTCAATTTGTGTCTATCCTATGTGTGCTAATACAACTCCATGTGGAACTGAAAAGTAGAATGTTACACACGAGTGTTGGGTAAGCAAATGCAGCCTCGGAAATAAAGTGGAGTCTTTGTCTGCTTCATTCATTCAAGTTTAAACCTACATTGCAAAAGTGAGGTACTTTTTTTTTTTGCTGAGGACTGGAAACATTTTGGCTCGCTAAGTAAGTAGGTTGGTAGATATTTTGTTGGTCTCAGGGAATATGTTGGTATTCAGGGGGGGAAATAGCAGTTACAAAATATTACAAACATAATGTACAGGAAGTAATCTTACAGCAGGTAAAATAGTTTTATTTTGGTGTACTGTGAGAGTCAGAGGCAATAGTAAATAGGTAAGTATGTGGATGTCGCGCGCTACTGACCGTGCTTCTCAAACTGATTACCGTGTCATGTGGTGGGTGGTTGTTGTTGTCCAAGATGCACAGCACTTCTAGGAGGGTCCAGTTAAGTAGTTTGGCTCTGCTCCAATAACAGAGCCAGCTTGTACAGGTATGTAGCATCTTTTTTCCTGTTATCGTCTCCTCCAACACACAATAGAAGAGGACACTTGGGACGACAGTCTGCGAAAAACATCTGGAGCAGTTTTTGACATATGTTGAAGGAATCGGTCTCCTCAGGAAATAGAGCACGCTTTGTCCCTTGCTGTTGAGACCATCTGTGCTTGTAGACCAGTCAAAGTTACTGTTGAACTTTAAGGTCCATGTATTTGTAGGTCTGAATGTTCTCTACATTGAGCTCATCTATGAATAGCTGGTAAAGGTTTGGCATGCGCCCGTGGAAGTCCAGCATTATTGCCTTCGTCGCAGTGGTTTTCGTGTGGATTGCCTGCAGAGGCAAACTCAAACTGAGTGAAGACATTCATTGATTGAATAATCGATGTAAAATGATAAACCTAGTCAGCCAAACAAAATGTCTCATAACATGCCTCTAATAACTGGGGAAAACACACACACACACACACACACACACACACACACACACACACACACACACACACACACACACACACACACACACACATATATATATATATTCCCTTGTTATAGTCAACACAAACAGTTCTTAGGGCGTCACAATTAAAACAGCAATTAAAATACATTGTCTTAAGAAGCCTGATTGCAAAAACAAATGAATTCTCTCCCAATGCTAATCAATAACAAGACTCATACAGAGGGAGGTATCCTTTGTTTTTTATGATTGTTTTTCACATGACTGTCTTGATTATTCACGCTCACTGGTTCATTCTTTTGAAACATGTTTTCGTCCCAACCGACGATCCTGCATTTTAATTAGTCATTGATTCAGCTCATCAACCTCTATTGTCAGATTTGGAAGCCATGTTGAGTTAAATTCCCCTATTGTTCCACTTCACTGTCCACCATATCTCATACTGTTTTGTTTTTAGCTTAATGAAACATTTACCAGAGTGAGCATCCTGTTTGGTGGGGGTATTTTATTGCCTTGTTCCTGCTTTTTTTTTTCTCCCAAACCTCAAGAGAACATATTGACAACTAGCTCTGCAAACTCATATATATATATATATATATATATATATATATATATATATATATATATATATATATATATATATATATATATATATATATATATCATATACCTTCAATGAATGGCCTATTTTAAAACAGTATATGGGGAGCATTGCCTTAGCTACAGTAGTGGCTGTGGTTGCATTACACATCTACTACATTTAAAATGTCCAAGAAATCCGAATATTGATCCATATGCACATCGGATTATAAAGTGCACTCTCGGCTTTTGAGAAAATTGAATGCTTTTAGGTGCTCATTATATTTAGGAAAATACAATATATATGTATTGTGTATACTGCAGTAATTCCTCAATCTTTGACAACAATTCTTTCTGTGAAATTGTTCTTACTTCTATCTGGACAACTTTCAGCATTTCAAATTGAGGTTCCGGATTCTGAACTGCTGCCGTCATAAAGCCCATCATTGTCTCTTTTCCATGCTTTACAGACTCCATTAATTTTACGGACAAACCAAGAGTGGAAATGAATGCATCTCCCGCCTCAACAAACAAGTACAACATAACATCAGCCACAAACGTTAACATAACGTTAAAACATGATAAGTGTCAGCAAAGTTTCGGGACAGCTGTCACCTAAAGATGAGATGTTTCGGTCCTTTCCACAAATTTCCAGTCTTCCCTACCCACACCTTCATACACTGCTGGAAGGATTCTTTCCACAACCCACGCACCTCTGTTGTCACAGCCATCTTGATTTCCGACACATCTTCAAAACAGTTCCATTTAAGGAACCCCTTGAGCTTACCAAAGTGAAAAGTATCACACATAGCTACCAGGTTGGGTAAGTTGGGCTGTTGCTCCAGCACGGAGATGTTCTTCTCGGCCAGAAACCCATCAGATGCCCCGGGCAATGTGAGCAGGCTTGTTGTCAAGGTAAAGCCAAATGGAGTTGTTCAGCCACAGCTCCCCTCTTCTCATGCACTGAGCTGGGAAAATGCTGCAGGCTTTCTTTTTAGATATGCTGGCTGACAGTGAAAGGGATAACTTGTAGGTTTTAATCTGGGTTTAAAATGTATCTGTTGTGACACCAGTCCTGGTGGATGTTGTCTGACACATTGCCTGTAACACCTTTTGTTAACAAGTCACAATCAAATGGCAGTGTGAGATGCTAACCTATCAATGCGCATTGATCTTCACTCAGTGCTAATCCCGGTTGATCAGCGCGCACGGATGTGGGCCTCATGTCACTCACCGGCAGGGAGATTCAGCCACTTGAATCTCCGCAATCAAATCCAAATAAACAAGCTACTAAAACATTTAGTGACACTGAGGAAAAAAAAAAAAAACGTCTTTCCTGCTGGGAATACGAATCCGATTTTGCCTGATTCATCCATCCGTCATACCATTTGATATATTGCTTCATCTTCCTTAGAGTTGTGGGTGAGCTGGAACCTAAGCCTGCTGACTTCAGCCAACGAGAGGTGGGGACAACCAAACATTCACGAAGACGTTCATATCCAAGGGAAATTTAGTCTTAAAAAAATAAAAAAAAAATAAAAAATCAAAGATTATTTTGGGTTATGTGTGAGAAAGCATTTGTTCCCAGAAAAAACCCAACACGTAAGCATCAGGAGAACAGGAAAAATCCACACTGAGATGTGCCAACAAAATTCTGCATCTGCTGACTGTGAGGCACTGATGCTAACCAATATTCAAATGTGCTCCCTGTTGTTGATATTCAATATTTTTTTTCTTGTTCTAGGTGTCCTTTTAGAAGAAAATGTTCCAAAAAGCCCCCCAAAAAGAGAGAAAACAACAAAGCAGAGAAGGAGAAAAATACAGAAAACCACATATGCTTGTTCATCCTTTGAAGCTGGCTGGAATTACTTTCACTGAGTTGGGGTTTCTTGTTATCTTCACTCACCATTTTTTAAAAGGACGTATTTTGTTGTTGTTGTTTTCTAAGCTCCAGTTTATGAATATACTGTACATACTTTGTTTCAAAGCGGAAAACACACAGCAGTGTAAAACAAGATCTGGCAACCGTTGTTTCAAACTCATTATTTGGCATCGTCTATTCAGATACAGAGGCTGCATGCACCATAAAACTGTGATCATTATCCAGTTGTATTGTTGTAATGGTTGTATCATTTATATCATGTTAAAAAAAAGATTGAACCGTCAGAGAAGAAAATCTTTATTTGTCTCACAATGGAGAAATTCCCAATCTACAGCAGCAAAATTATGAAAGGGAGAAGTAGAAGAACAAAAAGTATATCAATAAATTAACATCTGACAATATATAAAATTATGAAAAATCGGATGAACACCCACAATACACATTTTATTGTATGCCAAATTCTTGATTTGATTTATATGGTCACAGAGACATTCTGAAGTTCCCTCTTTGTTGGATGTCTGTGAATTCTTTCTTCCACCGGTCTTTACTCTTCCTTAGGAGGAAGTGAAGGACCAAGGACAGTCGCTTGTCATAAGTAAGCCAACCGCAGTTTTGCCCTCATGGACTCATGGAGCAGAAATGAAAGACAGCAGCAGTGCACATTTAGAATTGAAGACCAATTAGCTCCCACGAAAAACTAAACAAAACAAACAACAACAACAAAACCCAACAAGATTGTAGATGTCACCAAGTTCAACAAGACATAACTGTTTTGAAAATAACAGGAGTTTGAGGTTTATGTTATCAGACATACAGTACCTAGAAAAGAGGTATGCTATTATTGTGTTCCTCTTACATGATGTTATGTTCATACCGTATTTTCCACACTATAAGGCGCTTCGGAGTATAAGGTGCACTTTCAATGAATGGCCTATTTTAAAACGGCTTTCATATATAGGGCGCACCGCCTTATAAGGCGCATAGAATAGATGCTACAATAGTGGCTGCAGTTGCGTTATTCATCCAATGGATAGGGCTATGCTAAAAGGAATAAAATAAAACTACAGCTTTATTTACTTAGAGCCTTCACAACCGCTGCAGCTGTAACAAAACGCTTTACAGAACGCTTGAAAGTCTATGTCCAAGAAAACGGAAATATTGATCCATACACAAGGCGCATCGGATTATAAAGCGCACTGTCAAATTTGGGAAAATGTAATGCTTTTTCGTGCGCCATATATTGCAAGACAATACAGGAAGAGTGTAAAAAAATCAGAAACATGTCCACTTACATCATTTATTAAAAATTATGACTTGCACAGTGAAGTCTTGCTGGCAAGCGAATCAAATCTAAGTTCATACATAGCCAACCCCATGTGACACACTCAATGTAACTTTTTTTTTCTTTTGAGAACAAACTTGGCTAAATTATTCTACCAACAAAAGCTATTCAGGAATTATCCATCATGAATATTATTAGCCTACTGTATCATACAGCTTTGTCTAATGTGATTCTAAATGGTTTGCATTTCGTTTACAGTATTTGTCTACAATTGACTGCCGACAAATTCAGGGTGTCCCCCCGCCTCGCCCAAAATCATCTGCGACCGTCTTCAGGATAAGCAGTGTTGAAAATGGGTGGATATACTGATGGAGACATATTACTAAGAGCACATAAACACGCATGCGGTAAAAACTATAATTAAAGCTAACTGAAAACTGAATTTAAAAAGTCCAAAGGATATAAAAACGATGAAAAATTCAAAACTAACACTACTGGTGAGAATAAATGAACACTGTCAACCCTGCAGGAATCATGAAAAGGTCACATTTAAGTCCTTGCCTCTGGCGGCCATTTTCTTCCACGGGTAAAACAAGGAGGTGCTGAGGAAAAAGCAGTTTGTCTTGATGAGGATAAGGAGAGGTATCGGCAGAGAGATCTGCAACCGTATGGGTATTGCGGGGTCGACGTCTTGCTTGTTGACATTTCTCTTATCTCTTATCGTTATACTGCATTTCGCTCATAAACGTGTTTTGTTTTCTTTCTGCTTTTTTTTTTGTTGCAACATAAGTCTTTGCACAGGAATGTTACTGTTTCAGTTGCGTTGGCTTCAATTCTACAATTGATTGGTTGCAAGCATCCCTTCAAGCAGATCTAGTTCCCGTTTGGTGGACACCAGAGTTCACTCGACACATCACAAATGTCACAAAAGTTCTGACTAGACTGGAGAGTACACCGGTTGCGCTGGTTGATTGGCAGAAAGTTCCGACTTTTTACAAATAAATAAATAAATAAATAAATACATACATACATACATACATACATACACACATACACACATACACACATACATACATACATACATACATACAAATGCTATTACTTTGTGATTGGATGGTCGGGCGCGTGGAGGCTGAAGTTCCGCCTGCCAGTGGAAAGGCTTTTTACCCACAGGACATCTGACAAGGCTGAAAATAGATAAAATCTTCTAGCGCACATATACACGATGGAACGAGGTTGTGTTTGCGGTAATGTCAAATTTCACGGATCCCATCAATGATTGGAATGA
This sequence comes from Hippocampus mohnikei, assembly GCA_026261675.1. Classification (NCBI taxonomy): domain Eukaryota; kingdom Metazoa; phylum Chordata; class Actinopteri; order Syngnathiformes; family Syngnathidae; genus Hippocampus; species Hippocampus mohnikei. The sequence continues at coordinate 9,114,668 of JAKGUB010000325.1, forward strand.
GCCAATGTTTTTGACTATTCTTCTTTTTTTTTTTTTTTAAGTGACTCTGTAATTTACTACTTGCATACAAATCTTTCAACATAAACAAAACAGACTGTCCTCGTATGCGACCTGTATAATGCCTATTTGGTTGCTGTCAGGTTTTTAATCAAAAGCACACCCGTGGGTATCTCTTATCTGATGGATGCCTTCCAAAAGCTTTGTGCAGACTAAAAGGCTTAGAAAAGTCAACCATTTTGTTCAGCCCAGAGGTTTGGGGTTGGTTCTTTGTTTGTGGGTGCTCAAAGGCTTTGAAAGGCCAAATGCTTATCATAGACCAAAAGACCTTTAAGGCTTTAAGGCCACCTGCTCACAAAATTAAATCGGTTTTGTGATTCCGCTGCTGCTGGTGATTAATGCTCTTTCAAGTGGACAAGAAAAACACATGCTCACTTTGAAAATTATGTCGTCCTTTTCCACCATCGAGCTTTAATTAACTAATATTTACCGAGTTAGGAGACATTTAACCAGGAATGACAGTCTTTTTGTCTGCTGGGTTCTTCTTCACCAACTGTTTGTTTTTGATATAACCAAGCATGTCCAATTGATGAATGATGAGAAATGAGTTTATGGTTTGTTTATTGGCTATGGCATATTTGCATTCCCTCGTCAATTCTGCTATGCCCTGATATTTTCCCTTGATCATTCCGATACCCAAGCTGCCCTCCTACCTGGTTGCCAGGGCAACAGTTGTCACATGACATCGAGCGAGACAAACTTCGAATGATAGAGGCTTGGCTCCCCGGAGGTTGTCCGCTGCCCTCTCGATTCATCTGACACGGTTGCCTAGGAAACAAGACTGTGAGACAGGAAGCTGAGAAGAGATGTACAGTAAGTGCTTGTTTGTTTGTAAAAGAGAAAAGAAGCCGCTTAGCGCCTTTGGGATATGCTCTTTCTGACTGTCCTCCTCTTTGTCAGTCCGCGTACTCAGCTGTCGGCGTGTTGTGTGTTTATTCATCACTTGGAAATAATGAGACACCTGTGATAATGGCAAAGACAATACCAAAAAAATCGAACACGGGCATAACAACAGCAGGCGGGAAATGCGCAGTGTTTCCCTTGAGATACAATTCCGTCATCGTTTAACGTCAAACAACAGAGTGATAGGTTAATAAAAAGAGGGTTTCTGATAGCCCCAACGTGTCACCCTGACAGATTCTACATGAATGAGTGGCTTGGATAAATAAGTCAGGCATTCGAAACAGAAACCGCCTTGATACTCACGATGACAATAATCAGTTTTCCTCTTCAACCCGGAGCAATTATTCATCTTTGTGCCCAGAAATACATTCTTTTTTCTCCCTCCTTCTAACCATCTGATTGCTGGCACCATTTAAGACGCAAAATGACCCACTTGTCTTTGAACTCAAGCATTTCTTTTGTAGGCTAAGGGGAGCATTCTCACCACTTATTTATTACTCTCTTCCAATCATGAAACAAAACAAAACAAACAAAAAAAGCCTTTTCACAGAGCGCATTCTCAGGAATGAGCTAACATTGTAACATACCGATGAACTGCTGTCAGCAAGTAAAAAGTTTGATACTCAGTTGACCCAGTTGTTTTAATTACTTACCCTCAAGTAGCACAACGTTCCAGCATCGGTACATTATACCATAAATAACGAAGGGTCTCCCCAACAATCAGCATTGGATCAAGCCACTCTCTGGCTTACAATCATCAAAGAGAATACATTAACCTAATATCATAATAGCCCCAGCTATGTTTCAGTTCAAAGCGACGCGATAGAATCCGAGAAATCTTGCAAACACATCTTCGCCTAACAGCGGAGGAAACGTATGTCCTTATTTCCAAGGTATCACATAATGAGCAGAAGCCACGTTGATCATTTTGAAACTGTTGTTATAAGATTTTTTTAATATGCTTCTTGTAATGATCCATTCCATTTCACAGAAGGTGACAGACTTCCAGTTAAGGTTTCACCATTCCCGAACTGTACACATCACGATTATCAGCAACTGCAGCATCCGTTTGGTATCAATATATTCATACACATTTTTTTTTCCTCCATCTGCCTTTAGGATAACAAGTGAGACGGACAGAGCCGGCCGGCTAAAGACCTTAGTTGTGGCCACAAATAATAAAATCCAGCATTGCCAGTCAAAGGTTAACACCAGCTGCTTGGTTGTAAGGTCAGCAGGTGGGGGCATTGATGGGGAAGCCCTTGACTCATCCAAGCAAAGGCAGCATCGCCACAAATGATAACAAGTGACGACAGTTTTTCAATAACTGTCTCAGTATGTCGAGAGGGTGCTTGATCCCAAGAACATGCCGTACCTGGAATAAACACTGTTAGTCATTGTGCCGGTACCTTTATTAATGTGCTTCCTGTATTCATGTGTTTATAGGATGACCTTTCGAACACACATACAGTTGCCAAAACAACTGAGCTCCTTATTGTCTGATTTGTGTGGCAGTCGTAGTTTAACAGGTAATTATGCCTTTAACAAGGGAAAATGACTGCGCCACATTACGTGAGATAATACAAACTCTGATACAGAGCTTACACGGCCCATGCCCTGCTTGAAGAGCAACAAATCATTTGCGAGACATCTGCCCACACAGCGCGTTGGCGGGAGAATAATTATTTGCAAAAAAAAAAAAAAAGACAACATGCAAAATACTTTCCTTTTTACTTGGACACAACATTTAGGGATTTGATCATAACTGTTTTTGTCATCAAAGTGATGTCACCAGCTCTCTCTTGGTCCTTTTGACTCCTAAATGGAGCATCGCTTGACAACCACGTGACTCCATCAAATACCTCTTTTTAGTAGTTTTCTTCAGCTGCCGTCCAAGTTTGTCAGATTTTCTTGGCTTCACTCTTGACTGATCTTCTCAAGGTCTGTCTTGGACTACCCCACTTTACTCTTCACCTGCGGAGCCCGACTGGTGCCTGCCTTGATGTAACTCTTCCGCAGGATAATATCTGATGTGTGCACATCAAAAGAAATTGTCCATGAGGATGTGGCTTTATTTAGCTTTTACAATGTTGAAGATTTAGTTGTATATTACAATTTTACAATACTGTATATGTGTTTTTTTTTTGTAAGTGGAACAACATGTACAAGATTAGACAAAACTTGGACAAAATTTGGCTGACAATTATGATACATGGTGGCTTTTATGTGTTCCTAATAAGAGGGACGGATGTACGGACAATATTTACTGACCATATACCCTTTAGCAGATTTTGTCGATTTCCTTTTGATGATACAGACAGATAACACAAATGTTTTAATGCTATCAAGTCACCTTGAATCAGTGACCACGGTAATTGGGAATAATTCATGTTCAAAATCCAACATATTTTCTGTATTAGAAATCTCTTTCTTATTTATTATTCTGGCCGAGCGATCACAACTTCTGCCATCCTATTTATTGTCAATGGCTGGCTCATTGGCAAATTGCTGGCAGACAATTGCAGTTTGGCTGCGAAACTCCTCCAGTCGTCGTTTTCATTGCAGAGAGTGTTTCAAGCTTATTTGACCATCATGAGTGGAACAAAAGTGGATAGTGGTTATATTTCTGTTTGTGTTGTGGTGGATTTGAGTCGATATTTTGAGCTGGTGTCATCAAGTACATGGTAACTATTCTCTACTAGTTTTTCATTGACCCATGATCCATTGAAAAATAATAGCCAGACCCCTTGACTCGAGACCTGCAAACCCATTAAGCTTCTGACTTTTCATATGATCCCAATTCTTCAAAAACTGATGGGTCCTTATACTTATCATGTTTAGAAATCCGTTCTTTCTCTGATAAATTATTCACATTTGTTTTTCAACCAGCTTATGTGAGACTTAAATTCACTCAATAATTGAAGTGTGTGCCATTGATGATTGGGTTTGCATTAAAGGTAATATATTTTCCGTCAATCCACAGAGCGGATTCTTGCCCCGGGTTTGTTAATGCGCACAAATAGATTTCCCAAGAACCCGTTCGGCAACGCGGCACATTCAGCATCGTCTGTAAGGCAAAACACATACCCGCATTACATAAATCAATAAATAACAGCATATGTACTTTAATATGAGGTTTATTGCTTTAAATTATACATATAAGCAATAGTAAACTGAAACATTTTGATAATGGAGAGAAACTGCTGCCGAAATAGATGAATAAGAATTGGAGTAAAGCTTCTGCGATGATGATAAGTCTACATTTGGGTATTTCAATGATGTTCACCATTGAATGTGACTCATTGCCTTCTCTTTTTTACATGTTTTCATGTCACAATCAAATGTGTTGTTATTAATAAAGGTTGAACATTGAAGTGATTTTTTTGAAAGGGACGAGGGAAGTAAAGGACAGTTAATCAAATAGTTCTGTTTCTCACTCCGTAATAATTACAGTTAAACCAGCTGCCCAGATACAGCATATGATTTATGAGAGAACATCATGGGTATTAATGGATTTTTAAATTGGTGCATATGTTTAGAAAACTAGCTGTCTGCTACAACATGGACTGAAAAGATGTTAGCCGTATTTGTTCCATGCCCAGACAACTGAGTGCGACATAAGACAAAGAGGGTGATATACTTCAAGAGGACCCAATTAAACTTAAAACATGTCGCGCTATCCAAATTAAACATTCCGATTCAAGATTGAACTGCAGTCTGTGCAGTGAAGTATGACAGTCCGTCCATATGTGATGTCTCCAAACATCGCCGGGCTTTATTCATCACAAAATAACACGGAAGGTACATACAGTACATGAATTTCATAGCTGAAAACGTTTGAGGTTGAAAAGGGCACACACACACACACACACACACACACACACACACACACACACACACACACACACACACACACACACACACCATTTGCTTTTGACTGCTCCAGCATCATCTAAAAATTGAGTGCATCAAGTAATGGAAAAAGTCATGGCATTTTATGAAGTCAATTTCATGTCTGCCTGTAACCCAAAGCAAATTAAAATTAGAGGGACGGATGTTCGGACAATATTTACTGAACAGCGGATAAAGGTGCTTGATTTTTTTTTTTTTCTGGTCCACACGACCTCCAATTCAGACATCTCCACATGGTATTTACCTCATAAATATGGATGGGAGTTTTGCAGTGTGAAAGGTCAAAGAATCACATTGCTGACAATTCTGGCCAGTCGTAGCATTCTCTCTAGGTTGGACATCGCTGGAGGTGAGAAAATACATTCAGCTGTCACCATTAATATTCATGCATCCCTAATAGTTTTGGGTGAATCGAAAAAAAAATCAGTGTTTAATTGACATATAAAGTTTTATTTGATTTTCAGTGACTTGATCACTTACGGTATTCATACCAAATTATTCCATATGGGTAGGTTAAATCATGATTTACCTTGTGTGGCTTGATAAGTGGTTTAACCATTTCTGCGTTGTGTAAGTTTGAATCACTGCACATGTGTGGGCTGTGCCCTAAAGCAATCAAACCGAGTTGGGCCAAAAAGGGCCAACACTGTATGTGGAGACTAGAGGTGGTATTTAGCCTCCCCTGTGCGCTGTTTTTCCACTTAATGTGACTGTTGTATGCCAAACCACTCTTCAGTGGTGTGGTGTGCCCATGGGCTCTTTGCATATAATCTCCCACATGAATATAATACGGCTTGGTCTTTTCCAGTTTTGAAAAATAACATTGTTCTGTGCACCGTCCACCGAAGCACAGAGCAACATCCACAGATATGAAGGCGATATTCTTTCTAATATTATGGTTCCGTTGGATTACATGCAGGTTATCAATATGCTATTAAATGACAAAATCCCTTCCCCTTGTGATCCAGATAGATTGATGCATTGATAGAATGATTGACTTTTGAAGATTTGTTTTGTTTTGTTGACATTTTTTGTTCACCTCTCCAATTTTCCCAATGCCTTTCAGTGGCGGTCAACTATCTATAGATGTTTGCTTTTCATGAGCTGTCATAAATTAGGTAGCTTAAGATGTCATTTTTCTTATACATTCGATGAGGAAGTGCGTGTGGTCCCCCTCGATGTGGTCCCCCAGTAGTGCTGATGCAAAATGATGGTCCCCTCCATCATTTAAGTTGCCCGTCCCCGCTGTAGCGTATATAGCACAGGATGTGTTACTGTTGTCTGGCTTCCTTCCAGTTTTGTCCCCCCCATGTATTTTACGATTTTACAGATGTTCAGACTCACACTAGGTTGAAGTTCCCTCGATCTGGAGCTGCCTTTGATCTGATTATGCTGGGAATGACTCCAGCACATCCTTTCCCAGCTCACATCACCCTATCACCTTCTTACTTTGGCTATGTGAACAAAGGACTTAAAAACAAATAATCAGTGTGCCAAACGGTGACACCAGCCAGCAATTGAACCTATTTGTGCCAAATGAGTTCATCTGTTTTGTTGTGCCCAGGATAACTGGTCTTTACTTTATACCGTATTTTTGAACGGCACAGGTGCATGGCTTTTGTCACCCCCAAAACGAAGTCAGCCCATTCCCTCTCTGCAGCTAGTTATCTTTTAATTAAGGACCCATTTGGGGTATTTAATTGTGCATTCTCATTTCGCTCCACACCCACTTTTTATTGTACATTTTTTTTTTTCCCGTGAGGAGGGCAGGCCAGTGATGCCAGGCCAGGGTTGTTTCCGCAGTAATGAGCTGTCAGGGATATAAAAAGGTTGGGCTTTTTTTCTTTTTTTTGTATGTCTCTCCTTTAAAATTGGGACTGTAGACGGCAAAGCTTGTCTAGCGGCAGCATCTGTTGGGAACATGCCCTCTGGGATTCGAGTGTCACATACACAGTGTCAGAACCACGTGGATGAGGTTACGTTCCCTAACTGCGGGCTGCGCTACTGGCATGATGAGACCGGCGCATACTGTATCTGTTGAAGGTAAGCTGTGTTTTGTGGTGCTGGCGGCGGCGGTGGTGTCGTTAAAAACACAATGATAAATGTAATGATAAAATGTTGCTTTGGGTTTATTTTTTTCAGTTTGATTGTAAAAGTTCTAATTTTCAGTTTCGTCATATTTCTGAACTTGGCATAAACACATTGTCCTATATGATTTGTAGTTATGAGCCATCATCTTTATTCACTGCTGGGAAATCTTCTAATGGTCGTTTAAGAAGGGGGAAATACAGATTCACAAAGAGTGGGGTCGTCATTGGTTTGAAATCCCTTATAACCTCATACCACAGGACAGCTACCTGGGAAAAGCAACATTTAAAATGCCTAAAGTCAAAATCTTTTTCTACTTTTTCTAACTGGTGCAATTTATCTCACCTTCCACAGCAGGAACAACAATAAATATGGTCTACCTTCATTTTTAATAGGCAGCAATCCGGAGGTATTTTCATACCATTTTGGGAACTATAAGTCTCTGAGGTATATAAAACAGAGGTGATGCCAGGACAGAAATTAACAGATGGCCTCTTCCAGTAAAAGACCGAACAGAGCCTCCATGAGCAAATAGACTCGTCATTTTCTGAAATGGCACGCCCTTGGAGACAACCGTACATATGTGGAATCCATACTTCAGACTTGACTGACAATGTGTATCTCAAATGAACATTCGATGGCTCCTGGGTAGATTCCAAAATAAAAAACAATGGCACGCAATGCTTGGTTTGTGTGATGTGTGCATTATAAACAAAAATGTGGACGCATGCATTTTGTGTGTGTGTTTCTAAGATCTTCAAGATCTTTAGGATATCCAACAGCAATGTTCAACTGAACTAGTCGTTTTAGACACGGACACAAAGGATGAGGGTGGAAGGCGATCTCCATATCTGTGATCACCCTTGCCAAATAAACCACAAGTGGAGATCTTGCAGTTCCTGAAAATATACTTTGGGTGAATTTGCATCCGTCGATCTGCTACATTCTCCAGCAAGTCCAATTTCCAAGATTTAGTTTAAATTGAATGAGAGGAGCCGTCTGCATTTGCTGGGGGGCAAGTGCACTGCGCTGACACCCACGACGGTGCAAACACCCTTTTCTATCTGTGCTCATCTGTGAAAAAAAAAATCAAATGGAAGAAAACGAACATTTAGACCTCACTTTGAGCTCGACTTAGGCTGGGAACAAAATTAGAGCCAGAGAAGTTGAAAGCATTTCAGCCCATCTTAATACCCGGAAGATTTCTCCACTTTCGTAATTGATAATTTCCACATGTGTTCAAACTGAAGTGAAGACTCCAGAGGAAGTGTGGCTTCACAGGAAGAAAATCAAAAACCATGTGGATGAACAACAACTGGCTTGATAATGAATGAGAAAACAAAACATTTCAAGAGATAAAAAAATAACTTTCTGCTGTTTACTTTCGGGCTCCAGTGAAAAATTACAACAATAAAACACATGTTTATGGAATTCAGCACGCTGTTGCAGTTTACCATTCATGTGCGAATGATGAATTTTACATTGTGTGCTTGGGCACAAACACTTAACATACAGATATGAAAACATACTCGTCATATATTTTCTTACCACACAAGCAATTTGTACTGATAATATATGTTTGCACGCTTGATGCTGGTTGTTTTGTTTGTGAAATCCCTTTTTTTGTATTAGCTTTCGTCACCATTTCAATTTCATTATTTTAAATTCAAGTTCAGAACTTTTCTGCGATCAATAAAACCATCACCTTTATTACGTAAAATGGTTGTTCATTTGTACTGCTTACTGTAGTCGATTTTTTTTATTCTGCTGTTTTAATCCAATGGATTGTTTCCTTTTGTTAAACGCACTGCATATTATGTGCTGCAGTATGTCACAGTTTTTAGAGGTATTGCACAATTAAATCGCCTTGCCTCCAACTTATGACGGCAAAGCAGCACAGGGTACGTGTCAAGTGGGTATACAGGACTATCACATTGGTGAAATTAGTGACATACACGATGAATATATTTCATAATCTATTTTTCATCACATTTTACCTGGCCATGTTTGACACAAATCAATTGTGAACAATCCTGTGACTCTTCCTGGAGCTGAAGTTTTCCAGGATTTGTGAATGTCTTGTATATCGTCACTCATAATTGGTCTTATTTTCCCTCTCCGGATAAGTCTTGCAAAGTGAACTGTAATTTTCTGCGTGGAAGGAGTTTTCTTTCTTTTTCCATTTTCTCAGACAGGATCAGTTAGAAATGGACGTTTGAACACAACTGACTTCCCCGCGAATCGAAGCGGCATCCTCATTCCCTTCAAATTCAGCACACCACAGGCGCACGGACTACACGGCGGAAGTATATTGGACTGACTGGAGATCGGTGCATGCAATTTATGTGTATAAGCATCTGCAAGATGATTTTCACTGAACACGGAAAGAGCCAGACTCATACGTGAATCACTCAATGGAGTTATCCACAGTATCAATCTGGGACTGCTCCGAGGCCACCTGCTCGAGAAAGATGGGCCGTTCAGGACAATACTTTGCGCTGATTGGGCGATGCAGCAAATTGTGTACGCCTACCAAACTTTTGTTTCGACCAATCACATCAAGGGATGAAAACGTCGTGCACCTTGTTTTGACTAGCTGAGCAAAGCCAAAGAAAAAGCAAAAAGAAATCCTCATTTTGCTTACCATACTGAAGTCTCACAAGACGTACAGACGACGATTACATTCATTTGACTTTTGGCCATATTTTTGGAGCTCCTCTCCACACGTACAGTAAATAGATGCTAATGAATGCAGTCGGATACAGACAATGAATGGAATCGGAGCATTAACAGCTCCAGTTCTCACCACTGTTTCATAATTGCATTATATTCGACTCCACATCATCCATTCCACTTGCAATTTCTGATTTTTTTTCCACAAGCCATTAAGGTCCTGTTGTAGGCCTTGATACAGGGTGTTCATGTTTGTGTCTGCCACTCAGGGTGAACAAAACAATCTTCTCAATGTGTCCCGGTCAGGGAAGGTGGCATTAACCTCTTATTCTGCCTTTGTGAAAGCAATAGGCCATGAGTGCTGGTAGAATTAATGATCAGACTCACGCATGAAAAAGGAATCAGGCTCTGTCAAAGGGTGCACAGAGCTGTCAGCTGGAATAATGATTGTAGCACCGCACATCCCGAATGAGAATTGTTCCATAGTATTGCCAGAAAATGAAGAAGATGAAATTATGGCCGGCTTTCATCGTAATACAATTTTAACCTGATAATACATCTGACAACTGTCATAACATAAGTCAGTGCATTTCGTTAAAATGTGTGTACAAATATATCAGACTATGGAGTCCAAACACGTTCATTACTTGAGTCAGGTTAAAAAAGAGGATTCTAGATTGCCCAGGCAACACAGACAGTTGCAGGGAGAACATTAAAATCGTATGACGGAATTAGCAAATATGGACTCAAAGGCCCAGTTTCAAATTGGAAATCTTTGTCACAGCTATAGTCTGCAGCTCTACTAAGGATATTGGTCGATACTTTGGAGGGAGTACAAATGCCAGTTTTTCTTTTTTTTTTTTTTTACTTGCCATATTCATGTTTCCTAAAGCAGCCCACCTGGAGCTCCCCTTTTTCATATAATTTTGACTACCACAGGCTGCCAAGTGTCAACAATATGCACAGTTTTGAAAAATGCACAAAAAACATGGATTGTGACAAGTCCCTGGTATAATGACCTCACGAAAAAACATCCAGATGTTTTTTCCCAAGTGGACCATGTTTGGCATCTGTTTGGGTGTCCGACTGGAACTGTGGCAGGTGCCTGTCATGGCGAACCCGTTGGTGCACATCGGCAGTGTGAGAAGCCATCAAGCTGAAGGATTCTTTTTGGGTCTTTTTGGGCCTGTGGGTCTTCATAGGCAGCTGATGGGTACTGGCTGGCCAAGCAGAATTCAGCTTCGGTGGTCAGTGAGGCAAAAACTGGAAGTGGCGTGGAAGATGTTTGGTGAGGTCATGGAGTATTTCCAGACAGCTTTCAGGAAATACTGGCCTCTCAGGATGGAAAAGCAATGCACCACTAAAACTGTGTATAATGGAGATATGGGGCGCTGCTGACGTCGCCCCGGGATACCTTGAGTTGATGGGGAAAATCGTTTGAAGACCGTATCAATTCTGCTGTCCTTAGAAGAAACAGAATCTGGGGATTCTGACGCAGCGTCAGGGTCAGCGATGTGGTTTAAAAACTCCTCTGTGGCTGGGCCACAATGGTGTATGAGATCTGTCCACAGCCCCTAAAGGCTCTCAATGTAATGAGGTCCTTGAGTGTGCATTGGAGGTTCGCCAACCAGTGCACATGTGTTTCGTGGACATGCAGCAGGCATGTGACTGTTTCCTTCAGAAGGTTCTGTGGGGGGTGTTTGCGAGTATACAGTACCAAACATTCAGTGCCTGTCTGACAGGTGTAAGAGTTTGGTCCATATTGCCGGCATTAAGATTCTTTTCCAGTGCACTGTGAGGCAGACGTGCTAACCAATCGACCACTGTGCCGCCCACTTTGGTTAACACCAAACATTTTTTTTTAATTCTTCCCCATTCTATTTGTATTTGAGAAACATTTAATTTTGCATTTCCTGAATTCCACTGCACCATTCATTTTGAAATACAGTGCTTTGAGGGGATGCCATCTCATCTTTTTATTGTTTCTTTTCGATCGTTGACCTTGCCCTTGATATTTTTATGGAGGTTGTAATATTTTCAGTTTTGATAACAAGCGCACCCTTTTCAAAAGAGACAGAAATTTTCTTTCATTGAGTGCCCTGTGCTGCTATTAAACACAAATAACAAGCAGGACAACATATTTGCTTTGAAAACCTTTCATATTATTTGCACAATAAAGCCTAATGATACATTGTCTCGAGGGTACAGTCGGCCTATATATGTTATGCGAAATATTTTCTCCTTGTGGTGTGACTCCAGAAAAGAAGATTACGAAGCAAGTTTGACAGACTTTATCAGATTCAGTTGAACTGCTAACTGGCTAACTGGTATCGCAAATGTGCTTAATGCTTCCATTCTGGCTCTCAGCTTCCGATTCAGCGCACATTCTCACAAAAGGGGATGTTTTACTCATAATTTTATGGAACACTACCTTTCTCCAAAGACATTCTATTAAATTTAAAGCTTCAGACTTCAGTGGATTTCACCCCCCCACGCCCCCCCCCAAAAAATTGGCTCTTTTCAAGATAGTGAATAGGTGTTAGCCAACAATGGCTGTTTTATGGGTAGTTTAAGGAGAAACTCAGGACATTAACTACTTTAGACTGAAGCGAGTTTGGAACATAAGTTACAGTGATGGTCTCTGCGGGTTAATAAAGAGATGCCCTAGTGGTTTTACGCCCAACATACTTCGCTAACTCACTAATCTCGCACACCCAGTGTTGAATGCACCCAAGTCATTGAATGTGCAGCAGCAAGGTCCAATGCAGCCATTTGTTACTTAGGTGTTTAAAAAAATAAAATAAACAAATCACATTCTAATTTAAAATCTTGCTTAATATACTTGCAACCGGTTCAGAGTGTCCCGCGCCTACTGCCCAAAGACAGCTGTGATCGGCTCCAGCACCCTCCGCAGCCCTTGTGAAGATAAAGCACATCGGAAATTGGATGCTTAATATACTCATTGTCCAGAAAATAAATAAATAAATTAATAGTTTGGTCCAAACAATTAAACCACTATGCTGAGAAACCACTGACATCTATTTACTTTTTATTATTATTAGTAGTAGTATTCATATTAGTATTAGTATTTATTTATTTATTTATTTTTACCAAAATGTTCCACTACTGTAAGTGCATTTAGATTTAGGCTTGAGAGTCAAGAAGTTATTACCTAAAATTAAGCCAAACTACCAAAATCCAGAGCCATTAAAAAAATAAATAAATAAGATCTAACATATGGACTGGAGATTACAACTTTATCCCTTATAAAATTTCAAAGAAACAAAACAACCTGCTCACATTAAATATTTATTTTTCTTTGCATCAGAAATACATTGTGTGTGTGTGTGTGTGTGTGTGTGTGTGTGTGTGTGTGTGTGCGTGTGTTTGTTGCCGTGCGCATGCGTTTTTATTCAGTGCTGAAGCGTCTGGTCCTTTTTGACAAACCTTGCTGGGCTTTCATGCCCTGTGCATATCACCATGGCAACATACCAGGCCCTACAGGCATCTGACAAATTGACGGTGTAAAACAGAGCCCACTAATCCACCCATTCATTCATGCTACCCCGACTACCCTCTTGAAAGCAAAGATACCGGTTGTATACTTAATTAGCTCATGTACATGTAGTATATATTATATATATATATAAACAATATTTTTTTTTTTTTTTTTCCCACTTCATATCTTGGGTTTTTGGAGAAGCAAATTGCAATCTGTATTTCTGACCAAAAGCCTTACAGGCGTAGGAGCAGGATCACCGTGTAGGAGGATTTAATAGACTCTTACCTGCAGCGTACACACGCATTTTTAGTAATTGAGTCGTGATGTTGGTATGCTGTGAGAAAGCTGGAGTTGACAGTCAGGTTGACAGGGCAATGCTCCAGACTTGCTGTTTTTGTTTGTGGCGTGCAATTACAAAAATTTAGGGTGGCATACAGTAAACAGACTTGCAAAGTAAAATGCACATATTTTCACTCGTGTTGACTGCATTTCTAATAAATGGGTGGAAGTCAGGAGCACAATATTGTGAGCAACAAAACATTCACAATATTTCAATAATATTTACATGCGCACACGCGCGCGCGCACACACAAACACACACATACACACACAAACTCACACATACACATGCAAATTTATTTCTTGCACTCGCGCGATAAATGAAAAATTAATGTCCGCTGTCTCACTCTTTAGAGGCAAAATGTCATCATTTACGGGCAGTCTGGAGCCCTGTAGTTCACCGCTCTCCACACACAAAACATCGACATAGTTGAAGACAAGGCGAGTATTAAAACAACTTGTTTTGTTGCTCCTGCATTACATGTATGACGTATACAATTCCCGAAAAGAAAAAAAAAACAGACCTTGCATATTTAAAATTTTACTGTTGGATGCATTTCACCGAACACCGAATCAATGAATCAGGCACGCTTGTTTGAAGGCATTTTTCCCAGATCTGTAAAGTGTGAAGTGAGCCCGCAAGGTGTTTTTTAATCGGCACTCCCAAAGGACTCTTGAGTTGTTTTTCCATCGAAAGCAAATGTACGTTATCAAATAAAATATGGTAGATGATGCATGATCACACGCACAGTAACAAGATGGTGTGGTGGCTGGTATGGGGGACCTTAAATAATAAACAACAAATGTGTTGGTGCCCGAATACTTTTGTACAGTACTGAATGTAAATATAATTATTATTATTATTATTGGGCGGCCCGGTGTCCAATGGTTAGCGCGTCAATCTCACAGTGCAGAGGTACCGAGTTCAATTCCAGCTCCGGCCTCCCTGTGTGGAGTTTGCATGTTCTCCCCAGGCCCGCGGGGGTTTTCTTCGGGTTCTCCGGTTTCCTCCCACATTCCAAAAACATGCATGGCAGGCTGATTGGACACTCAAAATTGTCCCTCGGTGTGAGTGTGAGTGCGAATGGTTGTTCGTCTATGTGTGCCCTGCGATTGGCTGGCAACCGGTTCAGGGTGTCCCCGGCTTACTACTGCCCGAAGACAGCTGGGATAGTTCCAGCACCCTTGGCGACCCTAGGGAGATAAGCGGATTGGAAAATGGATGAATGAATGAATAAATGAATGAATGAATGATTATTATTGTTTGAAAATGTGAACTATTTCATTCAATTGTTATTAAAGTGTGAAGAAATCTTGAAAGTTCAGCATTCCATCAGACTGACAGAATGGTCCGTCAGTCCGTCATTGACAGATGCTTGTTTTGCTGATGACTGACGGTAGAACGGAATGCTAAAAAAAGAAAAAAAAAAGACATACTATAAGAGCACTGACATGAGTGTGTTTTCGTCCGTCAGCGTTATCGCGACAAATCGTGTCAAATACAGACAGTTTAATGTCATCCGTATCGGGAGGTGGCTGATGGTTTTTCTGCTTCTGCACCGCTTCCCCAACCCCTTTTAATTCTGATCTGACCCAGTGGTTTCAGGCCTATGCAAAACAGCAGTAGGGGACAGAGCATCCCCTTGGAAAATGGCAATTTTGTGTCTTTCACAGCCTCATTGAGTTCTTGATAAAGGTTCTTCGGATCCTGTTGACGTTACAATTCCAGGCACTCCTTGGTTTGGTTTATTTTTATTTTGGTTTATTTATTGAACATAACATAAAACATATACAGTAATAATAAGGTAAGTAAGAGAAATCAGTCATCATTCAACACAGTCATCATTAAACACAGTTATTATGTTCAAGGGAGTAGGAAGAAGTAAAGAACTTATCTAGTCCAACCCCGTGTTATGTGTTTATATCTAATAAATAGTTTTTATATCAATCAGAAAAGAAAGTGAATAAGAAGAAAGAAGTCTACATTAAGGCTCATGCTTTACCCTTAACCATGATATTTTTACAACTTTTGGTGTGTATCAGGATTTTATACATACACACCCTGGCATTCTTGTGTCAATTTTCTCTTGTATTCATAATGGATATTTCCATACCTTTCTCTATTTATCAACTTAGTTCTAATTTATCATTATAAGTTCTAATTTATCATTATACCTGCATGCTTGTGTGCCATATTGAGTCATAGTCTTCCTTGTTTGTCTTCCTCCAAACTGCGCACAGGTTGGTGCTTCTGGTTTTACAGTCGTGGGCAATTGCACTATATAGCAGAAGCTGCTGTGCGGCATTAAGTCAGAGGCTTTCTTGTAGTCAATCCAGGCGGTGCACAGGTTTTTGCTTGTAGTTTTCCAGTCTTGGGTGATTGCATTATTGACCAGAAGCTGGTGATTGGCTCCCCTGGTGTTATTACTAATGCATGCCTGTGCTCTGCTCGTGTATTGATCCATATGCCTACTAATTTTGGCTGCTATGAAGCATGAAAGGAGCTTCCATGTGGTGCCGATGTAGGTTTTTGGACATGGCCAGGACTTTATTTACCGAATCATCGACCCCACTCGCTATGGGGATTCTAGAATTTATTCCTATTATTATTAATTCCGAGATGTGGCCTATAACAAGATCTTGAGAAGTTTCTTCAGATGTATTGGCATATTCAAATCTAATATGATTTATAGAAGATTAAAATGATCTCCAAGATCATAAAATAGAAATTAAACATCATCTGGAAAAAGTTTATGAATTGGATATACTTGTTCCAAAGGGAACATACATTTGCTACTTTCCAAAATTACTGTCACGTTGCGCACGAAGCAGGAAAAAGGACTGCTTCGTACGCAACAGAGCAAACGTGAACAAGTGGATCCCCGAAGTAGCAGACACTGATCAGGCTTTTGTCACAAAATAATATTTGTTACAAACACAAAATTCCGCCTAATAAAAAACAGAAAACACTGGTAAAAATGAGAACCAGGAAATAATGTAACGTGAAAAACAAAGCGCTTGCAAAAACGGCAAGGAAAGGATAAGACAATTTCTACTTCAAGTACGCTTCTGAATAACCCCACAGGGATGACGATAAAGTCGCAAAACAACGATCGTATTTCAATAATGTTTCCGAACATGGGCAATGCAGTGGCACGGCATGCAATACTCCGGCAGTAAGTCGACAGCCGGAGCACCTAGATATAGCAGGTGCAATCACCGACAAATAGGCAGCAGGTGCGCAGGCAGCAGAAATGAATGCCTGCCACCTGCTGCCAAATACGGAACATGACAATTACATATGTAATTTACATATGTAATTAATAAAGCATGTGCACGACACTAATTTTGATCCACAATAAAGGATTTATTTGGCTACATGGAACTGAGAACAGATGCTAATGAATCGACAATTTAAAGAGGAGAAAAATGATGTCTCACCTCACCAAATGCATAAAAGGAAAATAAAAGAACTAATCATACTATTTTAGTTTATATACTATACGATATTATATTGTGTGTCTAAAGGGTCTGGAGAATTGTGGAGCCACCGAAGCAGCATTTTATGTGTGTTTTGATGTGTTTAATTGGAGAAGAACTCTTTCACAGGATTCAGTACAAACTGTAGTAACTAATGCAATTTTGGTCAGACCAAAGATTTCCTGAAAACTTCACCACAGCAAGTTTTCATGTCGCATGTTACTCCAATTTTAATGGGGTGGCACCCTAGCGCCCTCTATTGACCAGCTGCCACGGCTTAAATCTGAATGTTTAATGACACAATTTCGAATGCAAACCAAAACAGCTGGCAAAACAACGCATGCATAGAAAGAATTTTACTTATGTGGGCTTTAACGGTTGTTTTGGGGTGAGGAGTTGGGGATCAGACTACGCTCAAATTGAAATGATCTACGCTCATGAACAGTCCCTCGTGCCGTCCAATTAGCATGTAATAGGACACCCAATCTAGAACAGGATGCTTGTTATTTAAGAATAAAGCCCATCCCTCATTTAAATGCATTTTTCATAAGCTGCTCTAATTAAGTTTCATTAGCATGATTAATTAAACATGAAAAGCTTCTCATTCCCTCTCTTTCATGGCATCTACTTCAAAACCGCTCAGACTGACAGTCTACATACAGTCCGCTATCTCATGGCATCTAATGAATTAAAATAAGAACAGCACATCCATACCCTCCAACGGTACGGAACAGATCCTTCAAAACAACTGTCTTAGCATGATGCGTTTCTTAAATAAGTTTTGCATAATGTAAAATCCAAAATGTGTGCTGTCGTTATATGTTTGCGAGTGTTTCCCATTGTGATTTCAATTTAATAAAAAAAATATGTGCCTTCCAGAATTCTTCTCCACTACCGAGCCCAGATTTCTGACAGGTAATTGGCTTCAACTCTGCTGTGTGACAGTTGATTGGCCAGCATGTTTGTTTCTGCACAGACAATCAACTGCCCAGTCTGTTCCACCTTTGCCTTAAAGGGAAGAGCAGTTCTGCAATCTGCGGAAAATAAATTCCATGGAGCTCCGCTTTCAGGAAGCAGCGAAACAAGTGCAATCATCAGACCCCAGCTGAACAATCATGTTTGTTTTGTACTCGATTCACATTATTCCATGATAACGTAATGCAGCATTAATCATATTGTAATTTCCTTCATATTCATGATTGTCCATGTGTTTTTTTTGTAGATGCCCAACCACATTCCGAAAATATGCATGCATCAGTTGAATAGTCTAAATTGCCCATAGGTGTGAACGTGAGTGTGACTGGTTGTTTATTTGTGCCCCACTGATAGATGACGTTGAAAGGATAGTCTTTGTTAATTCAAGAGCTGCTTGCGCTCTCGTTGATACTGCCCTCTCATCAACGTTACAATCACTGACATTACAACAATCAACAAAGCTTTGTTCTCTGTCCGCTTCCACTTGAGCCTTTGATAATAGGACACAATGTTTCATAGTGGTCATTGTCATCCTTTATTTTTTCAAGACAATGTGGTTCAGTGGATGTAAAGCACACTAATTAGCCTATGGTTGGAAACTTGTTTGGAGGGTGGGGGGTTATGACAAAACCCTGTTGCTTGTTGACAAACTGTAGCAAAGCAAAACAGTGGGTGGGCAAGAACCATTTTAAGAGTTTCAAGGCTCGTAGAAAAAAAAAAAGAGGTTTTGCGCTGTGGTTTGCGAGGCAAAATTATCAATTTGCTCCTCATCAAATCACTTGGACTAGCAAAAGTGAGAATCAACTCACGAGGCAACTGTCAAAAGCCAATACAAGAAGAATCAACAAGCAATCCCAAAAGGCTTCTCTGGGTTTACGTCACCGGGTAGTCAGAATTCGAGGGAAGATCTGTGATCCTTCCACAGAAGTAACTAGCTAGCAACATAATTGTTTGACGACTGCACCTAAACACGAGTAACTGCTAAGTCATTAACAATCACTTGCGTGGTGGAGAATAAGTTACATTAAGTATCATACTCACAGGAAAAGACAGAGAAGCCATGCTAAATGCTAAGCTAACCCACACCCTCACCCCCCCCAGCCCAAAATGACATGGGCCCGCATGTTAACTCTGCAATTAATTGCTTGGGTGATCGAGTCGACTTTTCACAGAAGTCTGACCAGAGCTGCATTAAAGTTGACAACATCTAAATTTTCTCCTCAAGGCCCTGTCACACCTTGACGATTCAGCCAGCGTATGCCGACGTTCAGATTTTCCCTAAAACGCTGGCATACGCTGAATTATCGATTTTTTTCAATTTTGGCGTATACATAAGCGCATTCATAACGGGCTGGACGTATACATAACGTTATATAGAACGTTTCGATAACTTATAGATAACTTATTCCAACGAATGCCTAGCGTGTTGCCGGCGTACACAACTTATGCCCAGCGATAGTCTAATTTATGCATAGCGTGCAGCAGCGTATTGCCGGCGATCACGTGGCGTAGTCTATAAAAAGGCTGGCGCTCGGCGTTTCAAGCCCCTGTCACACCTTGACGATTTAGCCAGCGTATGCCGACGTAGGAAAATTTTGGCAAATGCGCTGGCGTCGTCGAATTAAGTTATGGGTAAGTTTTGTATACGTAACAGCACGCTGAAGCACGTTGGTATACGTCGAAATCGTCGAGGTCGTCGAGAAATTTTAAGCATGCTTAAAATTTCTCGTCGTATATCAGCGTATGGCTATACGTCCCGTATCGCAGGCCATAAGTAATAGGTAAGTTATGCGATCGTTGCACACGTTCAAACACGTTAAGTGTAGGTTACTCATAAGTCCAAATACGTCGAGAATACCTACTAGCTGTTCTCCAACATCCGTGCCTTTCGAACTTGCGCTTGGACATGCTGACCAGGCTGTCACGCACGTAGTTGGCGAAGGCTGCAGTGGCTGTGATGGGATGAGCCTCTGCGAGACCTTTGATGAGCTCCCAGACTTTTCTTTGCCATGACGCTGATGTTGTTTGGTTTATTAATGACACAAGTCATAATGGCGTTTGATTGCTGCTTTAATAGCGTGAATAGCAACTCACAGTAACGATGGCAAGCCGCACCTTGCCTCTTGGGTTATACCATTTTAACTAGACCGGGGATAGTCCCCAAACAGATGTTGGTACTGCAATGTCTAGTGCAGTTATGATTTGAAACGTCGAGCGCCAGCCTTTTATAGACTACGTCACGTGCTCGTCGGCAACGTCGAGCGCCAGCCTTTATAGACTACGCCACGTGATCGTCGGCAACGTCGGCGCCAGCCTTTTATAGACTACGTCACGTGATCGTCGGCAATACGCTGCTGCACGCTATGCAGCAGCGTATTGCAGTTCGAAAGGCACGGATGTTGGAGAACAGCTAGTAGGTATTCTCGACGTATATGGACTTATGAGTAACCTACACTTAACGTGTTTGAACGTGTGCAACGATCGCATAACTTACCTATTACTTATGGCCTGCGTATACGGGACGTATAGCCATACGCTGACATACTGACGAGAAATTTTAAGCATGCTTAAAATTTCTCGACATTTCGACGATACCGGCGTATACCAACGTGCTTCAGCGTGCTGTTACGTATACAAAACTTACCCATAACTTATTCGACGTACGCCAGCGTATTTGCCAAATTTTTCCTACGTCGGCATACGCTGGCTAAATCGTCAAGGTGTGACAGGGGCCTCAGATAAAGTCAAAATTGCATACTTCCGACTGTCATCCATCCATCCATTATCTGAGTTGCTTATCCAGACAAATAATTATAATAAAAAATACATTTTGAAGAGTTAGCAGGAACAACACATTGCGAGAAAGTTTGTGCTATTTTAATTCCACAGTTTTATGGCCATTGCTAGGTCCAACTTTGCACAAGAGACATTTTTACAATTGATTCGAAAATCACTTTTTACAGCTTTACAGTCTTTATTGATGGCTTTTCAACAATGCATCCAACAACGTAAGTAGCCTCTAGACTGTCAGTATTTCATTGCTTCCAGTTTTATTCAGTCAGCTGATTATAAAAGGAAAAAAAGTTTGAGTTTAACGATAGCCTTTTTCTTTTTTTTGTCTGCATGTTTTCAAGGCTCTCCTGTGTCACCACTTTGCAAAGTTATTGCATTCTTGGGCTTGCAAGGTCAAAGCCAGTCAGTCTTGCAATGTCATGCATAATATTGACTGAACAACATCAGGCTTGGGGAAGAGATTGATGCTTAAAACATTGAAGCCTTTTAGGGCAGTGAAGCAGCAGCTCTCCACCCACTGTGCTGTAAAATGTGGTGGGTTTTTTTCCGCTCCATTGCCAGTTGCACTTCAGATGAACTGGACTAATTTGCGCATATAAAACTTCAAATCAAACAAACAACCTGACAAAATTGATTCACTCGTGTACTTTGCCAACTCAGATGATATAGTTTCCCAAATCCCAATTTTAATACGTTCATTTGAATCCTTGCATATTTCCCAGAATTGTTTGTCCTTGCGTAAAAAAATAATAATAAAATAAAGATTTCTACCTTCTACTAAAAAAACAAAAAAACAAAAAGATGTTATTTCTTGCATGTTATCAAGTATTCCTTTGGGATTATGCTCATCCCCAGTTTGTAAAATGAAAGAACTCCCAGTGGTTAAATCTAATTAAAATTTGGAGGCCAGATGCTATGCCTTCACTCTTTACCCTGATGAATACATTTGGCTTCCATCGGCTCGTCCAATTTTCACGAAGCTGTTTGGATTCAAAATAAAGCAAGAAAAGTCTGTTGCACTTTCATCCAGTGGCTATTGTCATATCATAACCATCTGACTCCATTGTATATTGTTAGCGATACACACACCCAAATTACTGCACCGGTCACAATTTAGACGGAACATTCGACTCTGAATATTGACTCAAATGATGATAACATGTTGATGACAACACTTTCCTGCGAATGTTAAACGGTGACCTCAGGGTCAGCTGCAACAGGGTGAAAAACAAAAGAGGCAAACATGTAAATTAAAGCAAGTTGTAAATAAGGTGCTGCTTAATGCACGATAAAACCAATATGGCCACTTTAGCCAGTTTCTGTTGCTATACAAATTTCTAGTAGCAATCCCGATGATTTCCTTGAATGAAATCTGTTAGAGCATTCTCAAATGAACAATTGCTTGATGTCGATGTCAGTTTAGGCGGTGTGCAACTGCACTGCGTTATGCTGAGAGGTTGAACGATATAAAGTTGGTTACGTAGGAAGATAAGATGCTGTGGACAATTATGGAACGGAACACTGTATGCCTGCCACATGCTAGCTAACAACAGTTAACAATTAACAACCCCCATTTTGTTGTTTACCGGCCTCATTAAATATACTGCAGGAACAAAGAAATGTGGGGTCAAAGTTCATCTCAATGGCAGGATTACAGGAAAGCAAAACCTCAACAGCCCTAAAAAGACAAACACAAATTCAAAGCATCTCAATGATGCAGATTACAGTATTTGTGGATTTTCCCAATCTCAAAAGTGCTACTTTGTTGTCGAATGTCAATTTCTCTTTATATGACCAAAAATTGTGTTATTGTTCGTTAAATTGCGTTTATTGTTCGGGAATGTTCTCCCGAAGTGCACGTCTCCCGTCATGGCAAAACCATGACATCATACCTTCCTGCAATTACTTTTGTCGTGGTGTGGGCAGAATGTCTCTTAAATCTTAATCCAACATTTAGCACCATCTTCATTTGGCATATCCCGATGAAAAGAATCAAACCAACCCAAATACAATTAATTTACAGACAAAGAAAGCATGCTGAGGTATTGTATCCGTTCATCGGGACTGCGCCCCCTCCCTTTCCCCTTGCAACGCGTTTCTTGTATTTCTCCTTAAGTCATTAAATTTTATACAAGATATTATATGGCATCACACCACATGGAACTTAATTTCACACATCATTAGAGGATAGCATCTTTTAAAGCACTGTCATTAAGTGCAGCCTGTAATCGACTGACTGGTTGAACACAACACATGATAAATAACCCCAAAAGTTTTAAGAAGGAGAAGTCATAATTCAATTAATTGAACCTCTGACTGGAAAAGAAAAACCACAGCTTCTGCCGGCCAATGTGTTTGTGACTTTGTACACGCGGATGATTTCATCCTTTTTTTCTAAATGAAATACCATAATGTAGTTTAATTTATGCCCTTTGCTTTTTCATTCACGTAGGATGGCGAAGAAAATGACCGCGGGAGAATTGGACTGTTTGACTATCAGTAACGTTATTGCTGTTGATACATGCCTGACTGTCAGGATCGTGTGGATATAATCCGAGCCCCGTCGGCAAGTATCCACAATAAGCTAAAAACGGAAATGCAAACTATACCACAGCTCGAAGCAATGTTAAATTCACCCCCCATACCCAAAAGACAAATACTGACATCCGGCATGACTGCACACATAAACATTCTAAATATGATGGGGACACATAATACTATACAAGACACATTGATGGTAACTAAGAGGATTACTTCACTTGAACTCCACTCATCACAACCGCAGGCTTATTCTGGGGTCACCCCCACCCCCTGTTTATTTCTTTCTTTATTTTAATGATCGGCTTTCACAGGCAAATGTAGAAGTGTAAAAGTGAGGAAAACAACATTGTATTCGCCTTTTGTACTGTGGTTTAGTCAGTGAACACAGAGGTGCAAAATTGTTCCAAACAATATGGTGGTAGCCTTTTATCATATTCTTTGACAGCTGAATGGTGATGTAAACTTGCAAGAAAAAAAATAATAATAAAGCACACTTTCTTTTCCCACCTTTTTGACATTGTTATTGCCCATTTTCTCCATGTCTTTTCTTCCTCCTCATATTGCCAATAGGCAAGCATTGAATTTCAAAACTCAGGAGGGGGAACCAAGAGGAGTTGGGGTTGGGGGGGGATCTAATTTTGCTTCCTTTTTTTCTATTCTTGAGCAGTCATGGTTGTTGGCGCAAAGTCTCTCAAATTTTAAAATGCTATTTTTTTCTTTTTGTTCTGTTCTTTAGGAGGCGAGTAATGAGGTGCAAAATTGTTCAATCTATTTTTCCTTCTATTATTCGACAGTCTGGTGTGGGCATGCATAATACATTGCAAATCATTGTTATCTAAAAGCTCACTTCTGCATTTATTATTGGTTAAAAATGAATTACAAATAAAATAAACTAAGAACATACAGCACGAAGGAAAAAAATAGCATGAATTTGACTTTCTAATTAAAATGCAGCTTTCATGGAATTGAATGATCGGCCATGCGAACCTATATCTGGTCTTTGTGATAAGAAATCTAATTTGAATGTTATTGTGTAACAATCTACAGGGTGAAAGCGTCTCTGGTTAAATGGTCTTTTCCTACCTTTAAATTAATAATAGAATAATTAAGATAAATAAATTTGAGTAAAATTAGAGGAAGACAATAACACTTCATTAATTGTCCACATCTTTCCGTGAACCTTATTTTAGTTGATTCTGCTATGCGTGGAACCATTTATCCGAAGTTTTCGTGATAAATATCTGCCAATGAGTTTGTTCGCACAGGCAGAAATTCCAAGTCGACATGTTAAAATTACCAGAATGTTAATGGTTAAAAGTTATAATATTTCTTTTTTATACCATTGCTCGTTCAGTCTACTTGTTGGACTGTCTCTTCCTTCAGAAGCTTAAGTTTTCTCACACCCCTAAGAAGTAAATCCATGTCCGTGTTCAATCTCATAGCGGGTCGTACAGTGATTCCCGTTGGCTTAAATGTTGTAGCATGTCTCGCCACACCTTGGGATGTGAGCGTGAGTGTTTTCAATCAGTTGTCAAAGGCTAAACGCATGCTGTGAAAGCATTCTTGAAGATTTGTGCCAGCATTGAGCCACACAGAGCGGCAGATATTACATTCTCATTCATCGTGGATTTGTCTTCTGTCTGTGTGTGTGTGTGTGTGTGTGTACACGTGTGTTTGACATACATTGTGTTGATTTATCACCTTTTTTTCAAATTTCCCTTCAAATGCAATACATGTGACCCCATGTTTGTGTGTTTGTGGAGGTGGGGCAGCCGTGCTCCAGGTGCCTTGTGCGATAAGAGGTTAGAAAGATGCAAATGAGCACAGATCACAGCCACTGAACCCAAATCAAAGGACACCTCTCATGGGTGGGCGGAACCACCATTCTACCAGTGATAGTTGTCAGATTTTCATGCGCGTGAATTAGGAGCGCTCACACGTCGGAGAGAAATCTTTCATGCGGTTAGACAAATATTTCACAAAAGGGCAACTTGGCAGAGTACGCTTATCTGTTTACCTGACATCCTCACAGCCATCTGATAGCTGTGACTAAAGATATTTTGCAGTCAACGCAAATGTGTGGAAGACGGCAAATCAATGATGTCAGTGAGATTTTCTCAGCGCAGTGCAGCGAATCTCAAACTTTTGATGCGTGATGGATCGCTTTCATGGAAAGATGTAATTTGACAGACTGGCATTGTAACAATAAAAACAAAGCAACACTGATGAGCACTGAATCGACGGTAGTTGCAATTAATGGCAGTCGTGCGGGTGCTCACCGAGCCGGTTGGTCTCATCTTGTGTTCTATACCACAGAGCGGTGTATAAGCAGCAATTTAGGCAGGCTAAAAAAAATTGAAATTCTTACGTGTTTGTAAGCGGGCTGACAACTGACAGTAAATTTGAAACACTGACGGAATAAGGGCCGACAAATTCACAAATTTAAAAAGCAAAAACGAGGGATCACTTTGGGCACGAGAATCAGAAGGAGGAGCAGTAACAGGATAAGAATGTATATATTTTCATGCGTGAAGTGGTACAAAGTGTTTCTAAATGAATAAGACCGTATGCTGTTATCAGTATTAACATTCTTTTAATTGATTCGTCGTAATTTAGGACTACTGAGGATAAATGGTTTGGGAAATGAATGAATGAATGAATGTAAACAGTTTAATGTGGGCAAAGGAGATGCAAGTCCTGTTGCTTCAAGGAGATCAATATTTCCATTACATAACAAACAATTAAACATTTTCTCCGACATAATGATTGCGAGAGCACTGTTGTTAAAAGAATGGGACCTGACTTCTACATATAAATTTAATTCCGTTGAAAGACCACCTTTGACATCTTGTTTTGATGAACGCTGCTGCAAACAGGTCGCCGGACACAAAACTATTTACACAGCAACAGTGTACCGGGTAATAATAATTAATGGCTTTTCACTGAAATCACTCATTAGAATTTCATTGGTGAGGAGCCATTTGTGTTGGCTGTTTAGTTAATCGGGGAAACAAAGGTTTGTGTATGACAGACACTGCAGACAGATGGATGGACAGATTGTGAGATTGACCGTCAAACGATATAGCTGGATGGTATACTGTATTGAGTTCCGGCGCTATTCTTTGGAGACCAGGGCATGGACCACCTGAGTAAAATGCTTCAATGTTATTAATACAGCTGGTTAGGTGCAGCTTTGCAGTAGTAGTGCGTAGGTGGGTGCTCTAATATGATTGGCTCGGGGACATGGTAAGCCTGAGTGGCAGCCCTTAATGGGAGCCCTGGAGAGGTAACCCAACAGCTGTGTGTTTGCAGCTAATGAGAGTTGGGGGGGTTGCAGGGGGAGGGGGTGTGAAGAATTGAAGACAGAAAAGCCTATGATAAACTCTGGTTTCAGTATGGCGGGTGGGAGATAGAAAATCAAATTTTCTCCAGGGGGCAGCGCTCAAGGCTTTTGTACTGTGGCAAAGAACTGTGTTTGTCTCATTGCTCCTAGTTCATTACTTATGACTAAGCGTTTATGATCACTGCCATTAGTGTTTTGGAAGAGGGGAAGAGAGAGTAATGTGGTGTGGGATGGCTTTCACTCCCCGTAGAGCCATGCTGATTTCTCGCCTTGTACAAACGGATAGGGTTTTTATGATTGCATTGGTGCAATTTTGGTCAGTGTCAAGCTAACTCGTCAAGTGTCTCAAAGGTTGGCAATCATTCCCGACATCCCCTGGTCTGACCTCCTCAACAGAGCAAGAAAAAAACTCAAAAGCCCCAAATGAGGATAAAAGAAGAAACCTCGAGAAGGGGGAAAAAAAAAAGATGAATTTACTCAATTTTATTCTATCAAGTGGTTGCAAAAAATACAATCATCTGTATCCAGATACTTTTTTTGTAGTTGTATTGTCTACTTTAAAAATGTAACCCATCTAGATGCTTTTCTTCTTGAAACCACTTGACGAAATGAAATTGAGTACATTCAACAAAAACAACTTTTGTCTGTCATGTAGTGCTATACAGTGTTAACTAGGACAAAATGAGAGCCCTTTTAATAACATGATGTGCCGCAGACAGACGCTTTTTGAGAAGTGGATCCTCCTGGCCTGATCGATCAGTCGATGCAGAGTTCTCCATAGCAACGCCTCGAGGAAAGTGGCCCAACTTAGCTCTTGTCCCACTCAGTCAATCTAGGATCTATACAGCAACGTCATCACAAACAGTCATCATTACCTCTGCAAGCAGGAGGGGAAAAGGCAAGAGAATGGAGAAGCGGTAGTAAAACAGACCTAAATGTGGTTTAACTAAATTCAAGAGTATAAAAGTTAAGGCTTAACGATGAGATTTAAACATTTCAACTGATGTAGCGGCTATAATTTTCCCCGGTAGGGTACGCCAGACTACTGGAGCCCAAATACCGAACACTCTCTGTTGATGTCTTTTTTTGGCTCTGCAATCACTAAAAGACCAGCGTCTTATGAACAAAATTTCCAGATGGAACGGACTGTACCACTAGGTAGGAAGGTGCTAAGCCATGTAATAATTTATGTGGAAGTAACAAAACAAAATCATATTTTGAGTGATTCCAAAAATAGGCACACCCAAATTTTTACTCGTTTCACTAATGTTTCACTCATATCGTTCCAAGTGGATAATACACTGATCGAGGATACAGCATTACACTTCATTGGCCCTAATCCTCTTCCGTAGGGTAACCACGCATACATCTATTCATTTTCTATACTGCGACCAGAGATGGAGCCTTTGTCTACTGACAGGGTGAAAGGCACTACACATAAAGACTGGTTGACAATTAAGTTAATCACAGGGCACATATAGCGATAGAAATCAATTTACGAAAACGTGGTTACTGAGTAAGGACTGAACCCGCGCTGCCCGCGCTGATAGGGTGACCCAAACATTTGGAAAAACTTGCATGAGGATCTTAGGAGGAAGTCTATTATTACAACCTCGTTAATTAATACCACCCTGACAGTGTAAATTAAATTTTAGGACCGTTATATTTGCTGAGGCATTTTTCGACGAAACTCTTGTCTTGAATTCCATTCTACAGTTGCAATAACAGTATAGCTTGTCAGTGTATGGCCTCCTTATAATAACCGCCTGAGGGTGGCGCCAAATGAATAAAGAGCAGCCAAGTGCCAGTGGCTTCTTTTTTTTCGGTCCTCTCATGTTCAACATGCAATGCATATCAACAAGTAAACTGTCAGCGCGTGATACCTGTTGTTATTCCAGGTCCAAACAAGTGGCATCATTTCCATCATCCGCTGAGTGGGTCTTTGCACGCAGGAATCGAATGGCGTGCAAGAAGCGCATGCAAATGAATTAGTGCCCTGATTTAAATGAAGTGCGTTTGACCATTTGGGGTGACCCAGTTAGATGAGATCTCGTTAAACTGTAGGAATCGAACGATTTCGCGGTAGGCAGCCCGGGCATAACGTGATGTTGAGTGTGAAGTTGCTGCGTTATGCAGCTGATGGGAGCCCCACCTCCTCCTCCCACCTTCTGATGAGAGGAGAGAGGCAGCGAAGGGAGCAAGTCAGCCATAGCATCTCACCACCACTTGCTCCCTGGAACTGCTTCAGATGAGCTCTTTTATTCTTTTTTTTTTCGGTTTTCAAGCCGCCCTTCCACGATCTTGATGTCATTTAACGTCTTGGTGTGTTTTCAGAGTGCGCTCGTTTCTACTTTCTGGTGGGCAAACTTGGACCGAAAGGGATAAGGCAAGCGTTGCATTTTGTCTGAGGACTGAAGATGGCTCATGAGAACGCAATCCCCCAACGGAATGAGGGCTCTCATTTTCCACTTTAATCGTCAGATAATTTAAAGCAAACCGCACATTTAGAATATTTCTGCCGAGGGTGGGAACAAATCAGTCTCCCTTGACCACTGTCGGGAGACCAGACGAGGTTGCAGTCTTCTGAATTTTAATGCGGGAAAGTTATAACCGGACTGAGTGACAGCAGAAGTTATTTTGAGGAGGTATTCTGGGTTGGTGGATGTACCAGCTTTTGGACGGATTGTGACAAAACGCTCATCCAAGTCTCTCGTTCAGGTACTGTATATCACTAAATATATATATTACAATTAACTCTGTTTAATTGCATCGCTTTTTTTTTTTTTTGGTCATGCGTTATAGCTCTTTCGGGAACGTATTTTTCGACGGTCCACTAACAACAAGTTGCCCACCGTGGCGCATTTACGCATCAGTGAAATCGTGTCGAGATGTGAGCCAGTAGTGATTGATAGGTGCAAAAAAAAAGAAAAAAAAGAAAAAGGTATTGCAGGATCGCATGCGCTCATACCGTTGCACTTCGGCTTCAAGAGTACAAATCAATTGCACAGAACGCCATGCGGTAATTGCATTCTATAGGAGCTTCTGTGAAGCAGAAAATGCGATTAATTTGTAACATTTCTCTCCCGTCCTTTCTTTTTAGCTACAAATCTCGCACTAATTACGTGAATTATAGTTCGGTGTCTTTCCTCATGAGTAACATTGGTGCGCAAAATAACAAATGATCAGTCTGTAAATGGCTGTGCTTCCATTCGGATAGGAATGGAAGGTGCGCGTCCACATGGGAATGCTCCCCCCCAGCCCCCCACCCCTCCCGCTCCAAGTGAGAGTCTTGGGTGTTGTTTCTCCCCACTCCACCGAACACTAGGCTCATTTTAATAGTCTGCTAGACACATAGTGTACACACTACAAGGCCGTCAAAACAGTCCACAAACACAACAGGGTTGTAAAGCGTTCTAGCTCATATCCCACAAACTGCTTGTAACATGAGCCCTCAATGTGGTGATCTCATCTGTGAAGAGCTCAAGGCAGTGGGCATGTTGAGAGATGAGATTAGGCCAAGCTTTGATAAGGGGGGAAAAAGACTTTCAGCTTAATTTGATGTGCCATTACGGCTGCTTGCCATTATAATAATTAATTAAATTTTGTTTTTGTACTCAAATGAAAAAAAAATGAGGGGGGAGTTTTCACTGTTGTAGCTGGCAGTGTTCCTGACCACACTGAACACAGTTTAGAAATGATCTTCCATGGAGTAGCCTACATGGTGAGCTAATCCAAATACACTGAGCACCCCCTCAAAAAAATGCAATCAATTCTTTGCAAAGCTCAACCATTTTAGGTCACTCAATGTGATGTCAGTCATTATAAAGTATGTGTGGAAGAGGGCAATGGATTTTCAAAGGCTAAAGGCATCCAACATAGAAAATTACATTCTGAAAAAAATTATCATAAAATCATCCATTGTCATTCTGTCCTCCAACCTGGGGGGAGCAGACCCCTCACTAGAAACATGTGATCTTGAAAAAAGTGAACCTTTCCAGTTCTGCAGAGAACCCATGATACTGTCCTGTCCCCTCTCATGCAGCTGCTTTCAAGCAACATCAAAGTACAAAATTATTAATTTATTCCTCCAATGACATTTTCCAATGCTAGTCTACCACTTTGCTTTTTGTTAATTTACCAACATGGCTTGGCTGATTTTCTGCTTGAGTCATTTTGTCTGTACCTGTAGTACAGCAAATGTCAGCCAGTCAGTCACTGCGTTGACTCAGTCCACAGTCATAGATCATCTGTCTCTATGGTAACCAGGACAGGTGCAGGGGGGCTGCAGCATAATTGTCTTAGAAATTCTTTTTAATACCTTTGTTATTGTCTCAAACAAAAGACATGACACGTGTTTAATTATGGTTAGGTTACAGAATGCAATGCAATTTTTGAAATGTAAAGAGGTAGAAATGTAGAAATAATGTAGATGTAATGTAAATGTAGAAAGAAATGTAAGTAGCTATGGAATAGTGATACAGATGCATTTTTTTTCAAAGAGCCATGTTACATGCTCATCAATACTGCTTGCCCCCAAAAAAATCTGTTTATGTCTGTCCTCTCGCCCAGTGTGTAGTTTTATGCGCTGCAAAATACTTGATATGCTATTTGATAGCTGTCATATAATCACGTAATGGTCTAAAAGTCAGACAAAAAGGCTCTTCCATGGATGCCAAAGTGTGACGGATACCCAATTCATGCAGGGTTTGTACTGTTGACAAACTTGGCTGGAACATCCTTTCCAAAAGACCTTATTACCACTAAGGTCAGCACTGTCTGTACAATAAGGCTTGAAAGTGTTGCTCTCTTGGGACACAAAGCTGCACAGTCTGATATATAGCTAAAAGTTGATAATAGACTTGCAGAAGTTGAAATTTGCTCCTGAATCTTGGGGTGACAAAGGTCGAGCACTATGTGAGGGCTCCAGGTGAGAATCAATCACCTTGCAGTTAAACGGATGTTTTTGCTGCAAAAACCTTAGCTGTTAGTAATGGCACTGAAGGCACTGAAGCCTTAGGGAGTGCTGCCTAAATGGAGGCTTGCGGTCAGATGCTAAAAGGAACTGGAGGAGTTCACTGTCATTCAAAATGACATTGGAAGTCATGTGTGGAACAAAAGAGTGAAGAGGATAGGAAAGAACCTCACATGCGTTCTCAGAAAGCAAAATATATGGATATATTTCGACCATTTTCCGCAAGGAACCATAATGGGAACTCAACAAAAATCTTGCAGTGGACTTAACTAGCTTCCAATTGGTGAATAAAAAAGTAAATAATAATGAAAAATGAAATTCAATTTCTGTATACTTTTCCGTTATATACCAAAATTATTGTACACAAGCACTAGTGTGCATAATGTAATACATAAGATGCATTTCAATGTGTGCTCCAGTGAGTGTCTGGAATATACAAGTTCTTGTTTTTTAGTTGGTCCCCTATTTTAGCCATATTTTCTTGCATAATACGTTTGGGTGGAATGCGTGTGTTGAATCTTTGGCATTTCATCAGTGGCGACTGACTCTCAAGTGAAAGCTAAGCAGGAAGTGAGATAACACTTTCCTTCCACTTTGAGTGATCCTTATCTATTGAGGTCATTGATCAGCGACAGCGTGTAATTGGGTGACCCTCTCCTGGGACTTGTAGGTTAGAGGAGTGAGGGTTGTGCTATGCATGACTCATGCGACAGGGACTTTCTTGCCCCATTTTCTCTTCAGGCTTGCCACCCTAATGGTCTTAATAAGCTGGCTTTTAGCCATCTACTGTTCTTTCTGCACAGCAAGCCTCTCCTTTGGCGTCTTCAGGGTCCTAAAACCGAGAGGTGATTTTATTTATTTATTTATTTATTTTTAGCCTGGACTGCACTCTTTTCTGCAAAGTTAAACATCTTTGCAGAAGATAGAGCATATCGCACAGCGATTAGGCAGTTATAGATGGCCTTTATAGGCCCACCGGCATGCGTCCACATTTTTTTTCCTTCTCTATGAAGGAATCGTCTGGACCATTGCATGATCACCGCATGAGATTATACAGTATGATGAATGTTGATCTGATAGAGGTAAATGTCTCTGGATGTGGTGCTTATTTTTTCTATTGCTGAGTTGTACTTTCAGAACAAAAAAAGAAAAACAGTTTTGAGACAGTGTGCCAATTGACGTAAAGGTATCCATATTCAAATGACTTGATACCAACATATCCAGTAGCATTTCTGTTCAAATGGTAAAAGTAAGTCACATATTCCTATTCATCTTATTTTTTTTTTTTTGGGGGCACAGTGAGTCATTTTTGCTTCCTGTTCCTGAAGTTCTTGGGGTCACTGCTCATCTTGGTTGGTTGCTGTTCAGTGCCTTGTACAATTAGAGCAGTGACACTCAAACTTATCTTCCAAGCAAGACGATGATCGGGAAATGTCCAAATCTCAGAGGGATCTTGTTGTGCATGGCAGCCCTCCTACACTCAAAATTACCATTTTGTTATATGAAGGAAAAGGCAAAAGTTGTACATGTATCACAATATTTGAAAGTATTGAAGCATGGCAGCAGAAAATATATGATGTTGATATTTTTGTACAATAATCAAAACAGATAAAAGAAAAACTGTGTTTCCGTTGAAAACTGTGTGCTCTGCACAAAAGATTATACACACGCAAGTTTTGTGAGTGTTCACTGGCTTTGCTTCTTCAGCTTCGGAGTACGTGTTTGCTTGCCTGTTCTGACTTTCTTCAGCTTGAATTCAGATATTAAATATTCATCTGATGTTCAACTGAAGTCAATCATCAATAAATGTAACTGATATAATGTGCAGTACATAAACTCTGCGGTCACCCGCAGCCTCGTGTAATTCTGTCAATCTCGATGAACGATAAGAAAAAAAATATGCTTAGTTATCTGTCACAAACTGCTTTAATCATCTTGGAGCTGTTCGGGTGACCACACCATCTGGGTCGGCAGACGATAATCGCATTTTTAGGGAGAATAAAGTGCTGAGTTGCAGGGAACTGCATCCTTTGCAGTTGTTGCAGTTTTAATGTTGTAATTTTGCATTATGTTTCATAATTGTGGTGAAGCATAAAGTCTACATCCTCCAAATTATGCTCCAAAATCTACCTATATTGTAAGATTGGGCGAACATAGCACTGTCATGCTTTCAATTAAAAGAGATAGTTGCGGAGGAATGTTTTCTCAAACATTCCCTAACACAGATTAAACATACGACACGAACAGCATGATGTTGAATTCAAATGTAAACAAAGGGAAAGAAAAGAGTCTCAATTTGCTGTGACTGCAAGGCATGGCGCCAGCTGGAAGACAGGCAAGAGGCCAACTGGAAGATATTAAGTCATGAGTGTCATCAACCATAACAATCATGTCACAATCAAGGCACGCCTATTAGTTCTGTAAGTAAATGGAATGAAAATGGGGATGATGATGTCACACCATGGGGAAAACTAGAGCAAGACACAATCTTATAGATATGTGTTCAAGCTATAATTATTAGGCACTTGTGAGGACCACAATAAATATGCAGTATATATATATATATATATATATATGCCCTGCGATTGGTGATCATTTATTCATCATATTAATTGATCACTAACATATAGTGCGCGGGTAAAATGTCATGAACTGAGTCAAAATCAAGTGTTATGATCTCGTGATTAAACACCCCACTTGGACATACAAATGTGGCAAATTTATCCACCTAAGTTTTTCAGAGCACTGGAGCTTGATACTTAACTCCAAAGGGTCCTCTTATATTAAATTACGCACACAACTCGGTCACACAGAAAATGATTACACCCCGTGGAAAATAAAGAATGCTGGAGGAAAAACGGATCAAAGACCCGCAAATAATGTGCTGTAATTACAGTTGTTGAAAGGTTAGAACTCAAACGAAATTATTCCAGTGTTTGAGTTTATCACTAGCAGCGAAGCATGGAAAGACGTTTGAATTCAAGCAACAGCGACAGGGCAAGTCGAACGAAGCACCATTATGATGGTCTGTCATCTGTGTGAGAGGAAGCTCTCAAACCTTCAGTGAGTTCAGATGGTCATGTGGCTCACAAAATGAAACTCTCACGTCCTGTCATACCATGGCGATTTAGCACAGGGTTATATTTTATATTGACTATTAATTTCTGTAAGCTTAATACATCATTGCTTGAATGATTTTTAAATTCGTCTGAACAACAAAAAAATATAAAAATAATACAAAAAAACAAAAACAATATGCTTTCGAAAGGTATTTTTCTTCCTGTTTCCGAAAACATGCAAAACTATGCGATTAAGGCTAGCGCCAACATTTCAGCAATGGTAATAGCACTCGCCATCTGTTAGTGAAATCTAAACATAACAGGCCTGTTTTAAATGTTTGCAGCTGGGAAAATAGGTGAACATTTATTCCTCAGGCAAACAGATGTGGAAGGCGACCTATCCAACCTTATGAACCCATGCAGGACTGCCTCTGTCAAATGGGCAAAATTGCCACCCCATTCATTTTCACTACATCTAATACCTAATCGTGCAAACTACTTTGAGATATAGATTCAAATGTAATAATGAAGCAAGCTTAATGTGACATGTAAAAATCTGATACAAATTGTGTTGAATAATTTTCAATCTTTAAATACCGGCCATAAAAGATTGGTGAAAACCAGCACCGCTGTATATAATGAAGATTGAAGTTGTTGTCGCCTTAAGGAGGCAAAGGCCAAATGAGAGACAGCGGGGGAGAATATATCTTTGTCCACTCATGCAAATACTTTTGAAATGCCAAAATACATCGTCAATAACAGAAGTGACATTTCACCTCATTGTGACAACTACTGCTGGCCTCTCCCAGAGCAGTTTTTCTGGCGTACCGTGCCAATTTTTAAAAGCTGTTTCATGCAGGATGAGACAGGAAGATATTGCCAATTCAATTCAGGACAAGTCATTTTAAAAAGTGCAACAATTTCTTTTAAATTTTCTTTCTCCACCATTTTTCCATTTGTTGCAAATGGCTCACACAATGTCAAAGTGGTCGTCAATACTCAATTTAGTGGTCTTTGGGATCTTATAAAATCAAGCCCTTGAGGTGCAAAGTTAGGAGATCAGGCCCACCCAAGCGCACTGACAGTCTTTTGAATGACCACAATCGAGCACCTGCTTTGTGGTATTGAACGGAAATTAAACATTGACAAAAATTATCTTGGTTGTTTTACAGGAAAATCTTCTCATGACCCCATGGAACAAAATTTACTCGTGATGCTGTTTTGGCTCCTGGTGCTGCTCCGCAGCTCTGCTGTAGGCAGCATTCTGTATCGAGTCCAGGAGGAGCAACCTCCCAACACACTTATTGGCAGTCTGGCTGCAGACCAGGGGCTGCCAGACTCAGGCCATCTGTACAAGCTGGAGGTTGGTGCCCCTTATCTACGTGTTGATGGAAAGACCGGAGATATTTTCACCACTGAGATCCCCATCGACAGAGAGACACTGAGAGACTGCCGGGTGCTTGTTCGGGGTAAGCCCTGCTACCTGGAATTTGAAGTATCTGTGACAGATCTGATACAGAATCAGAGCCCGAGACTCATTGAAGGACGCATCGAGGTGCAGGATATCAATGACAACACCCCTCAGTTCCCATCTTCTGTGCTGACCATATCCGTCCCCGAGAACACAATCATGGGGGCACTGTTCTCCATACCTTTAGCAACCGACAGAGACTCCGATAGGAATGGGGTGAGTGATTATGCCCTGACAGCGGGACAAGATGCAGCAACACTGTTTGGTTTGCAAGTGGCGGATGACAGGGGTGGCAAGCTCCCACAACTTATTGTTCTGGGCAATTTGGATCGTGAGTTGAAAGATTCCTATGACCTTACCATCAAGACAGTGGATGGAGGGAACCCACAGCGCTACAGCAGTGCTTTGCTGCGAGTGGTCGTCACTGATGTCAATGACAATTCACCCAAGTTTGAAAAATTGACATATGAGGCAGAAGTATTGGAGAATAGTCCAGTGGGACATTCTGTGCTGCAGGTAAGACTAAACCTTTTCTTACATTAAACCATTTTCCTGTGGTCCATTTACCTGCCTGTTTTCAAGTAAAACTAATAGTTGTCACAAATTGTGCTAAAACTATATATTCTCAGATTATGGTTTCATTCTTTCGTTGCCAGATCGAATAATTATTGGGGGGGTTTTGGCACATGGTTGCACATACTAGAGATAAATTAAGTGTAGTTTTTGTGTGTCTTTACTGTTGTAGGTCAAAGCAAATGACTCTGACATGGGCCCGAATGGAGAAATTGAATACACCCTTCATCAAGCAGGAGACCCCGTGCCAAAACTCTTACGAATTGATCGGTCCACTGGTATCATCTATGTCAAAGGGCCACTGGACCGAGAGGAGATTGACAGCTTGTCCTTCTATGTGGTGGCAAGGGATAAGGGTCCACAACCCAAGAGCTCAAAGACCTTTGTCACTATTGAGGTGACTGACCAAAATGACAATCCACCAGCTGTCGAGATACGTGGAATTGGTCTTGTGACACACAGTGAAGGAGTAGCTAATATATCAGAAGACATGCCGGTGGGAACAGCTGTTGCTCTGGTGCAAGTATCAGACCAGGATGAAGGAGAGAATGCTGTGGTCACTTGTGTGGTTGCAGGAGATGTGCCCTTCCAACTTCGCCCTATCAGTGACTCATCCAGTGACAACAAGAGGAAATATTTCCTCCAAACAACCACTCCCCTGGACTATGAAAGGGTGAAGGATTATCGAGTGGCGATAGTGGCTGTCGATTCTGGAAATCCAGCACTCTCTGGGACAAACTCATTGAAAGTACAGGTAACTGATGTGAATGATAACGCTCCAGTCTTCTCCCCAACCTTGTTTGAGGTAGACTTTGCTGAAGAAAACCAACCTGGAGAGAAGGTTTTGGATGTTATCGCTTCAGACGCAGACAGTGGCACGAATGCAGACCTTCTTTATAGCATTGTGGCAGACACATCCATCAAGGGTCTCTTTGAGATTGATCCAAATACAGGGGAAGTCAGAGCCCGTAACC
Source organism: Hippocampus mohnikei (assembly GCA_026261675.1). Taxonomy (NCBI): domain Eukaryota; kingdom Metazoa; phylum Chordata; class Actinopteri; order Syngnathiformes; family Syngnathidae; genus Hippocampus; species Hippocampus mohnikei. Next base: position 9,152,323 of record JAKGUB010000325.1, read on the forward strand.
CGCTTGATCGTGAGCACAAAGAACACTATGAGTTTCGAGTCACCGCAGCTGATAAAGGGTCACCTGTACATAAAGGAACAGCAAGTGTTGTGATCAACGTCCTTGACCGCAATGACAATGACCCCAAATTCATGCTTAGTGGCTACAGCTTCTCAGTTTTAGAAAACATGCCTCCCCTCAGCCCAGTTGGCATGGTGACAGTCATGGATGTGGATAAAGGTGAAAACGCTCATGTCCAACTCTCTGTGGAGTCTGATGGAGGGAAATTTGTTGTTCAAAATGGAACCGGCACCATTCTATCAAGCATATCTTTTGACAGAGAGAAAGAGAGCAGCTACACTTTCCGTCTAAAAGCATTAGATGGAGGGCAACCACCGAGGTCTTCTTATGTGGGTGTTACCATCAATGTACTGGATGAAAATGACAACGATCCTGTTGTTACAAAGCCCTCCAATTCTTCCTTTAGGCTTTTATCGCCCCTTGCTTCCCCTGATAGCCACGTGGAGATTGTGGAAGCTGAAGATCTGGACAGCGGGCCCAATGCAGAGTTGGTCTTCAGCATTGCAGGTGGAAACCCTTACCAGTTGTTTCGCATCTCACCATCCAGTGGAGAGATTACTCTAGCAAAGGAGATGGCTCGAAAATACGGTGGACTACATCGACTGGTGGTCAAAGTGAGTGACAGAGGGAAGCCAGCACGTCACGCCACCGCCTTGGTCCATATCTACGTCAATGAAACTATTTCAAATGTCAGCTTAGTGGAAGCTCTAGTTGGACACAGTCTTTACACTCCACTAGACAGGGATATCGCTGGTGATCCTGACAATGGCTTTGCGGCACAACGGAGCAACATTTTGTTCGGAAGCCTTGCTGGAGTCGCAGGTGTTGTTATGCTTATCTTGGTGGTGGTTTTCATTCGACACCGCATCCAAAGAGAAACAAAGAGTGGATATCAACCGGGCAAGAAGGAAACAAAGGACTTATATGCACCCAAACAGGCACCAAAAAACGGCAAATGTAAACGAGGTAGAAAAGGAAAACCTCAGAAATCTCCAAAACCACTTGGGGAAGACGAGGAGGTCAGCCTCCAAAAAAGCCTCAAGTTCAACCTTGATACAGTCAATGATAGTCCAAGGATACATCTGCCCCTGACTTACTCACCAGAAAGCCCTGATATAGGTCGGCACTACCGCTCTAACTCCCCATTGCCCTCCATTCAGCTGCAGGCCCAGTCTCCCTCAGGTTCACAAAAACATCAGGCAGTCCAGGACCTTCCGGCTACCAATACCTTTGTAGGGACTGGAGGAGATGACAACTCTACTGGGTCAGACCAATACTCTGATTACAGCTACAAGACCAGTCAACCCAAGTACAACAAACAGGTAAGGTCATTGAACAATCTGGATGCCATGTGACAGATAAATGTGTGTGCATAGCTACATTCGTCAATGGAATAAATAAATGCAATATTATTGTAGTTCTTTTTCGTTTTAAGAAATGATAAATTTAGTATATCCTATTTGACAAAAAAGCACTAACAGTACTTTAACAATATAGGTGACATGGAAAGTATTTTGTCACCATATCATGACTGCCAATCCAAAAAGATTTGGAAGACCTGTTACCGCTCTGTCATTGTAGTTTTCCGTTAAGTCTTTTCAGTCATCCTCTTCATCATCTTTGTTGAGCAAATACATTTCACAATGCGCGGGATATTCAATTGAAAACTAGTTTGAGTTTTTTGTCATGTTGTGACTTTCAGCTCTGTCCCATAAGGGGTCGCCACAGCGAGTCAATTGCATGATTTCTTTGGCACCATTTTTGACACAACCCACCCATTTTTTTTTTTCATCTTGACTTGGATGCAGTGGTGGTTAGATATTGGGGCACCAAGCACTGGAGTTTGTGTGTGTTTATTGTGGCCATTCCCGATCCTCCTACTTTCTGAAAACATCTTTTGTTGTAGAACCTACTGTAAATTGTCAGTACACATAGATGATGTATATATACAAACATCGTCTCTCACCCAAAGTCAGCTGAGTTAGGCTCCACTTCACACACCTCATATGTGACTCTAGTTGAGAGTGAGAGAGCGAGAGAGAGATTAATAAGGCATGTATTAAAAATAAAAAGGAAAATCCAATTTTACTACTATGGAGTAGAGAAGGGGTGTCCACATGAGCGCTAGTATTCTGCTCTATTTGCATCACATGCGTATTTCTCCCTTGTCCGTTATCACTTATCTGCACATGTCTGTCCCGTTTTTTGCAAGGTACAAATTACCATAGAAATAGAAATACACTTAGAGGGTTTACAAAAGGAAAAGTAGTATGATCTTGGGATTTAAAGCCTGTGTGCCTCTGGGTTTATGTGTTATTTATGTCTGCACATACTCTTATTGGGCTCTATATTCATAGACGGTGCAGCGTCCTTGCACCTTTTTGGGGGATTTGGCAGACTGCTATGAGCCATGGGCATTTCATTTGACATGTGCCCCGTGAACCTGACAATTTGGTGTCTGAAAGTTGTCTAAACTTACTTCTTTAGATATTATTTATTTTAAAAAATAGCTGACATAAAAATAGACAATAGACTGTTGTAAAAAAATGCTTTTTTTTCCCATAATAAGGACATCAAAAGTCCCAGTCTCACGTTTGGCTTAGTTGTTACTTTCAGCAGATTCTACCTGACATCATAGGCGATCACAAGCCTTTGTGGATGGTGTCAGTTTACCGAACAATCACCACTGTCACCTTGAGTGACAACATAAGTGAACAAAAGCCACGGGGTGTGTCTCTGTGCCTCATGTCTGCCTGTGCGTGTAAATGTGTCTCTTAGTATAATAGTGTAAGATGAAATTGCGGCACACGTGTAAGCTCTCAGCACTTGACATTACTTTTTCAATACGATAACGGAAAGGCATATGACAAAATACCCAATGATTGGCAGGCTGTAAAACGTCAACAGATGTCCCAGCTCTATGACATAACTCAGCTACAGATGTTGTTTCATGTACGACATCGCATCTCACATCAGGAAGAACAGATTGACCAAAATATATAATTTAACTAGCTGCGAAATAATAGCGACAGATGTAGCCTGGTGCCCTTTTTACCTTAATATGAACGGTGTTGTTCTTGCAAGTCTGCATACTTCACGTGATGGTAATTTTAACCCTTTCAGGGACAGCGGTCACTACAGTGGGCAGCTTATCATGTTATCAGGTTACAGCGTGTATGAAAGGTTTAATTAAAGTGGGGACGCTGGAGGTTTTCCTCAGGTCTACAACTCTCTATTGGAGATAAGAATTTTATACTAGGGTGTGCATGTGCAATAAATGCGTCTGGGAAATAATTACCCATATGCTGTTTTGTGTAAATTTGAACGCGCAATGCATATCTATGTGCAGATTATAGAGCATTGGTGATGCACTGCACCTCTCTGACAGTGTCTCGCTATTATTACACTTGGAAAGTTTTTCTTTTTTTTTTTGTTCATCATTAGTGTGCACTGTGCGGGTGTACCTGATAAATTGTCTACATGAGGCTCATTCAAATTTAATCACATGAAAGATTTATTTTGAAAATGAACGAGTGATTCATTTCGTATGACATTTGTTTAAAGTACATTTCCTTCTTAAGTCGTCATGGATAATAAATCACACAATTGCTGTGGAGTCATATCCACCACAACTGATTTAACCGCCAAGCTGATGGCAAACAACCTCTTACCGTTGTGCAACTTCAGTTTTGTCTCTTGTCACATTTGAACGTGTGATATTGTATGATGGTTGCTGCAGGAACCCGTGACTCACATCAGCAATTAGGAGCTGATAATTAGCCCTGTTGGGTCCACGCGCTTGCACCTTTTTTCACACCCCTCTAATGAGAGTTCCACATTTGTGGAAAACGTGCTCCATGCGACGGCGTGAAAATCTGAAGTCAACGTGTTGTGTTCCACTTTGGGTGTTCATCTGATTACCTTCCTGCTGCTCCCTAAAGCCAATCGGAGGATTCGCAGAGCCTGAGAGGGTAAAGAATGAGTCACCGAGTCTTAATTAATCTGGTCTATAACTTAAAGGTGCGTATTTTGTGAACTTTAGGCATTCCCTTAAAATGGGATTATCACAAATTTAGACCAACGGTTAAAGGTAGATAGAGTAGCCAAAATTGTACTCAAGTATTTTGTTCTGAAGGGAACCTTTATAAAATGACAAATGATTGCTAATTTAGCCATTCAAAATAGTCTTTCAGCGCCTTTCTTTGTTTAATCTCGTGAGACAGCACTGCAGGCTCACCAGACAATGCAGCTCTTTTTTACAAGCATGTTAGGTAAACACAAATTGAATCTAAGACTGCCTCTTCTGACTGCAAGTCACACTGATGTTTTCCTGTTTGTGCCATGCTCGGGAAACTCCTTGCTTCTGGATGCTTCGACCGGGAATTTATTTTCAAAGTGCCACCTGAAGGAGCATCGCAGTTGTCTTAAATGCATATTGCGGCGTGAGGCTTCGGCATCGAAGAGGTTCTACGACATAGGTCTCAAAGTCTGGTCCTGGAGGGAGTCCTGCATGTTTTCCAAGTCTCCCTGTTGCAAGAAACCTTTATTGTCAAATGCGCTGTATATGCAACATACAGCACAGATGAAATGGTATGTACACTGCTATGAAATTATGATTAAGTACTGTTGTAAAACACAATGTGTACTGTATCTCTGTCGCTTGGTGGTGCCGAGTGGGCGCCTGTATTTTGCTTACCAGCTTATTCATTAATTTATTGCAACCAAGTTAATTATACATCACATTCAAACAGCTTCAGGTGACTAAGTGCAATAGAAAAAAAAACATTCAACTGAAATAAAAAGGATAACACACACAGAAATGGGACTGCCAAACAAAGTGGAAAAAAAATGATAAAAAACAATATCGTGACAATAGAAATTCCGGATAACGAAACATTAACGAATAAAAGTCCATATACATTTGTCTTTTTGCTCTGATTTATTGTGTGGACAATTGATTGTTTTCAAAAACATTACTGATTGATTATAAAAGACTTAAATATTGCTTGTTACTCCCCACCTCTGCCGACGGCTGAAATGTTTATTCCTTACATGGACTTAAGAGAAACCTCAAAAACGTTCATTTTTCTTGATGCAATGCAAGAGGAAATGAGGCAGAATTTTTTATCCCTTATTTTATCTCTCCATTATATCTGCCTTTCACACAGTTGACACACACACACACACATACAGGATGCCCACGCAGATGCCACCCACAGCTCTTTGTGCACATTTTCTGGAACTTGAGACAGAATGGGAAGTCTAAAATCAAAATGTGTATTTTCTCTGCTGAAATAATTTAACCTTCCTGTAATTGCGTTGGCATTGTTTCATCACTTCAAGGCATTTCATTGTGCAGTTTATGAAAAACAGCCATCCTTGCAGACTAAGGTATATTCTCTGGGTTGTGACTGGTATTGTATACCCGTCCCGAGTTGATGATGGCAATGGTCCCAAAATGTATTTTAATCAAATAAAATAAACCCTAAAACAACCTAAAAAAACAATACATTGGACCCTCTTTGCGTGAAATACATGTGGAAAACACTGTGTATTACATCCCCCGGTGCCCTTGGGAACACCCAACAAAGTGGCAGTCTGCCATATTCCTAAATCCGAATTGTTAGATGTTGTGTCAGGATTTCACCATTGAGCAATGTGAAAGTTTAAATATCAATCCAAATTGAACTAGGGACTCATCTCACCTGGAACACTTATAGCGCGATTACGTTCATCCTGAAATTGTATTCAAAAGCCGAAGGAATATCCAGAATATTTTGTGACAGCGTTGTAATGTTACCAAGATAAGATAAGATAAGATAAGATAAGAAAACCCTTATTAGTCTCGCAATGGAGAAATTCCCAATTCACAGCAGCAAAGTTATGAAAGGAATAAGAGTTCACAATCGCAAGCGTGCCAGGTGAGAAGAAAGTATTTAAGACTTTGTTTAATGTAGCTGGAACAGCCTCAAAATATAACATAGCATTGCCAAACATTCTTTGAAGTTTGTGGACAGATGGGCAAGGCACGTGTTTGAGCCATGCAAGATGATACCGTCAACTGTGGCTCTGGCTTTTCATAATAAAAAAGAACTCTGTCTATTATGCAGATGACCGCCTGTTATATTCAGCATATTTACAATTTTTTTTTAACCCGTCTGTTGATGTCTCTTATTCAAGTTCCCTCCATATATTTCCTGATAACTCACATTCCGTCAGAAATTAAAACTAGCCTCATGTAAGCATAGATTTCATGTTCTCTGTGATGGATGTTAGAGTAATTAATAAAGATTAGTGAGCCGGTTTCACACCGGCACAAATGGAATTACAAGATTTTCAGTTAGATTTGGGGAGAGTCTTTGCTAAAGTAGTCAGCCTTGCAAAGATACACACACACAGGGCATGGCACTATTTATAAATACCGTGTTCAAAAGTCTTATGTGACAAAATGGGTTCTCTTTGTTTTCCAACTTGAGGCTAATAAGAACATTGCGGGAAATGAGAAACTGGTGTGTGTGTGTGTGTGTGTGTGTGTGTGTGTGTGTGTGTCCCCACCCCAACCAGTGGCCTGTTCCAAATGTTGGATTTGAATGGCAATCTACCTGGACTAAGTGGAACACTGTCTGGCTGAGCAATATAGCAGAAATATGAGTATCACAATTGTGTATTTGAGGATTATAAAAGACTAAAAACCAATGTTTCAATGTTCAAAGAAAAATAGCATCTGGTAGCATTTGGGGGTTTTCGTCCAATACCTCTGAGCCAACATTTGACCGAACAATGCGTGACCTGAACTAGTTAAAGCTGTCTCGAGACTACATTGAGACAAAAGAATAAAGCACAAAATGCAAGGCACTAAAAAAAAAAAAAAATCAACCAAGCTCTCTTTTCTTGCAACTAAATCCTACATAAATTGTAAGCCTTCTGGAAGTTGTAAAGAAAATTGCGAGGGTTTAAAGTGACACCATTGAATTATATCTATATCTACCTTTAAAAAATGTTCTCACTATCAATTAAGTCTGATGGGACACCAGAAATCTAAAATCCTCTGCTTTTTTTCCCCTTCCCCTCAGGCTCATGTGCTCTTTTTTTGGGGGGATTGGCACATGTCAGATTCCCTTTATTTATGCTTTAATTTTTTTTTACAAATTAAAAAAAAAGAGCAACCCCTTTCGGTAAAGCTGTGTGAAGGCTCAGCTTTCTGATGGCGTTCCCCTCGGCTGCAATATTATATCACCACACATCCCGGCCTCCTTACCTTCTGCCAGGCAGATTACTGCTTTTATCAATAAGCAGCTTAGCACCAAAGTGTCCCTCAATAATACACCGTGGTATTTTTCTTCCTCCGGCAGCTTTAATGTCTCTTTAGCGCCCCCCCCCCCTCCGCCCAACCCCACCCCCATCCCCATCCCTTTACTATAACAAATTCTCATAACCTTCTATTTCTGTGTTTTTCACTCTCGCACACTTTCCACTTTATTTAACCCTCCCACCGAGAGAACCTACTGATACATTATGTATCCTTCTCTTCAGGTCACATTAGGAACCTCGAAATGGCCCAGGAGGGCCAGAGAGGAGCATCCCCATCAGACATACTGCCCCATTAGAAGTCTGCACCGCACTATAAAATCCATTAAGGTCCATTAGGGAAGCGTTCTGGTCCACAGACACCTGTAAGACCAGTCAGCCTCAAAGGTGCACGGTAACAGATGGCATAAAACGTATTTGATTTGTCATTAAAAAGCCACGTCTTATCTTTATACCCAACGGTATGTCAGCAGTATTTTAATCAAAAAAGCATTTCATTTTCTCAAATGCAACTGTTGGGTCGTAATCACTCTCAAATCAAAGATGTTTGGGCGACAGCTGTTTTAACTGTAGGCTCATTAAATTATGTTTCTCATTAGAAAGGCAGTACATAATTCACAATATCATAAAATGTAAATCAGTGTAAGAATCATTGTGCTGAGATAGATCCCATCTGAGATTTCACATTTTTCTTTTATAGTTTCCGAGCATTCTCTTTAGCAAATGCCAGCTCGGTCACCTCCTCTATTGGGAACGACGTCATGAAGCTGTGAGGTTTCAGCACCGTGACTGGCGCACTGCTTATTATTGCTTGATGAGCTTGACCCAAATTTTCCACAGACCGACACGGTTTTCAAAGCGACTTTTAAAATCTAAACCCTAGATCAGATCAAGAGCGAAAAAAAAAAACCCTGCCCCGGCAACGAATCAGATTTGATGTTTTTTTTTTTATGGGAGTCTATTTTGACGTCTGGTATAGCATGGGGCATTTGGGGATATTTTTTTTTCTGACATAAAATGAATAAACATTGTCAGAACAGCTATAAATACACATATATTGTTTTGAAGCAATTCGGTATGCCTCATGCTGACATCAAAACAAGTATTGGATTATTGCCGAACAAAATTTGTTTGGATTAGATCAAGGGGAAAGTTTTTGACAAACTATTCACCACTAATGAGCGTGTGTGTGTGTGTGTGTGTGTGTGTGTGTGTGTGTGTGTGTGTGTGTGTGTGTGTGTGTGTGTGCGGTTAGGCGTATTGTGTTGTAAAGCAAGTCATGAAAATTTCCCTTCGTAAATGAAATAATGAACGAATAACAATCTCTACAGTACATCGTCGTAAATTGATGTTGATCTACTAACTAATTTGCCTCAAAATTCATCTCAGAGCTGTTGCTTTCAATAAACAAGCTCCTGTTGCCAATCAGTAGTGCGACCACAGCTGCGTTATTGACGTTTGGTGGAAAATAAAAGATAAGCAGTGAACAAATCACCAGCAGCAGAGATGAATGTCAACCTATATGAAGTGATGGTAAAAAACAATGAAAGTTGATTGAATGAATAGCCCTGCTGTCAAAATGGCAAAGGTAGCTCGGGAGAAAATACTTCCTCAAAGTAAAAGCGAGACTCTCAAGCAAGACATATGGTATGATCACAACCAGATGAACGAGCGGGTGTAAGGTGGTTAGGGGCGGTGATTGCATGTTGCATGTACCAATTGGAAACTGATAGCCAGATACTGTAACTGTAGGAGAAGCAAAAAAATGAAAATACATTTTATACACACACACACATATATATATATATATATATATATATATATATATATATATATATATATATATATATATATATATATATATATATATATATATATATATATATATATATATATATATATATATATATATATATATATATATATATATATATATATATATCTTCTTCTTCTCCTTTTGGCTTGTCCTTTTCAGGGGTTGCCACAGCGAGTCATTAATTTCCATCTTTCCTGTTCTCTGCATCCTCTACTCTGACTCAACTACCTGCATGTCTTCCCTCACGGCATCCATGAATCTCCTCTTTGGCCTTCCTCTCTGTCTCCTACCTGGCAGCTCCATCTCTAACATTCTCCTACCAATGTATCCACTGTCCCTCCTCTGTACATGTCCAAACCATCTCAGTCTGGCCTCTCTCACTTTTTCTCCAAACTTTCTTGTCTGAGTTGTCCCTCTGATAACCTCATTTCTGATCCCGTCCATCCTTGTCACTCCTAAGGAGAATCTCAGCATCTTTAACTCAGCCACCTCTAGCTCTGCCTCCTGTCTTTTGCCTATTGCTAGTGTCTCGAGACCGTACATCATGGCTGGTCTCACAACTGTTCTGTAAACTTTTCCTTTCACCTTAGCTGACACCCTTCTATCACAAATCACTCCTGACACTTTTCTCCAGCTGTTCCATCCTGCCTGCACTCTACTCTTCATATATATATATATATATATATATATATATATATATATATATATATATATATATATATATATATATATATATAGATGGTGAAGCAGTGGTTAGCGCGCCGACCTCACAGTGCAGCGGTGGAGGGTTCGATTCCGGCTCCGGTCTCCCTGTGTGGAATTTGCATGTTCTCCCCATGCCTGAGTGGGTTTTCTCCGGGCACTCCAGTTTCCTCCCACATCCCAAAAACATGCGTGGCAAGTTAATGTAACACTCTAAATTGTCCCTAGGTGTGAGTGTGAGCGCGGATGGTTGTTCGTCTATGTGTGCTCTGCGATTGGCTGGCAACCAGTTCAGGGTGTACCCCGCCTGCTACCCAAAGACAGCTGGGATAGGCTCCAGCACGTCCGCAACCCTCGTGATGATAAAGTGGATGGGAAAATGAATGAATGTATATAGATAGATAGATATACGTGTGTGTGTGTGTGTGTGTGTGTGTGTGTGTGTGTGTGTGTGTGTGTGTGTGTGTTAGCGCATGAAAAATACCCGTATATATCACACTTGGGTGCAGCAATTGCGGGCTCTGCGATGTTCTAAAGACAATTCCTGTTAATTACCCTTGCATGGACACATTTTCCACAGGGGAAAAAGCATGCAAAATAATTTCCAACAGCGTCATGCTTCTCAAGCCAAAGAGCATTTTAAAACCTTTGACTGAGTGGTTTTTACTGAGGAAGCACCAGCATAGTATGCATTACTTTCACCCGGTCGGGGTCCACATCCGGCCAATAAAAGCCTTTGTACGACTTTGTCAACATGCTAGTGCCTCTGTGGAAGAGTTACTGTATATTGTGTCGGACATAATATATATTAAATATAATATTGTATACCAAAGAAATGCAGCATATCTGTTTCGATCGCCCTCTTTCAAAGGACAACCGCTTCACAAGATCGCATAAATAGATGCTAGCAGCACTCAGGCATGCCATTGGCTAGATAATTTACCTTCGGGCTATATGTTGCGACTGCTGCAGAGACATGTATTTGATTAAGCTCAATGAACATGTCCACACAGGCAGACAAAATTGTGCGAGTGCAGTGTTGCATGGTTTTATTCCCAGCGATGGGAGACAGGGCAGGTGCTGGCAGGGGTTGGAGGATGGAAAAAGATGGGGAGGTGAGTTGGGAGGGGGTTGGGAAGTGAGGCCTGGGTCGTGGGCCAGATCCTGTCCTTGCAGTTAGGAAGGAGAAAGTAACTGATGTGGCAGTGACAAATGAACCAACTCCACGTCCCCCGACTGCCACTTTTGTGCCTCTCAAACTCAGGGAGTCTCTTCCCAACCCGCCCACTGTTTTCTTCTTGGGCGCTCTCAACTCTTCAAATCGTCTTTATTCTTACCTACTGAGAGCTTTTCAGCTTTCAGTCTCCACTGTGTGCAACGTATTTTTAACTTTTACTTTGTACGTGCTGTGGTGCTCTTTTACATCTTTACCTTCTATCAACACCCCCTCCTCTCCTCTCTTTTTGCTTGTGAAGTATTGCACCAGAAGATGAGCCATGCTGGATACCCTCCAATGAAAATATTCCATTTTCATGTTCTCCTGCATTACCATACAGTCCCCTCCAAAAGTATTGGAACAGCAAGGTCAATTCCTTTGTTTTTGTTGTGTACTGAAGAGAGTTGGGTTTCAGATCAAAAGATGAAGATCGCACAAAAGTCCCGACTTCCCGCTTTTATTTCAGGTAAAATGCAGGCTCTATGAGGCCAAGGTCCTCTGATTCATTTGGCCAGAGCTTCCACTTTTTCCCGCCTGATGAAGTACTTGTTGTGTTGCCAGTGTGTTTTGGGTCACTCTATGGTTGCATAATCGAGTTTCTCCCGATTCATTTGGAAGCATTTTTCTGGAAATTGCCAGACAAGATTTTATAGACTGCAGAATTAATTATGCTGCGACCTTCAGTCACTATCAGGAAGGTGGTCTACAAGTGCCCACTTCATAGCAGTGATCTGCGATCGGCCATAAGGGTCTGCTTGCACTTCCTCATACATTTACTTTGTGTGCTTCGACCTCCTACATGTACTCTAGCAAATCGGTTTGTGACCTCTCGTGGGATGATTATAAAGGGAATAAGAGGAGTCGCTTCCCTTGGATTCAAAATGAGTCTGCTGTGTTCATGGTCACAATGGCGCAAAGTGCCTGTTTCTAACTGGATCAAGCTGTGTGCATCTGATAAACAAGCAAAACGTACGAGGTGGCTCAGTGTCGACTGGTTAGCTCGTCGGCCTCACAGTGCAGAGGTGCAGGGTTCGATTCCGGCTCTGTGGAGTTTGCTTGTTCTCCCTGTGCCTGTGTGGCTTTTCTCTGGGTACTCCGGTTTCCTCCGCATTCCAAAAACATGCATGGCAGGTTCACGGGAAAAAACTCTAAACTGTCCTGTGATTGACTGGCAACCAGTTCAGGGTGTACCACTCCTACTGCCCGAAGACAGCTCGTGAGTATAAGTGGGTTAGAAAATGGGTGGATGATAAGCGTATCCAGGGAGCAGAAATATTGCAAATTCCTTGTTGCTTGTGAATCTTTTCAGCTGCCTGAGTTTGCTCTCACACATTTCTTTTTTGTCTTGATATCTGTCCAATTCCTTCTTTTATTACGTTTTCACTCTGCTTCTGTTTGCTAGCCTTGTGCTCAGTTGTGGTCAATTCAACTCAACTTTATTTCCATAACACTTTAAACCATTGCTGCATACAAATATGAGTTTTTAGAAAAATACAGCGCGGGAGTGCTCCCTGCCATGAGTTTGCCATGGGATGCACGGCAAGTGATTGACAGTCAGTCATGCCTTGTGTCTCTGATCGGTTGTTTTTTTTCCACGCTGATTGATTGTTTCTCACCAGCTCTGGGTGTTTCTTAAAAATCTTATTTGAGGTACGAGAAGGAGCCAGAGAGCACAGATTTTTTTTGACAAGCCATTTTAATGATGTACCACTGTCAGTGTTAACAAACAGAACAAAGCGTGTTGTTTTTTTCTTTGTTTTTTTGTTGTTGTTGTTTTTTTACCAACTCCTGTTAATTTATTAGCTTAAAGGTGATCACACTAAATTGTTTAAATAGCCACCACATACAATGATTGCCTTGAAATCATGACTTCTCCTGCTGCTAAATCTGTCAAATAATGTTGTTAATGTGTGTCTGCAAAGATCGGTTCTAAAAAAAGTGGCTCTTTATTGCTCCTGAAATTCAATGGACAGGAGCAATATACTACTTCCGTAATTTGGATCTTTCCGGGTTCTGTTCTGTGGCACTGATGCGCCCCGACATGGCATTTCCAGCCTATGTATTGATTTCCTGTATCAAATCTTGTATTGGTGAGTAGACTTGACACAGTAGAGTGGCATTAAACAGGATATGGTGAAGTAGCACAAAGGATGAAGGAATAGCTCAGCAGTGATTATTGTTGAGGTTTAATGACTGCCTTGCTCCTGTAATAGACCTTCTGGGCTGTTGAAATGAGATGCCAAGCTGAGAAGACAATTAATTGCTTGGCTTCCTTTTGTCCCTGTCCCTGCCCCATCCCCGTGTGTATTGGGCTGAAACTTGATAAGATAAAGGCTTAGGGCCACCCTAATACCTTCACACACTCATCTCTCTGTCTCGGAATTTATTGTGGGCGCATTGTTCAAGTCAGGTGCCCCATTGCGGCCGTTTGATACGCAGGAGTAAACATCAATGGCACATACAGCTTTGATTGGAAGTATACTAACTACACGGTACTGAACACATTTACTTTGTGGGATAATCTTTACAGTGTTGCATTCCAGCATAGATATTTAGTCAAATGGGCTAAAAACATCTGGAGTGGAATTTATGATGCTGGCTCAGTCATGCCCCGTGCAATATTGAGAGGTTTAGTGACAAGTTATTAATAACTACAGTAGATTATCATATGAAAGGCCTAAGCTCCCCCTATGGGCCGATCTGCATCTCAAATGCTCAGTGCATTGTTAATGTGCATCGCATCGCTGATCGCTGGTGTGTGCAATTAATTTGTGTGTTGCTTGCAGGAAACAACTCATCAGTGCAATTTTGAAAATGTTTAAAAAACGCGTCGCCCGAGTTCCTTCAAAAGCCGATTGGCATCAAAACCTCAGGCTTCCCAACGCCGTGATAAGATAATCTATTCATTAGATGCTTCTTCCAAAGGCAGTTGCATATTCTGATCGTAGGTCATCGATTAATGACCAATAATTTCAACACAGCTGTTAACTAGTGGCACACCTGAACTTAATCTCACCATCCGTCTTTTCCTGTTTTAGTGTCTTATGACAGCAATATCCTACCAAAGATTTGCTGCAATGACGGCAGCCACATGAACAGTCGAAAGCCAGTGGAACGCTGCACATTTTTCTGTTTATGGACATTAAAATGCATCGGCCTTCTAAATCATTATGATGCAAATGTGAGTCTGTTAAGCAGCAGTACGTCGCACGCATTAAATGAGTGCAAATCCGTCAGGCAGAGCTAAGAAATGTAGTGTGCTGAATGTAATTGGAATAATAACAAGTGGACTGTACTATTCAACGTACGCTCAACACAATACACACGGAGTCCAGTCGAAAACGAAATGAGAAAAGAGCAGAAAAATGTTGACCGTACCGTATTTAACTGCGCACGTACAATGCTAGAGTGTTATCGAGAGGACAGAATGCAGCCGGTAATGGAAAGTGTGATAAATAATACAATCTCCAATAAATACTGCCATTCAGTTAAACATGCACGCTTCGGGCTCCTCGTGCCTGCAGAGAGTTTCACTATTTTGTGTTTCATCTATATATTTATGTTATTTTAAAATATTAAAACTCATATCATCGATTCAAAATCTGATCTCATTCATCCCCATCTGCATTAATACGAATGTGTTCAAGCAGTGCAGTGTGAAATTTCAACGCTCAATCTCATGACTCTGGAGCTGCAGCGACTCACATCGGAAAAAGGGTTGTTTCTGGTCTGCGGCCGTATGAAATGTCACCTGAAATTTGACACGATATGAAGAAGCAATCCCCTTCGAGAGCTCCACTGAGCAGCACATTTTCTGATCTTGTTCCCCGCATTATAAGTGAGCCCCTTACGGGGTGACCCATGTCTTTGTGAGATAAAACTAATTATTTGCCTGGAGAACTGCTGTTAGCATCTCTTTCTTCAGGTCAGAATAACTGTTAGCCGTCTTGTTCCAATCACGACGTAACCACGTGTCACGCGGCCAATTCTTTTGAAGCTTTGTTGAAATGCATTTTATTTCACGTCAGATGTCAGGCTTATTGAACGTTCATTGAAAGGTATGATCTTAAGGTCAATTTGTGGTTATTTATTCATTTTAATTTTTTTTAACACTGTACCTCATGTGGTGCTATTTTATGTAAATCATTTACAAGTCACCAGGGCATTCTCTCGCTGTCTTATCTACACGCTGCCAGTTAGCCACACCTATTTGACACGCTCCTGATCACTCACTCACAGCAAAAAAAAAAAAATAAAAAAATCACGACACATTCATGTATGGCACTTCATTACTTTACTGTGGATTGATCTTTTGTTGCGGTCCCCGTCATCCTCTGACTGTCCTGCCTCATTGTTCTCCATGCAATCCCCTCAGTCTTCTACCCCCACCGACCACAAGTTATGTTTTAGCGCTTTTTGCTTGTCCTGTGACTAGTTTGTGTTTTTGCTGCAACGACAATGGAGTGTGGCTTTCCTTGTCCAGCAATGTAGATGTTGGCACATTACATGACCTGGCCCCGAAGCCCTTTGCCAATCGTCAAATACTCTTTTTCTGGATTTTGACTTTAACTTTGTCACTCCACCCTCATGCGCTTCTAGACGCGTTACTGTTGATATTAAAAGTAATTTCCAAACATTCATGTGTATATCTCCGGTTATTGTAGTGCAATGCAAAGTCAGATTAGCTGCTCTTTTCAAGTCGAGCGGCTCTATACTGGTAGACAGATGCAGGTGTGCTTGACGTGACAACTGGCCAATAAAAGACGATGTGATACGTCTCTTGATACATGGGTATGATACAAATCAATAAACGGTACATTTTCAAGTAGAATGATTCAGTTTGATGCAACTGGGTGGGAATATGATTCAATATATGGTACAGGAGTAGGCTTTGTCATGTTTGTCATGAATATTTCTTAACGTGTTAAAGCTCTCCAAAAACCAAGCCATTACAGATACAGTAATTCATTTCAAAGAACTAACAAATAATTTTTTACCTTGTGTGCATCTCTCATAAAAAGATTTTGAGATACATATCTCAATACATGGAGTGCAATAAGATTCAAGAATGGGACATTTTTAAATATAATCATTCACTTCAGTTTTCTTTTAAATGAAAAATGATTTTCCAATTCAAGTTTTTTTTTTATGAATCCCCTATAAAGGACTCTTTCAAAGCAAGACTTTTGTGACTTTGCAAAGCAAATTATCTACTTTTATATGCTGGCACCAAGCCACATTACAGTATTGAAGGCAAATGAGCAACATATTATCAACAGATTAGTAAGGCAGATCAGTTGTTTGAAAGAACCCGTACCAGACTTACGTGCATAAACAAATGTAAAACTCATTCATTCATTCATCTTCCGAACCGCTCGATAAATGTAAAACTCGATTCTCAAAAAATAACACTTGATTTTCAAAACAACGTCCAGCCAGTAACTATCGTTACGCGTTGAGTTTGCGCGTGCTGCACCCTCAAACAAGCCAATCATGCCAATCAATCAGGGC
This sequence comes from Hippocampus mohnikei, assembly GCA_026261675.1. NCBI lineage: Eukaryota > Metazoa > Chordata > Actinopteri > Syngnathiformes > Syngnathidae > Hippocampus > Hippocampus mohnikei. Next base: position 9,168,936 of record JAKGUB010000325.1, read on the forward strand.
ACTGGGCATGCCCGTGCACAAATGCACATTGTGAGTGTGCGATCTACTGGCGTGAAGACGAGAAAAAAGACTGATGAGCCCATCATTTCAAATGGCCGTAAGTACACTCCTAAAACGTGGCTGTTTCGCCTGGGCTGAGCGCGTTCACGTGAACGCGCGTAGCCGCGCGTCACGTTCATTACGAGCCCACACGGCCGGGACGTGCATTGCATAACAGTTTGACCAATTCAAAAGTCGATTTTCAAAAAATAACACCTGCTTTTCCAAAAAACACCCAGCTAGCAATGTTCTACAAATGTAATTTATGTGCAACATACTTAATCAAGCACACCTTGCTTGTTCCTTTTCGGGCCCGACTCTTGTCATCTTTAATGCCTTCATTCTTTCTGGCATACACTCAATAAGCGGCTCGAACTGACGTGATGTCATTATGCAGTTGGAGCAGATTTGTCGACTGCACATCTGTGATGCAAATCTTTTGTCCCTCACATCCCAAAGGTGCTCAATTGGATTGACAAGCATTGACTACGGAGGCCATTTCAGTAAATTGAGCTGTCACGTATGTATGTATGTATGAGTGTGTGTGTGTGTGTGTGTGTGTGTGTATATATATATATGAAAATTAATTAATTGAAAAACACAATTTCAACACAATGTCTCAGGCAGAACTGAGAGCTAAGCACATTTCACACAGAAGGCTCATTTTGCCAATCATAGTCGAGGCCATTCATGTTGGCTCTGCTTAAAACAATTGTCGCGCTGGTTACACTGAACTCACAAAGGCATCACCACCTCTCTGCAAATGTTTAGTAATTAAGTTATAGTGCCCCGACATGGGCAGTTTCATGGGCTTTGTAATATATTTTTAAAGAAGAAAAAAAAAGGTTATTGGAAGATCCCACCAACAATCATTACGGAGGAAACGTTATCTGATCGAGAAAGTGTATGCCCGCCCGTACATAGCAGTGCCCCCTTAAACTTGTCTCGTTAAGACGTTAAAGACAGCCTGCTAAGACAGATAAGCTCACAATACAGTGCATCGGGAAACTAAACAGTTCAACAGGTCCCCCCCCCAAAAAAGAAAGCCCATCCAAGCCCGATCTGAGAAAAGGTTTGACTAAATCCGTGCATTTCTAAGTGTCTCTGTATGTGCTTGATAAGCTTATTGTATGCGTTAGATCAATGTGCTGCAAATGTGTGATAAGACCCACGTTTGATTACAGTTCTGCATAAAGCGTCTGATTGTAACTCCCCCCCCTCCTCCTCCTTTAAAGCTTATGGATTATTGTCTGGTGCTGTGTGTCTTTTATCATGTTAAGCTGATTTGGTCACATTTTATGTCATACTTGGTTTGGAGCACCTTTATTAAATCACTCTAATATGGGCGCTGCGGTTGACATGTTGTTGCACAAGACTGATCATCATTCACGTCAATCAGATAAGATAAGAATACTTTTGTCTCACAATAGAGAAAAAAAGAAAATAAATGGAGATAGATTGATAAGTTAACAATTCTCCACCAATCATCTTTCAGGTATCATCATATCCAAAGAAATCCTTTTTATTTGTTTTTTTTTTACCCCCCGACCATGACCTATAAGGTTAGCGGAGGACAAAAATCTTTTTTTTTCTTTACCTCGAAATAGCAACAAGAGCCTGATTTACTGGTGTGTATTGTATATTATTTAGCAGTTTAGTCAAAAGATTTCCGCACGCAACTGCATTGCTATGGTGTACGGTTAAGAATTAGTTGAAATAATTATAAAAAAATATATATATCCAATTTGGAGTGACATGATCAACTGAGGGCGTCCCAGTGGTCAGCGCGTCGACCTCACAGTGCAGAGGGTTCAGGGTTCAATTCCAGCTTCGGCCTCCCTGTGTGGAGTTTGCAAGTTCTCCCCGGGCGTGCGTGGGTTTTCTCCGGGTACACCTGTTTCCTCCCACATTCCAAAAACATGCACGGCAGGCGGATTGAACAATCAAAATTGTCAGAACGCCGGAGCCGGGATCGAACCCACAACCTCTGCACTATGAGGTCCACGCGCTAACCACTGAATCACTGGGCCGCCATGTCAAAATATATTCCGCCCTTTTAACATAGTGTGGACCAAGAACATAGGTAATGAAATCAAATACAGCCACCCCGATAAGATTTAGGATTTAGTCCATCAAATAGATGTCCAAATTCATTACAAATAATAATAATAATAAATAATAATAATTGCGTATATGAATATAATTTCGTGAGCATTCATCAAAGAAAATGTTTTGACGACTTCATCTCCTCATATCATATATATATATATATATATATATACACACACACACACACACACACACACACACACACACACACACACACACCTTAGATCAGATGTAAGCGGGCCACCTCTGATTTTTGTTGTCTGTCCAAACTATTGTACTTTGGCTTTTTGGCTGCTGGAGCAAAACACCTGATTCAGATGATCGACTCATCAGCCAGCTGTGAAGCAGCATTAGAACCATCCTGATTATTTGAATCAGGTGTGTTGCTCCTGGGAGAGCTGGAAAACAGGCAGGACAGCGCCCCCTGAGGCCTAAATTTGGACACCCCTGCTCTAAATTGCCCCGAGGTGTGAGTGTGAGCGCGGATGGTTGTTCCTCTGTGTGTGCCCTGCGATTGGCAGGCAACCGGTTCAGGGTGTCCCCCGCCTACTGCCCGAAGACAGCTGGGATAGGCTCCAGCACCCCCCGCGACCCTTGTAAGGATATAGCGGATCGGAAAATGAATGGATGATCAATTGAACCGGAATGACTCTCCGTTGAGGCCGTTTGATGAAAATGCCGTTCTCGTCTGTCAATACATTTTTATACACACATTTGTGGTTTTACAATACGTGCATGTTTTGTCTTTCTTTGATCACCCTATAAAAAAGCAAGGTCTCGGTGTCTGTGAGTTCTTGAAAGGATGAAAGAAATGGTCTTGTGTAGAATGTTTGTTTTCACCACATGGCATCTGAGGTCGCGGAGATTAATGTCAAAATGCTCAGTATATAAACTTGGTGCCCAACACTGGAAAGGAAGGGAGATGGCGTGGAGTCAAAACACATCACAATTTCACATTTTCAGCATCAGAAGGAAAAGAACAGCAGCGAGTGGGTTGAGGTGAGGATACAGTGTAGTCAGAGATTGGTGGTAGTGGCTCACCTGGGGATTAGGGCAGGTGCAGAGGGCATGGAGACATGAGTGGGCTCACAGAGTGGGCGGATTGTGTGTGAATGTTGCTGTTGTTACTACTAGTATTGAAAGCCTGGGCAGTGTTGCTAGGACACAGGGAATTAGATAAATCCCACAAATTACACAATTTATTGAGGACTGTGCTACATTGCAAATAGTTTCATGAAACTTAATGACGTCATATCATGCTGTTTTCATGATATACAGTGAATGCATAAACAAGTTAAAAAAAACTTTATAGGTTAAATTGCACACAAAGACCCAGATCACACACCTGCAAGCATTAAAGCATGCAAGAAGATGCAACAAATCAATGTGAAACGGGCATTCTAACAGGTGCTGCGCATCCCAAGGTAGGGTGGGGTCAGTGCCTTGCTCAAGGCCACATTGACATACTCAAGAAGCAGTCGAGTATCTCTCTTGACACCTTGTTGCCATTTTCATGTGTTCGCAGCGCAACCTCCGGTTTCAAAGCCCAAGCTTTACAGATGAGCGACCGCTTGTCTTGTCGAATGTTGACCTTAAACGGAAAAACAAAAAAACAAAAACAAAAAAATGGCAAATTCCACTTGTGCATAAAAACAAATAAAACTGTGTCAAGAGGAGATGTCTGAAATTGCATTCAGAATTGGCAGGGTTTTGATATTGCCAGCTATGGTAATTGAATAGCGTTCTCACTAATCGGAATGTGTCAAGACATCCGTTCTTACACCCAGCAGACTGCAGACAGTCGGTGATGGAACATAGAGACAAGTGAGCGAGACATCGAAAGGAGAAGAAAGGAAATCCAAACTTATTATTTTTGCCTTGGAGAAGATGTCACGATGAGAAAGAGTAGCAAGGTCACGCCGTTCCTTCTTTTTGATCTAATATTTATCTTATAATAAACTTACAGAGTTAGCTTCAGGGCTATCCGAGTCCTGTTGGTTTTGTTCTCATCAAAGCCCTCCGGGTTCTTTAGTTAGGTCTGACGGCAGACTGAGGGGAAAAAAATAATTAAAAGGTTCTTTTCTCCTGAGTAGAATGGCTTATAGCATTGGGAGATCATTTGCAAATGTAACAAATTATAGAAAAGCCCAGATGACTTGGGCCATGAAATTTGAATTGGAGGGATGACGTTCTTCCCTTAGTGAAGAATCTTTTCTTCATCAGTGCAAACAAACGTGGGCTGACGGATTGTACCTGCGATGCATTTGTGCGCCACTTTATCCAAACGTATAATGCAATCTTTTGTGATTTGATGCCGCGAAGGCTGGCTCGATCAGTTACACCTGCTTTATAAGTAACCCAAACCAGCCATTACGGAGCACGTCGTTGTTGATGATTGCCTATCCAGTGGTTACAATATCAGGGAGTAAAGTAACAGTGCTTTTGTTGAATAATGTGTTTATATCGTAGCGAGCAAGAATCGTAGCGAGCAAGAACACAACCCACACAGGAGGGGATAACAATTCACAGCTTCCTCTTGATTGCACAGTGTCTCATCCCCTTGGTGTGCAACACAATGCTTTAAAAGCTCCCGTGTGTTGGAATGAAGCATCAACCGGAGACCAGACAAGAAAACAAGCAAAAATGATAATCCACTGAACCGTAAACCTTATGCTTTGTGAAGACTCAATGTCGAAAAATAACTGGGGTGAAGTGGGATTATCACAACCAATTATGCTCCGATTACCACTGCAAGCAACATTTTTGACAATGGCGACAGTAAGAACCTTCTTGTTTTTAATACCTCAAAAGCAGCAGTTGCATTTTATTCAACCAATCGAAAGCTGTTCAATGTTTGACATCGTATAACGATTTAAAAGTTGGTTGAGTCCGCTTTCATTCAAATATGTCAACTATGTAACATTTATCGGAAGATGCTGGCCTAGCTTTCTGTAACAAAGTCACTCTTAATTCATGGATGCATTATTTTTTGTTTGTTTTATTTTTTTTATTCACATGAGTGGAAGACACGATGCCTGCCGTATTTGTTCCCAAGCTGCTTCTAGCTCCGGAAAGGCAGTTTCAAAGCATTACTATACAGGTATAGGGAGCCATTGCAAATTTAGTGAGTGAGGACAACACAGCAAAAAGCATCTGCAAGATAAATAATGAAAGCCCAGAAGCTGTTTTTTTTTTCTTTTTAACCCAAGCCAGTGAATCAAATTAGTTATTTCATGTATCTTCCCTTTTGTTGAAGCACGAAAGCACTCGGTTGGTTGGATATAAGGTTGCAAAGCCCACACTTTCAAGCAAGATTACACAAGGTACAAAAACGGAGACGAAGACTCAGTCTCAAGTAGGACTTCAAATGATTCGATTCAATCGAACAACCAAAGAACTGAAATCTCTGAAGAAAAATGCTGAGAGCAGAGGGCATTTTAACCCAGTTCAATCGTGACATGGATAACCTCTCCTCTCACACACATTTTAGTTGCTGTAACATCATAAATCCATGCAAACATTTTCTCGACTTCTTATCCTGTTCCTTGTCACAGATGGGGCTGGAGCCTATCCGAGCTGACTCGGGTTGAAAAAACAGACTACACCCTGCCGTTGGTCACCAGTCAATCACATGGTGGTTGTCAGTGGGCCAGTAGGTGGGATTTAATCCCACAGCAATGATGCAGAAGTCAAAAATATTATAACCCCAAAGGTCAATACACTTTTAAAGTTATGTCGAAATTAAAACTGGATGTCAAAGCATGACATTTCTCACTCTAGGACCCACATTCTCATTAGCATTATTTTTTTAAAACAAACAAAATATTTTTACACGCAAACAATTTCAGGGCACATTATTAAGGCACATGGTTCAATTCATGTACTTGCAGGAACGTATGAACGAACGAATGAATTATGTCTTGTTTACGTCTTGTCCATGTTTTATGTTACCTGCCAAGGGACAACAAATGTAAATTAGCTGTACGCTAACTCCGGCACATTTACGCAGATAATGCAGCGGTGTTCATTCATGTGCATTGTGCCCTTCAAATAAACAATAAAAATGAAATGAAATGTTCGATCTAAAGAAAGGAACCAAATAAATCAGGCCATAAAATGTTATTCCACACATCTGCATTCAGAGCGCTAGCAAAAGAACATAACTGCATGTGTAAAAAGTCAATTCAAAAATTTAACAACACCGCACCAAATATGTACAGGTTGTAAAAACAGCACAGCTGCGAAATAACAGATGACAACCACATGTATAAAACTGGAGAAAAAACAAAAACAACTGCAACTTCAAAAAAAAAAATCATGTGAACTTTGACTTGTTGCCCGTGACGCAATTTTGGATTGAGAATTATGACATTTTTACATTTAGAAACACTAGAAAGATGTAGAGTTACTTCGGATAATGCCGGGTGCAAATTGCTTCCGACTCGTTTCCTTAACTGAGCTCTGCGATCCCCAATCTCCTTGTGAAGTCGTCAGTCTTAGCGTTGAGTGCTTTTCAATAGAGAATTGACGGATCAAAGACAATCCATTTAGCTCTTAGTGGCAAATAATAACATTCATCATTGGAGAAATTGGAAGCAAATCGCCTCTGTTGTAGTTGCAGGGGTAGCCTCACCGCTTCTGCCTTTGGCATTTTCTTTGTCATGGTGATGATTGTCCACCCCCTCCAGCGGGCAAAGTTTTGTCAGAGTGCTCCGTTTCTCCCGTTTGAGCTACGCAACACCCCAGCAAAATGTCGACAGTTGACAGGCCCTTTTGAATTCCATTGTCAACCATGACAGAATAAGAAAAGAGGCACATAATGTGTTGTTATGAGGTTTGTTGTTGTTGCTCCACAAGTGAATCATACGTAAGAGTAAGTGAAATGGGAAATTTGAAGACTGCATTTTAAACCTTTTTTTGCCCACCTCTGTAAGTTCTACTATATGAAGCAGAGGTGAACAACATGAATTTGCTGAAATATTGTCTGATTTTGGGACGGTCAAACTATACATGCGATTTAATTTGCGGTTCATGTGAACACGCTGTACAATTTGATGTTCTGGCAGCAATGGTAGCCAGAAAAAAACCCAACAATCCTAAAATGTTTTTTTCCGGATGTGCTCAGAGCATCTCTGCAGTTATTTTGTTCAACCCTTGGTAATTCAAAAATTCAATACCTCTTGTTCTTTATAAATCAAGTTAGCGCATTGATCTACCAAGAAGCTCTTCTACAGCAACAGTGAGTCGGCCAGGAGAAAATAGCATCATCAGTCTTTTGAAGTTAGCAGCACTTTGCTGCATTTACAGTTATTGCAAACCCCATTTTTTTGTCCGCTGGGATTTTTTGTGTGTGTATGTGTGTGTGCTGCTAGATTTTATTGCTGGTATAATATAGATACCTGTACACAAAACTCCACCCGGTAAGAGTCTTATTTTTAAAGAAACTCATTGAACTGACACTGTACCTACATTCGCGAGGCATTACAACCTTGCACTTTGATTGAGATTATAAAACCACAATGCATCTGGCAAAGACAAATGAATTTGAGCTTGAAATCTTTGCAAAACAAACTGTCTTTTGTAAGGTGAAATGCAAAATGTCAGCACACACTCCCGGCAGACAGCGGGCGTTCTTTCAGATGTTGCGAGTATGGTTCAGACTATTTCTGTTGTGATTGACTGGCATGTCAGCAACAAAGCAACCGTCAACAGCTGCTGAAATAACCCCATTTGGGGTTAGAGCTGTTTGTTTTATGGTTTGATTTTTGTGGGTCAGGATGCAGAAGGAACATCACTTAGAAAGGAATATTTAACAATGTGCCAAAATGGAACATCTAGGGACATAGTCTGTTGAAACCAGGACATATTCATCTATTTCAAAGAGCCCTCTGGACTCCTACTGTGTCACTGAAACTGGAGGCACAGGCTACATTTGAAGTTAGCTGTCAAACAATTCCGATTGTGACAGAAGGCTGAAAAATTGGATGTTGAAGCCAATCAAGTCAGTGGGTAATTCCCTTCTTAAACACCAGGATAATGCAATTTAGTCATTACATCAACTGCCTCATGGATGGTGGAGTCGCAACATGATTTATTTTTGGCATTCCTCACCAGACTTTGCTTTCGGTGATTCTTTAAACCATCAATTCAAATCACTATGCCCAACAATATATCTGTGTCTTCATTCACGATGCAGGTAATGACATTTTGTCTGCATTGGTGTACCTACAATCTAAGTGGTAGCTTCAAAATCATTATGCGACAACAAAATACATAATGCTCATACCGTTAGTCAAGCTGTGGACAAATAATTAGGTCTTGCACTATTAAACCAAGAAATGGGAAATGCGTAGCAGATAGGGTGCAAGACAGCGATGGATTTGATGATTGGTGGAAGGTGTATGACATGAAAGAAATTAATCCTGAATATCCACTGCTCCCTATGCACCGCTACTATTGAAGGCTCAGTCAGTCTAGTCCATTCATGAATCACTGGGCCTTGGAGACACACAGGAGAAAAACCAAAAAACCACCAGCAGCTCTCATAAATAAAGCAGCAACTGGACTGCCGGCATGTCAGTGAGTCATCCAGGCCAGGGCCGCTCTCATTCACGTTTCAGATATGGAAAAGCATTTTAAACAGCCAAAAACCTCTTATTAAATAGCTCATTTTTGAATGGTAACACATTAAGCACAAACTGATACCAAAACAGAAGCTATATATTAGGCTTAATCGGACATTTTGCAAAAAAAAACAAAAAACAAAACAAAACAGTAACACGCACACATTGATCTTACAAACATGTCAGTCTCCCAGTTGAGATGTATCACTTCGACATACTTTATTGACACCCAATGAACTACGGCCTTTGGCATTTTTTGTGGCATCACAGAACCTTGAATAGGTGAGTTTTCAGCAAATATCTAATGGTAAGTTTCACAGAAAAAAAACAAAAAAAAAACCCAGATCATTTTGTGTTTAGAGAACAGCAATCAGGTCTTGTGCCGGGAATTGTTCAATATAACCATTGTCTAACCGAGTTAAGTTGAGTCGGTTGGATGGATAAGCAATGCAGATACTGGCATTGGAGTTGCAAAATTCTTGTCGGTTTCAATCCCTAGGTGTATTTCTTTGAACATTTGCACTGTTTTACAAATCTACCGTATTTACCGTACTATAAGGTGCTTCGGAGTATAAGGGGCACTTTCAATGAATGGCATATTTTAAATCTGTTTTCATATATGGGGTGCACTGTATTATAAATAGAATAGAAGCTTTCATAGTGGTTGCACTTTCGTTATGCATCCACTAGATCGATGCTAAAGGGAATACAATACAATATAATACAGTTGTATTTATATAGAACTTTCACAACCGCTGCAGCTGTCGCAAATGCGACGTCCAAGAAATCAGAATATTGATCCATATAAAATGTGCACAGTGTTATAAGGCGCACTGACGTCATTAGAGAAAATTGAATGCTTTTAGTTGCACCTTATAATGCAGAAATACGGTATTTTGGAACAACTTAAAATGTTGACGGACTGCCAAAATATGCACAAACGGCGTTGAAGTAAAATGTCACAATTTAGACCTAATCCAAAGGTGTCAATGTAGATAATTTTTGATGGCCGTTTTCTCCCCGAAACAGGTAGCTGGGAACAGACAAGTTAATTTGCATGAATCACCTTATACCGCCGCGGTACCAAGCTGCTTTCTCTTAATAATCTCAACATTGCTTCCATTATACCAAGAACAGAGGCAGTCACCATGACACACTCGCACAAAAACAATCCTCTTTGCTTAGGGGGAAACCTGGTTTCCAGATTAGATAAGAGGCATGCATTTAATTCCATTTTATTGATTCAGGATGGTCATCTGGATTTTGGCTCCTACCATCGATCTGTGATAGATGATACACGATGGTTATCGGGCAGCCACGACGTTTTGTTTGAACATGTACAAAAATGCTGCACCAGATTTCTGCTCAAATCACTGGAGAGGCTTCACATGAAAATGTCACTAAAATGCCACTGGGGAAATTGAGCTGTTTCTTTCCCATCAGCCTCTAATGTTTGTCGCGGGGGGAGAACAGCAGAAAAATCCTGCGGCGGTTGTTCATTATCTTTGTCAAATAACACCGCTATCAAAGCAGGCGTGTCTGGTGATTGCTTTCTGGTCAGTTTAGAGTTCTAATATGAACAATGCAGTTTCGGATGTAGCACGATTCAAACATGCTCATGTTATCGATGTTGTAGGCTATCAGTGTTTGTTGTCATCTAATTATCATATTAAAAAAAAAAGTGGGCAGCGATACTTTTTCTGCAAGTGCCTTGTTTTGCAAAAGCCGTTATGTTGTTTAGCAGAATATGTTAAAAGAGTGTTTTTCATGATTTTCATTTGTAAAACTCAGCCGTCTTTTGGTTTATGAAATATTCTTTGCTTGAGCTTGACTAGCGACTAGTCCAGGGCGTGCCCCGCCTCTTGCCCACAGTCAGGTGGGATAGTCTTCAGTTACCAACAAGTCCGATAGAAATTGGATGGCTTGAAGGAATATCATTTGGCCTTTCCAGCATAGCTGTCCTTTAAAAGATGTGATGAACACTACCGTAATTTCCGCACTATAGAGCGCACCCGATTATAAGCCGCACCCACTACATTTTTAGAGGAAAACCAATTTTGTACATACACAAGCCGCACCAGTATATAAGCCGCATGTGCCCACATTAAAACATGTAAACGTATTTACAAAGAAAGACGGTACACAGAGAGAGTTTTCAGAGTTTTAATAATATAACTTAACAATAATAATAATATAACTTTCTTCCCAAACGGTGCCTGTGATGCGGCAGTCTTAATCTTACCTTTTCTACTCGAGCGCCCCTGGCGGCCGTTAGAAAAATTACATAAATTTGCTGCATCACTGTATAAGCCGCAGGGTTGAAAGTTTGGGAAAAAAGTAGCGGCTTATAGTCCGGAATTTACGGTACATGTCAGCTCATTAATGGCATTTCACAATCTACTTTTAATTATTTATCTTCCCCGACTATGACCCAAACTTCCTCTTGGACACGAGGTTGCAATTGGACATGGAAAGTTCATTTTCCTGAACCGCCTGAACATTAGCTTTGAAAACACGCAGATGAATGTAATTACTGTATTATGTAGCAGGGACCACGGGAGAGAACGGAGCCAACCTCGAATACTTCTAAATACCGGTAGGTTGTGTAGAGGACTCAATAGCGGCATGTGCCCTCTGACCCACTGAGAACTTAAGCTTGCTCTTTCTTAAGCATGAGAATGTTAGTGATAACCAATAAGATTTTATAAGGGCTGACAGCAACCGGTCGCAATGGGTCTTTCAGTATGCTGATGGACAGGGTCAAACAGCACAATCTGTATTTATCAGCGAGATACTGTTCCTGTGCTGTAAATGTGATTCCAAAGCCTCTTTATCCTCTTTCGGAGGATTTGCAGTACAGCAGATCACATGTGAGTCTCCCTGCACTTAAGCCTCACTATCAGCAGCGTTGTGGGCTGTCAACATGTGCAGGGACATATAGTTTCATTTTTGTACGTATTTCATTTGAGCCTACGCTCTTTGGAAAACGACGCAGTGGGAAAGTCATCGATAGCAGGAGGCTTTGAGTGCTTTCAGTTAGTCGTAAAAGCTTGTGACAGAACTCCTTGCCCTTTGTTATGAAATGTATGCATTTGTTGTCCATATGAGGTAGATAACACCGCGAGTGACACAAAAAACCAAGTATGGTTCTCAAAAAATTTGGAGCTATAATTACATTACGGTCAAATATGCTAAGCACGTGCGATTCAGATCGCCACTAAAGATTCACTCGATATCGAACGGACATCATTCTGGCTTGAGTTTGTGAGCACGTTACGGTAAATATTATGTGTTATTATGACGGTTAATGTTATTATTACTAATGTCATCTTTGGGAAGTTTGCTACAATCGTCACTTAACTTGTGACTTTTGCATCAGACGTTGCCACAGCAAGTCAATTGACTGATTTGACTAGCATAATTTGTTAAAAGGAAAAAGAAATCGAAGTTCTTTAGCCGCATCGCCATGTGCCAAATGCTGCAAAGTTTTGTGCAGATTGTCAATGCATTTTTGTATCACCCTGGTAACTAAACAAATTTCCCCCAAAATTGATTTTATTTTATTATAGATGACAAGTATTAATATCGTATTTAAATAAAATTGTATGCGTGATACATACAGTTCAGACAGATTGTGGTTACACATTAGGCACCAATCAAAATCTAACCTGGAAATGAACATTTTCATCTGTCAAATCTCCAACTTGCAAACAGCATATATAAATAAATATAAAAATTCCTCTGCAGCATGTTGTAACAATTCCTGTTCTAGGAACGCTGAGTTGATTTGAGCAAATATTTGCCCGCACGCTTAGCTCCTGTGTGTTTCTACTGCTTGTTTTATAACAAAATAAAGAATATAGAATATGTTGTTTTAAAACTGTGATGTCTTTCAAACATGGTGTGAGCTTACAAAATGAGAAGGTAGCATATAAAAGAATGTATATGGCAGCAAGTCCTCCACCTAAAACGGACTTCATGGCTAATAAAGAGTTAATAAAGAGGGGACAAGGCAGCAAGTCGTGGGGAATGATGTGCTGTCAGAAGCGTGTCTGTCTACGCTTCAGGAATCTCGGAAGCTAATTCTGTTTGATGTATTAACCATGATGAAGGGGGCAGGGTCTGTTTCTTTCGCAGTCCCGTGAGGATTTGGGTACATTGTGTCTTATTGTGCATGATGGCTGTGCAAGTTTGTCCGCATACTTTCTATTGCGGTTGTGCCAACTGACGAAGGACAAGAAGAGGAACTACAATTTATGTCGTTTGATGTATTAAAGATGCATTTGCGGGATTGGGAGGCTTCCTCGGGACTGATTCTGCCATTCCATTAGATGCTCCATTGAGTCCCTTGGCGTGAATCCGAAGTTTGTTTAGCAGAAAATAACAAAAGCTGATTCTCAGTCTTGCATGTGCATAAAGCAATCTCGACTCCATAAACATTAGACCCATTTTATAAGTTCGCCAACACGAGAGATGTTTTCAAACAGCTGCTGTATAAATCGATAATTCAGAGGACGAGGGTATGGTGCTAATCCATATCCTATCATACTCTATCAACTTCATGTCCACGCTTGTAATGTATTCCATATGTGTGTAAAGAAAATTCATTAAGGCTAACCATTTTAAAGTGCACATTTACTTTGTTGGCTTTCATTTGCATTTATCCGTAGACACCTCATAACAGCTTCTGGAAAAAAAAATCAAATCACATTATTGTCTTTTTTTCCCCTCCCCCAATTCATTTTGCACACCTTGCAATGTCATATTGTCTAATAACAATTCCAAATGAATCCACGATGATTTGGGATTACAGGTATTTAATTTGACTCCTTAATTCACTGCCGAGCTCCACTCCTGTTGCCAAGCAACTCTGTCAAGGTGCACACAAAAAGAACCATTATAGATTTCTTGGGTCCTCCTCTTAACCAGTACTTCTTCAAGAAAAAAAAAAACTCACACAATTCTGTATCCTGATGAGACTTTCGAATGAGTCTACCTACACCCGTCCCTGTCAATAATGCGTTCACTTCAGTTCAACAAGGTTGTTTTCGCTTCGTAGGAGTCCTCAAAAAATCATTTCCTGACAGCAAATTCACCAACATCTTTTTTTTTCTGGAACACAATCAGAGGAATCAAGTTGAGCTCCTCCTTCGTATGCATCTTTCAGACATATGTTACTAACAGGATATGACAGCATGGCCCTGAGTATTTAAATGGTTCATGGTGCCTGTACTGTGATGTCTACGATACGGCACAATGAGCCATAAATATGTCAGTTTTGACTCAAATGGGCTCTGAAAGGAGATGGCGATGGAGTATTCGTGCTAGATGCTTTTTGCTTTGGGGCTTTGTCTAAAGCCCGTTTTGGAAGACTCTGCCAAAAAATCATCAGAAGATTAATCAGATCTGTCATCAATATCATACCATATCTGTATCAACCGTATCTAGTTTACCCCCCCACCCCTACCCGCGTCCTCTCACAGTATCAGAGCTAAAGATGGTCTGTGATCTCTTCACTTTTTTTTCCTTCCCCAGCATTTCAAAACGAGAGCCCCTTCTTTTAGTATGCTCAAGGCAATCCACTTAGATGTCTTAATATATTTCTTTTTTTTTCTTTTCCAATAAATGTGGCATTAATAATAGTCTCTGTTTTGCTGAGGCTGAAAAGCTGAGGCAATATGGAGGCATACATCAAATGTGTGTTCATTAACTCCCCAAACACGAGGGATGGAAGCTGCAAGTTGTTGTTGGCTGCTGTTGTATGCGATGAGAAGCAGGGTTGCCGGATCCAAGATGGGGGGCGGGAGCATGATTTGAGGTACTATCTGAGAAATGCAGTGGGATTTAATTTGCACGAAGACAGTCGGGCGCAGAGGGCATGACTCGGTGTTTAAATTCCATTGCCTTCTGAGATAATTTCAGATGCAGATTACAGATCTCCGACTCCAAAAGGCCACAAACTAAACACACAAAGCAGTTCACTCAAACGGCTTAATCTCTTCATCGGATGATTGACAAGTTGTTTTTCTGCCTCGCTTCACATCGCAGGAGTCTTCTTGACTGTTGGGATTTTGAGAACATATCCTGCTTTGGCAGGAACTGGACGCTTACAGCCAGACATGAAAAAGGTCATTGTGAATCTAATTACGCGTGATTCTTTTTTTTTTTTTTCCTCCAGCGTGAGACCTCGCCATCGAGTTGCATCAAAATAATTACTCTGAGTGCAAGAGTGAGATGCACGCGCACTCTTGCAAAATAATGCAACCCCTCGAAATGTATTGCCAATCGGGACGCCGGGGTAGTAAATCTTGACAAGCAAGACCATAAAAGATACTATTATTAGCACTGCATATAGGCATGCACGCGCACTGTGGAACAGTGACTCAAGTGCAGACAATATTAGGAGTGGGGTTGGGGGGGACAAAATTTTAAGCATGGTTGAAGGATTTTTTATCCCTTTTCCCCGATCCAATTATGTTCTAATTCAAACAAAACATAAGTGCATGCATGCTTCTCATCCAGATGCTGCAGCCATAGAAATGAACTCTGACGATGGGAACTTTGAGAGGGAATAAGGTATCCAGCAGGGAGAGGATATTGAAGATTAATTTCTCTCATGTCTGATTCTTTCCAGCCCATTTTCTTCTTTGTTTTGAGCTCCCTTCCGGCATTATTAACTCTTTCCGCAGTGTGTGCGGAAGATTTATTTTACAGAATATCAAAGATATGTGTGTAAAGAGGCAAAATGGCAATCTGCTACGAGTACGCACTTCAAGTAAGTCCTTGAAGCGAGCCTTGTTGAAATCAGTTTAGCATGACTTGCGGACGTGGACATGTTGAGTGTTATTTTGCGTACATGAACCGTGAAAGAGCCGTTATGTTTTTGTGGCTACACAACGTCGGATTCAAAGAACCTAAAATCCCAGCTGGCATTTTCGATGTTCTGAATACATTTATTTTTGAATAAACTTTTGACCGTAACATTCTCGTACGGCTGTTTACCTATATTCATCTACATTTTTATTATGATAGTTTTTTTTTTTTTTTTAAGTTGCAGCAAAACTCCCGTTTAGTATTCACATTCTACCTTTGCTTTTTAGAATCTTTACTTACCTATTTAACTGAATGTGAGTTCGTCTAGTCTCACTCCAACATCTTTGTTCTTTAAAAAGGAGCTAGAGTTTTGCACCTAGTGTTACACGGGTCGAAGTTCTGAGCAACTTTTGTGTTCAAATTCAAAGCAGACAAAGCAAAACTTTTGGTATTCATTGGGATTTCTTCATAACTTTTCGCTTGTCTGGAAGAATAGTTTCTCACTTTACATCACCGTGGCAATCTGTCAACTTCTCTTGATTTTTCTGGCAGACCGTGGCTTCTTTGCGCTTCCTTTTTTGCTATTTTTCCTTCTTCGGTTGATCTTATCCATCTTGTCATCCATTTCACTGCCCTCTTACCTTTTGTTTCTCCGCATTGAGGGAGCTATCCTTTTTGGAATGGAGTGATATGATGCCTACAAAGCTCAAGTAATGTCAGCTAATGACTTTTCTTGTCTTTTGAGTTCAGATAAGCATATTTGGTCCCCGCTGTTTAAAAAAATGAGGGTCACTTAAAAAAAGGGGGGGAATTCATTTTCTTAACCCAAAAGCTAATCAAAATGTTAATCCTGTGCTCTTCCCAATTAAGTTTTCCCAATGATCCTTTCTACTTTTTTTCCAAAAGCTGACAGCACCAATCTCCCCTGACAGTGAAGCATATTATTCTTGTCTACCACTTTCTATCATCTCATTTCATTTTGCCAGAGGAAATATTAATTGATGTATTTGGTGTGCTTTTTAATTGACTCTTGACCACAATGTGTCTTCACCTCATAAGAATCTAATCTTGGCCTACACCACTCTTATATTGTTACATCAAAACCATCACAATGAGACAGAAAAAAATGCAGGACACACATATAGATATTATATTTGAGTGGATACATTAAATGCAATAACTGATTGTAGGTAGGGCGGCCCGGTGATCCAGTGGTTAGCACGTCGGCTTCACAGTGCAGAGGTACCGGGTTCGATTCCAGCTCCGGCCTCTCTGTGTGGAGTTTGCATGTTCTCCCCGGGCTTGCGTGGGGTTTCTCCAGGTGCTCCGGTTTCCTCCCACATTCCAAAGACATGCATGGCAGGCTGATTGAGCACTCTAAATTGTCCCTAGGTGTGAGTGTGAGCGTAGATGGTTGTTCGTCTCTGTGTGCCCTGCGATTGGCTGGCAACCGATTCAGGGTGTCCCCCGCCTTCTGCCCGGAGACAGCTGGGATAGGCTCCAGGACCCGCCGTGACCCCAGTGAGGATCAAGCGGTTCGGAAGATGAATGGATGATTGTAGGTATAGAGTATATCAACCCCCTCCACTAGCGCAACATGAATCCCAAGCGATTGTATCAACTTACAAAGCTGAGGCAAAAACATATTTAATAGGTTATTATTATCATTGGTTGAGGTTTTTGGTGTTTATTTTTTTGGGATTCAAAGGAAACAACTGTTTCCACAAAACAAAACATCTCCTGGGCTAACGTGCATCGTGGCATTCATCCACATTACTAAATGCTGCGAGCAGGAAGATGTGTTTGTTCATGCAGGAAAGCGCTATGATTTTGATTCGTGCAGCAAAGCATATTAACAATGGATGTTATTTATATTTTTATTTTTTACATACTGCGCTTCAGAACTTGATCAGGCGTTTAATATAAATAATGACTTCCTTCCAACTGAGCTGCCATCGTTGGGAGGTTTGCACGATTTTGCTGCAGCAGGGCAACCACAATCATTACTAGATGATGGCCCGCAGCTCACCACAGTGAACCAAGCGGAATATTTTCCCACCGCTAGTTTGAAATGTGTTCCACAGCGAGACATGTCCTTGTAATGGAGAATAGACATCCATAGCTCATTGCAGGACAGAAGGGGCTGACGAAGAGCTTTTTGTCAAAGGGTGATGCATTCACGGCAGCACTCCCACATCCTGTCATATGGAATGGCGTGGACACACCGATTTGTCATTAGATGTGGCAGCTATATTCACACTTGGTGGGTCTCACTGCAGTGATACTTGATTTTACTCTAACAATATTATGGTATTTCAAGGCCAGTGCTTCCAGTGAAATGAAATTCTCTTTGGGGTGGGGAGGGGGGGTGCAAAAGAAGCACTCCGGAATAGGTGACAAAGACAGTGAAGGATGTGAATTCAGTCTTGCCTATCAAGACCATTAGGGGCTGTTTGATTGTTTTTTTTTTTTATGCATTTACTCCGGCAATTTTTGTCACTCCATTTAAAAAAAAAGTATGTGAACAAAAGGACTTCTGGTTTTTATCCACCTCCCTTTCCTCTTCCCCTGTCTGATCACTTCATCCTCCACCCAAACCCATGCTGACTCCCCTGCACTCTTCTCCCCTCCCCGCCTCTCGCTTATGTTCTTTCCCTCCCCCTCTGCAGCGTGTCCCCTAGTTTTCTGGTAGCTGTGTCTCTTTGATAATCCGAGAGTCTTTGAAGACTCCAATTCCACACTGCTTGCCTCCGAGCTATTGCACCTACAGAAAAAACAACTGTGTGTGTGTGTGGTGTGCGTAGATGGGTCTAAAGAGAGGCAAGAGAGCAGTAGAAGGAATGTGGACATGATGGTGGAAGAAGAAGAAAATGTGTATATGTATTTTTTGGCGTAATACCCTCTTGTCTTTATGGGGTTATATGCTTGCCGGATACACTTAAGAGTGCGCTTCTTCATTGTCAACTTTGTTGGTTGAACCAGTTTTTCTGGGGTTTCACCGGTGGCTCCTCATTGAGCCCACCCTCTATAGAGTAAATGCCAGAGCAAGTGAACTCTACACGGTCGAAGTTCTGAGCAACTTTTGTGATCAAATTCAAAGCACACAAAGCAAAACTTTTGGTATTCATTGGGATTTCTTCATAACTTTTCGCTTGTCTGGAAGAATAGTTTCTCACTTTACATCACCGTGGCAATCTGTCAACTTCTCTTGATTTTTCTGGCAGACCGTGGCTTCTTTGCGCTTCCTTTTTTGCTATTTTTTCCTTCTTCGGTTGATCTTATCCATCTTGTCATCCATTTCACTGCCCTCTTACCTTTTGTTTCTCCGCATTGAGGGAGCTATCCTTTTCTGGAATGGAGTGATATGATGCCTACAAAGCTCAAGTAATGTCAGCTAATGACTTTTCTTGTCTTTTGAGTTCAGATAAGCATATTTGGTCCCCGCTGTTTAAAAAAATGAGGGTCACTTAAAAAAAGGGGGGGGAATTCATTTTCTTAACCCAAAAGCTAATCAAAATGTTAATCCTGTGCTCTTCCCAATTAAGTTTTCCCAATGATCCTTTCTACTTTTTTTTCCAAAAGCTGACAGCACCAATCTCCCTGACAGTGAAGCATATTATTCTTGTCTACCACTTTCTATCATCTCATTTCATTTTGCCAGAGGAAATATTAATTGGTGTATTTGGTGTGCTTTTTAATTGACTCTTGACCACAATGTGTCTTCACCTCATAAGAATCTAATCTTGGCCTACACCACTCTTATATTGTTACATCAAAACCATCACAATGAGACAGAAAAAATGCAGGACACACATATAGATATTATATTTGAGTGGATACATTAAATGCAATAACTGATTGTAGGTAGGGCGGCCCGGTGATCCAGTGGTTAGCACGTCGGCTTCACAGTGCAGAGGTACCGGGTTCGATTCCAGCTCCGGCCTCTCTGTGTGGAGTTTGCATGTTCTCCCCGGGCTTGCGTGGGGTTTCTCCAGGTGCTCCGGTTTCCTCCCACATTCCAAAGACATGCATGGCAGGCTGATTGAGCACTCTAAAGTGTCCCTAGGTGTGAGTGTGAGTGTGGATGGTTGTTTGTCTCTGTGTGCCCTGCGATTGGCTGGCAACCGATTCAGGGTGTCCCCCGCCTTCTGCCCGGAGACAGCTGGGATAGGCTCCAGGACCCGCCGTGACCCCAGTGAGGATCAAGCGGTTCGGAAGATGAATGGATGATTGTAGGTATAGAGTATATCAACCCCCTCCACTAGCGCAACATGAATCCCAAGCGATTGTATCAACTTACAAAGCTGAGGCAAAAACATATTTAATAGGTTATTATTATCATTGGTTGAGGTTTTTGGTGTTTATTTTTTTGGGATTCAAAGGAAACAACTGTTTCCACAAAACAAAACATCTCCTGGGCTAACGTGCATCGTGGCATTCATCCACATTACTAAATGCTGCGGGCAGGAAGATGTGTTTGTTCATGCAGGAAAGCGCTATGATTTTGATTCGTGCAGCAAAGCATATTAACAATGGATGTTATTTATATTTTTATTTTTTACATACTGCGCTTCAGAACTTGATCAGGCGTTTAATATAAATAATGACTTCCTTCCAACTGAGCTGCCATCGTTGGGAGGTTTGCACGATTTTGCTGCAGCAGGGCAACCACAATCATTACTATATGATGGCCCGCAGCTCACCACAGTGAACCAAGCGGAATATTTTCCCACCGCTAGTTTGAAATGTGTTCCACAGCGAGACATGTCCTTGTAATGGAGAATAGACATCCATAGCTCATTGCAGGACAGAAGGGGCTGACGAAGAGCTTTTTGTCAAAGGGTGATGCATTCACGGCAGCACTCCCACATCCTGTCATATGGAATGGCGTGGACACACCGATTTGTCATTAGATCTGGCAGCTATATTCACACTTGGTGGGTCTCACTGCAGTGATACTTGATTTTACTCTAACAATATTATGGTATTTCAAGGCCAGTGCTTCCAGTGAAATGAAATTCTCTTTGGGGTGGGGAGGGGGTGCAAAAGAAGCACTCCGGAATAGGTGACAAAGACAGTGAAGGATGTGAATTCAGTCTTGCCTATCAAGACCATTAGGGGCTGTTTGATTGTTTTTTTTTTTATGCATTTACTCCGGCAATTTTTGTCACTCCATTTAAAAAAAAGTATGTGAACAAAAGGACTTCTGGTTTTTATCCACCTCCTTTCCTCTTCCCTGTCTGATCACTTCATCCTCCACCCAAACCCATGCTGACTCCCTGCACTCTTCTCCCCTCCCCGCCTCTCGCTTATGTTCTTTCCCTCCCCTCTGCAGCGTGTCCCCTAGTTTTCTGGTAGCTGTGTCTCTTTGATAATCCGAGAGTCTTTGAAGACTCCAATTCCACACTGCTTGCCTCCGAGCTATTGCACCTACAAAAAAAACAACTGTGTGTGTGTGTGGTGTGCGTAGATGGGTCTAAAGAGAGGCAAGAGAGCAGTAGAAGGAATGTGGACATGATGGTGGAAGAAGAAGAAAATGTGTATATGTATTTTTTGGCGTAATACCCTCTTGTCTTTATGGGGTTATATGCTTGCCGGATACACTTAAGAGTGCGCTTCTTCATTGTCAACTTTGTTGGTTGAACCAGTTTTTCTGGGGTTTCACCGGTGGCTCCTCATTGAGCCCACCCTCTATAGAGTAAATGCCAGAGCAAGTGAACTCCATATGAACGTCGGTATTTTTTTTACCGGTGTCTACAAACACTGCTCTACCCATTCTAATGGTATTATGGCTTTTCCAGAAATTGCTTTCTGTAGTCCTGGACAGATTATCGTAATAGGGTGAAATTCATACCATATTTCCGACACTCTTAAGTTTCACTTCTTATCCATTTTCCCTCAAAAGCCTCCTTCTACCTTTTAGTTTCTCTGCGGCTCGATGGCTATTTTCACCATTGTTTCAGTCTCAATCTGAGGTCCCTCTTCTTCTGTCTTCATCTGTAGCCCTCCCCGTTTGACTCCATCATGCCGCTTGACTTTGGCAGAGGAGCCTGCCACTGGGATTTTGAAGAAATTGAATTGAATTATGAAGGAATTTCTCTGCAGTACGATTGGCATCACTCCCTCTACGCAATATAACATCATTGTCATATCTCTCAGTGTGGGGCCAATGAAAATAGGCCTTGCACCATTCTTTCTCTCATCCTTTTAAATTGATTTTTTCATATCATGGGGGGCACTGAGACATCAGCCATTTCCTTGAACATGGGCAGGAAAGCCATTTCATAATATCTGTGTGACACATAACTATGATTCACTAGGAAATGGCTGGCTTCCAGCTGCGGAACACATTGCACATACCGCAACTAAAGGTAGATAAACAGGGCCACGTAGGTTTTCTCTATTTTGAAATCTTAAGAGTGTTTAAGCAGAGTATACTACATCACCTTTTGCTGTAAAAAAAAAAATAATAAATAAATAGAAAAGCCTCTTTGTGTTGAGGCTATAGTGCTCAAAATCTTATCCATCCACCTATCTCATTATGTGAAGTCAGAAACATTCGACTGCTGAAGCTCCATTTAATTTTATTTGAAGAAAAGATACGACCCTGAAGTTGTTTCTGCAGAAGTTGTATTTTTTCATTTGTAAATTGCGCTTGCAGAGTTGGTAATTATTCAGCGTTCTCAAACGTTGTGCTTTGAGCAAGTTCTGAAATTGGGTTTTCGGCATACAGAGTATCACCGAGCTCTGCATAACATTTGTTTGCATTCTAATAAGGACAAATGGTCCAAAAACAAAGCATGTCAAAATGTTTTCCGCCTTTTTAACATGGTGAGGACCAAGAACATAGGTAATGAAATCAAATGCAACATGTGACTGTAATTGTCATACAGCAACCCCCCACTCCCATAAGATTTAGGATTTAATCCATCCAATAGATTCCACACCTCTGATTTTTGGCTGTCCAAACTATTGTACTTGGCTTTTGGGCTCCAGGAGCAACACACCTGATTCAGATGATCGGCTCATCAGCCAGCTGTGAAGCAGCATTACAACAATCCTGATTATTTGAATCAGGTGTGTTGCTCCTGGGAGAGCTGGAAAACAGGCAGGAGAGCGCCCCCTGAGGACTAAATTTGGACACCCCTGCTCTAAATTGCCACGAGGTGTGAGTGTGAGCGTGGATGGTTGTTCGTCTGTGTGTGCTCCGCGATTGGCTGTCAACCGGTTAAGGGTTTCCCCCGCCTACTGCCCCGTGACCCTTGTGAGGATAAGTGGATCGGAAAATGGATGGATAGATATTTAACGCTACAGCATCCAAAGCTGGAAGTACTTCTATTGCAATGATGAATGCTGTAAAGAACAGTTTTCCTGACTTTACAGAGTTAATGGAGCCGCTCTTGCGCGTCCTTGGTTGCTGCAGTGGCGTTTGTAGTTGAGGGGAGGTGATCAACAATGTGCACTACCAGATACTTCACCCTGCTGACTTTCCACAGCAGTCCCATCGACATGAGAGATGCAAATGTTTCGTCTCGCTCACCGACCACTCTGCAGAAAGTGAAAAGGTGATGGAGTTGATGAAAAAGCTTTAGGACCTGCATGAGTACCGGCAGCTTAGTGCTGGCAATCAGTGAGGCTTGGCTGAGTGACAGGGCACCTGACGGCAGAGTGGTGTCAGATAGCTCTGGGGCTTTCAAAAGTGAACTGAATAGCTGGTGCAGTGGGAAAAGCGCGGCAGTAGTGGGGACCAATGTCCCACTCGGGACAAGTGGTGAAATTCAGCAGATGCTGCATAGATTCTCTAATCACCAAATGGTATCTTTTAGTGTGGGGGCCAATGTTTTTCGGTCTTTGTATTGACACCGCGTGTGTGCATGTTGCACGTTCACCCATTTAAAATTGTAACAAATCACGGCTTTAAAGTGCAACTCGTATACTCAGTAAAATGTAAAATTACTTCCAAGATTTTTGAGCGGAAAAATTGTCCAAGCTCAATCTGAATTCAAATCTCCGGTGTGGACTAATTTTAGTTTCACTCTTGAATACAATGATGAACGAGTGAACATTTTTGACAGACATTTCACTGTCTGGAGGCATTACTTGAAACATTCCCCATATTTTAAAGGGGAATTTTGTCTCTACAATGCTTTGTATTCTGATTTGACTTAAGCACAAAAATTCACAATTTTTTAACAGCCCCAAGGGGGTGGCCATTTTGCCACTTGCTGTCATCTGCAAATTACATCACAGCGTCTAAGGGCTCGGCTGTGAACATTGCATGACCAAACCCAGAAAATAGGTAAAGTGTGGCGGTCGTTACATGAGCCCTTCGGCACTGCGATGTCATTTTGGGTTGATAGCAAGTGGCAAAACGGCACCCCCCGGAGACGGACGCAAAAAGGTGGCTGTTTCTGTGTCATTAATTTTCCACAAACACAATATTAATCAGAATGCCGGGTTTCAACTCATGGGGGGTGCATGCAACATATATTTGGACTTGCTTCTCCTGTATTGGGTCCCAGAGATAACACCTGCAACACTGTGCAGTCGGAGCATTTATTGCCCAAGATTTGCAGTCCTTTCCTGTAGTCGAAGATGTGTGGTTTGGCCACTTAATGGAAACGCTCGACCCATGTAACAGTTTTGGATTAAGTGTGTCGATTGGTCATGCCTCCCGAGTGGAGCGCAGGCGTGAACATTTGACCCACGCTTAATCCAACTCGTAACGTAATGCTTTTGTTTACAACTTGTATGTTTTAATTGATCATAGGTCGTTGCTACGACTGTATTGTCAAAATACATAGGAGTCGAGAAATAAGAGAGCAGTTTACCATTCAAAAGAGTTATTTTAAAAACGGGACTAAGGTCAGATCACCAATTATTATTCTCTGGTGGTTATGTCTTTGTCTCTTCAATTGGGAGTCGCAATGAACAGCTTGAAGCAAGCACACCTGCCTTATTTCAAGTCTTCGCGACCTGTCAAACTGCTACTCTCATGTTGTGAAATTCGCTGCTGCCATGGCTGCTGAAAGGTCAGAGCTCAAATCATTGCTCACAACACAAGACAAAAAAAAAAAAAAACATCTAGCAGGGCAAAGTCTCATAGCTCCCCCCCAAAAAAACCCTGCATAAATTGGGTCAATCTTAAGTTGAAGTTGAACTGTATTTTGATTTTCCTCACGTTTCAAGTTTTTACATTTTTCAAACAGTTTTTTGCAAGTATTAATAGAGTACAATGAACTGCGATCTAAAGTTGATTCATGCATAGGCGGAACTGTTGGTTGTTAAAAAGAAAAAAGTTTAATGTTTAAAAGCACTGCTGCATAAAGCAGGAAAAGGGCACAAAACGACAAAGGATTAAACAAAACAATATCAGACTATAGGTGCTGGTACCTGTGTGGTGTATTATATGGTAAGCAAACCAGCAATTTATTCATGCCAATGAAAAATGGACCAGTTAAAATCACTTTTTTTAATGTCACTGCATTTTTAATGCAGTGTGCTGGAGTGGACAGGTGCTAGAAAATATCTGACTGCTTGTTAGAACTTGATTTTATGTATAATAATAATAATACATCAAAATGATTTTTGCAGCCAGTATGTTTTTTTGGTGGGGCATTGTGAAAAACAGTATAAATGTGGTTGTGCAAATGAAAAAAATAAAATGCAGAAGGCAGCGGCTACAATTCCTGCCAGCGTGACCTGAAAAAAAAAAAAGGTTTCTAAACGCTGAGTAGGAGGCTGAGCATGATTGGTGTTTATTTTTACTTTCAAATGTGTCCTCGCCCTCTTGTGAAAAGAACATCCTTCTACCTGCTTTAGAATCATAATATGATGTGAGCAATGAGACAATTCAAGCTGCAGGCTAATTGGAGTTATGCATTTTTACTCTCCTACAAGAGTATTGGAACAATGACTTCAATTCCTTTCCATTTGAATTTGCATCAACAATGAAAATGAGTCAAAAGCTCAATATTATTGCTTTGTTTACTTATTTATGAATGTGACAAACAACTTTGATGATACAGTAGCATCATCCAGCCATCCATTTTGTTTGCCACCTATCCTGTTGTGGTGAGCTGAAGCCTAATTCATCTGATTAATGGAGGAAGGTACCTGGTCACCAGTCAATCATGGGGCATATTTTGAAGCAGATAACTTTTCACACTTATATTCACACAGTGGGAAGTGAATACATGCCGTCCAAGCAGAAGTCAGGCAAGTGACCTGATCCAAGACCGCAACGCAGAGTAAAAGTATCAGAACCAGTGGTGGGCAGCACATTTTCGACCTGGGCATTCAGTGGGGACATAAAGGTCCCGTGCCATCAAAATCTATATTTTCACACTTTTCTGCATTACATATGTAGAATGAGAAATTAGTTTGACATGTAGACAGTTTGACGACAGTATGCAATGGTATACCTGTTTGAAATGCAAATGGAGGCAAAACGAGCCGATCAAATTTAGGCGTCATTATTCAAGTGACTGCCCACTTTGTGGTTGCTGCACATCCACTCAGCTCGGGGAAAAATAAATGGCTGAGTAGCAAAGGTAAAGCTTGCATCAGCTGCCATTCTCGGAGGAGCTGAGGAATAAACTGATTCAATTTTATTCTTGGAGAAACTGCCAAGAATTTGGGAACGACAATGTACTGACTCAAAACGCGCAGCATTTCAGCTGCAAGTCGTTACGTTCACATGCGCTACTGCCGAAAATATTCCTTTTCTGGGTTGACACAAGCCACCAAGCAATTATGTTGGCAGACCTATCCTCAATTTGTCCAGTTTTTCTTTAGAAGACCGCCTGAAAATTATCTTTTAATAATGCCCAACATTCGTCCTCCCCCGTCACCCATTGTGCACATCGCAAGTCTATTTAGCTCAACCAGTCAGACAGAAAAACGTCGACATCACGCTCAGCTTTTGTGAACGCCAAGAATGGTCAAATATTTTTGGAGGGGTGGGGGATTGCTGATAATATGTATGGGTCATGGGTCATCATTCCTGATTCTGAAGGCCCTTGGCCGATTACATTGACGTAACACAGAGGAGCTGGAATCTGGACATACATGCTGGAATTGCTCTGGAATGAAAATGAAAAATTATACAATTTCATTCATTCAGTTATAATTGTACGTCAGTGGTTCTGATTGTGTTTAGGCCGGCAGAGAAGGCT
The DNA here is from genome assembly GCA_026261675.1 of Hippocampus mohnikei. Lineage (NCBI taxonomy): Eukaryota > Metazoa > Chordata > Actinopteri > Syngnathiformes > Syngnathidae > Hippocampus > Hippocampus mohnikei. The sequence continues at coordinate 9,195,697 of JAKGUB010000325.1, forward strand.
TTGCAGGTCTTGTTTCACGTCACTGGAAGAGACTTAAAGGAGATTACGTGAATATGGCAAAATTAGTTGCAAATAATTTGCTTGCGTTAACTGTATCAGACATGTGAGTCATTGGCATCACGAAACGTTTGGAATGGGTTCAAAGCATAAATAAATTAGCCTCATTGTTCCAATACTTTTGGGGGAGAGTGTAGTTGTCATCATAATTGTTCCTTCTTTCAGTCTCACAGTCCCACAGCTAGCCACAATGCCCAAACAATCTCTTACGACTCCCTCCAGTCTCCCAGAATCCAATCCTTCTGCTTGTCCCCTCTAGCCAAAGTGTTGTCTTTGTCTGCCTGACCAACTCTCCACTCCTGACCGTCCTCCCCTTCCAATCCTTCTGTCTTGCCACATCCCTGCAGCCCCGAGGCCTGGCAAAGGATTTGCGCTCAGCCTAAAAAGAGAATCTATTCCCCATCTCGCCAGCCTTTCCTAGTTATCATAGCCTGCAAACATGCTGACTCTTTGGATAGGAGCCTTGAGGATAAGTTTAAGTAAGAGCCCATATTTGAACAACTAAATGCTACGTTCACATTTAAATAGTCACTGAGCCGTAGCATCATATTAAGAATGCGCCACTGAAATCGAAAGCATATTGCTGGGTCAGCTGCATGGGATCTTTGATTAAATATCACCCCAAAAAAAATAAAAAAATGTCATAGGGCATTTTGAGAGAATTGTGGTATGTTATTGGAATATTGGTCGGGTGATTCTTCTGGAAGAGATTTACTTCTGAAAATAAATACCTTTTTAAATCGATTTCCCCTAAGCACCAACAAGGGATTTTGTTAGAAGTTATTGCTCTTCGACTGTACTCCGCTTAAAGGACCCGTTTAATTGAAGGAATACACATGGTTTATTCTTATCAGTCCATATGAACCCCTGCTTCCTTTTTTGACGTTCCACCACGCATACAAATCATAAGGACTGTAAGGAGCCATTGTTTGGTCAAGTGTCCTTCCCTTCTATTTGGAAGCCCACCTTTATTTCCATGAAACGGAGTCTTATATTGCGTACTGTGTTTGATGTATGTAAGTAGCAGCCTTCTACTTGCAGGGAAAAAAAAACATGATGTACACTAAAACTCGAATAAAATGACGAGATGCAGCTGTAGGACACAGAAAAAAAAGAAGAGCGGTTGAGATACTCAGAGATGAACAGAAAACATTTTGAAGCCCTTTAACTATATTATTGGCACAGTTCACGTAGCACTTACCGACACTCTAAAAGCATTTTCTCCATATCTGGCACGTACGCATTAAAAAGGATGATGATTTGCGTGATTTCCAGCAGGGATTTTGTTTGCCAGAAAAGTGGTTTACGCGGTGGAAAGCAGAGAGCCGTAGTATCGATCCAGGCTGACGGGTCTGGTCGAGGCAGACCTGTTCTGCTGTCTCAGTGCTTTCCTGACTTGAGCAAGAGATGCATGTGTGTGGGGGGGGAGTCTGATTACATGCGCAGCATACAGAGTCGTCTTTCTGTTGTCGATCGGCGGTAAGTCGTCATTAGTAATCTGATCTTTAGAAGAAAGAATTTAATGGTCCCCTAACTGTATTTACAATCCATTCAATTTGATAAAGGGTGTGATCTGGAATGAATTAGTATTTGCTGCCCCGTTCCTCCCCGAGCCATTGATTTCAAGATTCCATCGGCACTCTCATTCATGCATTTGGTCTTTTATTCTTTCATCAAATCTCATCAGCATGTAACGAGGAAATAGTGACTGTCACAAAGTATAATTGCGATGCTCCTTTTTATTCTACCCCCAGGCCCCAGCGTAGAGACCTTAAGGATTAATTTTCCGCTAAATCACAGTCATATTTCCTTCCTTTTCTGCTTTGTTGAACTTCAAAATCTGTGGAAAAGTATGCTAATATGTGGATTTAGGGGTGGTTTGTGGGTTGAACATTGGCATTTGAATATTTTTTGAAGCAAGATCTATGTAAGATATGCAAACAACAACACATGGATGTTGCACCGTGTTACGAGAACTGGTGCTGTTTTGAGTAGAACCAATTAGCTGTACAAGAAATCAATAATGACTAAATAATAAGATCGAAAACATTACAAGAATAAAGGAAGGATAAATCATTCATTTCATTCGGCAGACTGAAATCACTTGGTTTTGGGAAGTGTGGTTCTGTCTCGAGTAACTGCAGAATGCAACTTTCATTACCATGACAATTAGGGGTGAGCGGGGTGGTTGGGCAGGGAGTGCGAAGAAGTGATAGCTAAACGGTGTTGCTAACAGCGAATTTGAAACCGACAAACTTCTTTGACATCTTCAGCAACTATTTTCCCATTGCATCATTTAGCAACAGACGTACCCCCCTTTTCAGGTGTTATTGGGGACTTCGGGAGACTCTGAGACTCCTTGCACTCATCAGCACCCAGTCGGCAAATTAATCATGCTTCTGTGAAGCCACCACTTTGTAATTAAACCATAACTCCTCCCATACAGATAGCCCTCCCCCCATAAAATTTGGATTCAGTATTCACTCGTGGATGCGCCTCTTCATCAGCCGGTGAATTCCACTTTGTCAATTCGTGTGCGGCTCTGCGCACTGGCAAACACAAATATCCCCCCTTCATGCTTTGACAACTTAGCCTAATATATGTGAATGTGCCGGCTATCCGATGCTAATACTGTCTCTCTGCTAACTCTGCTTTGTTTCTGCCATGACATGATCATGCTTACATATATGGTAGTTTCCATTTACTAATGTACGCTTCTTGCAATGATCTCAATATCTACTGCTGTTTATACACGATAACAAACCACATCATCAAGCATAATTCCCTCGAGAGAGTAACGTTCAGCAATATTCCCAAATACATCATGTGGTCAATGATTATTGCGACACACTCCTTCAGTTTGCCAAATGAAGTAATCAATCACTTGTTGAGAAAGACCGCTTAGTTTCAACCTAAAAAAACTCTTGCAGAAAGTCGAATAATATGAGTTGTTACAGCCACCAAGGGTACAACAACTTGATATTGTGTTCTGTTTGCAATTCCTGTAGGTGCAATGGCGAGGTATACCAATACTTTTTTCTATATGCTCTTTTTCATCTGTAAGTGCAAGCGTACAACCTGTTGTGTCTCTCGGTGGAGGACACAAACAAAAGGATAAGCGTAGCTGTTTAAAAACAAATAAATAAATCACGCATCTACTGTATGTCTCTGTTTTGTAGCATCCCCATCGGCGAGTGACCTTCTCCACCAACAACCCTGTGCAGGACCTGCAGGATGCCTCCCAGCACAGTTACTATGACAGCGGTTTGGAAGAATCAGAGACACCCAGCAGCAAGTCATCGTCTGGCCCACGCATCGGACCTTTGACCCTGCCTGAAGACCACTATGAGAGAACAACTCCAGATGGCAGTATTGGAGAGAGCGAACACCCTGAAAACGGTACATTGATAATTCATTCTTGTCCCTATTAATATGTATTTAAATGCAAATGGGTCCATTTGGGGTTTTGCTGGGGCATGTTTTGGAGACATTTGGGTGAGGTTAGTTTTTTTTGCTGCCTGGATATTCCAAGGGTTGAAATGTTGTGGCACCGTCGATGTTAAGTTAGCATGTTAGTTGAAACTCTCCGTGATTCTTTCATTTTTTTTTTTTAGCTGTTTTGTTGACCATTTTTGAACAGACGTAGTATTAAAATTGGACTTAGTCAGGTCTCTCTCCCCTTCATCAGGCCACCTGTCTGGCATTTTATATAATAACCCTGCTTCACAATAGTGCTAATTAAAAAGCCAAATCATAGAGCATTTGTTCTCGAAATCAATTCACCATGACATCTGTGCAGATGATACTGTTCTCATAATCAACAGACTCTTGCTTCTTGGACCCCAAATCCATATTTGGTGCCCAAAGAGAAAATTTGTTCAGCATCTGTCGTTGTTAAAAGATAGTCATAGTCAAAGCTTTAACTGCCATTTTATGAATTGACTGTCTTTAAAAAAAAAAAAAAAAAGAAAAACAAAACATGGCCTTGCATGACTCTCCACAGCAGGCATTTTTTATGCGGTTGTGTCACACCAGACCACAGACAATTTTTCATTCCATTTTTATTTGTGGTAATGTATAGTTCCACTTTAAAATTACAGTGCAGTCACTTCGAGTGACGGGAGATAGATGGCAATTTGAATTCCATACAAGACCAATTACTTTTTTTCCCTTTAATACAAAAAGACACATGGCAATATTTAACAATGTTAATATGTTGAGATCATAAGATATTGATCACATTTGGCATGACACCGTTTTTATGAAAATGTAAAAGGCTAAACCTCCAATGGCACACTTGAACTTTATTTCGACTTTTCAGACGAGGTACCGTTACTGCCAAAACAATGAAAGAAGTAATGAATACACAAATAAATAAGACGAATGAATATTCAATTAATGTGAATTAATTAAACAAAATAGGTCCAAATGAAGCATGCTTTTTGTGAAAATTATTATTTATCAAGACAAATGCCCTGACAAAATAAATTATACTTAAATTATCGATAATTAACTCTAAATTAAACTTAAACTTGTGTCACTGTGAATAACCGAAAGGCAAATTCCAACATTATTTACTGTAAATATATACTTTATATATGTATCTGTATGTATGTCTGTTGTTTGGAACATTACCGTAACTAATTCAGCCCAAGAATGCCACTAAATTAGAAAACATCTCAATAAAGTAACAATTTGTTCTTATTACATCTTCCATATGATCTGTTTTTCTCTAACTTCTTATTTTCATTTCTATTTTTGCTCCTGTTTTGCCCATCTGCAGAATGCAGGTTTTAGTCAGACAGGGCCCTCTTTGTTGTCAGCAGCAGGAGAGCCCGACTGTGAATGGAGATGGAGCCGTTACAGAATGAAAAGATGGCACAAGATGTGTGAGATGTTAGATTGTGACAGGAAGTGGGGACTAAGAGTCTCTGACATGCAAACCCATCGGGCATGCACATAGGACAGGGGGGATGTTATGATGAGCCGCTAACCAAGGATAGACCCAATTAAAAAGTGATTCCCACTTCAGGGAGATAACCCAGAGCCCAGATAAAAGGAAGGTTTAGACAGAAAAATCAAAAGAGACAGCTGAAATTCTCCCCAGCTCCACCTGAATAGTGACATGAAGTTCTTTTTAAGCGTTTGAGTGGCAGGGTGACAGGCTGCACTGGTTCAGGGTTGTGTTCATCACAGTGGAGATGACTGGCAGGCATAAAATGAGGCGGGGAGCATGATGTGTCACTCTATTAAAGTAAAATCAAATGCAATACTCAAACTCTCCCCCTTTGCATCTCTGAGCCCGACGAATATTGACAGGTATGTCGATTCCGTCATACAAGTGGAACTTTAACAGTAGCTCACCTATTTATGAAGAGTGCCTTTGCCGTGAAAGAATCATATGCAATGCAAATGTGTGACATCAGTCAAAGCTAAAATTTTAGATCTTGGAATTGTGTCTAATATTCACTCAAAAAATCTGCAAGGGTCTGTTTTAACCCCCCTGAATTTTGTGTCCCGATGATCCGAGGAGCAAAGTCGCCACACATTTATGCCCCTGGTAGGGTCACCGGGGCAGACGGGTCCATTGGGAGAGGCCTGTTTGCAGAACACCCTTTGAAGAAAACCGTAAATGGATTGTGTCTTTACTTGTGTGGACGCAGGTCACCAGAGCCTTCCTCTGGGTCGCCTCCCTTCGCCTACTTAGGTGAGCAATGTTTGGGAGGAATGCCGACTGCTGATCTGAACCTGGCAAGTGCTTTTATTGCTGGACTTCTGTGCTGATCATGGATTGTCCATCATACAATACCATGTTCAAGCATAAGAATGTCTATATGTGCAGCCGTCAGCAGGAAATGCAAAGCCGCAGTTTGATGTGGTCGTGCCATTGAACTTGGGGTTGTACGTCTTAGACATTGAGGCAAAGAAAGGGGTGGACCTGTCAATTGATCACCACCTTGGTTGAGTGTTGGTGCCAATGGTCGGGGAGGATGTCGGTCAGGCCTGCCAGACCCTAACGTATTGTGAAGGTCTGCCGGGAATGTCTGTTCGATTCCCCTGTCACAATGAATTCCAACTCTCACTTCCAACAGAACCACATCCCAGGGGAAGCAGGGGACACTCAGTCTGAGTGGGCCATGTTTCGTGCCTCCATTGTTGAGAAAGCCAACCTGAGCTATAAGTTCAAGGTGGTTTGTGCCTATCGTGGTGGTAATCCATGAACCTGTTTGTAGACACCGATAGTGAGGGATGTTCTGAAGCTTAAAATGTAGTCCTATCTGGCTTTTTGGCCTGTGGGACTCTGGAAGCAGCTGATAGGAATCGGCGGGTCAAGAGCAATGAGGCTTCAGCAGTCGCTGACACAAAATACTCAGGCTGGAAGTTCAGTGAGGCCAACACTGGCTCAGGGACTCTGGGCCATCATACTGTGTCTCAGAAGAGTGTGCGCGTGCGCTGGTGTGTGTGATATACTATATATATATATATATATATATATATATAAAACATATACAGCATATGTTTACGTACATTTATATGCATGTATATTCTGTGTATATTATAAGCTAAATATTAGCTGTGGATTTGCATTTGTACTGTTTAAGTTCTAGTTTAACTTGGCTCGATGTTGGCATTAGACATGCTAATAGATTCTGACTTTGGTGGGAGCGGTGTGGTGCAAAGATGAGCGTAGAAGCCAATCGTAAGAGGCAGTTGAGGCAGGAGGTATTTTATCATATTTGAAGTGCAACCTTCTTTGATATTTAATGACATGTTGAAGTTCAACAAAGTGCAGCCACACTTTGCACGCAGCCGAGATGGCCCGGCTAACGCCGCGAAGAGTGATCGCCGCCAATGCGCAGTCCCAGCTAAACGGTACAGCTGGGGAGATCCGCGTAAAGGGCACGGCGCATTTTCAGAGTGGATGCCGCGGCGCCCAGCAGGAGGGAAGGGGAGCGGCCCATGGCGACAGGCTCTGTAAATGTATAACTCCGCTGACCGACTTTGGCCGAGTGGCTGTGCACCTTGCCGTGGCTTAGGCGGCGGCGAACACACATTTCCTTTTGGTCACTGGCATGTGAAGACATTTCCGCTTTGTAGGTTTTTTTTCGCCCACTATCCTGGGTGATAGCATTCAAGTATTTAGTCATATAAGAGATCATTTTAGATACAATCATAAATCGTATTACTTCGTAAATAGGCAGTGGTTATTTTGCGATGACTGGCAAGTCTTCTGCTAGCGTAATTTTGCCGTGAACAGCTCTGATTGGTCAATCGCCAGAGTGAGGATTCGGAGCCTGCTGTGAATCGGCTCTTTTACTGCGTATACAGTAGCTTGGTTGTGAAGAGCCTTTTGTCTGCCGGGAAAAAAATAAAAAATAGTAACATCCACAGATGGAGGAATTTTGATATGGACGCTTGCCTCGCGTGCGGTCTCACTGTCACTTCCTCCATGCGGACTCATTGCCATGTGGGATACCAAGTAGGGTGAGATTAAATGGCATGAATCCTATTTGAATGATAATGAGGTTCTTTAGAAATGCTGTCTGATTTTCCAGCCTCAGATCTCTCAGAGGATGCATGTAGCGTCAAATGTTTTTTTCTTTTTGAACTCCTGTCAGGGATTTTCTTCTGCTTTTAATGACTACTATACTCATATCATGCAGGGATCAACCTTTTCAGCCTTTATTGCCCCTTCCTGGCAACAATCTGTGATGTGTTTATATGAGAATAATGAGCAAAATATGTAAGCATGGAGATGAAGAGTTCTGGAGGAAGAATGTCACCTTAATGGGGCTTTTTGGCCTGTGCGTCACAGTTTGGGTCCCTGCCTGGTGCCATAATCTGACACTAATGCACAGATGCAGGTGTCCTCGTCCAGGTGTCATGTCGTTTTTCTAGCTAATACTAGAGTGGGCTACGCCTGTCCGGACCAACCGCTGGATCTGCTACCAGAAATGAAAAGCCATCTGATTTTTTTTTTTTTTTGGTAAGCGGCGTCTACGGGAAACAAGCCCCATCAAGTGGTCCCCTGTGGCAAGTTGTCTTGAGTAATACGCCTATAATTCTGACATCATACTAGCATGTGCATTGTGCTACTGCTGTTTGTTGCCGCCCGCTTGTTTGTAATTTTACTGCCGAGCAAATAGGTCACTGGAAGAGCCTAACTGGAGCAGAATTAAACTTTCTAACCTGGATTACGCTTTGACACCACAGACAGACAATGTTTTATCAACACCCTATTGTGCCAGGGGCCTTTAAGAAACATTGCATCTGGGTCCGAATTGGAAACATTGATGTGTGAAGTCATCACTATAGACATAAATGTATACATATATATTAAAAGAAATGTAAAAAGATCTTGCTTGGATGATCACAAACAGTTCTCCTACACACTAAAAATTTGGTGCTGACTGTAGATAACCGTAATTATCATATGACACCAGGAAGGCCAATCCTCTGAATGGGGTAATATGAGACACAGACTATTAACTGAAGCAAATTATAAAATTGGTCTGATTTTAAATATGAGCTGACACCTAATAGAGCAGTGGAGATTGCAGCCACATGTGAACTTTAGAAAGAACCGGAATAGAATACTCATTATCTCAATAAATCTACCCCCTCCAATTTCATTTCAGCTTCTTTTTCGCGTTAAAGTGATTTCTCTGTAGTTTCATCATTCTGTCCTGCTGATGTGAATAACAACGGTGGTGATCTGTTTTTCAATGAAAATTTTATATCTATATTTTTTACTTTGATTCTATCAAGGACATTTTTCTGAAAACGCTGATAAAATATGTGCAGTACATGAATGCATTTTTTTCCACAAATTTCTGAAATGCCCTTTTGCAGTAGTTCAAGCACCTTGACTTAAATTATGATGTACTGCACACAGTATTTTACCAACACATGAATGACATTGGTCAAATGATAAAACCCCTGATTAGTTTCCTGAATAACTTGAAAAAAAATACAGCAGACATGAGGCTCCATGTGGTTTTAACACCACCGTCATGCTCAAATTTTCTGGGTTTTGCACTGAGCTAACAACATGAGTGAGTGGTGCCTTAGTCAGTATCCCCGAGCTTTGCACGTCCTCGTCAGCGGCGGTTCATCAATAGACGGTGCCCAACGGCGGAGTTGAGTCACTTTAGAAGGGGCAAAAATTAAACAATGAAAATGAAATATTACGATGAAAAATCATTGTATTTGGATTTCTGTGTGTTGTCTTTTTTAGATGAGCAGGATACATTTTTTGCAGTTATTTTGCTGACTGAAATTAAATTCTCTCTGGGGTCTCACACGATGTACTTCCGGTTTGGATTGTCATCTCTCACCACATACAAGAACGTGGGATTCAAAATCCAGTACCATACACATGTATTGATGCAGCATTCATGATTACATATAGCATGAAAGACAATTTTACAAATTCTTGCTGGGAAACTCTGTGATTAAAACAGTGGTTGCTATGAGCCCTATTTTCGTGCTCAGCACAAGTCTAGCGCAAAGCACAGTGTAACTGTGAACATGGGCGGAATTTTTTTATTTTGGTATTTTTGTAGAGGTGCATTTGCACTGTTGTGGGAATGAACATAGCCAGCTTGCTTTCAGGCCAATGGACGCAGCTCCTCCCATTCCTTATAAATTCAGCGCAAGCGAGACGCACAGTCTTTGACTTGACGGAAACACAAACGGACTCGCCGTAGTCCAAGAAGGAGATCCAAAGTACATTCACGGTCTACGGTGTACATATGTCACCCACCTGCACACTGTGCCAGTGCCCAGGGGGGTGTTTTAAAAACATGTAATAAAGATGATATGAACACTAATGCATTCAACAAATTGATTCTTCAATGATTCAGAGGGCTTCAGTGCACGCTCTTGTCTGATTTATGAATGAAATGATGACATTCAGCACACAGGACGCAGAATCTGTTTGCCTGCACCTCGATTAAATTCACCATAACCCTTCACTATAACTTAGACTGCTTTGAGCTGGTCCAAAGTCTCGTCTAATTTCAGTCACCAAATTGTCAGGTGCGCTGGGGGCCTGTAAAAAAAAAAATTTAAAAATGAAAATGCCCTCGGTGTGCAGGAACATCCAGCATGGCGCAGCGTGGTCTGCCAAATTGACTGCCTGAGGAGGGGTCTTGGTTAAGTGTCACCGCATCTGTGATTTGCGGATGAGGTTCGAGTGCTATGCATCTTGGAGGCAATGCTAGTGAGGGGGGCAGACCCACTTCAACCTCAGTTTGTCAAGCGGTTCAGGCAGGCATCAGAGAAAAGCCCCAAGGGGTCATCCCGCCGCGCTGCGTTGTTGGCTACCAAGAGCTGCTGAAACTCCCTCTCACTAGTGTTCTGACCCTTAATGATGGATAAAACCCGAGGGACTGGATTCACACTGTATTGCTCTGACATGAATTCCCTGATTTTCAAGTGAGCTACAGAAGAGTGGAATCTCTTCAGTCAATTGAGGATATTGCCACATTCACCGCAGTTCACCGTCCAAACGCAATCAGGACTGTACACACCGTCATAAGTAATGTCACCGCAGTATGGTTATGTTCATTTTCCTCCGAGATGAAAATAACCTTCCTGCGAAAGGATCGATTCCTAATTTACTGTACACTGTTCATAAATCTATATCCAACATGCCTTCAGCAATATGACATGAGTTTGACCCCCATAGCCTCGGTGCTAGTCATGCATGTTTTGTATCCAGGGCGCCTTAACTTTTATTTCCATTGTGCGGCGAAAACAAAATGCGACAATTCTCTTTTGAATAGTGTCAAATCTCACAAATCCCTTTGCCGTCGTTTGGAACTCGTTTCCTTCAGAGCACACTTTTTCGCTTGAGTTGTCCCTGAAGAGCTCTTGTTCTTCAAATATCCTGACAGAAATTTTCTATAATGAAACTTTCTTCCCAAGCCAGCTTTCTACTGACTGTCTGCTTTAATTAGGCAGTCGACTCCATACCACTGGAATATCGTCACTGATTTGTGAGGGTTTCTGTCAGACTCTTGTAGCTCTTGCAATTCATCGGCGAAAACCAGGGGTCTATTGCACTTGAAGCAATATATTGCAAGGCATCTACACTTGTCACTCATCTTGATGAGCTATTTTCTTTGAAACTGTGTCTGGCAGGAAAATGAGGTAGCCATCATACACAGACACTGAAGAACAGATGGCAGGTACAGCCATAAAAAAGACTGATGTTTACTCATGTGCCTTTGTTTCATAGATTTTTTTGGGAGGGGTGTGGGGGTGTACTTCTTAATTTTCTTAATGCATATATTCATTTGAATATACTAATCTCCCAGATGTGTAGATGTATTCAAATACCAACAACGACATTATTCGTATATAAAAAATATCTACAACATTGAAATGACACGATTATGGGCAAGCGCAGACTCATACAGTGTGCATGACCAAATGTCTGCCTATATTTATTAATGTTTTATTTTCGTCCCAGCAAAAGCATTGCTGCATTTCTGTCGCTTAATATTGGGACAAAAGTGCAGGTGTTATAATTTGGTCAATCCCTCAAATTGTTTTTTTCCTCAAAATATTTTTTAAAACGTATTCATTGATGGCGGTTTAAAGGAGGTGAGGACTCTGATTCACGATACTACCGTGCAGTGCGCGCAGCTGTGGTGAATATTGTGGCTCCCACTGATGCTCATATTGCTGAAAAATTGTCCATCCGGCCATCCATCATCCATACATCCATACATTCATCCATCGGGGAGCATTCCAAGGTGGAATCATTGGTTTGGTACCATATAAACTAAAAAAAATCCAAAACAAGACTCAGTGAAGGCATTCTCCAAATCCTCAAAGCACATGCAGACTGGTTTTACAAACTCCCATGTAGGTCTGGTGTACGATGCAATTCAATTCTTGTGATGACACCTTGCTTGCCTCGAACCGTTTTCTGAGAGAAACAATCAATGAGGATTGGCTGAGTTGAGATTGTGTTTTTTTGCCCTTTCAATTGGACTTTCATATGTGTTATGTCGGAACTCTGATATACACAAGGCATGGGCCTGTATTAGATTCTGACTATAACACTTTCTCCGACTTGTATTCCATTCAAACGACTCTGTAGCTTGCTCGATCCTACGATGTCTCATACTGTTGCGATCAAGGATAGAATTAACCAAAGGATGCACAACGATCAATATGGGAGGGGGGGGCAAACGGTTCATGGAAGACATGTCAACACGATCGATGATTGAATGATAGGCAGAGCTGGGAATAGCTTTTTTTTCCCGTAGAATCCTAGAAGGGAAATTTTTGTCAGCATATCTGCTGACATTGATTTCTTTATTTCTGTTTTTATGTCAATGACAAATGTGCATGCGTGTGTGTTACATGCAAGCACTATGTGGGAGGAAATTAACATTACCCCATTGCAACTTCAGTCGAAAAATCTACTTCTGTATACCGTAGGTAGAACGTTTTCTTCAAAGGGGGAAAAAAAAACATTTGCAGTAGGCCGAAATATTTGGAGTTACTTGACTGTTGCACATTAAGGCATCATGGATTCACTGGGGCCTTAAGGTGATGCCACAATGGCACACGGGTCAATAGAGTGAAAACATAAAACGTCTGAAACCTTCAAATGCTTCAGAGGCTGAGACCATTAAAGAAACACTGCAAGAAAAAAAAAAATCATCGGGGAGAGATAGGAATAGACGCTCTTCGTCTCTCCAAGTAAATGTCACATTCATCAGCAAAGGTTCGGGTGATTAAACACTCCGTTGAACAATCACGGCAATATTTCGCAGGAATAAACCGCTCAAAAAGTATGTTTTTGGTTTTATTCAGCTGCAGCTTGCGGTCCAACATCAGTGCTGTCAAAAGGCCCAAAAAAACAAGCCGTGTTTTGCGCAAGCAATCTGTACGGGGGTGCAGGTGGCAAAATAATTATGTAAAATTATATTCACATTTTAACCAACAGAAGTAGTATAATTGAGATTTTCCCACAGTGTATATGGCATACAAATGTTTTTATTTTACATTTAGCCTACTCCAGGTAAGATCAAATGCCTTTTATGATTTCTTTCTATGCCGATTCTCAATGTTTTATGATATATAATGACATTTATGAGAGCTACTCAACATTATCAAATGATTAACTGCCACATCTCGTCAAGAGGAAGCAGAGAGAGCATATGAAAGTGTACTTATATACTTTACAAAAAATGCGGCGAATATTTCTTGGTCCTTATTTTAGTTTTTTTAATTCATTAACATCGACATGGCTACCTGTTTCTTCAGACCTCAACATGACTGTAATTGCCACACTGCAAAAAATGAAGTATAGCTATTTCCACCAACATTTTTAAGCAACTTCAATTTTGTTCATGATCATTACATAGTTGAGATGAATCAAATTGTACAATTTCAACATTTCTAAGTGTTGTTTTTCTTTTATTGATCAAGTTTAAATTTGGCTTCAGTTTAATCATGCTTCATTCAAATACTGAATAACTTCCTGGCTGTGCTCACATTTTCCAAGTGACTTGCCCAAAACTGGTGTTGCCCAACACATCACATATCACCTCCTCAATTGGAGTAGCCAGTGCATAGCGTGATCTGTCAGAAGGTGATAAGACTGTCAAACGCAACCACTCACAAAGCAGTCTTCAAAAATAAGGTCTTCTTAGGCAAAATTGTGCATGTCGGTAGAACTGACAGAAGTTGTCCCGTCACTCGGCGAACCATCCACAGCAGCTCTTCCTGACATGCCGCTGGCCGCCATGTCCGCTCATCAGGCGCTTGTCAGCATGTGGCCTTACCTGCGAACACTTCAAACTTCCATCCATGAAGTGAAGGCGAACAATCCCTTTTATCAATCCCTGATGAGGAGCTACTCTAGATGGAGTCAGAGTCCACAAGTTACCGCCATTAAATTAGCTACCGGTAATTTTCAAAGTGGTATTTCATCCCAATTTGCACTGTCGGTCAACACCAACAATTTCAAAACTCAAACTATGCAGACCGGCAGTTGTCCGAATGAATCCAGAAACCATCTCGATGGAATCAGAAATGAAGCATTCCCAAAACATTCTTTAAAAAATTGAATTAACATTAATTTGGGACATCGAGTGAAGTTTACTTAACTGATCATTATCTGTCATTTGCCTCTTCTTCCTCCTAATCTATCTATCTATATAAAATAAAACATTTTGAAGTTTTCAAAAACAGCAGTTAGGGATGAAGAAGATGGAAAAGAAAAGCATATATATATATATATATATATATATATATGGGTATCGTAATTTAAAAATAGACTCTACCTGGAAAAGCTGTCAAAGGCAGATGAGGTACACAAAGCATGTTTTTGAATAAATGCACATATTATTTGCAGTGTAACAGGACAGCATTATAACACATGGCTGATTGACTTTCAAGTTGAGGCGACAATCTCTTTGACCGAAAATATTCTAATCATGTATGCAAGACGAACAAGTACAAGTGTCAGGTTACTAACTCCATCTTGCTTTTTTTTGGTTGCATTATTCTGCAAGGAGAATGTGGATGTCAAAACTGTGTTGTGTGCTTGCAGTGCTCGTGTCTCGCTTCTCTTAAAAAAATGCACCCCTCAGGAGAACAAAAAGGCTGTTTTTGGTTCCTTCGGCTTGTCGTGAGAAACTGCTCTGAGCACTTGTATTTGTACAAAAAAAAAAAAAGAAAAGCTTGACATGTCACAGCTAAAGATATACAAAACCCCAGTTTCATGTTGTTTTTCTTCCAAATATGACAAACGCAGTATGCATTCACAGCCAGTTATAGTGACAGCCAGAACCAGGCGCTAATGTCTGCTGAGATGTGGAGGATTTTTCTTCTTGGAATTTTTTAGCCATTTACCACATAAACTGTTTGCAGGGACCACAAACACAGCCATTAATATCACCCACACACTCCCAAACGATAGTGGCTGTTATCCCTCTATGAGCTGTGGCTCTCATATTTTTTCCACCATCGATCATAGCAGCGTGCCGCACGCACTAGAAAGCAGCCGGTGGGGAGACGCAGCATTTGCAATCAAACGGAGAGCAGCAGTGTGAAATCTCAGGAAGAAGCAGCTTCCCCACCACCACCTCCCAATGCCTTTGGGCAGGGGATCAGACGATGAGGAAGCCTGCCTCAGACACTCAACACCTCCCACTGGCACCCTGATGCAAGCAGCATGCAAACCCACCCTTCACATGTGTCTGTCAGCCAGGGGGGTGGGAATACGGTGGTGGGGTTAAACTGTGCGAATACCCCTACCCCTGTGACTACGATGCGGGGTGCATGTTATGCCACTGCATCCGAGGTGCGTTTGGGAGTTTTGCGAAGGTCCATCCTGAGTTGGTGACGTGGTGGCGGGTATGGAGGAATGTGAAGAAAAAGCATTTTTTTTGGTTTTTTTTTGTGATGCATGATCTCACATCGCACACGAGACACATAGAGCATAAATGGAGAATACTGCAGGTACATTTGCTTCTAATGCTGGGGACAGGACATTATTTTTGGTGCATGCAAATTGGAAGAAATACAACTCCTCGTTAAAGTCAAATCAGCCAGCCAATTCCACTTGCAAAACAGAGCTGCAATTATTTCCCATCATCATTTCTCTTAAATGCGCCTTCCATTAAATAATTCAGGAAGCGACGCGCTAGCCACAACATTAGGTACATGCACGATCTAATGAGATTCATTACAAAGTCGGGATCAAAATTACAGTCCCACTGTGGAGAAGTAAATTGCAACTAGTTGTTCAGAGATGCCAACCGGCTTTCTGACTTCTCTCAACGTGCCTTATTTTGTTGTGACATTTTTCATTCGAAGGCAGAAAGAAAAATATAAACCAAGAATGTGCCTAGCCCTGTTCAATTAGAGAAATGGAGTCAAATGTCACTAGTGGTTAAATTGAATAGGTTGAAAAGAGTCATGTGATAGCACCCGAAGAGTAAAACCGCTCTGACGAACCAAAGCAAATACTGTGCCTTGCACAAGCAATAATATATTGATTAAAAAAATACAAAGTGCTATTTGTTGCATTAAAACTATTCTGACTAGCACAATTTATTCAAAAAGTAACTTCCGTAAAAGTAACTGGGTAAATGTAGCTCGTTTACAACCCATCTGTATTATTGAAAAAGAAAGCTAACAATCAACAAAATAACATCCATCAATCCATTTTCTAATCCGCTTCCCCATGCAAGGGCCGCGGGCATGCTGGAGCCGATCCGGGCTGTCTTCAGGCAGTAGGCGGGGGACTCCGTGAACTGGTTGCCAGCCAATCACAGAGCACACATAGGACACACAAACAACCATCCACAGTCACAATCACACAGAGGGACAACTTAGTTGTGTGCCATTAACCTGCCATGCATGTTCTTAGAATGTGGGAGGAAAACTAAATACCCGGAGAAAACCCGAGCAGGCATGGGGAGAACATGCAAACTCCACACAGGGAGGCCGGAACCGGAATCGCACCCTGCACCTCTCTGCACTGTGCGGCCGACGTGCTAACCACTCGCTCACCGTGCCGGGCAAAATAACATGCTTCAAGAAATTAACATTTCATTTTTCATTGTTTTCATAAGAGTGAATAATGAACATCAATTAACAGTTAATGTCTATGAATACATCTGATTAATTTGGTTGTTGTTTGCATTGATTTTTAAATGAGCGGTCGACATGTTAGCACAATACAGTGAAGGTATACATCACTACAAATTAAGGTCACCCATCTATTTTCTGTACAGTACACTGAGAAATGTGTTTGTTGGGGTCACTCAGTTTTATTTCGTCAAGTGCTTATGCAAAATAAAATTGTCCGGATCCACATCCATTTTTAAAGAAAACTATACTTGTGTACTGCAGCCAGATGATTTTGTTTTGTGCTCCCACTAAGAGTACAAAGTTGAGTACACACCATTTTTTTTCAGTGTACTTCATTTTTCATGAAGGGTCACCTGGGGGGAAAAGGTTTGCTGTCACAGCTGACATTGTATGAAACGTGAGGCACATCATTGACATATTTCATAAAAGCTTGTTTGTTGTTATTATTTAGTTAAAATGAACATTTTGGGGCGGAGGGGGGTAGCCTATCCTTCATGATTCACGAGGAAGTTCATCCTAGCTTGAGCTTGGCCTTCTATGCTCCCTTTTCACCCCATCCTTGCTCATTTAGCTCATCAGTTGATGTTCACCTTTCCGATCACCGGCTCAGGAGTTCGCTTTGGAGCGACAAGCAGATCATGCTCTTTTGTTTATTTCATCTTCAGTCAACCATCAATAATAAATTATTCATTTCTTTCACTGTGTTAAAGAGAAGGGGGGGGAAAAAGTCCTTACAAGCATGCGCATTAGTGTTATTGCATGTTGACAACCGCTGGAAGCTGACGTGCATGGGCTTGAAACGATACGCATGCTCATAACAGCAACAACTTTGACACGGCAGGCCGCAGTACCCGAATTTAGACCTCTAGTTTGCTTAATTATCGACACTATTTCACAAATAAAACCGTGCGAAAATGGAGATAAAGCACAAAAATAAAATTGCGACGGCACTTGGAGTGTGAAAATAGCAGCTCTTTGAACATTGATGTTGTCTCCTGGTACAAGCGCAATATGCGCTTTGACATTGCGAGACGAAAATGTCAGACTTTGGCAGGCTGTGAGCTGTCGTTGCTTATTTTATGGCCGTTGATGTTGTTGATGAGCACTCAGTGGTCCTTGGCATCAGAGTGCATTACATGCTTTCTTTTGGTTTCATTAAACACGTCCACTGCCTTAAAAACAGAAGTCACTTAGTCAAACTGTCTATCAATAACGATGTTTTGACCCTCTTTGCCCGTCCTTGAGTCGATAAAATATAAATGTGTTTACACATACAGTAGGAAAGGAAAATATATTCTTAATTGCAACATGGGGGGAAAAAAAACAGGTTTCAGTCAAGATGCGTAAATGATTTTTGGTCTTGCAGCTATGCGGAATTTGACACGAGGCGGCTTGGTGTGGAGTAAACCTCCTGGAAGCTGTGGAGAGGTTTTAATCAAGTGTGAAATCCTTTTGGAGTCTTTGCCTACCCAAGTGTGCACACGCTCAGACGCTCAACAATTCACTCAACTCTCTTCCCTTGAACATATTTTGTAGCAAGGGTCCATTTCACCAAAGTGATGCATGCAGACAATATTCTCGGACGAGATGAGAAATAAACTCCCGTCACCGTGTACAAGATATACAGTATCCGCACACAGACACAGTCTCATATTTTCTCGGCTGTTGTTGGCAATTTAAATGTATGCATTTTCTGTTTTTACATTGGATTGAATGAATTTCCAAAGTATCATTTTATTGAATAGAATTGTTGGTGAATTATATCATTAAGCGGGAATATAAAAAAAATACATAAAAAAACCTTGATTACTTGTGAATCAAATGCCTTGAGACGCCATAAAACCAGCAATTAGGATTAAGGGAACAATGAGATTAAGAGCAACAAAAGGTAAAGCAACAAACAGCCTTTGGACAGCAATTGCCATTGCGACAAACAATTGGCAATCCACTACGGATTATTTTGCACTTCTATGTACGTGGGATCGTTTTACCTTCAAATAACAACTTCAAAAGCAAAGTAGTACACCGGCTTGTGATATAAGCAAAGGACATTGCTGTCATCGCCATGACAACATAGTATGTCCTGCAGCTGCCGTCTATAATAGCGGTGGACCAGCTGGGACACCTTGTATTGGAAACGGCATCACGGCGAGCATTCCTGTTCAGAAAACGGTGCTGAGCACAAAGCAAACATTGCCGCACACAGGCAACTTCCATCCGCGTTTAGCACGCGCATTCGTCGGCTTTGCTTTTACGTTTCGTTTCCATTCGCTGAAGCTTGAAGTCAGTTAGATGCCGGGTAGTCAACAGATGTTTCCAACCAAGAGATTTATTTATTAAAGAATGGGAAAAAAATAATAATAAATGTTATGCAACATGATTTTTGCCCTCTGCGGAAAGCTTGTTACTTAAGCCAGAGAACAATTTCACCCAAAATAGGCATTATTATTTTGGGGGTTGTTTAGAAGCAAACGCCACATTTGTCAAATTTCCCCACGGTCCAACAAACAAAATCTCTGGCAGTTATATCGACGGGAAATATTTTAAATTGATTTTCACAGCTGCTATTTGTACTTGAAATGAGTTCTCCAGATGTAAAGCCGAACGCGGGTTTAAAAAAACCTTATTATATAAAACACTCAAAATCTTCTCAAAGGCTAGGACAACACGAGCTATTATGAATGATTTAAACCCTCGTAGGCTAGATTCCAGCCACGGAGGTTTGACATTTTGGGAGATAATTATCACGCCGCTGGTCAAGAATACAATACTGATGGTGAGTCTCTGTTAAGATGGCATTTGCTCTTTGGGCTGCCTCAACTGCCTGTGCTACTCCATCTCTTGCGGTTGCATCAGTCGCGTGCAGCAACATCATTCTTACCGCCGAACCACCAAGCTCTACGCCATCCCCACAAATGCATCCGCTCAAACACTCACTGGCCTCTTCTGCAAGAACAGACAAGGCACCCGTGATGCGCGTTGCTCTTTTTATTGTATGTGCAGCGTTGACATGACATCACGCTAATGTATTTATCAAAGCGATCAGAACCTTACGCACGGCTCGTGTCAGAGTGATGTTGTCTGTTCTGCGCTCTCCAGACATTGATTGCGTGTCCTTGTCACACTATGAAGGGATAACAAAGACAAATTCCAAACGCTTTCCTTTTAACCACCGCCAAAAGTGTCATCCGTCAACAGGTAGGCTGCGTGACAAGTCAGCTGCCTGCTGCACTCGACGACGAGACTATTTCGCCTACTTACCGTCATTTTGCATAATAAACGGTCATTTCAAATCAATAAACAAAAGTTTGCAGCATACCATATATTGGTTAATATTAGGATCGTTTTTCATCAATTTAAATTGTACACTAATGGTTTGATTGTTTTTTATTTATTTATTTATTTTCTTGTTGGGTATTCTAGTTGAGTTTACGAGAGGTTATCTTCATCAATACGGTATTTTTATAAGTCACTGTTTAGTTGATGTATGTGGCTATTAGTTAGTTGCTCGATTTTGGATTAGCGAGGTAATAAAGCCATGGACAGACACTAGCTATTTTGTCATCCCAGTTATTTTAGAGCTTTGTGCACGTGGAAATGAGGTCACTGGTTCATGGTCCCATTTAATTAATGAGGAAAAGTTAAATTGATATGTCGAGAATTTGTGCTCTGTGAATCAAGAATTCTTGTGCTGACTTGCCTTTCTTTTGTTTATTTATGTATTTTTCCAAATGCTGATACATTTTGGGGGATACGTTTTATATATATATATATATATATATATATATATATATATATATATATATATATATATATATATTTTTTTTTTTTTTTAAATCAGAATGCAAATTGCATCTAGTTGAAATCAATATGTTGCCATTGAAGCTGTTAATGGTCCGGTGACGTAGTATTTCAAGCACGCCGGACTAATTGCTGCTGGATACCACTAAATGACACAGAGACACCGCACGTCATCTCCTGAATGTATCACATCAACTCGTGGACTACGCACAGTAGTGCTCATTACACGGCCATAGCAACAGCTACATAGCAACTGCTGCTCACTGCATAGCAACAGCTGCAAATACCTCAAAAGAGGAGAGGGAACGGAGGGTGGGGGGGGGGGGTTCTTTGTGTTCCGTTGACACCATTTCTGATCGGCGATGAGTTTTAAGGATGTTTATCAATGTTTGTGTTTGATTAATGTGACATTTCAAAACAAACTAACAATGCCTTGTTCTCTCCTCTGCCTACAGACATTCGCTCACTGCCTG
Source organism: Hippocampus mohnikei (assembly GCA_026261675.1). Lineage (NCBI taxonomy): Eukaryota > Metazoa > Chordata > Actinopteri > Syngnathiformes > Syngnathidae > Hippocampus > Hippocampus mohnikei. The sequence continues at coordinate 9,216,657 of JAKGUB010000325.1, forward strand.
ATGTGGCAATGACCGGAAACTGTACAACCGAGTGCAGTGAATTGGGCCACTCAGATGCGTGTTGGATGCCCGGGCATGCCTCTCCTGTACGCAGGACGAGGAACCCCCCGAAACTCTCCACCTTTGTGCCTTACCAGGAAAGAGGGAGTCTGGGACGCCTGGCAAATGGCAGCGCCATTCTGGGTGGCGAAGAGCACCGGTCACGCCTTCCACCCTCTCGCAGTGCCTATACTAGCAGCGGTCACGATGCCAGTCAGGACTGCCCCTTGGAGGAGATGCCGCTCAGTGTAACCTCCGACTTCCCGCCCACCTCGCCGCCTGCCCACACTCCGAAAAGAGAAATCTATCTGTGAATATCCACCCTCTAAATCAGTGCAGAAATGAAGAAAAGATCAACCGGTGGCAGTGGAACAAGTAAGGCTGCCCATCTAACCGATGCCAATGCCCAGTTGAAATTAACTGTCGACAGTCATGCATTCAATTAACGGCGTGATCACTTGCCATCTCCGCCTTCTATTAATTTATTCGCATATTTAAGGCAAATTCCCCAGTTAATTGATACATCGTTTATTTATACGTAAGGACATGGATCAAAATGAGCTCGGTGATTAATGACTACTTCAGTAGTAACTGCTAGCTTAATTGTTGTAGTTAGCCAAGTCCAACGCTGTCAAGTGATCTTTCAAATTTGAAACTTGTGATCAGTGCTCTTGTGCCATTGTTAGATCATTTTGATAGACGGCCAATAAGGCATCTATCAAGTGGCATTATGCTTTTAACTAACAATCAGATGGAATGTTCTCTTGTTGTACAGTGTTGTAAATACATTTTGAATGGTGTGCTCTACATATATTTTTGTCTGGCAGAAGCTGATTTAAAAAAAAAAAAAAAAACTAGTCATAATTTGGCTCCGAATTAAGTCATCGTTGAGGTTTTCTTTGATGCTGGTACCGCTGCTGTTTAAACCTTGATGGAAAACATCTCCGGGAGAGAAGCTCAATATTGTGGAAAGCATTTATCCGCGCCATATAATCGCAAACACCTTCAACCCCTAATCATAGCAAAATGGCCTTTACCTCTGCTCCCTGCGGAGTTTCACCGTGGGTGGAGAAAGCTCTGCAGCAACATTTGAACAGACATTATGTTCCATTGACTCTCAGCACTGTGACTTATAGTTTATCATCAAAACGGTTGACTTGGCCAGAGTCCTTTGGAGTCACAATGACCAAATTGGGATTGGGTTTTTTTTTGTTTTCATTGCCTCAAATCCTTGCGACTCAATCAAAATATACCAGTGTGTCTTCCCCACCCCCATCTAATGTTTAAGCTCTTCGATATCCAGACAATCGACTTGCTCGGGCTTTCCATTCACGACCTAGGAAGATGCTGCGAGAATTCATGAATATATTAGTTATTTGTCCGGAAAAAAAAAAGAACACTTGGATCTTAAGTGTTTGATTGGAGTTCATGTTGCACTTAATGTAGTCCTCTTCATTCTGAGCACATTCTTTTTTTTTTTCTTCAAAGTATTCTATTATTCGTCTGGCTGTTTTCAGGGGTACGTGCAGTGCGCTGTGTATCCACTTATTTGAGAAAGATGCATGGCCCTTGAAGTCATCATTCAAGTAAATGGCCATTAACAGAACGTAAACAGACTTGTATTCAAAGCCGGCTTGCTCAATACATCTGAGATTTTCTTTTTTTCCCCTGTGGAGACAGAAATGTCGGGATTTGTTCCTCCTAATGGAGATTTTCCAAGTCAACCTGAAGGATATGCTTGAAGGACACTTTGTGTTAGTCCGTAATTGGAAGCTAGTAATGACTACATTAGCCTATCTCGCAACATGCTACAGCGCCAGGCGCCAGCGTCTTTGATTCAAACATTGATTTGAGGAGACTTGTAGATACCTTTCACCTGTGCAACAAAATTTCCACGCTCAGATTGTCACTAAATAAGAAAGAAAGATCCCCGGATAGATGCATCCTAATTAGGGTGAGTAATGAGTCCTGAGCTGCGGCGTGCGTACGTGAAGCACCTCCCCAGGACAAGGCACCCACCAAATAATGCACATCTACCCGCAGCACTATAATCAGTGAAAAGGATCAGCACTTACCTCATCACGCCGCTATTGAAAACTGCATTTAGAGTAATTGGACTGAATACATATGGAAATTACTGGACATGGCCATGATTAAATAATGTGGGCGATTATCCTGCCTTGAGGGGGAGAGAGAGAGAGAGAGAGAGAGTGCATTATGCCATTTTCAAAGCCATTTAGTGACTGAAATAAAATTCAAACAACAGCCATGATGCACTGTGATTAAACCCCCACGAGTACCCCTCGGATAGCCGCTTCATGGCCCGGAAACAGCGGGTGTGATCACTGACCTGGAATTAATGACAAACTGAAAGACGGCAAGGAGTGATAAAGCCAATGCCACATCGCCTCAGTCACAACTTTTATCTGTTTGTGTCTTCCTGACTCGTTTATTTAGGACCAGCAACTGCTTTACATCCTTCTTCCACCAACGCCAACCCCCAACCCCACTCCCCGGCCCCCCAGGATTAATTCTAACCTGAATCCTGCCTAAGTACACGCTTATCACCGGCACATATCTCAAATATTTCTCCTCCTTGATCATCAAATTGGGGCAGGGACAGTCAGGCATTCCTCTGAACGGAATAACAGGAGGCTGATTTACTACCATGAAGCAAAATAACCGTTCGGGGCTTATTCTCTCTTGACGAGTCAGACCCTTAAACTGACGCCAACACAATGGAACCAAATTGACCTGCATGGCACCCTTTTTGATTTGAAGTCTTGCTGAACGAGCCCCTCTGAAATAGAAAGAGGATGACCCCGATCGAAAGGGATAGGACGTCACATAGCACTGAAATACACCTAAAACATGTTGAATATTGTTTAATTTGTACTTTGCATTGATTTATTGTTGAATTCATTTGAGTATACTTTGCCTCTCTGTAGTCCGTATTGTAAAGTGATCATTTCTGTGGACAGCTGAACAAATTACTGTGCTGAAATTGGCAAGCGGTTTTGTTTCTGTGTCAGTCAAAAGACTTTTAGCGAAGCGGTTTGTGTGAAGAAAAAAAAAATCTCAAAATAAAAAAAAATCAATAAATATCTGTTGATGGTGTTAGTGTACATAGATCTCCACAACCCTTCGTCTGCCATCAAAGCAGGCTGAGATTTTCGCATGAATTCCAAAGATAATTGGGTGAAACCGTTTACTCTTTCTTTTCTTTCGTTTTCTGAAATATCAGTGCCGGTTTATATTCAAAACAGGCCCTATCCTCCTCAACCAGAAATTCAACTGCAAATATATTTTTTTTCCTCTTTTTCACAGTCCATGGAAAACAAAGACAATTGCCTTGAGAATGTCTTTGCAAGAGAGATACTAGTTGTTATCCTAATCATTGGTATATTTATATAGGACAAAAATGCTTGTGATGTTTTTGTACAGTTTTATGTACATACAAGTGATGCTTTCTAAAAGTTCTGAGAAAAGCCGATGGCACATAAAAATTGTAACCCGTTTTTCTTGAGCTGTGCACATCTTTGCCTTGGTTGGATTGACCTTTGCTGAGTCGGTGTGAATGTGGCCGTTCTATGCCTGCACTGTAGTCATTCACTGGCTCCCACCTCCTGAAGACTTAAATCGAGTTATGTTTATTGTGAACAGTGGATCGTCTTATCTTACCGGTTTGTTCAACTCCTGTGTTCCAATTTGTTCCGTTTTAGCATGTTGACAACTTCTCTTGTAATACTGTCCTCATGAACTTTGTAATAAAATTACTTCAGGGAAAAAAAAAAAATGTCTGGTTTGTCTTGTCGTATAACCACTGTCTCGCCAAAGCTACAGTCTGGAGAAAGAGAACAATTACGCTAGCGGAGTGGTACGTATAGCTGACTCTTGTACCGCCGGTAAGAATTGATTCTTACTCAATGCCCTGTTTGCAACCGCAAGGAGAGTGACAGGAGATATGGTGTAATTTGCACTTTGCCTGGAGTCAGCGAGCTTAGATAGATAGAAAAGCTAAAACAAGCAGTTTAATTTGCATTGGTTGGTTGTTTTGGCGGGTTGTATTGTACAATCTTCAAATTTTACATTCACCTGACTTAGGCAGCCGGTTCTATCGTGGTTACCAATCAATCAACCTTTATTTACATTGCACTTTTCATACATAAAAAATGCAACTCAAAGCGCTGTGCAATTAAAACATCAAAATTACAAGACAAAAAGAGGACCCCACCCTTCCTCCCCCAACACCCACAGATACATATCTCCACAAGCATGCCTTCGCTCGTGTGCACACACACACACACACACACACACACACACACACACACACACACACACACATACACACAATGATGAACTACCGGTATATTAAAAAAGACGTTAACAGTGGCTCGAATTCCCAAAACACACGTGGTTAATTATTAATTAAAGAAATCAAATTCTGCCCTTACTCTGAAGTTAACAGCCAAACTGTAATCAGGGTTACTGTTGTTATTAATTAATTTTTAAAAATCTAGATATCTCGACTGTCAGGAAGGCATGCTTCACCACTATCCACGATCCGACCACAACATTGCTCATAATGGCCCTCAAATAGTCCCAGTGAGGACATAATGCTTGAATATTTGTACTTTGTTCAATTCCCTACTCCATTTTCATGAGAATGTGCACAACAAGCTCATAGAGCAATGGCAGTTTTTTCAAATAAAAAAGGAAGAGTATCTCATTTCCTTACGAAGAACGATCCATTATATTGAGAAAGGACACATCCCGGGGCCTGAAGTGAGATAGTCCCAGGACCTGCAGTTAGAATTTCTATTACTTAAAAAAACAAAGTACTCGAAGTGGATAATCCCCATCCGATACTCAACCTAATTAGAGCGATTCTATAAAGCATTGAGGAGCTGGCCCCAACTCCACAATGAACACGGCTGTGTTGTGATGTTAATTTTAAGATGTTTGTTTGTCTTAGTTTGAAGCTTTTTTTTTTTAAACACTATGTGAAAGTCTCCTTTCAGTTTCTGAATGGTAACACTTTGTACTGCATTCCCAACAGCTTCAGTGCTGAAGCGGCTCTGTCGTGTAGGACAACCAAGCACATTATACTGGCGATAGAGTGTTTGAAATTAATTAGGCTAACAGAACCTTTTTCATTTTAGTATGTTCATACGAACACATTGCTGCCAAAACAAAGCCTGAACATTGTTCTAATAAGTGAAGGGTTTCTTGAATATTTTTTTTTCTACATTTGTTTGGCTTGGATCACCGTTTCCTTCAAATGTCAACGTGGCATTCAAATCCACTCCCAGTTCCATTTGACAGGCAGATTTCTATAATTTGTTGTTTTCAGTTCATAATTAAACTGAAAGTTGATGGTTGCACACATCAGCGAGAGAAAAGTTATCAATCTCTTTTTGGAAGTGTTCAGCAGAGTGCACTGAACTCCATCAAAGTCCTGTCATTCAAAGTGTTGTCAAGTACTTTGGTATCTAATGAAAGCAGCTCACCAGGATTTACGCTTAAGAGAACTGTTAATATTTGACGTGTATTTTTTTTCTATTGTGTGGACGTTTTCCATCCTTTCCATCAGTCCACGTACACTCAGCTTCATTCACTAACCAACATGATTTTTTTAAATCACTCCACAGAATGCTTATCTTCTCTCTCTTGTTAAGGTCACTGACAACTCGATGGATCTGATTTAACTCGGCTGGATATGTGTTGCAGATATGATATCTGAAAGTCAGTTTTTCTAGTCAAAGAAAAAAGAAAAAGGAAAGAAAAGCATTCCAAATATACCCCCATTCTTATGATGCACACTTGGTGTCATCTTGCCCAAGGCAAATGATGTCACATTTGCGATTCATGTGTATAAGTTGTCTCATGACAGATATCTACCGTTCAAGCTGCAGATATCCGCTATGTGAATTACAGATATCTGCGACTGAATTGTAGACATCTGTTACTCAAGTGTAAATATCTATTATTCAAATCTTCAGCAACCACCGCTCCTCTTGACCACCAGCAAGCATTTTGCATTCCAAAAATCAAAAGTTATAACGCCGCTTTGGTGGCAAAATTGTCACTCCAGGTACTTCCATGTTGCATTTTACCAATTTAAGCAGGTGGTCCCATTTAAATATGCATTGTCTGCGCCAGAGTTCAGACAGTGATTCTTTACAAGTGTATGTTTGCAAAGCCTGTCAGCACCAGTTGAACATACAAAGTCAGCATTTCGTGCGTGCTGCCGTGAGCTGCTGGCAAGCTCTTAGGCAGCATTGGGAATGTTGCAGTTTAGCCAATTTTCCAAACTGGAATGCAATATTTCATGTTGCCTTTCTCTGATGTTTCCGAGCCTCCGAGCTCATCCATCTTGTTTCGCTGATTGTGTATCCCTAGCTCACCCTCTCTGCCTATTGTGTTGGCTCTCTTACTAACCTGCAACAAAAAATGATCTGCAGTCTGCTGATGAGCTCCAGCGGCCTCCCCTTGTAGTGAAGGTGCAAGGCAATTCAATATACTGGGGATTTTCGGGGGAGATTATGGTAGTTGTAGGCTGAGTATGTGTTTGTGGACCTCTTGGGAAAGAAAGATCATCCTGGGTATTTGTAAGAAATTTCCCCATAATATATTTCCCTCAAGCTCAAGCACAGGGCAAATCCTGTGTGTTTTCACAGCTCTCAGATTTTTGTACATAGACTCAGATTGTTGTTAAGTCTGTTATCAGTTACTCTCCACTCTTGCTATAATGTTACATAATGCTAGCTGTTATAATCTAATAATCCGTGCTTCCCAGATGATGTCAGAATAGATATTGAAAGGCATAATTTTTGATACAGCTTTCACCAATTAATGCAAGTGTACATAATGTTGGTGCTCCCTGTAATGTCCGAGTGAAACTCCACACACTAGTCATGTTTCGTATTGCTTCCAACAGATCAGAACGTCTATAGGTTCACTGACTGTGCATGATTAATGGCGCATAATGGCTTTCCTGCTTGCAAATAAAACGCCTTTCTTGTGGAAGGCCGCATTTTTAGTGGTTTATTTTTCTCCTATGGAAAGCTTTCTCGGCAATTGACCAATGAGACGTTTGGTCGGACAAGAGAATAACCTCCAAATGAGCAATGTAGCGTATGATTGCGATGCATGGTTTCCCCCAATCGCGATGGATGATGAAAAGCATCCAAGTGAACCATCCTCCAACCATGGAAATCCCAATGGTTTTGGTATGAAGGATGGAGAATGTCTGTGCTTGTCACAGATCTTGTTCACCCTGATGAGAATGTAATGAGCCACGAGAACAAAATTTATTTTTCTTTTTTCACTCTGCAGGAACTAAACCCACTATGCTTGAATTATAATTTGCTCAAGAATAAAACACAAACAAGGGGAACATAGTGTTGTCGTTACTTGATTCAATTGTAATTCAACCCTCACAAAGCGATAACAGAGTGAGGTCATGCGGCGACGGTGAGTGGCGCTTATACAATACAACCTCTTTTATCCTTTATGCTGAAGCTTCTCACGTAGATGAACACGCATCTTGTTGTGCACCCCGGCTCGTTGAATCATGCGCCAAACAATAGTGCACCACCTGTGTCTGTTGAAGGCTTGGTCGCTAATAAGCCGCTCCGCTACAGATCATCAACAGGGGTTCTCGAGGACTTGGTACTCTTGACTTGGGTACCCCTGTGGTAGAATGTTTGTTTTTCCAAATGCCCGTGAGTAGCATCGAGCGGGTCCATAATCTAAGTCACAGTTGCTCTAAGGCGGCAACAGAGATACTATCTTGTGAATATGGCGCTAGCTGCTGTCAATCAGACTTGAAGATTGACGAAGATGTGACATGTATTTTCACCTTTATTTCTGGAACAAAAAATACTGTACTGGCATTACTTGTTCCACTTGAAATGAGTGGTGATTTCACTTGAATCTTCTTCCTAACCACATTGCAAATGATTAGCATTCTGGGGGATTCACGTAAGGCAACCAGATGTATGACAAAAAATTTAAATAGAGACAAACGACTGTACCGTGCCTACATGCAAAATACATGGTCATTCATTTTTCATCATACATTTCTCAGTGCATGTATAAATGATGCACACATCAACAACAAAGCGTTTTCAGAAAACAACAAAATAACCACACACTGTGATTTTTTTTCCCTCCGCAGTGCATAGGGTTCTCTTGCATACAATTTAACAGTCAAGGATGGCACAAAACTGTGAAACAGTAAACCAACATTAAGTACAAGAATTCATTCTGCAAAAAAAAAACAAAAACAAAAAAACCTAAACCCAAACCTAACCCTGATAAAACGTCCAATGTACATTTTCAATGAAAAACGGGAGTTTACTACCCCGCAAAACACAGAAAAAAAACATTGGTATAATGAGAAACAGAAACAAAATACAATAAAATGAATCAAGAGCGCACTCAGAGTGTGGTCACGGACCACCAGTTGCCCATCCCTGCCCTAAGTCAACAGGGAAAGGCTCTAGCTCACCACCGACCCTAATGATGAGAGAGGTAGAGGAAATGGCTAGATGTAACCACATTACCGAGATTGTCGATTGGACTCTCGTGAGTGCATGGGCTGAGAATCACAGCAGGCAGAGAGGGTATCTCAAAACAACACGTCCTGACATTTACAATGCTGGACTTATAGATGCAATTAAAAGGCGTATTACCATGCCACTTGAGTTCAGGTCTAATTAGTCTCCCTTTCATCCAAGTAATGGGGTATAAGGAGTCGCGCTTCTTCTCTCAACCTTTTTTTTGTAGGATGTGGAAGGAACCAAATCAATATCATGTAAATGTAACCATGTACACTATAGAGGCTTCTGTTGTGTTTTTGATTATGCGGGCACGTCTTTTTAAATAACCCCCGGGGCTTGCTTGTGTTACCCTTCGACGTCTCTCAACTCATCAGTGAGTCAAAATAAGCCTGTCATTTCATGGTTTTGCCTCAGTTTTGTGTGTATTTTGCTTGTTTTCGGTGCAGTGAGCGTCATTACTATCCATCCATCCATTCATTCTCTACCACTTATCTGTGGTAGGGTCACTGGGGCAACAGCTTTCGCAGGGAAGCCCAGACTACCTTCTCCCCAGTCACTTCTTCCAACTCTTCCAGGGTTATCCTAAAGCGTTTCCAAGCCATATGGGAAACATCGTCTCTCCAGGGTATCCAGCCTTTGCCCTTTCGCAGGTGGTGAGCCCAGCAAATTCTCCACCTCCAGGCCTGGCTCCAGAGGGGGCCCCCGGTGATCCGTATCAGGGCAAGGGAAAACTGGATCCATATGTCTTTTCCATCATTAGGGGTCTGTGAGCCATGCTTTGTCTGGTCCCTTACCAAGGATCTGTTTGCCATGGGAGACCCTGCCAGGGGCATAAGGCCTCAAACCACTCCTAGGATCAATGGACACAAAAACCTCTCCACCACGGTAAGGTGATGACTCATGCAGGGGGCGTCATTACCCACGTAGCTAAAACTAAAGTTAGTTATACCCGACTCAAAACACAGTGGGCACGGCCAATAATATCCTGATTTATTGAATACCTTATATTTCAATTTAAAGGAAAATGATGCGCAACATTATATCATATTAAAGTAATACTTTAAATTTGATATTTTTTACAAAAACCTGATCGATGAGATTGAAGTGGCGAGCGCATTTTTAAACATAGCATCACTTCGACCGTACATGTACACATCTCGTTCAGCTGCTGGATCGCTACTCTTGCTCGTGAGTATGCCGCGAGGATCAGCAACGCAACGCCTGGTTACAAAAGCAATTTCCAAGAAATGGCCGACCACAGCGGCGCAAGTTTTGAGGGTGTGCTGAAAACGTGTAATGAACCATTTCCGCCAACATTTCAAGGTAAGTGGAGCAACTGAAGATGATGATTATGATGCTGATGAGGATGAGGAGAAAGTGGGTATAATTACAGCACTGCCAGTGCCTGAGTCACAGTTGGCACTGGGGCTGCACGCCATGCACACACATTTCCTATCGGTCCTTCTTTGTATGTGCTTAGCGGCTTTTTCCCGCACTGGGTACTCGGCGTCGAAATTTAGCACTGACATCTTAAAAGCTGAATGATTCTGGGAGGCCCACTCGTTTTTCCACTCGATTCTTGATTCACGATGCCCAACCCTACAAATAGATCCTCTCAAAATGAAAAAAAAAAAAAAACCCTCAAGTGGAGCACCAACGTTTCACATTCACGTTAGTTTTATTGTTCCAAATGTGCCAGTCATATCCCAAATGAACTTCTAGTTGATCATTGGTCACATTTGCTCACCGTGTTTACTCCACGGTTTCCACTTGCTCCTAAAGCTGCCCTCATTCTCTTTTAGACCATTAAAATAATACATAACGGCAGGAGACAATCATTCTCCTCCAGTACATTGTTGTCCTTTCTTCGCATTCTCAACAATTGTTTTCAGTCTCTCACGCTACTCTCTTTGAGGTGGAAAATCGAGCGAGTAGAGTTGAGCTCAGTCAAGCGAGTAACTTACAGAGGGAACACACATAACTTTGACATTAAAGCCCTAAATAGATGTTATGTACCTGTAAATTCAGATATCTGTGAACAACAAAGTGTTTTGGTTTGTTCATGTAACTTAAGCAAAATTGCTCCACGACATTTTAAAATGAATTGCAATCAAAGGAAAGGCTCCCAATTCATCATCTATTACAGTTGACATTTTCACTTCCCTTTTGAAAAAAAGGATGACATAACCACTACCTATTGGCTGCTGGGAATTTCTCCCGTGGTAGGCACCAGGCTTCTCAGAATAGCTCGGTGCTGCTGCCTTTCTTTCTATCAATTATTAATGTGTCAATGTTCTTTTGGAGACCCTCTCACATGAGGGATGTGCTGTCTCAGTGTTGTAGTTATTATCTGCTTTTTGACTCATGGAAGTGTTTTTGTATTCAGGGTAGTCACCTAGAATTGTGTGAGGAGACCCAAGACCCTGTGATAATCGACAATCCGATAAAGACGGGCTGGGCTGATGATAAATTAAAGATGTTAAATCCAGTCAATAGCTCCAGCTCATAACTCTCGAGCTTCCTGGCTTCTAATGTTTTACGGCTCATAATATTTTTACTGTGTACTGGATGTACGCTCGCATTATCTTCCGTAAGATGTGAAGTTGCTCTAAGGTTCAGCATTATGAGAACCTACAATCGAGCTCATATTGCAGTATGGTAAAGAAGAAAAATGATGAAAGACTAAGTAATAAGAGTAAGTAGTCAATTGTAATATTCATTTTCATAATACAAATTTTATCGTTTATGGAGTAATTTTCTCAGTATGTCCGATTGTGCAAGAACAACACCATGTGCATTGTATGGTTTGAAACTGAAGTTTGTTTGACACTTTCAAAATTGGACGATACACACAAACTGTTCAATTGGAAAACTCCACTTGCATGTACACAATTCCATCCATCAAATATCATAGGCTATGGATTTAGGGCAGACCTTAACAACATTTAATGCGCGTAGAGAAGAAGAGGAAGGCAGAGGCTCACGTGTTCCGAGCATTTGGCTCAAAGTTGTGACACCAGCGTGCAGAGTTGACGATCATGAACTTTGTCAGTAATCTGATTCGTGTGCATGAAAACAGTCACACACCCCTTAGCAGTCCGCCAATATCTTGACCACAGTATCCTCTGCCTTATTTTCTTTTCTTTTGAACACACCAACACCACTCACGCCATAAGCTTAACATTTCCAGAATTTTTTTTCTCCTCGTCATGCTTTACTTGTCAGTTTTTCCAGCCTTGAAACATTTGAACAAATACAACAGTTACAGTATACTGTAGGCATTTATTATAGAGCGTCAGGAAGCACAGCAGGGCGACATTGCTCTCCTGTAGCATTTTCCTCTCGATGAAAACACTACTTGGCTACCGCTGCTGTTGCCTTGGAAACCTGGTCACTCGCACTCCCTTCCCCACACTCTTTCCCACTCGCTTCATTAAGTGCATTGCTACTGGCAATTAGAATGAAAACCAGCGGCAGGCCTGGCTGTCTTGAAATGCAGTCTCCAATTAAATACTTTCAAATAGCAATGCTCCTTCAAGCTACATCTGCTCTCTATATAATAAACCACGCACCTGGGAGCTATGTTCCTAAAATCCTGCACAGTGGTTGCTATATTGATGAATTACCTCAAAATCCATGTTTTCTACTCTTTTTCATTTTTTTATTTTATTTTTTTGTTAACTTGTTTCAACATTACGAATAGCCCAGCAACATGTCTTGTCGTGTTACTGCAATGCTTTTTCAGGCCTGCACTATACACATATTGTAAATAGGTAAATCAATGCTCCCAGCACACCTATTTCACAGAAGGGGAGGTTGATCCAGCCCGATATGCTTCCTTGTGTGTACAATTTATTAGTATAAAAGAAAACAAAGAAAATGTTTTGTCATCTGCCAAAGGCCTTTTCTGTTTAAAAAGTATTCATTCCGGATCACTCAATTAGATGTTTATAACTCGAATCATCGGGTGGCAATACTCGTGAAGGAGTGAATGACATTGCCTTTAAGTTGATATGGGCACTGGATATGTTTACGGTGGCGAAACAGGAGGTGGATTGTGTTGTCCTGCAATGAGACCTTTATGGTTTGATTCTGCACTGGAGTTGTTGTGTCCTTGAGCCTGATGCTTAACGTCTAACCACCACTAACGCCCTCGCCACCTGTGTATGAATGCAATGGAAAAGCATAATATCAGTGTAATCCATTTACCATTACCTTTCACAGCGTTGCTTGCTCATGTAGGAAAAATAAACACTTTGTGAGATGAGTCTATTAGCTGACACACAGCCTTCACTGAATCACCTACCTCGCCATCCATCATTACACAGAAAACATGTTTATTTTGTCCTGACTCTACTATAAACCCCGCGGCATTGTGTAAAAATACGATAATATAAAAATAATAGCTGTCACTCATGGCCTCTCTATGAACATCTCAGAAATTAATTCCCAAGTCAATATTCTCACTTCAATAAATCACTGTCCCGGTGGAGCCATTGGCTGAATGCGACTCAACATTAATTCAAACGACACACAACACCAACGAGATGAAGTGTTTGTGGCGACACGACGGCTCTTGGCGAGATTGTTATGATTTGTTTTACACGTAAGAGACAGAATGACTGTGAGGTTAATAAGGAAAGGATCACTTGAATCCTTGGAAATGCAGTCAAGGACGTGTTAGTTGTACTTTATATGACATGATATATACACGTATGAAATATTAATATACATTGATCATTTGTGGGTAGTTTATTTTTTCCATTTTTAGCGCCACTCAAGTCCTACACAATTGTCCCATTTGCAAATACGCCCATGACATGTTTTGACAGGGTGACAGAAATTATAGAAAGTGCTGCAATGCCCATGCCAGGCCAGTAGTTGGCAATGTTACTGTAAGTCAGCTATTCTGACAAAGTTGTTGTAGTAGAAGTAGAGGTAATTTGTATGTTTTGTCAAACACTGTGCCGTTCCCACAGCATCAGCTTGTGCTGTCGCTGTTTGTGTTTTATTGAGATAAAATTATCCCATCCATCATGGCTAATGGTAGTGGCAGTGGTAAAAAGCACCAAGCAACGTCAATCTCAGAGAGACTATGAACACGACATTGGCGAAATATATACAACGTGACCAGTTGGTAGGTTTATTTTTTGTTCATCGGGGAAGAAACGTAATGATATGCACAAAGTGTCAGTAGTGAGGCAGTGCCGCCACAAGATCAGAGCAATGAATGAACATAATAGCAGAATGGCAAAGTAAATGAAGAACAAGACACAGACAAACATTTGGAATGTAACGGTGATAAGGAGAATAGCGGCTGTGTTTATCAGCGTAGGATGTTGACGACTTTATGCAGTCCATAATGTAGAAATAACTGTGAGTAATTGAGTAAACTAAGGGCCAATGTAATCTACAACCTCAAAAAGTGAGGAAAAACAACTGCAATTTGTACCTCCACAGGAAGAGAACCTTTGATTTTTAGTATAGTGCACATGTAAACTGCAAGCACAATTTGGTTTTATTGGAGGACTGATGAAGTTGTTTTTAAATACATAAATCCATCCATCCATGATCTGAATGTGCTTTATCCTCACGTGGGTTGCGGGCGCGCTGTCTTCGGATAGTAAGCGGGGTATCAACCTGATCAGGTTACCATCCAATCGCAGGGCACACAGAGACAAACGACGACCATTCACAGCCACAATCACACCTACGGGCAATTTAAAGTGGTCGGTTAGCCTGCCGTGTATGTTTTTGGGATGTGGGAAGAAACCGGATTACCCGGAGAAAACCCCTGTGGGACATGGAGAAAAAGCAAACTCCACACAGTAAGGCGGGGACCCGGAATCAAACCCATGACTTCACTTATGTGAAGCGGACATGCTAACCAGTCGTCCAGACATGCCTGAATACGAATACTGACAGGAAGAAAAACAAAAACAAAACATTGACATTGGAATCATTTATAAGAAGAATGACATATGTGGTATCTTTGACTTTGAACACAATCAGCTGATGTGGCTCCCTTTTGTATTTACTGCTTAATTGTCCTTTCATACAAGCCTTCCAAACAGCACAAAACTGCATCTCATTAAATATATTAAACAACTCGTCTTTCCAGTCGCTGATGGTATAGTGGTACATTCGCCTGACTTGCGTGGGATCGGTTCCCACTCGGTGATGGTAAGGATGTGGGTGTGAATGGTTATTTGTCTCTACATTGGCCCTGTGACTGACTGCCGACCAGTTCAGGGTTTTAGTCGCCAGCAACTCCCCAGCCACCCTGTTTACAGTGTTCAGGATAAGTGGTGTTGGAAATGGATGGATGGATAAACTTGTCCTTGTTAGGTTTCGTGGAAAAAGAGCACAGGACCCACACGCTCTGAATGGTTTATTGCCAAGAAGTGGGACAGGTCTAGGTGGCAGGAACTGAAAGGGAGTCAAAATGACCAAGTCGAGGAGTACAGAAATGCTGTGGTGTAGCAGCTTGACCAGGAGCGAGTACGGCAGGAAAGAACGCTGACGAACTGGCAAACGGGTGGTTGTTCAGGCTGGCTTCTATGCTGCTAGTGGCTGATGAGCAAAAGACTCGCAGGTGAGTAAGGGAGGCCAGGTGCACCAATTAGCGAGACACCCAGTCCACACTGAAAAAGGGAACAACAAAAAGGAAGGGGCGACACCGTGGACAAACAATGCATCCTAACAGTCCTTCCTTTGACACAAGCCCCTGTCTCATCCGCTGGTACCGGCACATTCCACAGAGTGCACCTGCTGACTTTCCATTGGCGCTGAGGAGTTAATGCAGCACAGGTGTTGTATTGAAGATTGCCCCCAGCTGGTTGTGGCACGCTTGGCAAAGCAAGGCCAGAAAGTAGTGGGCTGTCAGGACAGGAGTGGGCTGTCTGAGCAGGTGAGAGGCACTTGGAATGCTATTAGCCTTACTTTCAAATGGAGAGGTACTTACATCTTGCAGCTCTCACAGTAAAATAACTCGGAAGCAATGGGCAATTCCAATCCAGTTGTGGATAAATTAATGAAGAATTCCACTGTTGAAAATACCAAGTGCCATTTTCATTTTCAAATACTTCCTTGCTTAAAAGACACGGCAAATATCCATTCAAGTCGAATGCTAATCATGTACAGATTCAAATGTATGAGTACTCCAGATTGAATTCAATCAGGCACCGACTACTTTGTACGTGACCTCCTATTTAGCGACCGGACCAATGTACGCTGCAGCCTTAAATGATACATTTAATGCTTTTCATTTGCATTTCTTAACCTTACAAACATGGCATTCAAGCAATAATCTAATGAGGCAGCACTTATGGTCGATTAAGGCATTTAGAATTTCCCCCTAATATCAATTCGGCATACAGATATGTTCAGACGTTTCAACTGCATTTTCCTTGCCAATTACGATCCGCCTAGTGCTGCCGTATATTTGCAATTGACTTCTCTCGACTTGTTTAATATGCAGTATGTGGCCATGGAAGCCTTTTACTTATTTTTTATTCATGCATGTATATGAACCTACCTAATTTTGCGTGTTCTAATGTTGCTCTGTTGGTAGAAAATGACTGCTCTGGGCTCGCTGAATTTTGTACTGACAAAAAAAGGAAATACACATCGATGCGGGGTCGTCAAATAAATGAATTTCTTTCGATTTACAAGTTCAAACAAATACTGATCAAATTATATCCTATGGGTTCAGATGACGTAAGATGGGAGAATTTTCAGATACACTCATGTTTGTTTTAAGAATGACAAAATGTACCAATTTCATTAAAACACATCAAAATGATCAAAATGAAACGTGACAGGAATCGAATCATTTATTCAGATTTTTTCCCCCCCCGGATGTTATTTCTCTGCTTGTAGAAACAAACAACAGATTCTTTGGACCACACAGAAAATTGCCTAATGACCTTAACACTCCTTCATATACAATATAGTATGCGAACAAAGACCGATAGCGCTCTATTCAGAGAAGTGCTGCAGGGGAGTGAAGATGTGGGACACTTTATGTAACCACCAGCCTTCTCCGCTGCCCTCGAGAAATTTCAAATCGATCATTGCACTCACACAAGGTGGCACTTGGGTGGGGACGGGTGCAGCACCACTCAGTCGAGAGACGAGTCAATCAGCAACGATTGGGTGAACTAGTTGTTTTTTTGGTGGGGTTTTTTTTGTGTTTTTTACTGAGGAAAATAAAAGAAGGCCGACGCTCAACAAGATTTCAGATACAGGCCACGGTGCACAGAAAACATGGCGGAAGGAGTATATACTTTCGATGAAAGGGAAAAAAAAACTTTATAAAACACATATATTCCCAGCTGATATTGTTTCCCCACACTGTAATCCACATCAACGGTGTTCCAACGATGCACAAAATTCAATTTAATTCCATTCATACATTTCAGCGATATTTAAAAACAAGAGGAAAATGTTGACTTTACCTTTGGCAGATATGAGGTTTGTAAAATATGTCCACTTCAACTGAAATAGAAAACACGGCAACTTAAGAGCGGTTTTCATTCATTCGGAAATAAGATGCATCTCCAAGTGAAACTGGATGTAACAACATAACAATTTAATTCCATTCATACATTTCAGCGATATTTAAAAACAAGAGGAAAATGTTGACATTACCTTTGGCAGATATGAGGTTTGTAAAATATGTCCACTTCAACTGAAGTAGAAAACACGGCAACTTAAGAGCGGTTTTCATTCATTCGGAAATAAGATGCATCTCCAAGTGAAACCGGATGTAACAACATAACAATCTCGAAATCTCACAGCAAATAAAATATGAACGCAGTGTAGAGCGCTATTAATGGCCTCCGGCGTTGCAGTCTATTTGTTGGATGATTGGCTTAGTTATGACAGTCTACCGGCTCGGATTTGTAATCACATGATAAAACAAATTGTCGTTGATGGATTTCTATGCGAGAGTCAACAGGAACCTCCGTCACTTGTAACCGTGTAGCTGAGGGGCTACATCTTGCTCCTACTGTGGGATAATTAAAATAGTACCCGTGGCACTGTAAAGGGGACAAAAGCAAAGCAGTTTCGACACTTCCAAGGGTTTGAATGTCTTAAACTGATGTGCAAGCTTGTTAGGGGGACTTTTTCAGTGGCATGTTAGTTTTCTCTCCTTTAAACCTGATAATAGTTAGCGAAGCACAGAGTTCATAGCCAAAACGGCTGAACTAATCACCTGCCTTACACAATCTGTCAACCTTTCATCGAAGCCTTCAGGTGATAGAATAATTGGTTGTGGTTTGCTTTCTTCTTGGAAGGAATTCCTTTTTTGTGTGTGTTGTTTTATGTTTCTCCCTCTGTGAGGATATTTTGGTTTTTGGTGACAGCGGAGTCTGTCTTGTGCATAAAAGAAAGTCCCATTGCCATTTTGAAGGCCGTAAAACTTTGCTGAACGCTGCACTGTGAACGGAGCCAACTGCCAGCACATCTCAATAATTGATTGGCTCATTAGGGTTGGTCCGCGCATATTTCGCCCATGGGACCGTTCATGTAGTTTTTAATAATCTCATAACTGTTTAAACAAGGTTGATTTTGCACATAATTCATTGATGGTTTTGACAGTCTTTGTAAACTCACTAAAATGTTTAACCTCAAAGTATGCACATTGCATTGTTGAAAAATGTCCCAAAGGCTGCAGACTTTGCAGCCTTTGAAAATTTAGAAAAAAAAAATATAATAATAATCTACGAACACCATCTTTGCCGAGGAACATTTTCCATGGGAATAATCTCAGTATTACACAGAAGTGCTTAATATTCATTAACTTTCAGATGCAGCTTCGTAACCTACACACTCATGTGTGAACAAGGCGCACTTTTCTCACTTGTTACTTTCGAGTTGGCAGAGTTGGCTGCCCCCCACCCCCTGCTGCTTTTTATTTATTTATTTTTCAAACAAGAAGAGTTGGTGACTTTCTGCAGCATTTTAGTCCAACGGAAAAAGAAAAAAGAAATCCCATTTGAGATCTACAAAAGCATTCCAGAAAAATACACACAAAAGTGATGGTCGGATTGGAAATGACTTTTCCCGACAGCAAACCTAATCTTTTTGTGCACTCATTGTAGCAATAGGGAAGCATGAGTTGAGTCAAACATTTGTGCACTCTCATCTGATATCCTGCCTTACCTTGAACAATCATTTGGGATTTCTGCATGCTGGTTTATCAGGTGTGATGGTAATTGCAGGCTAAACATATATCGGATGTGGGGGATGTAAGATGCATTCTGAGTATGAAATCGAATGGAATATCTTAACGTTTGGCTTGAATATTCACACTCTACATCACCAAACTCATTATGCAGACAGAAATACTTTTTGCCGTTACCACCAAAAAGAGATGACCCTCCTCCTATGGAATGACACAAACCTTAAGAAGGTTCTGACCGTTCTCCTCAGAGACCATTTGTGTAGACAGCAAATTCACAGCAAGCAAAGTCTTTGAAGAATCGACCAAAAGGGCACCTGATGTCAAATTCTTGGAGCTTTGCCCGCGCACCACTTGATGATTGATCGTCCGACTACTCTCCAGTGATTGCTAGTTTAGGTCTAGATCCTTGGGTGAGTCAATTATTTCGAGTTTAGTTGTTTTCCCCTTGTGTGGTCAGCTGTTTACTTCCAGTCCCATGAGCGATGATGCATTTCTGGTGTTGCTTTCAGAAGTTTATGGCCCGGCTTCAAGGTGATTGGAAAAGATTTAGCCCTACAGACATTCCTCTGATGATGCTGAGGATGAAAAGACTGCTGGGGTAGATTCCAGCATGCCCGGGACCCTTGTGAGGAAAAGCAGCACAGATAATGGATGGATGGACTCTTAATACGGATGGGAATCAAAAACAGTTGTTGCTGTTTGTTTGGTTGCTGTTTCTGTGAATGACTGTTTCCGCATGTACGTGATATGTTTTCTTTTGCCCCCAAAGCAAATACATATATATATTTATTTAATTCTGGGGTAGCCCCAGGGCACCCTATGAAGGAGTCCTTGGATACGGACCTCTGAGGTGAGGTGAAGGGGGTGTCTTGGGGTTGGCTGAGTGGCTCAAGGCTCTTGACCTCATGGTGATGGGACGGGCTGGTGGCAGAAGAAATTGGACAGATGAGGATGACCTAAGAGAACGGGTGGGTCTGTTAATGTGAAGGTGGTTGTTGGAAAAACTGGGGTGTGAGGTTATTTCTAGCTTTGAATGTTTGTTTATAATGGACAGCCAGTGAAGTTGCTGTCGAACTGGTGCACGGTGAATTTTGTGAGCTGGATCTCATACGTCTGTGGATGGCAGAGGTTTGGACCAGGCGCATTTTAGGGATGGATTTATTCAGTAAGCCAGTGAGAAGTGAGTAGCAGTCATCAAGATGAGATGTGACTAGTGTATGAATAAGAGTGGAAGGGTTGATATGGAAGAGGGATGGACAGATATGTGGAGGTGAAAATAGACAGACTGAGTGATAGAGTTAATTTGTCACTGAAATTACAGTGTTATCGAGGACGGCATCCAGACTCTTAACCCGTCAGGAGGGGGACGGGGGGAAATGTGAAGTTGTTGATCTAGATGGAAAAAGTGCTGATATTTGAGAGGGTAACTTTGGCGCCATTGAGGATCATTTCCGTTAAGTTTGAGAAAGGTAATGTCATGCCAGGACTGATTTTTTTTTTTATACAGTTGGGGAAATGGACAGGAAGCTGCACTGCAGCTAACTTTAGCATGACGGCAACTGAATCGAAGCCTAATCTGAAAAATAGGTGTCTGGTTTATTTGATATTTTTGCAAGACGTCGGACATTCTAAGTTACAGTTGCTGTGGTAGCCTGTACATCTATTTGTTGTTGGCCTATTTGTGATGTTGAACTCTTTTGAGAATATTGGTGGATCAGGCTCAAGGGGTCCAACTTCCAAATTTAGCTCCAAGTCCAACTGAGCCGCAGAGCTGCCCTTCATGATAAACCGGCTGCTGAAACCCGTAGATCTGAGAGTGCACAGCACAATTCTTTGGTGCCAAATTGTCCAATTTGTATTGACATTTCCCTTTAGTGTGCTTCTACTCACATTTGGTGGCAAGTGATGTCATAGAGTAGGACTGATTTTACCAAATGTGCCCGGGGAAAGAAGATATGTTGTGCCCAAAAATGGTGTCACTCTACCGTTTTGTGAGTTTCAAACTGGTCTGGGACCAGATGACAGCACTCTGTGTAATGAAAACAAAATTGACAGGAAACTAATTTGCTGGCAAAACATAAGAGCTAATCACTTATTGTATAAAATGTCACCCATCGTGATTGAGAAGATACACTATCCATTCTCGCTCCCTGTGTTTCATACAGTTATAATGAAAATTCGTATACAGTCGAGTGATCTCACTCAAGAAACGTTTTGGGGGTTTTTTCCCCACCCAATTACAATCCTATTACCTCTTTGCTTCACTTGTTAAAGGTCTCAGAGTGTGTACTGTACCTTCTCTTCTCATCATTTAAAGGTCTGAATCTCAAGCGTTTCCTCATGTTGCCGGTTAAATATCATATCAGTCAATATATATATATATATATATATATATATATATATATATATATTTATATATATATATATATATATATATATACATATATATATATTTTTTGCACGTTCGAAATGTATTTATTTTGATAAATTACAAACCCTTGAAAGTTCTCACATCACCACATGGCCACTTAGACACAAATTGCAAAGTGGGAAAGCGCCTTAAGACAACAAAGGGCGTCTGCTGCAGACTTTATTTCCCAGAAGGCTTTGCAGATTTCACACCAATGTGTGAAGTTGTATCATTGGTTGAAGCTCACCCAAGCCACAGGTCAACAGCGATGCCACTCAAAAGCGCTACTAGACTTTTTACCCGAAACTTCCACAACAAGGACTCTCTCCTCGCAAACCAAGTGAAAGCAAGCACATTTGTTTTGAAGCAACTTCACGTCCCATCGGCTAGTTTTTGTCCTCGCTTGTTGAGCAACAAGACTGTCAAAAGATCCAGAGATTGCTGTGCCAAAATATCAACAATGGTAACTCGAGTGAATTGAACTGCATCGCTTTTGTGAGTGAATCAGAGTAACACGAGTCAGTTATATTAAATAGAATAAGTAATATGTCTGGATGAAAAGATACATTTGAACTAAAATATGCCTTTTGTTCTTCTTACATTTCCATGCCAGCCATTATTTCAGTGAGAGGTACTTTTATACACGTAATTCACGCTATCATTTCGAATGAAGTATGTTGGCTGTTTCCATGATCATCCAGACACTTTCCCGCATCTCTATTAAGTTGTGGTCGATTGCTCCAAACTGTGGCTGAGGATCTTCAGCTTGTGTGTATTCGAAGCTGCCGGGCCTCCTGATTCCCACCAAGGAGCAGTAGTCTAAGCGATAACGTGATCACTTGCGTTGATTAAATGTGACGTGAATTTAAATTTGGTTTCATTAAATGAAGCTCACTGACAACACGTGTTTATTTGTGGGAGGTGTACATCTTTCAGCCCGGCAGCTTGTGCCTCATGCTGTGTTCAATGATATGGGGGCTATGTTTAAGTGTATCTGTGTGTTAGACGGAGATAACAGCTCACATACTCCAGAGTGGCTGTTTGTATCCTCCAGTACAGGAAGTCTCTCCCAAAGCTAAATACAGCCAAATTAAAAGCTCACATCTCTGTCCAAATGGTTTATTGATTTATCGCGTTTGGTGTAATCACGGTGAGCCCAACGTGGATGACATGTTTGCTGCAAAACAAGACAAGCTAATTACAGTACCTGGTTAATGAAAGGCCTAGAGTAGACAATTCAAGGGCTTTCTCCGAGGGGGCAGACGCGTTCAGAAACATCAAATCTCTGAAACAAGGAGATGGAGAAAACAATCGCTCAGCAGCTTTCAGCCACAGTGCCAGGGATCAACTCAAGCCAGCTACCTGGAAAGTAAAGACATGGCATTATCCCCTCACTCAAAGGAACCCATTCGTGTAGTCGTTAATAAAACTGTGTGAAGTCACTCGCTGGTGGTTTTCTGCTGGATAGACTCCAACACCCACTCCGTCATATGCAAATACCTGTCTTTTAATTAGCAAACCTGAGCATGTGTTAATGCTCAAAATTGAAACAAAACACTTTCAGGTACATCCAAACAATGAAGTAGATTCTTCCAATCTCATGTGTCGAGTAGTCCAACTCTAGTCCCGAGTCTGCTTGGCATTATTACGTAAAAGTAGTCCTTAATAATGAATCGATGTTTCGAGTAACTAGTGACTCCCTTTGTCAAAATGGTGTTCAGTATAAAGTTTTCAGTGCTGAATGTATACATTTGTAAAATGTATCCCCATTGTTTTGGTGTCCATCAGTGTACGGTTGACATTGTAAACACTGACATGTTGCAAAAATTCTGATTAAACATTTTTTCTATTATTCTCGACTCAAGTGTTCGCTTCGCATAACAAAACACCATCTCTGACTTCTCTTTCCAGAATCCAGACAAGCGTTGTCAAGAAATAACCTTTTAAAATAATGTGTGCCTGTTTGTAATGATAGCACAGCTTGTGTGTGTTGACTCGTTTTGTTGTGTTTTCGCCACTAGGCTTTAGGAAACTTTGACAGTGAGCGAGATAGGGAGAGCTGTTTGCACTGGACCTCCTTTCTGTGGACACATCCACATTTTAGCTTATCTGATTCAACAGTATAAATCAAATCCTTTTTTGATGCGCACGGCTCATTGCCCCGAGGCAGCGTCTCTTATCAATTTTAAATGTTGTCACCTTCGCTATCATTTGTAACACTATCTCTTGCGACACAGGCGATTAATAGCATGGGCTAAGGACAGCCAATAATACACGTATGAGCAGATCGGATCTGTCTCGGAAGTCGATGTTGCTAAATCAGTGTTAAGTTTGAGTTAAGTGTTCCGTAATTTGTCATTTTGAATGTGGCCATTTTTAAGAAGCAGAGAAGAAATTCAAATATGCCAGTTTGGGAGCTGCACACAATTCGATACGATGACAAAGTCTGTTTTCATCCTGGACTGTATTTTCTTATACACTTTGAAGACAGCGGCCACTTTTACCGGGCACGGGAATGTTCAAGTACTGTAGATTTGACAAGCTTGGCAGGTTACTCCGAGTCAACTTCAAATTGAAGAGGAGAAAGCTGAAACTTCTGAAGCCAATTACTTTAGTTTGCCCTATTTTCTGTCACCCTCCTCTCACAAGAAAGGATTCAAAGAAGCAGGCATCTTATCATATGATAATACCGTATCATGGCCTGCATGTTTTTATGTGCCAAGTCATCTTCACATCATCTATTCCCTTTATTTTTGTGGTGTATTGTAATCCCACCCTCTTCGTTTGGGAGGGGGGGGGGTACTTAGAAGATCCTTCAGCTGAATAGTCAGTTTCTGCGCCGCTGAAGTCTGCCAAGAGAGAACATTTACTCTGAGATTCTTTGCACTATTCTGTTAAGACTCTGGATGCTGGTGACAAATCAAATGCATGTCAGTGGGAGTGGGAGAGGACAAGGAGAGAGCCAATCATGCAAAGCTGCATGGCCAAGCTGCCAAAAAAAGATTCATATCATGAGTTGAATAGCTGTTTTCTGGAGAGGGGGCGGGGTGGCTAAGAGTAAAAAAAAAAAAAAACACCCACCAGCAATAGCACCCACCACTTAGAAAAAGTATTGAAAAAATCTCCATCGATGCCAAATAAGTAAACAATCAAATCCACTCAAATAAAACGTGTTTCATTTCATTTCTGAACAGATATCCGCTTAACCGATTTTTATTTCTTTATTTGCATGAGTTCAAACCCGTGGCTACAGATGTCCTTTGGCACTTGCAAAATAACTGAGAGAGAGAGAGAGAGAGAGAGAGAGAGAACAGAAAAGATGCCTGTTTGACAGTGACTGATGATCAACTAATGTTGGCCTAAGCACAGCAAAAACAATAATAAACATCTGCAATTTATTGCAGTTTTGTTTTTTGTTTTCCGAGGTAGAAGTGAGCTGAAATTTCCATGTTAGGCAAGACACAGACAAGCAATGAATCATCAAGCCGTGCACATCACGTGACTGCCCATTTGACTGGTGAGCGTCACTAGCGGTTAGCGCCAAAGGAGGAAGTCTCTCTGATGAGCCCAAAAAAGTTTGCCGTCCCCTGATCATTCCAATTTGTAAGATGCTATTTGTTTTTGAGAATTACATTTAAAAAAAAAAACAACAACAACAACAAAACCCCACATTTAATGGGTCTTAATGTTGCATTTCTTTAGGTTGCCACTTGATTATTTCAAAGCAAATTATAATGCATCTTAAAAAATACCATATATGAAGATTTCTCGAGATAATATTCTATGTTCATTTTTTTTTTATAGTGCAGACAAAGTAGACACGAGGGTCCAGGTGTAATGTGTCAGGAGAGGCATTTCATATGTTTTAATTGGACTTGTCAACCAGCTGGCACTGTCATATGCTGAGGTCCACAGGGGGAATGTCAATTGCTTGGAGATTTAATATATCATTTAATGATACCGACCATTGGACAGGACTTCATCGTCCTGCAGCGACTTTCTTACACGTACGACAAGATGTGAAAACATATTGATGAAGACATTTAAAAGCCTGGCTCCATACTGGAACATTTGATTGAAAGACATGTTTATCTTTTCGATTACTGTGTTGTTTGCGTTTCCTTTTCTATTGGACAGAGCCCAAGAAATGAGGTGGAAAAAATATATACATACCGTAATTTCCGCACTATAGAGCGCACCTGATTATAAGCCGCACCCACTACATTTTTAGAGGAAAACCAATTTTGTACATACACAAGCCGCACCTGTATATAAACCGCATGTGCCCACATTAAAAAATGTAAACATATTTACAAAGAACAACGGTACACAGAGAGAGTTTTCAAAGTTTTAATAATATAACTTAAAAATAATAATAATATAACTTTCTTCCCAAACGGTGCCTGTGACGCGGCAGTAAAACGGTAGCAACATGGTAACAACACGCTAGCAACAGAATAGCAACACAGTATAACAGGTCTGGTAAAAGAACATACCGGTACTTGTAAAAATCACGGTGAGTCGTCGTTTATGCCAAGTTTACGTGCAGCAGCTCTGTTTCCTTCTTTATCGGACAGCTCGATCGCTTTTAGTTTGAAAGCTTGCCTTTCTTTTTGCATTTTCCATGATGAGGGTATGTTCATGCTAATTTAATTTATGCACAAGACAAGAAGTTGCAGTCTTCCTCGACGCATATATTCCACCGGTCTAAATCTTACCTTTTCTACTCGAGCGCCCCTGGCGGCTGTTAGAAAAATTACACAAATTTGCCGCATCACTGTATAAGCCGCAGGGATGAAAGTTTGGGAAAAAAGTAGCGGCTTATAGTCCGGAATTTACGGTAATAATAATGTGTGCACAAAAAGTGAATTCATCATAGTTTTAAAATTTAATTAAAATACAGTCTTTTTTTATTGTAGCCAGGTTTGAGTGTTTTTTAGTGGGGGCGCGGGAGGGTAGACTGTAGAAGTATTCTGTGCAGCATTATGGTATTATCTGTCTGACTTTTGCTTTGTACGAATTGGTCAATAATAGTTTGGATAGTGTGATTGAAAGTGGAATTTTATGAATGAATGCTTCTTGTCATATTCAAAATGTTCCAACAAAAGTAGCACATTCTTTGTTAAAAACCAAACAAAAACCTGCATAAAAAACAGCTGTGCAGAACATTTCGGATTAACTGCAACACATGTTCAATCTCGGAGGATCGTCGCTCTCGTTTGTGGCATTTCAAAATGCACCATGTGGCCGTTTCAGAATGACAGCCAGTAAACAGTGCGATAGAGATACAAACCTTTTCCAAGCATGTAAACCCAAATCATGATTTTGACCTTTTCCCACATTTCTCACAGTCTGAGTCTGTAACTATGCACTGTGCAAATGTGATCTTTATTTTTGCTGAAAATCACATGAAAGCATTCGCCCCACGTTGCTTCCTTCTGATGTACTAATTTTTTTGGTTCCATCTTCCGTTCATCTGCATGACTTTCCCTTGTGGTTTGTCTTCATCTCATTCGGAAACAACAATGAAAATGTACTGCTGGATGGATAACTGCTGAAGTTGAGGATGAGGAGAGAGGAGCGTTGGCTTCTGCGCCGATGCGTATTTGGAACTGAGAGTCACCGCTTGGAATTGGAATGGATTTACATGGGACAGGAGAAGTGAACCAATCTTTTTTTTCGTCAATGGATGCTGCAGCTTCTTGTTGACTTTGAAACTTAGCTTGTAGCCGACGTGTGCACATTTTGAACATGACGTCTGATCCACTGGTGAAAGGACACTTTGATTCTCTCCTCTTTCATCTCAAACTGCTTTAACAACAAAGCGTATGAGGGAAAAGTGGTTAGGACTACACGACTGTCCGTGTTTTATGTCATGTGTTGTGTTCATTATTTTACTTTTTGTTCGTGTTTTATGTTGTGTGTTGTGTTTATTATTTTACTTTATGTTAACTGCTTTGTTAAGCGCTTTGTTACAGCTGCCGCTGTTGTGAAAGCGCTATATAAATCAGCATGTATTGTATTGTATTGTATTGTATACATTGCAGAGTTGACAGCATACACCCTTGAAACTTTCGACGTCTTGTCGCTCAAGCTGGCCCCCGTGAAAGGGTTGTTGAACCTCATTAAGGGAAAATGTTTGTTTACATGATGAAAGGCTTCCAAACATTCATTAATCCTGTCAGTGAAAGCTAAAAGATTTGTTTGAGTGGGCCTTTTATTGCGACATACATATTTATGTATCGTGGTTGGTGTCCTTTCACATTTCACAGCGCTCATTCGGGCCGCTGGAAAAACGCTTACGTAACTTTTGGGATTTATTTGAGGAAGCTTCTGATAACCTTCCATTGTAAGGATTTGTGAGAATGTTATTTTCGAAATGACACAATTCTCACACTTTTACTCTCGACCCTCTTTTTGATCTGATGGATAAAGACAAGATGTCAAATCACCTAGCCTCCTTCCTTTTTTTTTTTTTTTTTTTTTTAAATTTGCAAGTCATTTCTATTCGTACTGTCCCAGATGGATTTATGAAACAGTCTTGTAAAGCAAGCCATCTGGCATGTCAGGTTGGTTAATTTCCTCATACATAACTCAGCTTATCATAGCAAACCGGATTTCTCCATGATGCGGAGAAAAGGCCAAAACACTTGTCCTAATTACAGAAGCTCGTGCGGTACCTCTGGCTGTTTGTGCTCCTGCTGCTGCAGTGACGAACATCAACAAATCACTTTGCTATATTTAATTGGGACTCCTCCCTCCTCGCCGGAGTTATACAGGGATACAGGAGTCATTTGAGCAAAAAACTCATTTTGTTGCGCGCCGAGTGTTAGTCGTAGAATATATGAGGAAATTGATACTCATAGGCATATTGCGACGGGGGAAGAGTTGCAGTGAATTCAAGTCAACCTCTTGCCATATGTCAGGTTCGTGTTGAGAGGACTATTTTACAAAATGTCACCGATACGAATCCAATCGCAATATAAAAAAAAGCAGGCAAATCATCAACATATGGTAGATTTATGAATAATCCGGGCCAACTTTTAATGAGATACCAGACAGACGTGGTTGATAAAAATCTTTGACGTTGACGAAACCAAACCATCGCCAAAGTACCACACGTATAATTTATTGAATAGTAAGCTATTTGGTTGCATGATCAAGTCTGGTTTACGAATGAAATCATCACCATGAATTGCCAACGATTTGTGAGACATCTCCTATTGGAATAGATCTCGCCTGATATACACGCAACGGTGCAAAAATCAGTGAAATGGGTGAACCACATACAGATGTGCAGTGTATATCTTCTTGGCAGGCGAGCAGCCTCCTTCAACGGTGCTGTAGTGTTGTTTTTGGCCCGGCAGCAGTGCAGACATGTTACTGGTGGGGGGAAGTATGTACCTGCACTGTAATGTATTTACTGTCTAATTTGCGCCTCAGTGTGAGGCCATATATCCTGTTTAGGGAGTGACACCTCTCCTCCTCCACTTTATGGTGCCGTGCAGGCATTTGATGAGGACGTGAGCGCCGCCGTGCTGATGGATGAGCTTGTCAGAGTGCCACCAGGATGCTTCGCTCCCCACAGAATGCACGCGGCTGAAGAAAACGGCATCGTGGAGCGCAACATCACTTGAAACGGGATGTGATTCAAAACAGCTCAACATACTTTATGGGCGGATGGGCTTTCAGTTTCAGGTGTATGAGCTCTCCCGCTGTAATTTGTACTCCACTTGAAGATGTTTGACAAAGAGAGAGAAATGCAAATGTGTTGTCGTGACAGCTCCCTGCGTACGTAAACAAGCTTTTATTTATTATTTATCAAATCATGGCTTTTTTTTGTTGTTGTTCCTACTGTTTGCTTCTTTCACTTCTCCGCGTCAGCTGCTCGTGTGTAATGTTGTACTTGGTGCCTCTATAGTCAGGAATTCAGCTCAGGAATAGGAGTGTGATTCCCTGAGGCAGAAGTTCTGAATCGCTGACAGGTATTTCAAAGTGTTCAATTTGTGCAGGTTCTAAAACAAATCCTTGAGAAAAAAAAACAAAAACATTTACATGTCTTGAGTTTCTTTCAACACTATTTTGGCGCTTCTATTTTTGCTATTGAATTTCGTGTTGTAAAACAGAAACAGCGCAGGCCCATAACTGCTTTTGTCTAAACCAGGGGTAGGGAACTCCAGTTCCTCGAGAGCCATATCCTGCCTGTTTTAGGTCCTTCCCTACTCCAACACACCTGATTCAATTGTGCAGGCCTCGACAGAGCTTGCTGATGAGCTGATTGTTTGAATCAGGTGTGTTGGAGTAGGGAGGGACCTAAAACAGGCAGGATATGGCTCTCGAGGAACCGGAGTTCCCTACCCCTGGTCTAAACACAACAGGATGCATATATATATGTATATATATATATATATATATGTGTGTGTGCGCGCACTCATTTTATATTCTATGCTCAGGACTACAGCAACGCAGGATGCTGAAATATTAAATTTGATTTAATTTGATTCAATTAACTGCTTTTGTGCTCTGCTGGTGCCAGCTGCATCATCGTAATGGTGGAAATGATGACTTTCGATTTTGAAGAATACATTTTTTGTTAATATATGTCGGTTGTGAAATCCAATGGATCTCAATGGAATTCAATGTCTCTCAAAATGCCACAATCCGGGATTTGCAGGAATCCTCAGAAAAATTCCCAAATTATGCATGATGGGTGTGTCCCAAGAATCTCCACACCTTAAAAGTGTGCAGGAAAGGCGCGTAACAAATTAACTTAAGGGGCTTAATTGACAACGGGAGAGTAAATATGTCACGGTTTAATGTGGTGTGGAGAAGACAAAGACAGTTGGACCCGAGTGAGGATTGCAAGCAGTACAACACCAGAGCGAGTGGAGCTGGCTGGCCCTGGCAGGAATTCTCAACCAACGGGCATTGCGGTCGCTGATCTTGTGTTCTCGAAACAGCATCAGATGGCGGCTGCAGGTCTTGTGCCCTCGAAGCAGAGAAATGAGGCATGGAAAGGTGGTAGGGGCTCCAGCTGCACAGCTGAGACAGGACCAGGGGAGGACTGGCACAGCTCCAACTGTGAAACATGAACTGGGGTCACAGGGGATTGACCCACTGGGCCTGCACTGCAATTAAAATGATGGGTGTGAAAATTGTGCTCTGAATAAACTTTTTATGCATCATGTGGAAAAAGAAATCACATTATAAGATGCCCAAACTCTCATACTCATCCCAATTGTAACAGGTTTACAAAAGATAGCGTTTCACAAGTATTTCGCTGTTAAAAACAGACGAGACTTAAATGGCAAATTGAGATGCAGTATATGGATAGAGAGCCTATGCTGGTGGTGTTTCTAAATAAGATTCAACCATGAGGTAATGGAGCGAGCAAAATGTGGCATGGGCCTCATTTGTTATGAGGTTTTCATGTTATTGAGTGCTTGAGGTATGCAAAGAGTCAGGCTGGCAGATCATTTGTTTGAAAATAACCTTTGCCAAGTCGACACAGACTTCCAGAGACTGTATGCAATTGTAATGAGAGCCACTATATGGGGGGGGGACTGCTTAATTCTTTAAAACTGGGCAGTGTACTTTGGATTTGATTTCAAGGTGGATCATGTTTACTGCGCGGTGTCTGTCCAAATGTTTTGAATTCCAGATATATATTTCAACGTTGCTATCCAGCCCACAAGAAAAATGCCAAGGTCGGAAGGTCTTAGAAACATGTTTGTGTTGCAACAATTCTGCGTGACAATGCCCACCATAGTCTTCGACCATAACAACAAACTTCAGTATTGTATATCTTTCCTCAGAGCACGTCAAAACTCATCAGCAATCATCGTGTTTGACACTGTCTGCCCTAACATTTGCCAACATTATTTTTAATCCATGTTTGGGATGAGACTGTGTTTGAACAGTCAAATTTCAACCGACTAAGCAAATGGAATTTTGTTGTTGAAATTCAATCACTACAGTAATCACGATGTTCATAATATTAATTTGACTTCCACCACGCTCCCATCCTGATGCACTGGCTCGGTTTAAAAGTGAATCAAGTTCAAGGTCAAGTCAACTTTATTGTCAAATGTGCTCTATGTGCAACATACAGCACATATACAATGTCTTTCCTATCAACCACAGGAGAGAGTTTCTATTTTTAAAATTTCTTTTTTATTGTTATTTTGTTTTAAATTAATGCATTTATTTAATTATTTCATATTTATACAGCACTTTGTTTCAAGTCAAATAACTATTCTGTCTGAATTAGCAAGAAAAGTTGAAATATTAGGTACTGGTAGAATATATTGATGACAAAAAGAGCTGTTTGTTTGTGTCCAAGTTCCAGCTGGAGCTGTGGGCATTTCCCTCCAACGGTGCACCTGTCTCACATCTTGATTACGCCACTACTGAAGGATTCCCATCACTCGACGTCGGATAGTTCGCCTTGCTCAAGCCGTTGTTTCAAGTGTGGTTTTTGAGACGTTCCATGATTTTGCTTTGTAGTTTTCTTGCCACGTTTTTGTATCTGTTCATCTAAGAAGTGTTTTGGGTTATTCATGGTTTGTACCATATGCGTTTTGGGTCCTCATGGCCTTGTAAGCTATTTCCGTTTATATTCTTTTTGCTTTTTGCAAGCACTTTTTGTTTTTCTCCTATTATCCTGATTTATAGTACCAGTGTCATTATTTGTACTTTGTACTTTTTTTTTTCTGTAAATAAATATTTTTGTCAAAATCTTTCTCAGAGTCTCAGACGTTTGCAGATTCTTATTCTGTCCGGGAACCTTCCGGACATCCTGACAGTCACCACATGCAATTGAGTCAATCTGCTAATGAATCACATCATACATCTCAAGCAGTGGAACAAAGCCTGCAGCGTTTTATGGTAGCACATGAATTTGTTTTGTGTGCGCATGTGGACCTCAGTTTTCCGACGGAGGCAAAAATGGAACCACTATTACATCTGTATGCTCGGTTGGAGATGTCCCAGTGACAAAATGATATGTGACAGTTGAGAAATCTGACCAAATGATTCATGAAAGTGCATCACTCTGCCAAATGACAAGCCATACCAGCTATAGCTGAGGCGACGATTGACCTCCATGCATTGGCTAGAACAACAAAAGAAAAACAATTAAAACATACAAATAGGGTTTGGTTAGCTGAGGAAAAGGAGTCAAAAATACTTTGATGCAACTAACAGCCTGGTATGGGCAACAACAATCGTCCTGGATGACCGAATCTGAAAGACAAATGTCCTGACATGAAACTTCAAGACAGATATACCGGTAACACTTTTCGTCTTCCAAACACAAATCTGAATGTAATCTAAAAAAGTGTGACTGGTATTCTGCCCCCCCACCCCAAAAAAATCTGTGGATGATAAAGATGGTGAATGCATCGATGCATTAAATAACATTCAGACCCTCAACACGATCACCAAAAACTAGATTTTTTTTTTTTTTTTGCAAATAATTTTATTTTAATATTCTTTAAAGCTCAGAACCTATCCAAAAATGATGTTGTTCACAACAAGCCGAGTGCAGTCACGAATTGAACCCGACACAGCGGCATATCTCTGGGCAGTGGCAGGAAACCGTTGGTAGCTAAGAGACCCGCAGAGCGGATCAGTGTTACACAGAAATGTCTTGCTCTGTGGTTCCATTAGTAGCCTCTAAATCTCAATGATCTTTAAAATATACACATTAATGTAAACTGGGAGAAAATAAATGGTTCTATTTGGAACAACAACACAAAAGACCATGGAACCTTTTTTTTTTTTTTTATACCTTTAAATTGTTATTTGAAGGACCATTATCAGGAAAGCTGTAACGGTCATTAAATGTTTCTTTGGTAAATCAATTTAAAATTTGCGGTTCTTTGAGCCTTCTAAGATTAATTAATGGATGTGAAAACAAGCGCATGCTCTTATTCAAACTAACTGGTAAAAGTTTTTTTTACACAGGTCATGTAATTGAAAATATCTCGGGGGACAACTTGACAAAGAAATCTGCAGGTTGGCCGAGAGAAAATGGAGGAAGAAAAGAACTATTGTGAATCATCAAATCGTTAATTAAATTAAACAACAACGCTGCAAGAGATTCAAGAAATACTTCTCGAAAAAAGATCACCGACCAGCCATTTTTATTTATCACCATTAACCACGCTTAATCTTGATTTCAACCAATTCACCTTTAAAACGCACCTAAAAGCTTAATTTCCTTCACATTATCACCCCACCCCCCTTTTTTATGTATTTTTTTTTTTTTTAAACTGTGGTACAAAGGTGCCCACAGCGGACGTAATATCTTGGCAATGATTGTATCACTTCCTTAAAAAATAAAAAAAAATAAAAAATAATACATTAAAAAAAAACATTTTGTTTGTAACTTCTTCCATTTGGAAAACAAGTTTAGCATACATTGGCATATTTATAGGGATTTAGCCATACACAAAAGAAAAAAAAATCTATGGTGATATAATCCTCAGAGCGCAGGAGGAGATCAACATGCATTACGCAATGGTGGACAATAATCTGTAGATAAAAATACTGGGGGGGGGCAGGTTTGTAACCGTAATTCCACCTGCTAACAAATAATTTAAGTACTAGGAGATAACCTCATAAAGTATGCAAAGAGCCATTCCCTCAATAAGAAGGTTCATCGGCGCGTGCCGGATCTTTGAACA
The DNA here is from genome assembly GCA_026261675.1 of Hippocampus mohnikei. Classification (NCBI taxonomy): domain Eukaryota; kingdom Metazoa; phylum Chordata; class Actinopteri; order Syngnathiformes; family Syngnathidae; genus Hippocampus; species Hippocampus mohnikei. Next base: position 9,250,554 of record JAKGUB010000325.1, read on the forward strand.
ACCGTCCAATCTTTTGACGAGTAACTAACTGGTAAAAGTTTTTTTTACACAGGTCATGTAATTGAAAATATCTCGGGGGGGGGGGGACAACTTGACAAAGAAATCTGCAGGTTGGCCGAGAGAAAATGGAGGAAGAAAAGAACTATTGTGAATCATCAAATCGTTAATTAAATTAAACAACAACGCTGCAAGAGATTCAAGAAATACTTCTCGAAAAAAGATCACCGACCAGCCATTTTTATTTATCACCATTAACCACGCTTAATCTTGATTTCAACCAATTCACCTTTAAAACGCACCAAAAAGCTTAATTTCCTTCACATTATCACCCCACCCCCCTTTTTTATGTATTTTTTTTTTTTTTAAACTGTGGTACAAAGGTGCCCACAGCGGACGTAATATCTTGGCAATGATTGTATCACTTCCTTAAAAATAAAAAATAAAAATAATACATTAAAAAAAAACATTTTGTTTGTAACTTCTTCCATTTGGAAAACAAGTTTAGCATACATTGGCATATTTATAGGGATTTAGCCATACACAAAAGAAAAAAAAATCTATGGTGATATAATCCTCAGAGCGCAGGAGGAGATCAACATGCATTACGCAATGGTGGACAATAATCTGTAGATAAAAATACTGGGGGGGGGCAGGTTTGTAACCGTAATTCCACCTGCTAACAAATAATTTAAGTACTAGGAGATAACCTCATAAAGTATGCAAAGAGCCATTCCCTCAATAAGAAGGTTCATCGGCGCGTGCCGGATCTTTGAACAACCGTCCAATCTTTTGACGAAGCGTTCATTTTTTTTAGCTTTGCTTCAGTTCATGTGAGTCGACCTTATCACAATATTGATATACTCCAGGATTTTATCGAATGTCATCGGCAGTCGCATATGACCAACGTCGTCATTCGCCACCCTGCAATTATACCCGAGGTCTACGATGAAAGCATCTGACCGTTCACTTGGAATTTGTTGGAAGATGTAATTATTACAGTCTGTTCCTAACGTCACTGAGCACCGACTCACTATATCAGGAAAGCATCAGGCCCCAACTTGTCAGAAATTCATTGTCTTCATTAAAGCATCATGATCTATTGTATGATTCATGATGTCCATGTAGGAGGGTCATGTAATTGGAGTGCGAGTGGGGAAAAAAAAAAAAGCCGGTACACTTAACAGGATTTCGACACTGTTATCAGAGTCGTTACCGTTCCTGCGTCATTTCTTCTTTCCCTTTCTACTTGCACATCACATTCACATCAAAGTCACATTTTCAAGCAGTGCCCAGCAGTAATGATTGCCCCACATTTCTGAAGCTTAAACGCAATGCTCCATTGAAGTTCTTTTTTTTTGTTTTTCCCTACAACTGTTTCCTGGCATTCCAATGTCAGTTTTCCGGCGTGAGAACATTGTTTTGAACCACTATCTCCCGCGCCATTAGGGGTACGGTAGGAGGCAGGTTCTCAAGATGAAAATGCCTCCAGTCATGGGTCTACCTTTCGCGTATATCATCTCAGTGACAAATGATCAGATCTGGATAGTAAAGGTGCAATTCCCACTCTTTTTTTTTTCTGTCACGGTGGAGAAAAAACGGCCCCCGGCAGCCATCGTTTTATTTTGTCGACTCAAACAGAAAGTTTGCTCCGTTCATTATCTCTATTTACTTTCAGATTTGACCTTGAACCCCCTCCACACACTATTTGGCATAATGTCCAAATCAAAAACAGGTAGAGGACAATGCGGATCATAATCTCAACAATAACCTGCTTGGTGCTTAATTTAAATTACCCCCCCACCCCCCTCCCCATTACTATTCAGTCGAAGTCCGTCATCCGGGAGGCACATTTATGATAATTCTAAGAGCCATTTGGAGGCATCAAACTGCTGATCAGCCAGTGATCAGCAATTTACTTTAATGCTTATGCGTCACCAAAGCAGTCTGCGTGCACCCTTTGCAGAAGATATGAATGCATTTCATACCTATTATTGTTCTGCTGTCTTTTCGGTTGCAAACTCATGTTGCCGGAGTGCATATATACATGATATGTAATGGTATGGTTTCATCATTTTTATTTTTTAAAGTGGCTTTAAAACAATTTTGACAAGTATAATGACTCACGGTGTGCCTGTTTCATGATTCATATCTGAATATGTATTTTATAATTGATGTTTGAGCACATTCTTCGAATCTGTATATAATTGGTGATGATTTGTTTTTACATCTGTTCTTATTCTAAGAGCACGTGTTGCTTTAACTATAAGAGCGAACAAACCTATGCTGCTCGTTCCGACAAAATGGGGATTTAATGAGCCGACGATATCCAAATCTACTACTGATTGCCTCTTAAATATGAGGTGGGGAGCCACTTGGTTCTGATCTCCATTTAAACGGATGCGTTCATCTCATTTCGAACAATCGCACGCGTACGTGCGGCACGTGCAAATGCAACAGATGAAGAACTTGTATATTCACGTCTTTAAGTACTCTCGCTTCGTCCTGCGCAAAGCGTTGTTGAGGATGAATTTAAATGATGGAGTCCAGGATTTAAACCCCCAAGCCAAAAGTTTGGAACAGTCAAGTCATTATGATGATTTTTTTTTTTCCTGCTGTAAGATGAAACCAAAGGTGGGCAATTTACAAAATGTTTCCGATCTGTCATTAGTCAGTGACTTGGGTCAATCGGGCCGTCCGTCATTAATGAAAACATTTGCGTTTGATGTTTGAGATTTTTTACGTAAATATAAATTAGTTAGATTTGAAATAGACTAGGGAAAATAAGACTTTTTTTTTGTGATCGTGGCATCAAGCATTTGACTAACTGACATCAGAAAACGTATGCAATATTGTGCATGCTCGATAAGGTTTAAGTCCTTCCTCTTATTTCCCTCGATGCAGTCTTTTGGGGGTTGCTTGTGTGCTTTGGGCCTTATCTTGCGCCTTGATGGAGGACTTTCTAATTAGTTTGATTGCATCCCTCTTGAAATTAGCAGACAACATTTTCTGTAGTCTTCTCAGCTGATTTTGCTGCCGCTGCCATCGTGTTGTTTATCAATTAAAATTGTGATTAATTAGCCTTTCCCTGAAATAAATCGCACAAGTCTAAGCTATGACATTAGCAGCGCTATGTTTCAGAGATGAGCTTGCATGTTTGGTATCATGTTTCAAAGACCAAAATACTATCTAATGGGATTTTTAAGGCTTGTTGCGGCACTGGCAAAGCCCAGCCTGGCTTTTCTATTCTTCTGGGCTAATTAGTGTTTTGCATCTTCTGCTAAATCCTCTGTACTTTATTCTGCAAACAGTAGATTGTGCTAGCAACACTTCTACCCTCTGGAGGTTGCCGTTGATGCGACTAACAGTTGTTTTGGGGTCTTTTGACAGAAATGAATTTTTTTTTTTCTCACCAACTGCAGTACTTCTCCTCTACACATTCATCATCTGTAAAGTCTGTAAAACGGTTCTAATGATCTTCTTTCACCTTCACAATTGTTAACTGAGTGTGGCCATTTGGCGCTATTTACTTCACATTGGGCCAGTCGTTTTATACTGCGCTGCACTTGAGTTAGACTCGACTGGGCCACAGCATGTCGTGATATGACAAAGCAACACTGCAACCTTTGTGCTATATGTAGACATTATTTGAGTCAGTCTGCTTATTTCGATTATACAAAATGACTGTTCTGAATAACCTGCGGGAGGGACGTTGGATGCTGCGCCATGTGCAGAAGCAACCATATCATGAAAGTCAGTATTTTTTAATTGGGCACATTAGTGATGGATTGTTCTGTTCATGCAGTACGATTAAAAATGTTTTGTTCAAATTCCATTTTTCTTTATGTGTGGGGTCTGTAACAGAGAAATAATATTTTAAGATTTGAAGGTGGCAAACTCAAGATAAAACTTTAGCCCCCAAAGCACAGATTCCAAGTGATTTATAGCTCCACCATTGTTACTTTGATTCTCTCAGTACAGTCGAACCTGTTTGCAACGAACCCCGTTTATGTTGCCACCCTTATAACGTTCGTCTTTCAAAATCCCGACTTCACGCAATTCATTTTCCATTTGCCTATTTTGCTTACAATGAACACTTTTATAATGTCAGTTTCAATATAACGCCCAGAAATAGTGAAAAGGCCTTCGTTGCAATGAATCGTGGGAAGCTAATGGCCACCGCGACCTTGCTTCTGAACAAAATGTACAGCGAGGGATTCCCCCGCTGTTGCTTAGTAATGCTACAGATCGACTCGTACATTGTTTTACTTGGGCTCAGAACATGTCTGGTAAACAGAAGCAAATCTCGCTGTCTGGGAAGACGGAAATTGTCTCTCACTTTCGAAAGGGAGTCTCCCAGACAAAGCTCGACCAAAACTACGAATTAGCAGTTAACAATTTTGACAATCATCGGTAACAGCAACAAAATCGTGGCAGAGTTTGAAGCCAAAAGATTTAAAGATAATCGTAAACGGCTTTGGATCTCGGCACATCCCGAACTGGAGAAGGCACTTTGCATTTGTTGACTGAATGGCTTCAGAAATGAAGTAGGAATGTTACAGTTGTTTTTTTTTTTTTCATGTCTAATCATTGTTTCTTCACACTGTTTACACGTATTTGTAATTGACATGTTTGTACTGTTTTCCATGTTCATGTTTTTACATCTATAAATCTTCATACTGTGTTAAACATCGTAGTTGGCGGCCATTTTATTGGAAGTGGTTGTAACGAACTATCGTTGTAGCGTACAGATTCGCTATGTCCCTCGAAGTACGTTGTAATGAGGTTCAACTGTATATGATTGAATTAACCAGAAAAGCTTCAACACTGACATCGAGGGGCTCCAAAGTTTCTTTCCCACACCAAACTTTCGTCTCAACCATATTAAAACGTAAAGATCTGAGAAAAAAAAATTCACTACAGTATGTGTTTTAGTCACTTAGAACTCATCAATTATTTCAGAGAGTGCAATGAAGCGACCAAATGAGGCGAGGCGACGACTTCTTCCAGGCCTGGCCGCAGTTCTCACATTAGACAGCACATCAACGGCCACATTTGCCACATTTTCACGGGGCGGTGGAAACACTGATGCTGTGATGAGGCCGGAGGTGAATCCCAAGGCGTGAGACAGCAGTTTATATCTTGAACTTCAAAGGCCATAAATATATTATATCGTCCACCCTGCTTGGCTGCACTCCTGCTTTTATTTTTATTTTTTTTATTATTCCCACTAGTTGCAAATCATTATCTTTTAACAGGTCTGAAATAATATAAAATGCTTTTTTTTTCTTTTTTTCCAGCCGCACATTAGAAAGTATTTGCGACATTAGCTATGAGTCTAGAATTGTGGTGGAAGGACACAAGGCAAATCTTTTAATCCTGTACAATCTGGACAGCAATTGAGGAAAAAAAAAAAGAAAGACGGATGAGCAAATCTTTGTATATCCATCTGTGTCCACAGATCGAGTGCAGCTTTTGCCTGTATATTCACAAATTTGGCTTCACAATATTTTTAAAGACAGGTAACCATTTTGGGTATTGTGACACGTTGCAATTGTATTCGTAGAGGAACTGTTGTAAGTACACAAGCATTTTTTTCTTCATAATTTTTAAAATCCAAGGCCTCTTATATATTTCACTCAAAATAAGTAACGGATAACAAATACCCACACGACACTTGTTGACATTTTTTTTTTTGTGTGTTTCTGTTGGGGGGGCCTGTCTCAAGCTAGTTACCTTGACAACTGTAGGTTAGGGTTAACTGGCTGCTTGTTTTAAAAACAGCCCAGCTTGTGAATAAAAAAAAGCAATAAATCATTTAACCCTAGATTCAGAATTACACTCGTCAATTTCTCTTGCGTGCAGTGGACAACGCTACTAAACACAAACACCCCCCCGTCCGCTCCTCAGCAACTTCACGGAGTATTTTATACATGTGACAGTTATCATTTATACAAGTGACGGTTATCATAAACTGCTAGTGCTGCCAATGCTGTTCGTGAACTAAATCGAGTCAGAGCTGACGCTGCAACTTTGCTTACCTTGCTTTGACATGACGGCGCTTCTGTGTCGTCCGACGGACAGATTTGAACTGAAAAGTCAAACGAGGCAGCAAAAATAGATTTACTGACTATATTTCACACTTTGTGGTCGGACAGTCCCTTCAGAGACCCAACTATGCAGAGACTATAAATTAAAGTCAATTTTCCATGATGTATCCCCTAACACGGTGCCATATACTGTAACTTAATATTTTAAGACTCAAGCTTTGGAAAATATCTAACAGATGATGACTCTTAAAAAAATAATAGCATGATAATTTCCCACTTCTTAAATCTTGAGTGCTGATTTCCGTTCTTGTGTTTTATGTGAGGTCTTTTGGTCCGACACCACAAGCACAAGAGAATGGCATTTTATAAACTGAAGTTTTTATCTCACACTTTGCAGGAAAATAAATCTCATGTGTGCAAATCAGTGTTTTGACAGAACAAATATCAGAAAGTTGCAAGGCTCACAAACAAAAAAAAAAATAATCATCTCGCTAGACCAGTATTAAAAAGAGAGTTAGATATATATCATTGTAAAAACATTTAAACAGCATGAAATTTGGTGTAAATCCTCAAATAATAATGATAATAATAATAATGCATTTTCATTATATCTCCCAAAAATAATTTTTGGAGTGTCCTTGAGCTTTTACTGTATTGCATTTTAAAGTACAAGAAACAGAATAGAAGTATTATTTAAATGTCGCTTTGGATTTAGTGCACCACCATTGAAATGTTTTGCATTAAGTTTTTAATTGCATGCTCATCATCATTTCGTATAAATGCTTAATTTCCAATATTACGAGACAATATGTTTGATTCACAACCTTGTTGGTGAGTTTACTGAGATTGTATTCTAATGTATAACAACACCGTTAGTCCATCACAAATCCAAATTCTTCCATATTTTTCTTATCCAATCGATTGTCATTTACAATCCTCGCCGACAAAGATCTGCTCTTTCATATTTGCACGCCTCATCAAATCCACGCGCACAAAGGCAGGTGAACGTTCCATTGTTTTAGAAAAACGCGTGTCGTCGTGCAAAAGCTGTCGACAGCACTTTCAGACAATAACAGCCGCAAGGAGCAAAGAAATGGATGTGCGTTGCCACACTTGCTTTTGTCCATTGTGTTCAAACCCCCCCACCCCCACCCCACCCCTCCCTCAGACAAATCAACAATCTACTGTATGCCGACAAAAACCTGGATGGAGACACAAGCTGGAGGAGTTCAAACAGTCAAGAAGGCTCAAGAGGAATCGTCTGTTCTGCATGTATGTATGTATATGTGTGTGTGTGTGTGTGTGTGTGTGTGTGTGTGTGTGTGTGTGTGTGTGTGTGTGTGTGTGTGTGTGTGTGTGTGTGTGTGTGTGTGTGTGTGTGCGCATGTGTCTTGAGAAATCCATTTTCTGTGACTTGAAACAGAGTAATTGTGTGACCAAAAGGCCACAAGGATTACAAAAATATGAGTTATACCTTCAAAAAAAACACTTGTATTTGTGTTTGGCCGAAGTCTACAACGAAGAATGGATGCCACTTCGAGAACTGATGATTGTGTGACCCTCTGCCACGCAGCCAAACTGAAATGCCTGAGGCAAGACTTTAAACAAGGCAAGGACAAACTGCAGTGCGAAGTGTGTTCTGAGACCAACGAGACTATCTTCAATCTGCGAGTGTGGGACATGCCTTCTCCATAGCCTGCATGCCCATAGCTATTGGCGTAAGGAGCGATGTATTTGTGCGTGAACATACCTTGCTTTGGAACCAGAATAAAATGTGATATTTTAGTTTTGGTGGGTTTTCTCCGGGTTCTCCGGTTTCCTCCCACATTCCAAAAACATGCATGGCAGGCTGACTCAACACTCAAAATTGTCCCTAGGTGTGAGTGTGAGCGCGGATGATTGTTCGCCTCTGTGTGCCCTGCAATTGGCAACCGGTTCAGGGTGTCCCCCGCCTACTGCCCGAAGACAACTGGGATAGGCTTCAGCACCCCCCGCGACCCTTGTGAGGATAAAGCGGATCGGAAAATGAATGAATGAATGTTAGTTTTGTGTGCTGTCTCTGCAGTGACAATGAGTTTAGTAGCCACTGAAAGTAATTGAAAAGTGCACTCTGGCCCCAATTTTAGTTTTATGTTTTTTTTTTCTCTCGGGATGGGCACAAGTTGAGTCAGCAATCTAAAAGATTAGGCGTAATTGAGAGTGTCAACATTCCAGTAACTTGTGCTCAGCAGGACATAACTTGCCCCCCTTAACCCACCCACCCATCCTGTCTGTTTCTGCTTGGCAGTGCGTTGGACTCAGGTTCAGTGTGCATGTATTACATTCCTGATCATGTCAAACATATAGGTGCCAGGAAATGTTTAGATAGAAACAACGTGGGAGGTGGGGACAGGGAGAAGGGCTATTATTGAGACTGAGATCTTATACTGTATCATCTGACAGTCATAACTGCTAGTGGGATGGAGTCTACCTTGTTCATGTTGACTATTGAAAAAAGGAAATGCTTCACAATAGGGCAAAGAAATTGCTCTTGTTTCAGGGATTACTTTGAGCTGAAAATCATATCAGATGTGGGCCGTGTCTCCTAAGCAGTCTGCGCTAACATCCTCAGTGATCCATATTTGTTGGCACAAATGAACTCAAGGTAAAGATTGTTGAAGATTTCGTCCTTTCACACCGTGTTGAATTCACATTATCACCGACAGGGCCAACACAATGAGCCTCGGTGTGAAAAGATAACCGTTCAGCTAACTGTTTTGAAATCAAACTTCCACTGTGATTTCAAAGTATTATTTCGTTTGCGTACCATGATTTACAATACAAAAATAATTGAAAATATTTGAAATCCCTTGACCTTGAGATGGCTTTGTAACTTGTGAAAGCCTGCACTCGACTCAAAAGGAGAAGTTTCTGTACATTCTTGTCATTGTAAGGAAGGCGCAAATGAGAATGTGTATCAACTGTGAGGATTGTATACACACACGAGCCATATAAAATAGCCATAAAATACACAGTGGTGCACATGGGGAAGCTTTTGTTTTCATTTATTTACAAGTTGAAGTATTTTAAAACCATTGCAGTGCCATCTGATTTGCGTCGAGTTACGGTTCTGTATCAATATAATTGACGAGGAGGACATTTTATTTTTCTGCTGTTTTCGCCAGGCTTTGTGAAATGAGACGATTACACGTAACCAACGCAAAAAATCCTGCTGTACCTCACCGATAGTCACAACGCAGTCGTACACCACCGGCTAGAGTATATTGGCATGATACATATTGTTTTTAGGCTAGAGTCTATCGGCATGAAACATCTTGACTTGGCTTGATCCGTCCTGTCCTTCTTGTAAAAGCAACCTGAATATATGAGATTGTAAGGGCACCTCCTGTTTCAGCTTTCTTTTTGTCACCCCAAAGATTTTCAATTAGATTCATGTCCTGGATTTGACGAGGCAATTCTAAATCAATCTTCTTCTTGTCGAAAAATCCATTCTCTTACGGATTTGATTCCTTAATTGATTTAAAGGTCCCTACTTCAGTCTGAAAAGCTATTTATTTTGTCTTTTGTGCTTTATGCTTTACATGGAGGTGAAATCCTTCTCGTTTTCAGCCTACGAGCATGTCATTACGTGTGATGCCGCCATCTTCGTGCTTTATTGTGGCTTTGTTAGCTGTGCCAAATAAAAAAAAGACAAAGGATGAGACGTGTTCAATTTGATCATCATTCATCGGTTTATTTGTTTGCAGGATTAGTTTATACACACACACCCACACACATTTTTGCAGATTTATCCCCCACCCAACTATTAAAAATGTGTGCTCCCTCCTTCTCAATTTGCATTCACTTTGAATTACCAATCTGTTAAAAAAAAAAAAAAACACACCACATTCAGAATTTTCAAAAATGGGACAGTCTTCAGCCAATTTATACGAAACAAGTTCATCACAGATGATAAAAAGTCAAAGCTAGCTTTTATGGATCGACACAGCCATGATGCGACTGCTGGTTTTGTATGTGCTATTTAATCGTGTAGGTCGACTGTATGGCTTTCAAACTGTTGCAGATGCTGCTGCCATCTGTGGATGCTTACCTAATGAGCAACATTTAGTGTCTTGATTTATGGCAAAAACTCAAAGACGTGCATCGTACAGACATGTCAAAATACCCTTCATATTATTCATCCATTTTGTCCAAGCCCAATTCAAGGAAAAAGTAAGTTGGAAAATGTGAGCCTTACCCTGCTTCAGCTGCGCAAGATTCACAAGGCTATCCGCATTTCTGACGGAAATTCAATCTGATGCTCACACAAGCGTTGGGGAACTATTTTCACGGCAAGCCGCATGACTTAATAAACAACACTTGAAATCGGCACCGCTTTAAAAGTTCATTGGTCAACTCGGAATTGTGCTATAAAAGGGAGAGTTTTGCGTTGCAAAGTTCACGGCCAGCTTGACAGAGCAGTTTTACACAAATCCAGAAGAAAAGTAGCTTGTAACTAACAAACAGATGGACGAACACAAGCTGTCCCGGTTCATCTTTGGCAATCCAGAATGCAATATTTTGAGTTACTAGTAACGACACCACAGTCAGCGCCACACCAGTTGTCCTCAGTCCTCTGCTCTGCGGCTGCCATCTGTTGAGATCGGTTGCCCGGCCCAGGCATCTTGGTGTCCTTGCTGTCCCGCATCATGACCCCAATGAGCCCCTTGCAGTGTATTGTATGCAAATATTTCCTCCATGAGTTGCTGCAATGCATTTGCCGACTTAGTCTCGGTGACGAGATCTAAAAATATCATGCATGTATTTTTGTTTTCGCAACTGCTTTTTTTTATTCAGTATTCATGGTCAGTATGGTGTCTCTAATGCCTATTTACAGTCGCATAACTTCTTCAATTACATTTTTTTCTTTTGCGAGCATGATATGGAGAATATTAAAAATAAGCTTTACATCAAAACGATTGCTGTGACTACCAAAGGACTCGCTGAGCAGCTTTTAGCTAAAAGTCGTTGACTATAAAAATTTGCAGTCGAAAATTCTCATCGCCGGTGTGCTGTGAGGCCCCCGCATGAATAGCCCAGCCATGAATTAAATATAGAGAGGCAAGACTTTTTCTGATTACACATTAGCTGGTTCAAGAACAATTGAAAGCTTTGTGTGTCGCTTCCCGATCCATTATATATCAATCACCAACCTTACAAAAAGCCATCTCTTGTGCTCTGTGATTACTACCTACCCCAGCAATGGGCTTGAATATTGAAGCTGCTGCTATTAACGGAATTAACTCCAGCCAGAAACACATCTCAGGGAGAACATACCAATTCCATTATCTCAGCTGGACGGTGGCCATTCGGAGCTTCTCTTCCGCTCTGCTTCCAAAGTGCTCCGAGCGCGGGAACCCGACACGAGAATGGCAGTGCGATGCCGCATGCACCTACTCTCAAATGCGCTCGATCAAAGCCGCTCTGCTTGAAATATTCATCCATCTGGAAAACCACATTTGAGTCTTTTGGAAAAAAAAAAAAAGTACAAATATTTAATTGGTTTTGCCTTTCCTTGAGTGTGTTTAAATGTAATACAGTCGAATAATTGATCCACTTTTACTTGCCCTACAACAGTGCCTTTTGAAAGAAGAAAATGTGCCTTATTTGCTGTTGAAAGCATGCAGTAACACTTTTAAGGGTTGCAAAATCATGATTCTAAAAACAATCATGGAATGACATCGCTGAAAGGAAACTTTCCCAACGCAGCTCACATTTAATAACATGATCGTAAGATCTCTGGTTGCCATGTTCTTTCTTCTTGTTCAGAAGAATCACATTGTGCTTTTAAGAAAGGAAACATATCCAAACTCTATACAGTGACTTCGCATTTGAGAATAAGTTCTAGTGACACAGTGGGGGGTGGGGGGGTTTCCCCCCCATCAGAGAAAAAAAAAAAGACAAAAACAGCGTGGCATCTCTCAAGCTCCTTTGAGAAGATGCTGCTTGTTTGCGCTCCTCAGTCAATTCATCACTTATAGAGCCGGAATGCATGAGGGAAATAAAGACACTGAAGAGTGCAATTATTTTCATTTGACAAGTTGTGCACTTCACGCCTCATGTAATGCCTGAAGAGGATGTTCATTATTGACGACGTTCGCTACATGTCGTTGGCGTGTGCGTGTATCGCTCAAGTGAAGAAAGAGAAAACTATGATAGAGAATGAGAGCAGACAATTGAGCAGTGATTGTTTTCTCAGTTTAGTAGGATTTATTTCGAAAAGTAATTGACTGCAATTCAGAAGCTTGCTATCGCAATTGCCGCCATGTGTTGTTATATTATGACCGCCTAACAATCAACCGATTTTTTTTTCAGATTACTTCTGCTCCCTGCCCCCCTGGACTTGGGTCCATGCTCTACCTCCAACACCACAAAGGTCCCTTTGTTCATAACAGCAGTACGATAAGTTTACTGCCTTGTGAGAGCAACGTAAAGCTCCTTGTTGTCATGATTCTGTACAGGTTTCACTGTAGGGGCTCTCCCTGCAGCTACACACCTCTTGATCGTTATGCAAATGCTATAAAAGGACTCCCTCATGACCACTCATGTTCAGGTTATTGTTTGTGTGTGTTGCTGTTTGTTGGCTGCTGTCATGTTTGTTTCGGTCATGTTTCGGTTACTGTTATGTATTAGCTTCGGTCATGGTTTTTGTTTGATACTTTGGACTTTGTTTGTTTAGGATTTAGTTTTAATACAATCTTGCAAGAACACCCTGCTCCTCCCTTCTGCCTGCTTTTTGGGGTCCTTTATCACCTCGCAAACGTGACACTTGTCAAACGTGTTTTAATCTCTGATGTCACGCATTTCACAAATTCTAAGCTTGTGTGAAAACATAGAAGAGACTGAAGGGAAAAAAAAGTGACATCTTTATCAAACAATAAAGTACAACCCAATTGTTGAGAATTGGTAATGTTGGCGAAACACAACGGGAAGTCGGAAAACATTGCCGCACCCTTTCATAATTACCAGAAATGCGACAAAGATGTATTACCATTTGTTTGACATTGAGCAACTTTTGTTCTCTCTCACGCAGAGAGAAAAGTGCGATCTGTCAAAAGGAAAACAACAACAACACCCCCTCCCAAAAAAACCCTCAATTCTGTCTAAGACAAAAACAGAACAAGTGTATGTCTCAGTGTTCTTCAGAGCAAGCATCAAAGGGACACGCACACACGACCTGACAAACAACTGAGAGGAAGGAGCAATATTTCATATACAGCACACTCTTGTAAGATCGCCTGCTTCATGTGGGAAAAAGAAAAAAAAATCATAGCGGGTGTGAGATCAAAACAACAAAATGCAGTGCCGGAGTGTTATGCGGAGGATGCGGGCGCAGACTTTCAAGAGAGGCAGTGAACATAAGTGACCAAGTTGCTCACGTTGTCAAAAAAAAAAAACAGCGTCAAGTTTGCGTCCAGCAAGCAATAAGACGTGAGTGACACAAATGCATGTTCATCATCATTCTGTCTGTCTCGGAGATTGTTCCTTAAGTAAGTCCTGGCAAGAGTGTTTGATATACAAAACTAGCCCCCCCCCCATTATTTCTTTTGTCAAATGTAAGTTATTGTCATGATTCTGTTTGGGACCAACAGGTGGCACTGTAGGGCTCCTCCTGCAGCTGCACACCTGTTGGTCGTTAGGTAATTTGTTGTATAAAAGGACTCCCAGCCCGCCCACTCATTGTCGGGTCATTGTTTGTTTCTGTTTGTTTGTTTGTTTCTTTGCTGCTGTCACGTTTGTTTCAGTCATGTTTCGGTCACAGTTATGTTTTAGCCGCAGTCGTGATTTTTGTTTGATACTTTGTTCTTTGGACTTTGTTTTGGATTTAGTTTTCTCTATGTTTTAATACAATTTGTCAAGTACACCCTGCTCCTCCCTCTTGCCTGCTTTTTTTGGGTTACACCACCACCTCACAACGTGACAGTTATATACACTGCTTAAATCTTCTTAAACATTCATTCATTCATTCATCTTCCGAACCGCTTGATCCTCACTGGGGTCGCGGGGGTGCTGGAGCCTATCCCAGCTGTCTCTTGGCAGTAGGCGGGGAACACCCTGAATCGATTTCCAGCCAATTGCAGGGCACACAGAGACGAACAACCATCCATGCTCACACTCACACCTAGGGACAATTTAGAGTTGTTGAGTGTTGAGTCAGCCTGCCATGCATGTCTTTGGAATGTGGGAGGAAACCGGAGCACCCGGAGAAAACCCACGCAAGCCCGGGGAGAACATGCAAACTCCACACAGGGAGGCCGGAGCTGGATCGAACCTCTGCACTGTGAAGCCGACGTGCTAACCACTGGACTACCGGGCCGCCGCCTTAAACATTGAATGACAATCCAAATACTGATGCTATTATCACAGTTTTACACCTTAACTCCACCCATCCATTCACTTTTGAACGCTTATCCGAAACTAAACATATCCAAGGTCGAGCATATCACCAGTCAATCTCAGGGAAATTATAGCCCACCATAAAATCCACTTAGGACAGCATCTTCCAACAGTGCTCAACTGAGGAGTGCATTTTCAGCTTTAAATTGAGTGTCTGGCAAACAAATTGTGCCCAAATTAGCCTGGGCTACTTCTTGGACACTTGAATTTTTAAAATTATGCAGTAAGAAGTGTGCAAATTTGTCCCCCTTGTTTGGAACTGATTGCGCCTTTGGAGTATTTTACCAGTAAGATTGCACCTTGAAATATTTTGGCATGTATCTATCTTGATAATTGTACTGGTATTGTCTTTAATACTGATTGTATCTTGTATTATTTATTTATTTATTTTTTACTTTTTGTGTTTTTCACCTTATAGGACACAGCCGGTCGGTCACTCCTGGCAGGGGCTTAAACAGGAAATCAACCCTGGGACTGTAATCATAGTGCATTTGCATATTTTGTTACTATTGAAATGTTTATCATTGTACACTGTCCCCTACTGAACAAAGACAGATATATAAAAGACATATATATATATATATATATATATATATATATATATATATATATATATATATATATATATATATATATTGCAAGATATTGTCTACTCGCAGTTTTGGAGCTTCTGAATAATGTGAGGGCTGACGTGGAGACATGTAATGTCACCTATGAGAAAACTCCTTTCAACTGTGCATTTTTCATGCATGTGCATCATTTCAACACACGTTGACGATTGCCGCTTTTGCAGATGTT
Organism: Hippocampus mohnikei; assembly: GCA_026261675.1. Lineage (NCBI taxonomy): Eukaryota > Metazoa > Chordata > Actinopteri > Syngnathiformes > Syngnathidae > Hippocampus > Hippocampus mohnikei. The sequence goes on from JAKGUB010000325.1 coordinate 9,265,835, forward strand.
GCAAAATAATATTAAGTGTGATCGAGGCACACACTGGTGAATGGTGCAAGTCAACGGCGTGATGGAAAGCCAACGCTCGCTGTCTCTGGAGCACCAGAAGTGGAAGGTCTGCAGTAACATTAACATTTCACACACACTCACACACACACACACACACACACTGATGCCAGGCACATGCATACTGACAAACGGGGCGATTGGAGCATTTTCCCTCGATAACTCTCAAAGTCAGCAAATCGAATGCTTTTAGGTGCGCCTTATAGTGCGGAAAATACGGTAATTTCCAAATAACTACAGGTATGCTGAGTTACAGGGTGTATGAAGCAGACAATGTATGCATGCTGTCGTTTTATTCTCCCTCATTTTCAATTATGTTAAATGGTCTGCGAGCTGCAGAAACGCATATCTGGCTACAGGATATGACCGTGTAGAAACGGGAAATGTCTTTCTTTGCAGAGCTTATGGCACCATTCCAAACTTTGTGCATACTGTTTATCGTCTTTGCTGTGTCGGGAAGAAAGGTGACATAGTTTTGGTCTGAACCTTTCATGCAAAGCTTTTAAAGCTACTGAGCTTTGGAGGAAATATCAAGGGGTTGCACAGGTCAGGCAACATAATGGCAAAGCGCTGTCGTGAAGCTCTAAACAGAAACTTGGAGGGAAAATGTGGGTCAGTGACTGGACACGAACCCACCCCATACAAATGTATCTCATTTATACACTGTATATATATATATATACTTTATATATACTGTGTAGATATATATATGGTCTTGCAGCATTGCGAGAATCTTGACAGTGATGTATTACAAAATGCTGCTTTCTGCTTTCCACCCTCATGGCCCCCTCTCGGTGCCCTAATCTTAAAAAAAGTTGCCCAAATTTTCACTGATAATATCAACCAAAAGGGAATACGAACGCTGACAGAAGATGAATGTAGTGGAACTTTGCAGATTATAAAGTTCCAGCGGGGTGCTCAATCGAATTCTTCTCTGCTTCCACAGTATTAGCATTGTGTTTTATTGATATACGATGGATATTATTGAATCGTGACTTTAAAAAGGACTTGCCGGTTTCAAAGACAAGCATTTTGAATCTTGGAAATGTTCACAATTTGCACACTTAAAGTTGGCAACAACTGTTTGAATACAGTCAAGACTGCAGAGTTCTCTCCCCCTTTTTGCATTGATTGACAATAGTGATGATGAGGATGATGATGATGATGAAAGCCCCTTTTCTTTTGGAACGCCATTAAATGAAATCGGCGTGGGAAGATGATGCTTTTACTCATTGTGCAAGCTGTCCTAGTGCAGTGAATGCACTCGGGTTTGGTTCGTTTAATTCGTGATTAATTCCAGCGAATGTGGTTGATCCACCACGTGTTTTTCAGCAGCCGTGCCAGAATTAAAGTCAATTCTCAAAGGTGGGCCGAAAATAATTGTGTTTGTACTTAAAACATGTTTTTTTGTTCTCAAACTTCCCAGCATGTTTGGATCTAGGAGGCCTTTGTGAAGCCACAGTCATTGATCTATTTGTGGTTTCAACTCCATTAAGATCTGGTCATCCACTGCGACAAATTAATTAGTGATCCAGAAATGTCAATGATGATTTGAATAAAAATGTCAGTCTATATAAAGCGGTGGCATCGCGTTAATGTTATTAGCGCCGTACGATAGCTATTCGTTTCTCATTTTACTAGATTATGCTAATCTAGTATAGTATAGCAACCTTCTCGTTACTCACAAAGCTTTTCCCGCAGCCTTTTCTCATGTCACTTGCTTCCGAAAATAGAATCGGATGTGTCACAAAAGCAGCATGGCGGACATCTGCATGCATCTTTTGACCCGTTGGCAGGAAGTCACACACATCAACATGGCAATGTTCGACTTTGATGTGAGTTCTGTGTTAAAGTTGGAGTTTGCATGTTCTCCCCTGGGCCTGCGTGGGTTTTCTCCGGGTACTCCCATTTCCTCACACATTCCAAAAACATGCATGGCAGGCTGATTGAACACTCTACATTTCATTCACTCCTCAAATAAATCATGCTCCGTAGTTGTGCCATGCATAGGACGTAACGCTAAAAACTCCTCTGTCACGCTTAGGCTTCAGTCCACTCCGCGGATGAAGGTTGACAGCTGGGCAACGTCAGAAATGTCGGCGCTCTCATCCACAGCCAAGGAGTATGCGATGAAATGTTTTCCCCTTTTCACAAGCTGCTCTTTTGGATTAATGGACAACTGCTCTACTCGCTCGGCAATGGTGTTTCTGCTCATGCTCACGTTTAAAAAGAGTTGCTTTTTCAGGGCAAACTTCGTCACAAACTTTAAGCATACAGTTTTTAATGAAATCCCCCCTCCGTAAATGGCCGGGCTGATTTAGCGATCTCTTCTGCCACAATAAAACTGGCATTGACAGCAGCCTGGCTTTGTGATTTGGCTTTTTTGAACAGAGCCTGATGAGATTTGAGGCTTCGTTTTAATTCCTCAACCTTCTGTAGCCTTTGTTCGATGTCCATATTATTGTTTTTGTCCGCGCTTTCGCTTCATGCTGTCGTCTCAGATTATACTCTTTCAATACGCCCACACTTTCTCCACACAGAAGACACACAGGTTTTACAGCTACGTCCGTGAACATGTACTCTGACTCCCACCTTGTTTGAAACCCCGGTTCTCGGTGTCCACCTTCCGCTTTTGCCATTTTTGATGGATATCTGCAAGCTAACGTCACTGTTATCCGAACGACTGCTGCACTAGTAAATATTGAAATAAAAAGCGCCCGACTGCTTGGCGCGCACCGTTACATTGTGGGAAATGTAGTATTGGTGCGTGTAAAAGATCTGTGGGCTCGGCTTTGCGCCGTCCGCGGGCCGGTTCTAATAATAAATCAACATCATCCCAGGGGCCACCGAAAACCTTCTCGCGGGCCGGATCTGGCCCGCGGGCCGGCACTTTGACATATGTGCTCTACATTGTCCATAAGTGTGAGTGTGAGTGCGGATGGTTGTTCGTCTCTGTGTGCCCTGCAATTGGCAACCGGTTCAGGGTGTCCCCCGCCTACTGCCCGAAGACAGCTGGGATAGGCTCCAGCACCCCCCGCTACCCTCGTGAGGAAAATGGATGGATAGAACTTCACACAGTAAAACCTGCAGCTACTCCAATAGCTTCTTCCCTCTTGCCATTGACTTCTTAATCAGTCCTAAATGTATAGATATGTTTTTCATAGTGGCTTGTTGATTATAGTACTTCAGTGTCTCAACATTTTTTCAATATACTTAACCAATCATGAATCATTGGGTTTTTTTTTAACTAATATTACATATATTTGTATAAATTAGCCCATTGGAGGTTTCTGCCTGACAGTGAAAACATGGAACACTCTTTCTATCCATCTCTGCGTGATTGGACTATCAGTGAAATGCAAAAGTAAAGCTAATTAGATTGACTGGTGTGCAAAACTAAATATAGAGCATCATAACCTGCTCCTTACTGCTGCTGCTTCAAAAGGTGCTAATGCCTGACCTGCGCTCTTATGAAGCTCCAATGCAAATTTCTACACTTGAGCATTTAAAACCCTGCAACTGTCATGATCACATTCTGTTCGTGTCCGGCGGGTGGCGGAGGCGTTCCCGATTTTCCTGCTGCACACCTGTCTGGCATCACAATTATTGGGACTATTTAAGGACCTCATGGACCCACGTCAAGCTGTCGGGTGATTTCGCCTCACTCAAGTCTTTGTTCATGTGCATTTTGTCGAGACGCTCTCTTATTACTCATGTTCCGTTTTTTTTTTTTTTTTCGCTCTTGCCTCGATTTATGTTGTCTCCGTTATTTGGCTCTTGCCTTTGCTTATGTTCTTTGTTATTCAAGTAAATAGTTCATAAGTAATTAAACGTCTTGTATGCCTGTCAACCTTCTAACTTCTGAAAAATCTGAACACTTCCATGCGAGCGTGATTTTAAACGGAACAAATTGTTTCCAACATTCCTTCAATTGTCTCGTCTTTGTATTCCGAATTTGAAATGTATTCCCTCTCCGCTGATACTTATGGGCCCGCTTCTGTTCTTTCAGATCTCGAGATTGGAAACTGCTGCACACAGTTTTTGGGTCTTCAGTGGATACAAGCTTTATAAATGAGCCGGCAGAGATCCCGTGTATGATCTGTGATGTCACATTGATGTACAGCCCGAAGCTGTTCTTTTACTTCAATGCGTGGGAAACTGGCTGGTTGAATTTTTCTACCACTGTTTATCCATTTCAAGGAATATCGCACAAGTTGTTCTGAAATGTGATTGCATTCCCTTCGCTTCTGAGGTACAAATATTGTCTTCTCGCATTAAATAGCTACCGTCGACTTTGAATGAAAGCGTATTTGAAGCAAATGTTGTCACTCAAATGTAGAAAAAAAAGTGCTTGTTCCATTCATGACATGCCATTAAATCACAACGGGGACATGTTTTGTCCCAAATGCAGTTGAAAGCCTAGCAGAACCCCCTTCCTCCAAAATTAAAACCATCTATCTAGTACAAGAACTGTATCAATAAGTCTCCCATTAGAAAAGCTTGACATTGTACCACAGTTGCTTTTAATGTGGTTCCTATACTGCACAAAAGCCCCAAGGGCATAATTTGCTCGCAATTGTGGGATCGCTGTGATGTATGTACCATGGTCCCCAAGGAAATTCTTTCTCTGGCACGTTGGGTTCACCACAGCTTCTCAGAATTCTTATGCACTCCATGTGTAACATTCTTTCAACGACTCAACAATATGCATATATAGCAATATGTTTGTTTGTTTGTTTGTTTGTTTATTGTTTATTGAGCATATATATACACACAGTAACAGATTGCCAAAAGGTAGGCAACATTTATGAAAGGAAAATTTAAAAGTATGTAAAAGAAAAAAAAGAAAACACTCATCATCACAGTTGTATGCTCAAAGGAGTAGGAAGAAGTAAACAACTTATCTAGTCCTACCCCTTATTGTATAGAATATAAATTGATCGTTTTCAAAACAAAGAAGAAGAAGATAAGTCTACATATCATCAAATACTTTTACCATTGTGGTACTTTACTTTTCTATTTATACACCTTTCGGTTTGTGTATTATAATTATTCTTTGACCTTTTTGTTTCAATTTCTCATAATCATTGTAATTACTGCATTTCTTGAGTACACAAATGATAAATTAATCAAAATCCAAAACAAGAACAAAGAGCTGTAATACTAATTTTATAAATGTATCAAATGTATCTTCTTAATTGTGATTCTTATAGTTTTTTTGTACTGATCTTTTGAATTTATTTTTGAACTCCTCCAGCGATTTACTCATTTTCAGGTCGGTTTCAAGCTTATTCCACAGGTTAACACCTGTTACTGATACACACCTTTGCTTAATGTTTGTTCTTGTTCTGGATTTTTGTATTGATTAGTACCCTTAGATTATAACTGCTTTCTCTAATTTCAAAAGCTTCTGAATATTTAGACAAAGGAAATTGTTATGTGCTTTATACATTAATTGGGCGATTTTGAAGTCAACCAGGTCATAAAATTTCATTGTGTTTAATTTGATGAATAGTGGATTTGTGGGTTCTATATATTTAGACCTATTGATTGTTCTAATTGCTTTTTTTTGTAGTTTTAAGACAGGGAGTGTGTTTGTTTTACAGGCATTCCCCATATTTCCACACAATATGTCATATATGGGAGTAATAATGAATAATATAATGTGCACAAGGAACTCTTATTCAACACGTCCTTAGTTTTGTGGAGTATCCCGATAGTTTTGGATATTTTTCTTTTAACGTTATCTATGTGTGGCTTCCAGGATAGTTTGGAATCTATTACTAGTCCAAGAAATTTATTTTCATTAACTCGTTTCTATTTCAATTGAATTTATCTTTATTTTGACTTGTTCTTTGATTGGTCGCGTGCAAAAACAACTATCTTGGTTTTTGTTAAATTTATAGATAGTTTATTTCTGTCAAACCAGTTTTTAATTTGGTTAATTCATTTTCCACAATTTTCAGGAGTTTTCTCCGGGTACTCCCATTTCCTCACACATTCCAAAAACATGCATGGCAGGCTGATTGAACACTCTACATTGTCCATAAGTGTGAGTGTGAGTGCGGATGGTTGTTCGTCTCTGTGTGCCCTGCAATTGGCAACCGGTTCTGGGTGTCCCCCGCCTACTGCCCGAAGACAGCTGGGATAGGCTCCAGCACCCCCCGCTACCCTCGTGAGGAAAATGGATGGATAGAACTTCACACAGTAAAACCTGCAGCCACTCCAATAGCTTCTTCCCTCTTGCCATTGACTTCTTAATCAGTCCTAAATGTATAGATATTTTTTTCATAGTGGCTTGTTGATTATAGTACTTCAGTGTCTCAACATTTTTTCAATATACTTAACCAATCATGAATCATTGTTTTTTTTTTTTAACTAATATTACATATATTTGTATAAATTAGCCCATTGGAGGTTTCTGCCTGGCAGTGAAAACATGGAACACTCTTTCTATCCATCTCTGCGTGATTGGACTATCAGTGAAATGCAAAAGTAAAGCTAATTAGATTGACTGGTGTGCAAAACTAAATATAGAGCATCATAACCTGCTCCTTACTGCTGCTGCTTCAAAAGGTGCTAATGCATGACCTGCGCTCTTATGAAGCTCCAATGCAAATTTCTACACTTGAGCATTTAACACTAGCAGTACCAGAGTTTTTGGTGCTCCGGATTGTGACCAAGGGTGTCCCTTTTTGTGATGTTATTCCAAACTGACGACATTAGCATCTCTGTACTTGCAAATGTACTTGCAAATGTACTTGCAAATTCGGGCCATTACCTGAGGAGTGGGATGGGGGAACCTTGCTCAGAAGGTTATGCCAAGTGCCCCTTATACTGCCTTCTGCATTCTTTCATGCTTCAGTACGTTCGTATATCATCGCTACATGATGAAACCCTGCAACTGTCATGATCACATTCTGTTCGTGTCCGGCGGGTGGCGGAGGCGTTCCCGATTTTCCTGCTGCACACCTGTCTGGCATCACAATTATTGGGACTATTTAAGGACCTCATGGACCCACGTCAAGCTGTCGGGTGATTTTGCCTCACTCAAGTCTTTGTTCATGTGCATTTTGTCAAGACGCTCTCTTATTACTCATGTTCCGTTTTTTTTTTTTTTTTCGCTCTTGCCTCGATTTATGTTGTCTCCGTTATTTGGCTCTTGCCTTTGCTTATGTTCTTTGTTATTCAAGTAAATAGTTCATAAGTAATTAAACGTCTTGTATGCCTGTCAACCTTCTAACTTCTGAAAAATCTGAACACTTCCATGCGAGCGTGATTTTAAACGGAACAAATTGTTTCCAACATTCCTTCAATTGTCTCGTCTTTGTATTCCGAATTTGAAATGTATTCCCTCTCCGCTGATACTTATGGGCCCGCTTCTGTTCTTTCAGATCTCGAGATTGGAAACTGCTGCGCACAGTTTTTGGGTCTTCAGTGGATACAAGCTTTATAAATGAGCCGGCAGAGATCCCGTGTATGATCTGTGATGTCACATTGATGTACAGCCCGAAGCTGTTCTTTTACTTCAATGCGTGGGAAACTGGCTGGTTGAATTTTTCTACCACTGTTTATCCATTTCAAGGAATATCGCACAAGTTGTTCTGAAATGTGATTGCATTCCCTTCGCTTCTGAGGTACAAATATTGTCTTCTCGCATTAAATAGCTACCGTCGACTTTGAATGAAAGCGTATTTGAAGCAAATGTTGTCACTCAAATGTAGAAAAAAAAGTGCTTGTTCCATTCATGACATGCCATTAAATCACAACGGGGACATGTTTTGTCCCAAATGCAGTTGAAAGCCTAGCAGAACCCCCTTCCTCCAAAATTAAAACCATCTATCTAATACAAGAACTGTATCAATAAGTCTCCCATTAGAAAAGCTTGACATTGTACCACAGTTGCTTTTAATGTGATTCCTATACTGCACAAAAGCCCCAAGGGCATAATTTGCTCGCAATTGTGGGATCGCTGTGATGTATGTACCATGGTCCCCAAGGAAATTCTTTCTCTGGCACGTTGGGTTCACCACAGCTTCTCAGAATTCTTATGCACTCCATGTGTAACATTCTTTCAACGGCTCAACAATATGCATATATAGCAATATGTTTGTTTGTTTGTTTGTTTGTTTATTGTTTATTGAGCATATATATACACACAGTAACAGATTGCCAAAAGGTAGGCAACATTTATGAAAGGAAAATTTAAAAGTATGTAAAAGAAAAAAAGAAAACACTCATCATCACAGTTGTATGCTCAAAGGAGTAGGAAGAAGTAAACAACTTATCTAGTCCTACCCCTTATTGTATAGAATATAAATTGATCGTTTTCAAAACAAAGAAGAAGAAGATAAGTCTACATATCATCAAATACTTTTACCATTGTGGTACTTTACTTTTCTATTTATACACCTTTCGGTTTGTGTATTATAATTATTCTTTGACCTTTTGTTTCAATTTCTCATAATCATTGTAATTACTGCATTTCTTGAGTACAAATGATAAATTAATCAAAATCCAAAACAAGAACAAAGAGCTGTAATACTAATTTTATAAATGTATCAAATGTATCTTCTTAATTGTGATTCTTATAGTTTTTTGTACTGATCTTTTGAATTTATTTTTGAACTCCTCCAGCGATTTACTCATTTTCAGGTCGGTTTCAAGCTTATTCCACAGGTTAACACCTGTTACTGATACACACCTTTGCTTAATGTTTGTTCTTGTTCTGGATTTTTGTATTGATTAGTACCCTTAGATTATAACTGCTTTCTCTAATTTCAAAAGCTTCTGAATATTTAGACAAAGGAAATTGTTATGTGCTTTATACATTAATTGGGCGATTTTGAAGTCAACCAGGTCATAAAATTTCATTGTGTTTAATTTGATGAATAGTGGATTTGTGGGTTCTATATATTTAGACCTATTGATTGTTCTAATTGCTTTTTTTTGTAGTTTTAAGACAGGGAGTGTGTTTGTTTTACAGGCATTCCCCATATTTCCACACAATATGTCATATATGGGAGTAATAATGAATAATATAATGTGCACAAGGAACTCTTATTCAACACGTCCTTAGTTTTGTGGAGTATCCCGATAGTTTTGGATATTTTTCTTTTAACGTTATCTATGTGTGGCTTCCAGGATAGTTTGGAATCTATTACTAGTCCAAGAAATTTATTTTCATTAACTCGTTCTATTTCAATTGAATTTATCTTTATTTTGACTTGTTCTTTGATTGGTCGCGTGCCAAAACAACTATCTTGGTTTTTGTTAAATTTATAGATAGTTTATTTCTGTCAAACCAGTTTTTAATTTGGTTAATTCATTTTCCACAATTTTCAGGAGTTGTTCCATGTTATTTCCAGAGTAGTAGAAGGTTGTGTCATCGCGAATAGGACACATTTGAATAGTTTTGAGACACTACAGATATCGTTTATATATAAAATGAATAGTTTAGGTCCAAGCACTGATCCCTGAGGCACTCCATGGGTAATTTTCAGTGAGTTGGATTTTATGTTATTAAACTGCACATACTGATATCTGTTTTCTAAATAACTTTCAATCCATTTATATGCTATGCCTCTGATACCATATCTCTCTAATTTATTCAATAATATTGTATGATCTATTGTATCAAAAGCTTTTTTTAGATCTAGAAAAATCCCAACCGTGAATTCTTTATTGTCAATATTAGTCGCTATTGCTTCTACAAACTCCATTACTGCCATTAAGGTGGTCCGTTTTTCTCTAAAGCCGTATTGATTTTCACTTAATAGCACGTGTTTATTAATGAAGTTATCAAATCTGTGAGAAAATATTTTTTCTAATATTTTTGAAAATTGTGGTAGCAGTGATATTGGTCTATAATTTGTAAAGAATTGTCTTTCTCCACTTTTAAAAATTGGAATAACTTTAGCAGTTTTCATTTTTGATGGAAAAACACCGGCTTTAAATGATAGGTTGCATATGTATGTAAAAGGTCGGACTACAAATTCTATAATCTGTTTTATTATTGTCATGTCAATATTAAAACAGTCAGTTGACTTTTTACTTTTATATGTTTTTACAATATTTAATATTTCATTTTCATTCACAGCAGTAAGAAACATTGTGGAAGAATTTTTTTCTATGTATTTATCTATTTCAAAAGAATTTATTGGATCAGGAATTTGTTTTGCTAAATTACTGCCGATATTAACAAAATATTCATTAAATTCCTTTGCTATTTCTGCAGTTTCCTCAATAATGGTATTTTTATCTTTCATAAAGTACTCCGGATAATTTACTTTATTAGAGCTGTTTCTAATTACATGATTTAAGATTTTCCATATTTCTTGAGTATTGCTTTTATTTTGCTCTAATAATGCATGAAAATGGTCTCTCTTGCTGATTTTTATAATGTTTACTAATTTGTTTTTATAAGTCTTATATTTTGTTTCAGCTTCTTTGGTTCTGGATTTTAGAAACAATTTGTATAGATTATTTTTCTTTTACATGCATTTTCTATGCCTTTTGTTATCCATGGCTTATTTTGGTTTTTGTACTTTCTGGTGACCTTAATTACTGGGAAATGCTTGTCATATAAGGAGGTTATGGTTGACTGAAATGCGTCAAACGCAGTATTTGGATCTTCATTTGTGTAGACCTCTGACCAATTTTGCTTGTCTAAATCGAGCTTGAAAGCTGCGATGGAATGTTGGGTTCTGGGTCTTATTTCTGAGATGTGGGTTATTGATTTAGTTATTCTATCAAGTAATTGTGAAAGGCTGCAAAGACCGGTAGATGGTCACTTATATCAGTTATGAGAAGTCCACTTTCCTTTTTATGATCAATCTTATTTATAAATATATTGTCTATTAATGTGGTTGTATCTACTGTTATTCTGGTGGGTCTCAGAATAACTGGGAAAAGACCATTGCTATACATTGAATTTATAAAATCTGTTGTGTTTTTGTGTCCATTTGGGTTTAATAAGTCGATGTTAAAGTCGCCACATATTATTCGTGTTTTCTTGTCATTAGAACAGCTCAGCATATCTATCAGTTTTTATTAAATGTGTCAAGACAAGATCCTGGTGTCCTATAAACGCAACTTATAATGACATTTGATGCATTTTTAATATGTATTTCAAGAGTTAGACATTCCATTAGATTCACTGTTGTATTTGTCAAGCTCTCAATTTTACTACATTTCAGTGTTTTATCTACATATATTGCAACTCCCCTCCTTTTATCTTCCCTATGAGTTGCATACATTTCATATCCATCAATTTTCATTTCACTTGTTTTTTCATCATCAAGCCAAGTTTCTGATATAGCAATTATTGTAAATTTATTAAATGTGGCCAAATATTCTTTGATTTTGGTGAAATTTTTATAGAGACTTCTACTATTAATGTGTATTAATGAAAGTGTATTTTTCAGTTCTACATTTGTGTTGAATTGTTCATTCGTATAATACTCGGAGTTTGTGATGCTGTAATTTTGATTGAAGAAATTATTGTCAGGGTCCAAATTGTTCTCTGGGTCGAATGTCTTGTGTTCTGCATAATCAAAGATTTTGAAGTCCATGTTTGTGTTGTATGTTTCCTGTATCAATTGAGTCAATGTTTATGTCTTGAGGTAATCAGCTCTGAGCATGTTGAAGTCAAGCCCGTTGAATTGGTGTACTGGTGCGGGGTGGACGATGAGTTTGTCGTGCCTTATGTAGACACTTTTGGACCCAGGCCCAGTCTGCAGGTGTCCCGGATGTTGTGACAACATGATAAACTAGAGTGTATCCGGTTTATAATTAAATAAAAAATAAAGCACAGAGCAGAGATGTAGAATTGAAAAGCTTTTAATCATTTTTTAATCATTTTATTCTTTCCTCTGACCGCACGTCCCTGCCCAGTCCCCATGTCTTTCACACATTCAGCTAAGTCCTCCTCTTGTTTCCCCCCGCTCCAATTCAGTCGTGTCTTGCTTTCTGTTTCTTCTGTTTGAAATTACCTTCCTCTTTTAATTTAGTCCTATTTCCGGGGTTGTAAATGTTGTATGTTGAGGTGTGATGTTGTGTGAGTTTTTGCTCTTTTTAATTTAAAAAACAAATTCGGATGAATGATGGTGTCTCTTCATTTATTTGCGGTGAGCTTTTTTGATGTGGAAAAAATAATAAATGAATAAATAACCCAACATGAAAACAAGCACAGGGAGAAAACAAATCAGGAGATGTAATCGGCATGCTGTGAGGCTAAAGGCCTAACCACTTCAAGGCTATTCGTTGAGAAATCAAATTGCATTATCAATTCATATTTGATTGTTTATTGTATTATATGAGTCATATATAATATAAATATATAAGAGGCAAAGTACAGTACACAAAAAGTCGAGCTTATGGATAATGTAGACACTGGTGTCCAAACTAGGGCCCAGGGGCCAATTGTGGCCCTCCTTTTTTTTCCAGCACACGGCAGATAAGAAGAAATAACTTTTGGCACAAACTGTAACCTTATTGGGTGCCCTCAACTTTGACTACTACTATTAATACATTTGAGTTATAGCGCTATTGTAGATATGCAAAGAAACTATTAACAACAACATCAAAAAACCCCTTATGATGCACAAAATAAATGGAACCCAGTTTCCCTTGCCCGGACGTGGGTCACCGGGGCCTCCCTCTGGAGCCAGGCCTGGGGGTGGGGCTCGTTGGCGTGCGCCTGGTGGCCGGGCCTGCACCCACGGGGCCCGGCCCGGCTTAGCCCGAAGAGGCAACGTGGGTCCCCCTTCTCATGGGCTCACCACCCATGTGAGGGGCCAAAGGGGTCGGGTGCGATGTGAGCTGGGCGGCAGCCAAAGGCAGGGACCCTGGCGGTCCGATCCTCGGCTGCAGAAGCTAGCTCTGGGGACATGGAATGTCACCTCTCTTACAGGGAAGGAGCCCGAGCTGGTGTGCGAGGTAGAAAAGTTCCGACTGGATATAGTCGGACTTACCTCCACGCACAGCCTGGGTTCTGGTACCAGTTCTCTCGAGAGGGGTTGGACTCTGTTCGACTGTGGAATTGCCCACGGTGAGAGGCGCAGAGCAGGTGTGGGCATACTCATTGCCCCCGGCTCAGTGCCTGTACATTGGGGTTCACACCGGTAGACGAGAGGGTAGCAATGACAGTGAGACCTGGAAGGGCGTGATTGGGAGGAACGGCCCCCCCGATCAGAACTCGAGTGGTGTTTTGTTATTGGACTTCTGTGCTCATCACGGATTGTCCATAACGAACACCTTGTTCAAACATAAGGGTGTCCATATGTGCACTTGGCACCAGGAAACCCTTGGCCGCAGTTCGATGATTGACTTTGTGGTTGTATCATCGGATTTGCGGCCGCATGTTTTGGACACTCAAGTGAAGAGAGGGGCGGAGCTGTCAACTGATCACCACCTGGTGGTGAGTGGGCTCTGATGGTGGGGGAAGATGCCGGTCCGTCCTGGCAGACCCAAACGTATTGTGAGGGTTTGTTGGGAGCGTCTGGCAGAATCCCCTGTCAGAAGGAGTTTAAACTCCCACCTCCGACAGAGCTTTTCCCATGTTCCGGGGAGGCGGGGGACATTGAGTCCGAGTGGACCATGTTCCGTGCCTCTATTGTTGAGGCGGCCAATCTGAGTTGTGGCCGTAAGGTGGTTGGTGCCTGTCGTGGCGGCAACCCCCGTACTCGCTGGTGGTCACCAGCAGTCAGGGATGCCGTCAAGCTGAAGAAGGAGTCCTATCGGGCCTTTATGGCCTGTGGGACCCCGGAGGCAGCTGACGGGTATCGACTGGCCAAGCGGAATGCGGCTTCGGTGGTCGCCGAGGCAAAAACTCGGACGTGGGAGGAGTTTGGTGAGGCCATGGAAGCCGACTTCCGGACGGCCTAGAGGAAATTCTGGTCCACCATCCGACGTCTCAGGAGGGGGAAGCAGTGCACCACTAACACTGTGTACAGTGGGGATGGTGCGCTGTTGACCTCGACTCGGGACGTTGTGAGCCGGTGGGCAGAGTACTTCGAAGACCTCCTCAACTCCACCAGCACGCCTTCCTTGGAGGAAGCGGAGTCTGGGGACTCTGAGGTGGGCTCTCCTATCTCTGTGGTCGAAGTCACCGATGTGGTTAAAAAGCTCCTCGGTGGCAAGGCCCCAGGGGTGGATGAGATCCGCCCGGAGTTCCTCAAGGCTCTGGATGTTGTGGGGCTGTCCTGGTTGACACGCCTCTGCAACATCGCGTGGTCAGCGGGGACAGTGTTCATAACTTTTATGGACAGAATTTCTAGGCGCAGCCGAAGCGTTGAGGGGGTCCGTTTTGGTGGCCTCAGTATTGCATCTCTGCTTTTTGCAGATGATCTGGTACTGTTGGCTCCTTCAAGCAGGGCTCTCCAACTCTCACTGGAGCGTTTCGCAGCCGAGTGTGAAGCGGTTGGGATGAGGATCAGCACCTCCAAATCTGAAACCATGGTCCTCAGTCGGAAAAGGGTGGAATGCCCTCTCCGGGTCGGGGAGGAGATCTTGCCCCAAGTGGAGGAGTTTAAGTATCTTGGGGTCTTATTCACGAGTGAGGGCAGAAGGGAGCGAGAGATCGACAGGCGGATCGGTGCAGTGATGCGGACGTTGTATCGGTTTGTCGTGGTAAAGAAGGAGCTGAGCCAAAGGGCGAAGCTCTCAATTTACCGGTCGATCTACGTTCCAACCCTCATCTATGGTCACGAGCTATGGGTCGTGACCGAAAGAACGAGATCCTGGATACAAGTGGCCGAAATGAGTTTTCTCCGCAGGGTGTCCGGGCTCTCCCTTAGAGATAAGGTGAGAAGTGGCTCAAAGTAGAGCCGCTTAACCTCCACATCGAGAGGAGCCAGATGAGGTGGCTTGGGCATCTGATTCGGATTCCTCCTGAGCGCCTCCTTAGTGAGGTGTTCCGGGCATGTCCCACCGGGAGGAGACCCCGAGGACGACCCAGGACACGTTGGAGAGACTATGTCACCCAGCTGGCCTGGGAACGCCTCGGGATCCCCTGGGGAGAGCTAGAAGAAGTAGCTAGGGAGAGGGAAGTCTGGGCTTCCCTGCTTAAGCTGCTGCCCCCGCGACCCGGCCCCGGATAAGCGGTAGAAGATGGATGGATGGATGGATGGACAACAACAAAAGTTGGAGGAGAGAACTTTTAAACCTCAAACTTGAGAGATTTTAGGAGTGACTCTTACTTTTACCCGGGCTGTCCTGGGAATGCCCTGGGAATCCCCCGGAAGTGCTGGACAAAGTAGCTGGGCTTCCCTGCTTAAACCTCTCCTCTCGCAACCTGACCCCAGTTGATGGATGGAATTAAAAATCAGTTTTGTGGTACACGAGTGGATCTACAGCAAACATCATCATTTTTGACCAGATGACACAACAGCTGCTGAATAGTTGCCAGGGGCAGAAACAAAGTGTCTCAATATTCACAGGTGGACCCTTTGTGAATTTTTCCACCAGCATCCCCTCCCCCGCGCTCCCGTCTCCCCACTGCTACAAAAAAAAAGCTACATTTTAGAGGTGCAATATGTTGCTGGAATCCAATGAGGTTGCTGTGATTTACAATTCGAAAAACTAGAAATGAACTGTAGAAAGAAAAGCAGCATCTGCATGTTAAATGCCAGTGAACAATTTCTGATTTTATGGTGACTAAAAGGTTAAAGGCATTTCATCCAGGAGGAAAAATGTTCTCGCCATGCATTTATTTATACCGTGGCTATAACGGCTCTTTCAAGTGTCCCTACAGGGTTGTCGGGTGGTGGTGGGGGTTTGCACTTCCAGTACCTCTCCACTCCAGCACACTTCCCCTAGTGGGCCTTGACTGTGCTTGTACACATGTAAAATTCGTCTCGGAGCACTCTCCCTTCTGCCTGGGGAATGACACCCTCAGAAAACACCTACATGAAAATGCAATTAAAAGCTTCATCTCTGAATGGCACGGACTGTTTTTAGGGGCCAGTGGCAGGAAATGAAGGGTGAGAGCAACATCGTGCAGGATGGACAGCGCGGAAGACGGAATGAGATGGGGAGGACTACATGCCATCTGCATTCTCCATCTAAGCTATTCATCTAACAGCCATCATTTCAGCACTCTGACTTAATTTAACCGTTTTTTTCCCCCCCTGATGAGAGACAGACAAGCACACACTCGTCCTATTTATAGCAGTACTATACTCAGTTAGCGTTCTGCTACATCCAAAAATGCAATATTTAACGGGATTTTTTTTTTTGTGGCATTTTAATGGAGTTGGCCACAGGTTTTCAATTGATTTGACACGCCTGCTGATGTATAGCACCTGAAAACAAATTGAAGATATATTCTAGGGCTCTATAGGAGAATGAGATTATCTATCGACACGTTTGAAAGTTATAACATGCCTAGAATGTGCAAGGCAGAGGACAGTGGCGGACCAAATGTCCAATTACATAAATGTTTCTGTGAGGGATTCGTCCTTGTCTCCAGTATTCCTGGAAGGATGTTTAAACTTCAGTTTGCTCATGTATCTACTGCTTTCTCCTATGAAAGAAGTAAAAATTCTAGCCTTCACATTTTCACCATATGTTTATGCCGTACATAAGTCTATGGAAATCAAAAGTACCCCTAACTTCACATTGGGTTGTTTAGCTGTGGGATATCTTGGCACCACTGGAATTGCTATCAAAAAGCAATTATCCTGAAACAACATGAAATGTTGCTCTTTTTAAGTGGAGACTAAGAAACAAAGGGGAATTTTTAATTATGGTTAGGGTTTCATTTTTTGTGGAAACTTTCTTATCTTTGAAGGCAACACGCTGGGTTGGTGCTTGACTGCATATATTAAGAACTTGACAACGTCGACAATCATATGCAGATCAATTTGCATTTCTTAAATGCATACGCATCATTTCCAAGCACGACATCTTTTTGTTTCTCGAGCGTTGCACATGACAGGAGCTGAGATGTTTTGGTGTCCTCTTTTTTTTAATTAGTTCACTTGTTGCTTGAAGTCTGGGAGCTCAGTTTCACTTTTTTTTCCCTTTGACATCGTAAAATGCATTTGTTTTTAGCACTTAAATGTTTTTGTCATCATCATAACGCATACATGTGGACATGCAATGAAACATTAGCATGAGCTAGTCAGTTCCGGGACTGTTAAATTTATTTGTTCATTTAAACTTGAGCGAATTGGAAGACACGTCTTTTTTGGAGTGGGGGGGCGGGCGGGGTGGGGTAGTTAAGAGGCACAACAGACAATAGAAGGGGAGTAATGGAACGTTTTGTAATCCTGTTGTTTCCCGAACAAATGATCAAAACAACCGTTTTGTTATCTTTGACTTAAAGGAGATGTATATTTAATTTCTTCCTCCAAAACAATTGTTTCCGAGTATCTTTTTAAATGTCTCCGGCATGCAAGTTTGGCCCAACACAGGCGGTATGAGAGGTGTCCATTACCTCAAAAAGAAAGCAATCTCGGGTTGCCATGGCAATGACTGGGGCACTATTCTCCTTTGAAAAAAATCAGTGGACCATCCTCACAAATAGAACACAATACAGTGCAGCGCGGATCCAAACAGGCCACATCCTATTAGATTTTGAAATTGCCATTAGCTTCTCCCCCATTTACTTTCTCGGGATGCTAATTAGAGTGTAAAAGTGGCCTTTCCACATTGGAGACACTCGCAATCTACATTAAAAAATAAGAAGCCTGAGGAGCTTTTTTTCCCCATTTGCCATGAGGAATCTGGATGGCCTTGCCCTGAAAACATATTTATAATTAATATGCAAAGTCTGGTGGTAAGTGGCTTCTCCGATTGAAAGGTCTCTGCACGACCACAGCTAAATATGAAAAGAAGATGTAAACTTGACATGCACAACTATTGCAGTTGAATTGGAGCACGCATTTCTCATTACGCTGCAGAGAGGGCACGCCGTTTGTGTTCCCGGGCATGTTATGAGATGTAAACAACAGGTTAGCCAGCACTAAACATCACAACTCATTTGAATCTGTTAATTTGAAACTCAAACGAAATAAGACACCATTCGCAATGGAGGCACCAAGTTATATCTTAGCTGCTTAAAATCATAAATAAAGCAGCGTAAAGTTGCTTCGTGGTTGAAGGTGCTGCCATCTTTTAGAATTCAAATGCAAGTAGGAAGAGGTAAGCAAGGGCTCAGCGAACTTGATGAATATGAATGGGCCATGCGGTGCGGCGACAGACATTAAAAATCGAGAAGTGTCGTGCTTATGTGTTGCAACATTTGGAAACGTACGGCAATCCAACAGCAGTGACTGCCACCAATGACTATGTTACAGCAAGGTAGGCCAGCTAATGGAGACAAGCTCTTTCCATTAGGACACCATCTGTTCCACCGCAACCGTGCTGCTGGCAGCTGCACACATATTCGAGCGAGACCTCTCAATTGAAGGGAAAAGACCGTCCCCCGAGCAGTAGCTGAAGACCTCATTGGGTCAGTAATTTTAGGTAAAAAAAAATAAATAAAGATGGCTGAGTTGATCATCGGGGTTCTCCTTAAATCGCCTTCTTTGCTGAAATAGATTCTTAGTCATGGTTCGAGCTTAAAATGTTATCGTTGAGGGTAAAGGCCACCATTGGAAGTGACACACTAAATAAATGCCACAAGTCATTAAAAAAAAAGCAACAAATTCTAAAGCACAATTAACTCAGACTATTGATTCTGAAAAAAAAAATCTGGACTGAGCAGCTATAATGTTGCAGTTCAGCACAATGCAACATTTTAAAACAGGTCCACGGAATTGATGTTTCTTTATTTTGAAGAGGGGCGGGGGCATCGGTCAAAGGATCAACTGTGAAACCATTCTTCTACTTTCAGATGTATTTATACTAATGCTCCTTGCAGAACTTTTCAGCATTAATAACATGTTTCTTTCCGCTTGGCTGTGCCAGTTGAACGACAGCAAGACTGTAGGCCATAATTATCCTGTTTGTTCAGCGGCCCAGCGCTTTTTATTATTTAAATCTCCCAGGGCTGTGTAAGTGCTGAGAGGCGATGCTTTCTCCCCATTTTTCCGCCATGCCGCGTTAGTCAATGTTAATGCAGCTCTGTAATTTTGTTGTTCGCTTTGCCTGGTGGTTCATCATCAAGAAAGGCAAGGATGCCTTCACCCAAAACAAAAAGTATCATGACCGTGTAAACAAATAAGATGAGCAAATCGCCTTCCAGACAGAATGCGGCAGTCAAAGGACATGAAAAAAAAGAACTGCTAATACCTTGAAAATCAAGCTCAAACAAGACCATTGCATGTGAGACGGTCGTAATCGAAAGGAGCCTGAGCCGGGAGGGCCAGGGCGATCTGAGGGGGGTAGCTGTGATGGGTTAGTGAGTGAAGCACTGGAATCAAAGCCCAGTAGGGCAGGACTGCACTGTATCCTCTGTTAACTTAAGTTTGCAGCAGTAGGTGAAAAGGCCATAAACTATGCCTTGGTTAAACTCTCTCGTCATTAGTAGTCATGCATGTCTTCCCATCCTTCGCTGTGTGCTTTTTACTCTCCCCAGATGAAAAGTTTTTTTAAACAAACTTCAGGAATTCTTTTCATATACAGCGTTAATAATGTGTTGACAGGCCTTACAGTAAGAGAGAGACCACTTACTTGAAGTACTACTCGTTTTACATGACATATGCAATACATTTGTTCTCTTCTAAATCCAGTAGACAATCGCAGGGCACACATTCTCTAATTGCCCCACGGGGATAAATAAAGTTTTCTGAATCTGAATCTGAATCTGAACATTCACACTCACAATCACACCTAGGGATGATTTGGAGTGCCCAATCTACCTGCCATGCATGTTTTTGGAATGTGGGAGGAAACCGGAGTACCCGGAGAAAACCCATGCAGGCATGTGGAGAACATGCAAACTCCACACAGGAAGCCAGAATCAGAATCAGAATCAGAATCATCTTTATTGGCCAAGTATGTAGAACACACAAGGAATTTGTCTCCGGTATAACACGCTGCATTAGTATCATCATAAACAAGAACATGACAAATAGGTATGGAAGGACATTTCATAATGTAAGTGAACCATAGTTTCAATCAGAGCTAAAGTGATCAGTGGTAGAATACAATACTATTACAGTTTGTACAGTTGGTGCAGAAAATCATTGAACCATTTTAGAGAGATACAATATTTGTTGTACAAGAAGAGTGACTACGTCAGTGACTGTTTAGGGAGTTAATGGCTAGAGGGAAGAAGCTGTTTAAGTGTCTGCTGGATTTGGTGTGCATGGATCTGTAGCGCCTGCCTGAGGGGAGTAGCTGGAAAAGGTGGTGGGCAGGATGCGGGGGATCCAGGAGGATTTTCCGTGCCCTTGTCTTGATTCTTGCAGTGTGCAAGTCCTCAAGAGTGGGTAGGGCGGTGCCAATGATTTTTTCCGCCGTCCTAATTGTCCGTTGAAGTCGGATTTTGTCCTTCTTTGTGGTGGCCCCAAACCAAACCGTGATGGAAGAACACAGGATTGATTCGATGACTGCCGTGTAGAACTGACGTAGCACCTCCTGTGGCAGGCCATGCTTCCTCAGCAGCCTCAGAAAGTACATCCTCTGCTGGGCCCTTTTCAGGATGGAGATGGTGTTGACTTCCCACTTCATGTCCTGGGAGACTGTGATTCCCAGGAACTTGAAGGCCTCGGCGGTTGACACAGGGCAGTTGGATAGTGTGAGGGGCAACTCTGGAGAAGGATGTTTCCTGAAGTCCACGATCATCTCTACAGTCTTGAGCGTGTTCAGCCCGAGGTTGTGTCGGCTGCACCAAAGCTCCAGCTGCTCCACTTGTTGTCGGTACGCAGACTCGTCGCCGTCTTTGATGACACCGATGACCGTGGTGTCTTCTGCGAACTTTATGAGTTTGACAGCTGGACTTGTTGAGGTGCAATCGTTTGTGTAGAGGGAGAAGAGCAGTGGAGAGAGGACACATCCCTGTGGAGCTCCAGTGCTAGTTGATGATGTTGTCGCTCCCAGTCTCACCTGTTGTGTCCGTCCCGTCAGGAAGCTGAGGATCCACTGGCAGATCGTAGGGGACACTCCGAGGTGGAGAGGTTTGGGGGTGAGGAGTTCCGGTATGATGGTGTTGAACGCAGAGCTGAAATCCACAAACAGGATCCTTGCGTAGGTCCCTGTGCTGTCGAGGTGCTCGAGGATGTAGTGCAGACCTATGTTGACTGCGTCCTCCACAGACCTGTTTGCCCGGTAGGCAAACTGAATAGGGTCCAGCAGGGGTCCGGTGATGTTCTTTAGGTGGTTCAGCACAAGGCGTTCAAAGGACTTCATGACCACAGACTTCAGAGCGACAGGCCTATAGTCGTTCAGTTCCGTACCCTGCACCTCTTCACTGTGAAGAGCGATGTGCTAACCAGTTGCTCACCGTGCCGCCCACAATGTAAAACCGTCCATCTATTTTCCGATCCGCTTTATCCACACAAGGGCCGCAAGGAGTGCTCGAGCCTATCCCGGCTGTCTTCGGGCAGTAGGCGGGCGGCGCCCTGAACCGGTTGCCAGCCAATTGCAGGGCACACAGTAACCCTCACACTCACACCTAGGGACAATTTTGAGTGTTCAATTAGCCTGCCATGCATGTTTTTGGAATGTGGGAGGAAACCGGAGTACCCGGAGTAAACCCACGCAGGCACGGGGAGAACATGCAAACTCCACACAGAAAGGCTGTAGCTGGAATTGAAACCTGCGCCTCTGCACTGTGAGGCCGAATGCTAACCAGTTGATCACCGTGCGGCCCACAATATGAAACCATCCACCAAAAAATCAAACGCAGCGTTTCATGACAATCTTGAATCAAGTCAGGTGTTCTGTCCACTTTAGTCTGTAATAAATAGGAAGAGCTCCAGAAAGGAGCACTGGGAACTGCTGCTTGGTCAAGCACAGGTACCAATGGAGGACTGTTTTCAGGTCCTCATTTGAGGTGTCATGCACCATTATGGTCTCCTTCAGGAGTGATTTGAGGGGTGTGCTCAACGATGCTGCTCCGGGCTATTTTGAAGGTAGAGAGGACCTCCTCATTCAGACATGCTTGTTCACAATTCTCAAATTTTCTGCAGAGTGTTTTCTAATGGACACTGCTTTCTATCACATCCATCCTTTTGCGTCTTGAAATTTCACAACAGATCCCGACATCAGCGAGAATTCTGACAACGCCGGTGAAGACAAACCTATCCTGTTCCCAAAAACAGACCTTAGGCTGTCTATCACTATTTGTTAATGCCTCCGTGCATTTAAAATGAGAACAAATAGCCTGCTCTTCCCGCTCGATGTTTTCTTCATTTATCTCAGAGTTCCCACAATAATACTTTCTTGCCTCCACAATCCTTTTCTTTACCTGCTCGATAAATCCCTCTCTAAATTTATACCTGCCCGATATTTACTACCCTTAAAAGCCATTTGACGGCCCCACTATCAATTTCAGTGGCATTTTTATCAGTACCAAACCGCACCCAACGTTTCAAAGAAACTATCCTGAACGGATCCAGCAGCTGTTATGAGAGAATTGCCTGGATTCCAGCTGTAAGAAAACCGCCACAAGAGGAACCATGATACATTTTTTTTTTTTTGACTCTGAAGACACTAACATACAGCATGACATTAAGGCCCAAGACCTAAGGGAAGCATTGTCCTTTTTATAAATGCTGAGAAGGCACAATTGCACCCCCCCCCCCGACTCTTATGCGAGTTGTTTACAGTAGGCTGAGTAACAGAGTTTAGGATTTATTGGCAGTTGTGCTCTGGCTGAGCACAAACACATGAAAATGTCACAGTTTGTTAAATGGCTTCTGACCTGAAAAGGAAAGAAAAAAAAAACCTAGTTGTTGAGCGGCACGCTGTTCATTATAGCATGGTCACCACAAACAAATCCACCTTTATTTGAATACACTTTTGCATCAAAGGCTCACTGATATGTAAAATAGATGTATTTTCTCCACGTGAACATACTTCACGGTCCTCCGGCAGCTGCGGAACAAAAACACATGCCGTCCTTATGCATGAATATCCATTCTTTTTCCTGCATTGTTAAATTAATGTGATGGCGCATGTGGGCAGTCACTCGTTCCACTGTCAACAGCAATAGCACAAAACAAGCATATTCAAATCAAGCCCAGCGAGCCGCTTTCCTCCTGGGTTAACAGCCTTTCATTGCTACAGAATGAATGACACCTGCATGCATTTAACCCAGTGCTTGTCAATTACTTTCCGTTGTGCGATCGTCCTAGGAAGAAGAAAACATATTTCTCACCCCACCGACTCTCCACCGTGATTATAAATCATATGATTTATCAATAACATTATTTTTTTAAAAACATCTTATTAACATTAAAAAAAATAAATAGAGAGATCAATTTATATATTCCCAAAAGATTTGAAGAACATAAATTTGCCTGATATTTAAACAAATATATACTGTGAAAAATTAACTGAGAGCACCGCTGCCACCTACTGTAATAAATGTGCACTAACACTTTATTTGAGTACCAAAAAGCTTTTGTCACATGGAGATTTCTTCTTTCACACATTTCCCTTCTCACGTGTGTCTTCTTATTTTTTTGCCCTCACTTCAACTGCACTTGCCCTGCAATAATTATGCTAATCTGGTTACAGTGTTCATTATTAAGTCAGTATGTATTTTCATTACTTATGAGTCTAACTATTAACTGTCTTATTACTTTTGTCCAGAGTGGCCAATCAATTCCATTCTTTGAATAAGGATGAATGTGACTTATTTTCACTTCTTGGAGGTGACCATTATTATATACGCTGAAAATGTACAGAGAAAAATGTATCGCACAAAAGAAGGTTAAAGCTGATGTCTTATGAATTATAGAGAATAACAGTGCCATCTTTGTATGCAGCTGCACAGATCTACTGAGCCTGTGATCCCGGCTTGTGATGCTGCACCGCATTTTGTGCATTAGCACAAAGTTCATGAACTTTTTTGTTTTTTTTGTTTTTTACCTTTTATTGCCCACAACAGAGAATAAACATAAAAAAACGAGGTGTCATAATTACAAACTATCTTCATTTCAAGGGAAAGTAATATAGCAAGCCATTATCAAAGCAACTTTCATTAAATTGATAACTTCAGATTGCTGTTATCAGTGTTCTGGACCATTTTTTAATTTGCTTGTTGGGATCTATTATGGCTAATGAATCCTGCTGAGTGGGTTTGGGAGTGAAGGAGAGACAGCTGTGCAAAATCTTACATTGGAGAAACTGATTGTTCGGTGGGAGGATCAGCTTGTTATGCATCGCGGTAATTTTTACAATCAAATGTTGAAACTATTGAGGAGGAAACTATTTGGTTTCCTAAACACCTGTCAGTTGATGAAATGAATCAGCAGGAAAACAAAAACACGTGGCAGAAAACACTTAAAGATGCACAAGGTGATCTGATGTGCTTTTCCAACTGAAATATTCTATCAGACTGGCAACACAAATATGTATCATTTTTTATTTCATTATAACACTTGCATACTGTTCAGCCTCATTACGGTCGCAGGGAAGCTAACACTAATGACATCAGGCGAGACACGGAGTACAGCCCGTCAGTGGCAGCCGAACTTAAATGTTGAGAAAAAGAAAACAAAATTGCATATCTTTGATCAGTGGTTGAAGCTGAAGCTGGACTTGCTGGCCGTTTTTTTCCTGACTTAACTGAATCTTTCGAAATAGTACATGATCAGTTACATGTGTTGACTGAGTGAGGGCCAGCGCATCGGCATGTCTTCTGGAGAGAGTGACTCCACATGGGGGCAGAAATTCCCCATACAAACATCAATGGTTGACTTCATACAGTAGGAATCCATTTCACAGAGCGTTTTTGTTTTGTTTTATTTGGAGGCACATTAAGCCCCCCCCCCCCCACCCAAAAGCACATGCTGTCCTATGCAACCACACATAACACATTCACTAAACTTTTCCACTGCTGACAACATACTGTGTCAATGTTGAGTCATCCAAGGAATGAACAATGAGACATTTCAGCTTTCTTTCGGGAAGGGGATCTTTTATTGATCAAATAACTGCCAACATCATCATTGATCTGAATTAAACAATTGGAAATGAATGAACGGGTGGTCCCATGACACAAAACCTTAATTCAATGCAGCGTACAACAAACTGATGCACAACAAGTACGTAAGTAAAACCGTTTTGTTATACTACAGGCAAACACAACCAACAACTAATGTTAACGATGAAAGATTTAAATAGCACCAACTCACAGCTCCAGACTATACTTTTATGGTGGCATTTTGCAACATTTGTTCGTCTACTCACGCATGTGTTAATGATATGAATTTGAAGTCTGGATTTTTTATTTTTTATTTTTTTAAATGTGAATTTAAAGTCTAATGCGTTTGCTCTGCATCAGGTCAAACCTTGCTGGCAGTATTCATCTGATCTTTAAAATGCCAGGCAGTTTTTTGGGGGGGCGGGGTTGGCTCAACAACACACCTATTTCACTTTTACACAGAATGTCTTCCTATTTTTTTTTTTTTTTACTACCTCGTGTCCTATTCGCTATTACACGAGAAAGCA
This sequence comes from Hippocampus mohnikei, assembly GCA_026261675.1. Taxonomy (NCBI): domain Eukaryota; kingdom Metazoa; phylum Chordata; class Actinopteri; order Syngnathiformes; family Syngnathidae; genus Hippocampus; species Hippocampus mohnikei. The sequence continues at coordinate 9,291,464 of JAKGUB010000325.1, forward strand.
TGGATGGCATCATCTTGACATTTTAGGCCGGTGGTTTCACATGCCAATACCAATAACTTTCTCTCCAGTTGAAATCTGTACGCCCACACGGCTTTGAAGGCAACTGAATGTCAAGACATTTCACAAAGCAACAATCAACCTCCTGGTTATGAGTGCTGCCAGCAGCAAACTTTTTTCCACTTCCCCTCCCCTCCCCTCATCTTAAGCTTTTGTTCCTGCTTGTCAACAGACTTCACCACGCTTGTCGAAAATAGTGACACAAGATGTATCAGAGAGAAAGGGTTCAATTCCCAATTATTGTAGCCTTATCTTATTCCAAAGCAGTATGCAATTGAGTTCACATATATGTATTGTATGTTTTTACATTGTATGTGTATTGGTATTTGTATGTGCGGCTGCATATTACATTATTAGACAGGCATGTGCACAGAAAGACCCCTTGCGGTGCTGATGCACCTTGCCCTCGTGCTGGTTTTTTTGGGAGGGGGCTGACATTCATCAATATTTCAAAAATAACAATTACCCTCTCTGTTATGACATTATTAGCGCCACGGAAAACATTACAAGGCGACTGGTCCCAGGATTCTTCGAAATACACTGAGAGCATCTCTGCATAACGCACAGCCTACACAGCTTGCACTAATTGCTTCTGTGATTTCAACGTTTTGTCCCGCTGTTCATTGACATTTGTCATGTTTAATGAAGAGCCCTGTAAAAACTGATGCACAGACAGACAGACGGAGAATTTCAAGACAGCTTTACTGTTGTACAAAGAAGACAAATTCAATTGGCTTTCTTAAATTTAAAATCTCAATTATTTAGATGTGAAAGCCCGAAAATTGAAATGTTACACTCTGAGCGAGGTCACGAAAATCTTTATCGATGGTGGCAAAGAAGGACAGCCTGTGAAGTATTGTTGTACGATCATGGTCCCTTTTTAATAGAATGTATTGGATGCTTTCTTATTTGATTTATTTAAAGCGGAGTTTTGATCAATTTTGAGTTGGAATATTTGCGAGATAAATTTTTTTGCTTGCACATTTATTTGTTCAACTGTGTTGATTGAGTTGAAAAAAAATATCTATTTCAAGTTAATTATATTCTGTTTTTTTTCTTAAATTTGCAAATCATTTTAATGATGGATTTTTTTATTTTTTGCTGGAATTTCCCCACAAAAATGTCTTTGGGAGCGATAATGATGTCACCAGCATATTAGTAACACTTTAAATGCTGGGCCGGTTTGTACATCATGTAGATATTTGTTAATCTCGTGTGAATATTAAAGATCTGATGAGTTAGCATAATAAAATCAAGTACTGTATATGATTTCTCCTTGCAGTTACTGTTGGCATACGGGTTCTATTACCCGAATTTTTTTACATGCAACGTGCGTTCAGTTCCCTTTCAGTGACTGTGCAAATGGTGATCTTTCTCTCTGTGTGCCCTTTTGCCCAAAGTCAATTGCGATAGGGTTCGGCTCCCGGCAAACCTGGAAAGAAAGTGCTGTCTTCAAGAATGAGTGGATGGATTGCTTATTCTTTCATTTAAAAAACGAAAATATCAATCACTCTGCTTTGAATGAAAAAAAACATTGTTGCAGATGTGATTTTTTTTCATAAACAAATGGTTGCAGATGTTAATTTCTTTCTTCTATAAACGGATTCTCATCACTAAGACAAAGTCACTGTAAGTATGTCGTCACAAATGCATTGTGTCTTTACCACCACAAGATGACAGCAAAACACGTGGGCTCGGTCACTGATTCTGTGTTTGAGGAGTAATGGGCAACTGTCGTCTTTGTAAAATGTAATAAGATTATTAGCGTACTGTACTGTAAAAAAGTTTTACAGTTAACTGAAATACAGTTAACTGAAATACCATTTCTTAATCAATTTGTATCAGATGATTCTGATTCTGATTCTGACATGATGCAAATCAAGCACAAAATGCTCATCAAGTGTGCTCGATGCAGTTTAATGTTGACCAAATGCAAACATCATTGTAGGTTTCCAAAACTAGACGTGCTTTAACGTGTACCATTACCATTTTGTTGAAAATATATCACACCACTTCACTATTAAAAGCCGGCCAAAGTGCATTTGCAGAATCTTACCCAAGTTAAATATTTTGGAAAAAGAAAAAAATGGTATGAATGAAACTATATTTTTTGTGATTGTAGTTTGCGGTGGCATGGTTACCTTTGAAAGTGCAAGCGCGAGTGGACTTGAAGTGTCTCGTGCACGTGTGTGGGCGCTGTCGCGTGTGTGTGGATGTGCGTCGTGAGGGAACACTGCAGTACTGCATTTTACCACTTGATGGCAGTGCAACGAAAGGGATGAAAGGTTGCTCAAATTAATCATTTGGAACAGTAACGTGGTCAATCAAGAACGCATTGAAATACAGTTGCCAGGCAATCATTCAGATAATGCAAAATGTCATGTGATTGGCAACTACAAATGGGATACAAGTATGTTTGCTCATGTAAAACAAGAACACATTAAATGTATGATGAATTTGAAGATATTGGAAGATCCTTTTTCATGTCCCTTCTTCCAAATTCTAGCACACATTGTTGTTCATTCCATGCGTATCTTTCTTGTTCATTGGAGCAGAAGTCTGCTCATAGCTCTGTTTGAAATACAACAGTAAACAGCAGTGCTGAGCTTCCGCCAGTGTTGTGAAGGCTGCTCAGCCTGCTGGCCACATTTTCATGTTAAACAGACCAGTGTTTACTATACCCATATGAATATCTTACGCGGCTGCAGCATGCAGTGCAATGACCTCGGTGTTGAATAGAATTTCATTATTAGCAGTCTTTGTCTATGTACCATATGTTGATTGTTATCATGGGGTTTATAGGTGTGATCGGTAAAAAGATGAGAAATGTTATATCGGCGTCCGTAAATGAAGACTCTTGAAATCCCCGCCATACTCAAAACACCACATCGCAAATTCATTGTTTTTTTTCTCCACTGCTTTTGATCAGGAAGAGAAATGAAGGGCCCGAGAAATGTTCTACAATCCAGTCAGAGAGCAGTTTCTATCTATGTGCTTCTGGGTCCTGCCAGTCACACCTCACCAAAAACAACTTAGCACAGCGGGAGGGGATTGTGAGCAGGACCTCTGAGGTCAGCTTCCTTTAACCTCAATGAATTTCAAATCCTTTATTTTGAAATCCCAGAACTGCTCTTGCAAAGTCAGCACTCATGTCCAATGGTGTTTGTGGAATACTCACTGTGCACACTGTCTCCGTATATTGATGGGCCCGATGCATGGTTCTGTTTTCATTATTTTGATCTCCAGCAGAGTTGACCACAGACATTGACATGGTCTACAATATTTGATTTGCCACTCGGATTGGTAATCATAACTGTCATGTAACACAGGCATATATGGTTGTGGATTTTATTGAAATAATAAACACATTTGACTTACTACTGAAATTCACAAAATTGAAAAATAGGGTTAAATGCCATGAGGAATTTTGCTGGCGTTGCTTTTTTTCATAAAGCATTGTGTGAGTTACTGTCACAGGAGTAAAAGGCAAAGGAGAAGTGTCCCCCCCACCCATTATTCATGTAATGGTCTTCAAAATGAAATGAGAAATTCACAAATTCAGTTGCAAGCTACAGAAAAGCAATTGGAGAGCATAAACCCGCACGAAAAGTACATTTGAGAAAATGGCCCTTTTTGTTTAAGACATACCTGCACCCAGTGAAAATTGATTTTCTGTGTGATTCTGCAAATAAAACCCACACAAAAACTGCCGTGTTAGCATTTGCTCCTAAATAGATCTCGTAAATGCAATTTAGACGCTTGTGGCTCTGATGTATTTTCATATTTTCAGATTGAGAATGCTCTCTAGAGCGTTTATGGTTATTTGGAGTACATCATTACAGGAAATACAATAAATACAGTAACTGACATACAAATAAAAGCTCCTTTGTTTTATGTTTGTTTGTTTTTTTTCTTTTGGCCAACAGCGCTTTCTGTGCTAGCATTTTATTGTGGTACCGTGCGGTTTAGTTAATTGAAAACCTTGCTGAGCACTTGTGTCAATGTTTAGGGCAAATTAACTTTTCTTAAGTCCTTCCTGTCATCCAGAGTTAGGCTCTGTGGCTGTCATTCATGGGGGGAACATGGGCAAGTGGTGCAAGGTGTGTCAGTGAGATACCGCCGAGTCAAAAGCCCTCGGCACCGCGTGTGCATTAAGGTTAATTTGAACTGATTAGATGAAGCAGGAGGGGGTTGTTGCTGGGAGGTGGGGGGCGGGGGTGAGAGCATTGTGCTGTGTCTGGCTGTGAAGTGGGATTTCAAATTTTTTCCCTTTTTTTTTTAAGTGTCGCGTTGGCGTTCCTGTTGAAGAATGACAGGTCGAATGGGTTCACTTTTTGATAGCTCAAAGGAAGAGAACAATTGCCGGCGTCCAACTGGCAAGTTTGTGAAGGAGCACTCACTTCTCCACACTTAAATGTTTATAGTATTGACTTCCCTTTTTTTCCTGTGTATTGTCGTCATATTGTGTCTCTGTGTCCCCGGTGAAGTCATTTCAAGGTGAATCACCCTGTCTTTCATTCTCTCAGCACATATTTCATATTTCATCTTTTTTTTCACCGTTTCTTTTGTCACGCCTGGGTACGCTTGTTGTAAATGCTCATTCCAAACCACATTCATCCTGCTATTGCTCTCTAAGAATTATGCTCAAGGATCAAATCTGTCCCCCCTTTTTGAGGTCGGCGGTCACTTTATAAACCAACTTTTATAAACCAGAACAAGACCTTAAATACCCCCCCCACCAAGATTAATAAGCATGTCAAAACAAACCTCAAATACGTGCCACATTCCCATACTCACAATGTGAAATTCCCTGACCAATCTAACGACTGTTGCTATCATGGCGCTATTCTATCGTGAATTCAAAGGTCTGCCTAAAAATAAGACGAGCAGATAATTTATGGTAATCCATCTAGCAGTTTTCAAGACGTTTCACAAAAGATGAGAATGTCTGCTCGTGGTGGAGGATAAATTTACTCTTTTGTGAAAGATCTCACAATGACCATGTATTTATTATATTATTTGGAATTCGTCACAAAATGTTGGACCAAGTTGTTAGCATAAAAACTGAAAAAATATGTCTATAAAAATATACATGCTGATTCCAGCATGGTAATGATTGCTTTTTATTATCATTGAATACTTCGCCTCCATGATTTTCTTTTTTAGGGGGTTGTTTTGTTAGTTACACATGAATTTAAAATGAGAGAAAGTGTATTCAGAAGTCAATAGAGAGCCGCAGTCAGTAAAATGTGCGCGAGAGAAAAATCCTCCAAGATGCTCAAAGAAACGATTAGCAGCTTGGATAAGCTGACAGGTCTTAAATCTGTTTGTGCAGCACGCCGCATGCTGGAATTTTCCTCAAGCCCGTTTAATTAAAACGATGGAGACAGCTGGGAATGGCAGGAAGAGGCACACGGCATAACACAATTATGTCAAATTACCTGGAAATATCAATATTGGGGCAACGGAAACTGAGCACACTAATAATAGTGTTGATTTGGCTTGCGCCGGTTGGCTAACAACGTACAAAGTACATATTTGAAAAGAGAGTGTCGCAAAATAAATCAATCAATAAAATAAAAAATGAAAGAACTTTTGTGAACCAATACTTCCCTTAGATTGTTGTTCATGAGTTAGTTTGTTCATCCAGTGAAACATGGCTGTTTTACAAACGCCTTAGAACACGCAGTAGTACAAGCAACGATTATTTTCAAAGTTCAAAGCAAGAATACGCCGCATGTGCCGGATATTCTTGGACTCTGTTTGGTTTTCTGAGTAACAAAGCTGGACAATATGCTGGAAATGGAGAATACATGCCAACAACCGCGTGATATGCCCTCTCGCAAGAACACTGGCAGCCACAACACAGGCTCTAAGCAGATATGAAATCGGAAAGGTATTATTTTTTAATGATAATATATTTAAGTAAAATGCAGCAAATAATAAAGAAGATATGCCCATTTAAAATTCAATATGACATCTTGAGTTGAGATCAACTTTGACCCCCTCAGGCCAGCCTGAGGTATATGGGGCCGATGAAGTGGCACTTGATGACAGCATTTTTTTTTCCATGCTTGTTACAGGCAACTTTAACGAGCAAAACACATCTGCGCACATCAATGAATGTAATACTCCGCATCCCTGGTGATTATGATGGATTTTATTTACACATGTTTATGTGTGGAATGTTATTATGTAGATAGATTATTGATTCTGAACAGCTCCAGATGATGTACAGTACGTGGCAAGCATCTTTCTGTTATGAGTTGGTCTGTAGTATTGATGGTTTCTATAATTGCCAGTTCATAGTGGTGGTATTAAGAGGTGTATAAAGTTGCAGGCTGAAGGCCACCGGTTGTACATCTCCCTGTGTGTTTTGATAGCTTAAATTGGACTTTCTACCATACATATACTGTTAACTCTTATTTCTGTTTGTAATGTGGACACCTTTATAGGTAACGGCAATTCATAAGTCACTTAGGCTTCTTCCAGGTTGGAACAATGAAAATGGAGATGTGCCCACAAATTTAGGAATGTAATCAAAGCAATGCAAAGCATGCACACATTCTGAATCATTCCGTGAATCATTCATACGTGGTCACCGGAAATACGGTTCACCCGTATTATAAGTCACCTGCCCACAACATGATGTACAGTACGTGGCAAGCATCTTTCTGTTATGAGTTGGTCTGTAGTATTGATGGTTTCTATAATTGCCAGTTCATAGTGGTGGTATTAAGAGGTGTATAAAGTTGCAGGCTGAAGGCCACCGGTTGTACATCTCCCTGTGTGTTTTGATAGCTTAAATTGGACTTTCTACCATACATATACTGTTAACTCTTATTTCTGTTTGTAATGTGGACACCTTTATAGGTAACGGCAATTCATAAGTCACTTAGGCTTCTTCCAGGTTGGAACAATGAAAATGGAGATGTGCCCACAAATTTAGGAATGTAATCAAAGCAATGCAAAGCATGCACACATTCTGAATCATTCCGTGAATCATTCATACGTGGTCACCGGAAATACGGTTCACCCGTATTATAAGTCACCTGCCCACAACATTATATTTGCTGTTGACATTTTCTTTTCACCTGCATGCCTTGGTTTCATAAAGTGATACTTCCATGGATAAGAAAAAATAAAAATGAATGATTAAGACTCTCCATCAGATTGAATGTAGATGTTTTATAATTCGTGTGGACCCCTGCGCCAAATTGTGTTACGTACTCCACTCTACGTCTGCTCTGTAATTTTTTTTGGGGGGGCAGAAAACCTTTTTTTGTTTTTACTTTTGAATTCTTTATTGTGTCATTTGTGAACCTGTCGCCACATATTACGCGGAGCGGGCTCAGTGCGTGACAATCGCATGTTGCGATAAAGTCGCATTTTAAATAGGGCCACAGACAAAGCCTTTTAAATGGATCATTTTCTTGAAACCTGTACATTCCTATCCGTCTGTCTCATCATTTTTCCTCTCCAGACATTTTTTTAACTCAATTCTGCGAGTTTGTGGTGAACCTTTATTACTACTGAATATCATCACTGAGTTGATTGACATGCACTTGATTTTTAAAGCAAATATTCTGGAAATCTGGCAATCAAAAATACATTTTTTGTCCCATCTCGGTACCAAAAGGCCCACGTACATCGTTGGGGATGCCATTAAGGTAAAATATGATAGACGGCAATGATAAGAACCCACTTCATACCGCTTAATCCAAAAGTTTGATGGTTACATCGCTTGCAATTTTTAAAATATGTCTTGCTACAGGGACGACACTTTTACTGCTGTGGACTTTCTTTTTCATTCCAAGGAACTGCATTTGTAACAGGATGGCAACTTTAAGCTGAATTTCAAGTATACGCTACCTATCACAAGAAGAAATTAAATCTCGCAGCGACAGGCTGGATTTGGGCGGTTCACTTGTATTCATGTTAACATTGCGAAAATTGCATCAGCCAGGAATGAAAGCGTCTACATTTCCTTTCCAATTAAGCCTCCTCCACTATGTATTAAGTGCTGAGCATAAGCTGTAAAAAAGTGTTGGATGAATTTCATCTTAGCCGGATGTCCTTTCATTTCGTTTGGCATCCGTTATTTGCAAGATGACTACCCCTCTGTTAATTTAGTTTGAAGAGAATTCGACATTGCATTTCTTAATATGGACAGGGTCACATATGGATCCCCCCCCATCCCCCACCGCATTCTACTCACTGGTTGAATGTCTCAGGTTTGTTTTTCATTGAGCAAAGGCTGTCACCATATTGACGGTTTGGCGAACGTGTTGGAGACTCCCAAAAAGGATGCACCAATTAAAAAGAAAATGAATATTTTCTTCAAGCGGGAATGTTTGCATTTTTTTTTCTCTGTGTCATATTTAGTGATTGAAAGGACTGTGGATTGTGACTGTGTATGAGTGACTTTGCTTCCTGGGCAGAACACCATATTTTATGTATGTGGAAGGAATATCATTTTTTTCCCCCTCTGAATAATATAAGAATAGCCAGATTTTCAAGCCAGATATGCAGCGTGCCTCTCCTGGGAATGAATGCAAATGTGTTGGATAAATTCCTTTGTTTCTTTACAGTCTTGAGAGTGCCATTTATTTTATATTTATGTTTCAGCTTCTTGCGTGTCTGTTTGACACCCAAAACAAAAGCACTGAAGTGTTGAGAAGCTGCCGGAGACACTAACATCTTCTGTCGTTTTTATTTTTGTACATTGTTTTTGCATCAATCGGCCCAAAAAAAAAGTCTTGCATATATTCTAAATTTCCATTAAAAAAAAAAAACAAGTTCATTTGGCATTGGTAGTTGATGTGTTGCCTTTGGATACCTGTGAGATTTGTTTTTTTGGGGGTCTGAAATAAACGTATCTATTGACAACGGTAGAATGGCCAATGTACAATACACCCTGATTTATATAGCGCTATACTGAAATAGTGGTTAGCACGTCAGCTTCACAGTGCAGAGGTACCGGGTTCGATTCCAGCTCCGGCCTCCCTGTGTGGAGTTTGCATGTTCTCCCCATGGCTTGTGTGGGTTTTCTCTGGGTGCTCCGGTTTCCTCCCACATTCCAAAGACATGCATGGCAGGCTGATTGAGCACTCAAAATTGTCCCTGGGTGTGAGTGTGAGCGTGGATGGTTGTTCGTCTCTGTGTGCCCTGCGATTTGCTGGCAACCGATTCGGGGTGTCCCCCGCCTACTGCCCGGAGACAGCTGGGATGGGCTCCGGCACCCCCCGCGACCCTTGTGAGGATCAAGCGGTTCGGAAGATGAATGAATGAATGAATGAATATACTGAAATAATGGTGATGGCGTGTCAATTTACATATTTACTTCCTGAGTTTACCATATTGGTATTAATGTGTGAGCACCGCAGTCGCCTGGCAGGCAATCCGTGTGATATGTCTTTCCCATGTCACCTTGCTGTCAAGTAAAAAACAAGTCAAAAAGTGTTGCATCATTTGAAAGTTCATGTCGTTGTGCGCTCATCCATATAGCACCCAAATTGGGCTCCTGCTTGTTTGTGAACAAGACAAGTTCAGTATTGCTGCCGCTGAACTATAACTTGTGTTTCCGAGCCTGTTCAACCGCAACCTTTGTTGCCATTTTTGCCCTGCGTCTTACCCAGAATGCATTTGTTAGCACCATCAGGCAAAAGGCATAGGCTTGTCTTTTTTTTTTTCTTTGTACAATTATGAACAACCGTATTTTTCGGAGTATAAATTGCAGTTTTTTTCATAGTTTGGCCAGGGGTGTGATTTATACTCTGGAGCGATTTATGTGTGACATGGTTAACACATTGTACACATCACGTTATTTTCACATTAAACCGCAAGAGGGTGCTCTAGGCCTGTGTTGATACTTTCCACGTTGGCGGTAACTGAGAAAAACGACCGACGATGACTAACATAAGCGACGTAGAAGAGGAAGCGCTGCATCTTCTACTTTCATTGGATTTTGTGATTTGGAGTGACGCTGATGGTTTCGTAAATTTGTTAGCATGTTCTTTGTGCTATAGTTGTCTAAAAAAACTCTTAATATGTTACGTGAACATACCAGGCAGAGTTCGTTGTTTAAGCGTCATGTAACGTCAGCATATCGTACACTTATTCAGCCTGTTGTTCTCTAGTTTTATTTTGATTTTAAATTGCCTTTCAAGATGACGTATGATTTTGGTGTTGGATTTCATCAAATAAATTTCCCCCAAAAATGCGACTTATACTCCAGTGTGACTTATATATGTTTTTTTCCTTCTTAATTATGCATTTTTTGGCTGGTGCGATTCATAACCCGGAGTGATGTATAATCCAAAAAATACGGTATTGTGAATAGGTAATTTTTATATATATTTTTTTAGATTCACCAGCCAAAAAGTGTACCAGCTTGAATTTTAATCTGTTTTGGAACAGAAAGGAAAGCCAAATCTATCAGAGGAGTGGCTTTGGGACAACTCTGTAAATGGCTTTGAGTAACCCGGCCAGACTCCAGTTGAACACCTCTGGAGAGATCTGAAAAGGGTCCTTTACCAATACTCCCTATCCAACCAGATGGAGCTTGAGAGGTGCAGCAAAGAGGAATGGGTGGAATGGCCCATAAGTTACTGAAGGTGTGCTATTTTTAACATGTTTTAATAAATATATAAAAATACATCAAAAGAATCGTGTCTCATGAACATCCATGGCGCCTACTGTGGTATTTTGAAGAAAAATGAATTGTTTCCGGTTTGGAATTCAACGCATGTAGTGTGCCGTGAATACTTTACGGATATAATGGAACGCATTCCACAACGTGTAACTTCTAGGTACACGTAAGTGTGGCCGTGTGGTCCCTTTGTCTCCGTCTATACGCTGAGCAAAGTACTATTTGCTTGATGCTCTTCACGCTGTCACATATACACCATCTGTCTCCTCAACCACTCCTAGCTTGAACAAACACAGTTCTAAGTAGGTAATGGTGCAGACACAACTCCTGACCTTGACATTGTCTCTTATGTGTGATCAACGCCTGGGAGAGAGAGTGTAAGAGAGCTACAGCGGATTGATGAGAGAAGTCATGAGCCCTTTTGGTTTGGGTTTGTGTGTGCGTGGCAGCATCTCACGTTGCCTGGAAACCTGTCCACGGGTAATGAAAGATGAGGGAGTCTTATCTTGATGCAAATCAAATCACATCACTCAATAGACATACACCTTTTTTTTTTTCAACCTGATGTTGGAAATTAAATGCCATCATGCATTCCTAATTCCGACATGGAATTTTCATCTGGATTCATACATTTTAATGCAAAATTAAACCCTATGAGAGTGCTTGTTCCAGATGTAATACGCTTGTTTTTAGTCGATCATAAGGGAGGGGCTTGTGGCTGAAATGAAGTTGTCCCACATTGCAGTCTGTCAAGCCTTATTTATTATATATGAATAAAGATACATTTGTTTTTTTTCTTACTCATATATTTAAAATATAAAAGGAACGGACAAAGCTTCTTTTTAGCCATTATTACAGGACAACATTTGAAGTTCTGTCCGGTGAGATCACATACTGTGTTGAGATCCATAATTTAAGAGAATACACCATCCATCCATTCATCTGTGCTGCTTTTCCTCCGCAGGGTCTCGCGTGTGCTGACGAGAGGCGGGACTGGTCGCGAGCCAATCTCATAGCAACCGTTCGCACTCACATTCGCACCTGAGGACAATTTAAGAGGCTTCAATGGAGATTCTTAGGGATCTAACGATAGAGAAGGCATCCGATGTTGTCTTTTTTTAGAAGTGGCTTCACGGCGGCGACTACTTTCAGGGGAAACTCACCAGACTGAAGGTAGAAGCTGCTTAGTTAATCCAGATGGTTGGCCCAACGGTTTGGAAAAAAAGTTTGACGATATTGACTTAAGACAGCAAGTTGTCTTAAGTTTCAGCTGCTGAACCAAATCTGTTGTAGTTTGTTGATCCACAGCATCAAATTGTTTCATGTCGTGACAAAATTTCCATCCACAATATTTTTCATTAAAATTAAGACAGATGTTTTCCTCTCGAAGGTTTCCAATACTGTACATTTTAAAATATAACCAACATATGTAAATATGCAAATTATATTCCATAACAAGTAGTGCATCTTTTTTTTTTTCGAGCAGTCGCTGTATGACGAATGGAATAAAAAAACAATGATGTGGATTATACATATATAATACACAAATCCTATTGGATTGCAGAAAAAAATGAATCAACATTATAATCCGAGCCTAGTGTGCCACTGAACAAGAATAATAAGAGTGCAGATTTATTTAACGTATCGCATAAATCAGATTTTGAGTCTTGTGGTGTGCTATGGAATGGATAATGTTAACATTAAACAACATTTGCATTTCGGAAGCGAGTTTTCAACAATACGATAACAATAGAATTTGAAATTTTAGCTCCTTTACAATTTCCTTCTATTAGCCTTCTCCTAATGATGGCGAAAGATGTATGGAAGTGAAAGACTGAGCTTAGTGATGACAACAAATGCTTATAACGTCATAATGTTGCGGCGTACTAGGTAATTGGCACAATTAACACATAGCAAGGCTCTTCAAATGTCTTCTTCATATATTAAGGTTCATTTTGATTGATTTTGTGAGTCCTTTCATTTCTTTTGAGGCCAATTCATCATCATCCTTCCTTGCACCGCTCGGAAAAAAAGAGGGGGTTTTGGCTTAGGGTCGGATAGAAGCTATGTGCATGCGATGGCATTATTTTTTGTTTCATGCACAACATGCCACTTAGCTGCAGCTCGCCCTTGAGAGCTAGCAAAGGCTTGTATCATTCTGCTCGAAAGCTATTGAGTGAAAAGAGGCTTCCACCACGTCACAATGTGAGCTGTCTACAGAAGAGCAATGAAAATGGGAGAAATGTCTTTGAGCACATCATTCCTCGATGAGTAAGACCGCTCCAATTTAGAAGCTTGTGTTCATTTTCCAACGCTAGCGACATGCTGACTCAATTTAGCCATTGTCTGTAATTATTATTCGATCCACTGCGATGAATACTGTGCCAGAAAATGGTTTAATGTCAGCTTCTGGATCAATAGCAGCTCATACAGACATTCTTTGTGGTTTTAGGGTAAATCTGGCTTTATATTCCCCATTGACAGCGTTGAGCGATATTGACAACCAGCATGTCGGCTAGTAGGACAGGCTCAACTGCCATTTCCTTTGCTATATACTTTTAATGTCTTTTTCTAGCAATATATGAAATCATCAGTGTGTGAAGCCAAAATAAAAGATGTATTTCATATCACTTATTTCGCTTAAGCAACTGCGTGATTTGATTATCTTTTTCAAATTAGTGTTGGGTTACTGAGAAAAGCTGTCAGCCCGACAGATGCCAAATATAAATATGTGGATTATTAATTCTGATGAATTCATCACAGCAGATAATGTAGCGTATATAATATCAAGTTCTAGAAGCTTGCCCCGTGGAGTGTAAGAAGAAGTGAGGATTACACGCATTGAAATCAACGTTAATAATCCTTTGGTAAAATTGCGTACTGTCGATGCACCTTAACAGAGTGTTTGTAGCAGATACTAAAATACAGTATCAAGTTAAATATCACTAAATTGCTTCATGCATGTAGCCTTCGGTTGGCTTGTGACTACTTCAGGGTTGAAGTAGTCTCGAGCAATATCAAGGCTCTGTCCACCACACCTGTGACCCAAGTGAGTATAAGTGATGCAGTGGATTCATGGACTTCACAGATTCAAAAAAAAAACCAAAACATATTCAGGTGAGCATTTTTTTCACTCAAAATCAGTGGTGGGTCACACACCAGCCCGCTTCCTCTGTAAACTCACCCACCATGCGTTTACATCAGTTTTATTAGTTATTATATGCACATTACTTTGTGTTGTTTTGATGTTCTTTTTCCTTCATGGCGACCAGTGTGTATGTATATGGAATGCTGAAAAAAAAAAGACAAAAACATTCACTCTCATATTACTCATATCCACTAGGGGGCATATTCGCATGGTATCTTGGGATTGCTATGATGTACTGTGATGCACTAAATACTTTCCAGAAGCCAGCATGTAAACAATTCTATATGAACACCAGGGGGGAGGGAAGCAGTAAACGCACTTAGTGATGAATGCAAACGTGGATATTATGTTTGTTACTCAGTTGGTTCCATTCCCCGTTTTTTCCCTCCTCTCCCAGGGCATCAGTAGAGAAGGAGAAGGAGGGGCTGTGGGAGCCGCTGCCGCTGTGCCGCTTCTCAATCTCACCTCCTCCACAACCCCTTTAGCGCCTCTCATCCCGCAACTTGTCCCGCATGGCGAAAGGTGCGCGAACCCCGCCTTGAAACCTGCTTAAAAAAAAAAAAAAAGTACCGGTGGTTGAGAAGAAATGTGGTCGGAGCCGCTCGGATCCCCGTTTAAGTGAACCGTGCGGGGCGTCGCTTGTGTTGTTTGCAATTGGTGACTGCAGAAAGAACACAAACGTGTCGGCAGACCGCCGCTTACTGGTGCGCTTTTTTTTTTCTTGGAAAGGATGAATGTGAACGAGATCGCTGCTGGCATTCCTTTTCCTTCGCTGAAACGAGTGCCTTGATGGCTAACTTCAAACTGTAGACATTTCAAAGTCAAAAAGGTGAAGACGGTGATTGATTGATGAATTGATCGCATTTTTGTTTTTCTGCTTGAGAAGAAGGAATTCATGCGTCGCTAGCTGAAGGGGTCAATATGCCAGAATGTGTCCTGTACAATATTTGCTTCTCTGTGGACTTCTGTTCGCCAAAAAGAGCAATGGTAAGCCAGAAATTATTATATTTATGATTTATACAATGCTTTTGTCTCAAATGTATCAACATTTTTTAAAAGTCTTTTACGTGTCCTTTATATGTTGCATATATGTACTTATGTGTCGGATCAGCTATTGTATGCATTATTATTAGCATAATGGTTTGCAATGTTTCTGGTAAAACTTGAGGGCTGACTTCTTGGAACAATTTAACTACCTTCTTGCCATTTTAAAGTGGTACACATCAGGTAATGATTCAGATTATGCACAGCTTTCCCCAATATATTCTTACCATGGGTCATTACTGTATCATGAGACGCGACAATTCATTTGCAGAGGCAGATGATACAGTTTATGTCCTGCAGTAATAAAGGCTAATGTGCTGTGGAGTAGATGCCTGGTTTGAAAAATGTCCTTTTAAGAATTGATATCGTCTACAGGTTGGGGATTTGGTGCTCACGGCATACCAGTATGACTTGCGGTCGTGTGATGGCACAAAAAAAATGTTTGTGGGTGGACAGTTTATATGTACACTCTAACTCTAAGTGTATCGTTAATTATCATATGATGGAAGTTTTTTTTGATTAATTGTGTCTGTTTTTGGACTCATACAGATAACCTGGTGCATTGTGAATGACATTGATATTTCTCAAATCAAGCCCAATAGATGCGACCATGATGTTGCATCAACGATTAATATTGTTCTTATAGCAAGAAGAGAAACTCAATTTTCATGAAGCGCTTCAATGTGGCCTCTTTCAATTTCAGTGAGATTTTTGACTTTTTAACCATATTATACAGGGTCTTCTTCCTGGGTTTTATCAGTCTCCGGTTGATATGTTGAACACTGAGATGACATGCAGATGACAAATGTGAAGATGTACATAATAAAGTCATGGCAATAAGATAAGAACATTTTCATTACAACCTGAAATTGACTGCTGGGAAGTGTACGGCTGGGGTGAGCTGACTCCACCTCTAACAGAAAGTATCCACAACATTAGTTTTGATTTTCCTGAAAGACTGCCACCCAGTAATTCAGCACCATGGATAGATCCCAAACAACAGCCTCATAAGAAGATCTGATGAGGTTCCCTTTAGAAGCACTTTCGATGGCCAAATTTGTAAAACGTTCCACTGCTGCAAGTTATTGGTGTGTTGTGACTCACGTGCTCTCCTTGAGTTTGTTCTCGTGGCTTTATCAATTGGAAATGGAATGGGCCTTTTTCAGCCCTGGAAAAGCTGCAAACGGTTTAGTTGAATTCCAATAATGAGCCTTTTGAGGTGCATTTGTGTAGATTGTAACTTGAAGGACGGAAATTGCCTTCTTCTGGAGCCGAGCCGTATTTCTAACGAGATAAATGCACCAAGCGACTGAAAAAGAGCCTGTTGATGTTAAAAAAAGAAATGTTCAGTAATAACATGAACCTTCAGTTTACCTTCAGACTAACTACTATGGCAGAAACGAACATTAGATTGTATTTCCGAGACAAACATTCATCTCCTAAAAGGAATTATATCACATTACAGATGTGCAAGGGCATGCAAAGAATGACCAAGAGGCTTGCTGAGATTACATGTACTGATCTCATCTCTCAATGAATGGGGAAAAAAAAAGGTCACATCCATACAAAGACACAATTAACCAACGTTCGGTGCACAGTGGAACTGCCAAGGTTGAACGCAATATGTCCCAGGAAGGTGCTCATCCTTGAATTTCTTCAGATTTAAAAAAAAAACATTTAAAAAGGTTACGAGCATGGACACGATCAGGAATGAGCTGATCAGAGGGACGGCACGGACTGGAAGGTTTGGAGACAAAGTTAGAGGGAGCTTGTGTGACGTCACACAAGACGACAGTACAACAATTAAATTTGGTGGATGTAAACGCAGTTATCGCCAACAAGAGGCAAATTATTCTGCCAAACGGAATTAAATATACCAGTGTATGCAGAAGAGTCAAATTCTGCAAAACCCCGACAGTCTCACCACAGGCCAGCTTGATGGGAAGACTCTAATCCCTTCATAACAATGTGCCAATCTTAAAAATAAATAACTCATCCCACCGTATCACTCAAAAACCCAAACTGAATGACAACTTGCTCCTATTTGCTTATTTGCCTTTGTTGCCCAGCAACCTCGAACTATATCAGCTTTCACGGTGATTCAGCAAGAACTAGTTAGGTATTTTAGTTTCTTTCCAAAAGGATCATTTGAAACAGAACAGCATACTTTTGTTTTGATTTGATGTTCACAGCAGAAAGTTGGACCACAGTAGCTCATCTGTTGTGTGTTCAAAGTCCTGCTATGAACAAAAATGTAAAGTAGCTGATGCTAGTCTGCTTGCTGGGTATTGCCGGGGAGCACTTAGGCAAGGCACTGTCCCTCCGTTTCAGCTCCTTGGATGGCCGCATGTGTGTCATCTGGTTCTCTTTGTGATGTGCAACCAAAAACATCACAACACAACAGGGTGTTGAATTTCCCCTTAATGGTGTGCCAAGCAAATTTTTAACAGATAGAACAGAACCGAATTTCCCGTTACGCCATGAATACTAAGATGTTTGTGATGCCTTCTTCACATTCAAACTGAATGCGTCAACCTGTTCGTCGTAACTCATTCAGAGGAGAGAATTTAAGAACCGCGCACACTTTAACATCACGAAATTCCAGAATGACGGTTGTAACTCTGCCCTCCAAAAAAAAAAATAAAGTAGATGAAGGCATACTATCTCTATTGTTACAGTACAAAGCGAACCATCTGATGTACCGTTCTCTGCTGCACACTCGCAGTGACATCTTTGATGATGTCAGTGTTTGATAGAACTTGTTAATTCAAAAGTTAATGAGATGTAATGACTTCTCAGTTCTGCATGTGAAGGCAAACATTAAAGCCTGCGCGTGAGAAAAAGACCCTGATGCTAATTAATTTGGCTCTCAAGGACAGTACCCAAATGAACATTTCTTCCATCTGCAATCACATATATATATATATATATATATATTCTATATATATATATATATATATATATATACACAGTCAATTCGTTTGGGATTAAATTTGAAAAGGCTCCACCTCACCATCATGTGTTTAAGAAAAATGCCCCTACATCAAATAGACAAGCCATTGATGACACAGTGTGTATGCGATCTCATTGTTACTATTATGATGACATTAGGATAACTTACAATGGAATGCTGTGCTTCCTTCTTACCCTCAAGGGTCTCGTCTTCGCCAGGAAGACTCCCCTCCTCGCATTGTTGAGCACCCCTCTGACCTGATTGTGTCTAAGGGGGAACCAGCCACTCTCAACTGCAAGGCTGAGGGCCGCCCAGCCCCTACGGTGGAATGGTACAAGGACGGGGAGCGCGTTGAGACGGACCGCGACAATCCTCGCTCGCACCGCATGCTGCTGCCCAGGGGCTCCCTCTTCTTCCTACGCATCGTCCACGGACGGAGAAGCAAGCCAGACGATGGCAGCTACGTGTGCGTGGCCCGTAACTATCTGGGGGAGGCCGTGAGCCGAAACGCATCTCTAGAAGTAGCACGTAAGTCTAAGATTTCCTCATACCCTTACGGACATCATCCATACTGGTGATGACCTGGCCGACACCGCATGACCAAAGTACAATGTGAAAACAGTATATCATCGTCATGCACACTGAGGATGTGTTGGAGGTTTCATCTCACAAGGTAGATTTCATACTAAATTAAGCATAACATTTTGTAGCTTTGCGATCCATAGATTTCATCTGTCATAATATGCGCAGTGTCACCTCTTCACTGAACCCACAACTGAGTGAGTGTGTGTGAATATGTGCTTAGCTGTGTGCAAGGCATGCGTGTGCATATGTGTGTGAATATGCTTTCACCCCGCTAGTGAGACCTGTTTGGATGACCTGTTTGAGTAATGTATGGGCAAAGCTGTGAATTGCTCCAGGGGAGGAGAGAGAAAGGAGCCCGGATTTTAACCTAGCAAACTCCCTTTCACTATTTGGATTTGGAAAGATGCATCCTGCTCCCAGCCAGCGCTCTCCCTGTGTGGGAGAGTGGCTTCAGGCTATTCACATTTCCATTATGTGCTAAACTGAGCTGATTTCTTGCCATGAACAAGATGCACTCACGCTCAGACGCGCGCACACACAAACACCACAGATACTTGCTTGCACACATGAACACCCACACTTGTTTCTCCTGCTCTTGATTTTCTCATCTCATAGTGAAATGAAAGAGGTGGTGGCTGGAAATTTCACACAAACAGCATTGTCCTGACTGAAAATGTAATTTAACTGCACTGCCATTGACCGGTGACGAATTCAGGGTGCACAGTCGGCCGGGATGGGCTGCAAATTACTGCCCCGAAGAAGCTTCCTGTAAAAAACGGTGAGAGCTATTGTGCATCAAACAAATTCATTGTGTTTGATAGTCAACCAGCTATACAAATAATTTAACAAAAAATACCAAATAACAATGTATGCATCTGGTTTTGCATCAATCCGTTGTTTCCCATGAAATCGTTTCTTTCTACTCTACAACTCCAGCCATCGATTTATGTTCTTATGACTATCTGTGCTTCAGCCTTTTTGCCCATCTCATAAAATTAGAAGTTAAAGATAATAAAACGAATGTGACATAGGCTGAGACATTATCTGACATTTTTGTGTCATTTCTAAACTCCATTCCACTTGTCGTTCCCACATTTCCACAAATATTTTTGGGGTGGTGCCATTTCCTCTTGCTTTCATAAATGACCCCCCCCACCGCGTGAAAATAAATAAATAAATAAAAATACAGGTGATCAAGAAGCTAGACATTTGAATTAAATGATACTAAATCAATCACGTATGCGAGTATATACCAATCCGTAAATGATGCTTTTTGCACTCAACATGACATCCTTTTCATATGGCAAATCTAGGATGGCACTTGAAAGAAAATGGATAATCTTCAGAAAAAAGAAACCAAAGAATCAAGATTTTACTCCACTGATCCGCTCGAATGAAAAGAAGGCAACTCTCTCAGCACGACGCCTGCTATGTAATGGCGCAGTCATTTTGTGGCGATTTCCTGGCGCCGCTTTAAATAATATAAAGCTAATTTGCATTTCTCAGCTCAAACAGACATTTGTAATTCAAAAATCGCAATTCATCACCGCATGCTCCTACTCGTCTGCCTACAGGAGCTTCGGTTATTTTGGATGTTAGTTTAGCGGCGAGCAGGGGTTTCTGGCAACATGATCAGTGGAGGACGAAAGAAGAAAGTTTATAGGATGTAAATCATGTTTGTATTAATTCAATCTGGTTTTATTTAGCATATGCTAATGAATCATGAATGAGGCTTTGGTCACGTGTTCATGAATACATTTTTATTTCTCGCCATCCGAAATAGTGTTTGTTTTATCTCCCCAAAAAACATCCTGTGGGAAGAAGAGAAGTGAAGCCTTTTCTCCTGCATGACACTTAAAGGCCTGAGTCGCCACATCCTCATTGGGCATTCAATTTCAAGCAACTGCTGAACTATGTGGAATTTAAATGTTTTCATTGTCAGCTCTCATTAGGATGGATAGGAGAGTGCCATGAAAGCTCGTCACCTTTGTTGCCGGAATTTCATTTCACTTCAGCAACATTCATGCAGTTAAAAACTACATCTGACTGACATCCACTCATGTATCAGTGTAAATGTTTTTTTTTTTGTATTTTTTGCAAATTCATTGAAACATAGTTCTTCAGTTTATTTTTTTTCTCTCTTGGAGTTAATTGAACATGAAAGTATTTGGAATTGTTCAGAATCCCCGCCCAACCTGACCCAGTTTCTGGATAAAGACCACACTCGATGCCACCCAGAACAGAGTTGTTGTTCTTGCGACATCCACCATTTCACACAAATGACATGTTCATTATTACACCATTAGAGCTTTATCCTTAATGTTTGAAGCAACATTCAAACATGCAGTCTTAATAAACTATACTCACCTGCAATCCATACGCACGGTCACACCAGTTCAACCACTGTGGCAGCTCTTCACTTAGTTTAGTGAACAAGTGAGGAACTTCAGAGTAACGTCGTCAAACTGGTCAAGCTTCAGGCCACAAGTTGACTGGCACTAATCATCATCACGGAAGGCTGTTGATGGAATTAGAGCAGCTCCTGCAGACTATTACTGAACAGAAAGGCACGAACACGTGTGATGTGTTGAAGGGAGTGGTGGGTGGAATGACCCGACGTGCTTCATTAGCACGAAATTCAACTCCCAAGACGAAAGTGCTTTTGATGTAATGTCACTCATTAAAACAACCATCAGGTGCCAGCAAGTCTTTACTGCGCTGGCAATTTTCCACTGTTTTAATAGTATTAACATTCACACAAAAATAAAAAGGCACCCACGATGACATCTTTGTCAGAATTCCACTGAGCATCCAGGATTGAACAACTTTTCTGTTCCATTCCTAGTTCGATGATCAAATTGGACAAGCTGGGAAAGAACAGGACGAGAGAGTAGAGGTAGTAACCGGGTGGTGAAACCCGTGTCTGCTATACGTGGTTACACGTTAGCCATTCCAGAGTTGTTGTACAGTTACAATGACGATGGGCGTACTCAGTCTCAACTTTTCAAGAGGTATGTGCAGGCCAGGGAGCACCAGGCAGGGCAAGACCACACCCAAACCCGCTGAGTGCCCCAACCATCTCCAAGGAATAGTACTAGGCACCCTACCGTTTTGGTTGTTCTTTCATATGCTCTTAATAATTGCGGGGTTTTTTTCATTTGTTTTTCACTGCAGTAAATAAAAGGGGGGAAAAAATAATTTTACTATAAGCGTCATCTAAATGATGCCCTAAGGGTTGTCATAAATTACCTTGACCTCTGCTTGTGTGGTGTCTTTCCTGCCGCGTCTCATTCTCTTGCTCTGCTTCCTTGTCACTGTGTTCTCTTCAGTGTTGAGCATTCCTTTGAGCCGTTCAGCGCCGCAGACTGTGCAGTAAACAACATTAGCCTAATTGGCATAATTTGAGAGTCAACGCCATGCTTTCCCCAGGCATGAAATGGTGTTTGCTCACAAAACGCCTCGCATGGATGGAATCATTTTGGCCCACCTCCGTGCAGTATTTACGCTTTAAAGCTGGCATACACAATGGAGGTGTCGGATTCCAAAGTATTTCTGTTTGTTCAAGACTCCAACAGTCGGGCAGGGCTTTAAGGCGGGTGGGGGACTCTGCTGTATTGTAAAAAATAGATTGTGGTCAATCCTTTAAACACCTATTGAGCGCTTCTTGTGGCAATCTGACAATGTAATAGGCTCCTTTAAAGTTAAGAAGGGCTTCAACTGGGAATGACTCTCTGGTGTTTTGGAAGGTGGCAAGTTGCCCCTCATCAGGCATTTCACTGACACCCATTGCAATAATCCAAAGTGTAATGCCGTGCCAGCTCCGTGTGTTTCTAGGCAGACCGTCAATGTTTTTCAGTGAGTAGATATGTTGGCCACATTGCGCCATCTGTTGCCAGTCAGACAGTCCTCTTGTGTACTTACAGTATCCACTGTTTATCATCCATCTTCTGAACTCTTTCAATAGTGGCCGTCTTGACTAAAAGGTTTTATGCAGCAACTGTATGTCATAAAAACTCAGACATGATCGATAAGAGGTAATGTTTTTTATCGGAACGTTTTTGTTACACGTGAGCATACTCAAATGTAATACCGGAAAATGAGAAAATTGAGTTTGATTCAAACACTTTAAATAATACTAGATAACAGTGGTGAAGGCCGTTGTAATTGTTTCATATCGATGAAGAAAAATGCTTTTAGGCGATGGTGAGTGATCAATGTCAATGGTGGTGCTATTTGCTGTCTATTGTTGTTTGAATGGCCATTGGACCTTCACAATAGCATACTTAACACTCCTATTATCCTGCCAGTCCCAAACCCGGATAACAAAAGAGGAAGGGTGAGTGACAGTTTATAAGTGAGACACATATGTGACCAAAAAAGGAGATAAAAATAACATGTTCATGAAGGGAAAGTGCGAGGTGGGGAGAGGAGATTGCCAACATTAATCAATATGGTTCATACTGTGTGAGTCATGAATGCACACCCCAAATTAGAAAAGATGTGAAAGAATGATTTTCAAGAACCTACCTCCAAAACGGGAATTTTTGATCTGATGGTAGCGCTACAGAAATGCTCATTTCATCACCAAAGCTAATAGGTTTCATCCTGTTTTGGCTATTAATGTTGTCAGAACATTTCAGAAGATTTGGATGAAATTTTTATAAGATGCATTCATTCTAATTCAAACACTTGACCTGATGGTGGCGCTAGAAGACAAGTCAACTTGTTGATAGATTTTATTGTCAAGTGGGCTATTTTTGTATTCAACAAATAAAGTGCGTGACACAAAAACAAGGTCAACAAATTCATGTACATCATTTTCTGGAGCCAAATATCCCTTGGGGTCAAATTGACCCCAAGGGTAAAATGTGTAAGTAATATTCGTGGGCATCAGGGGAGGGTTAAGCATTGTGTAAACTTGTTGTGTCGTCATATACCAGGGTTTTTGCTCGCTCGACTTAGATAGGTGTAGCCGAGGCAGTTGGGAAGGAGTCAAACGTCATTTTCTTTTCTTTTCTTTTCTTTCTGTTGGCTCAAGACTGTGTGGTAAGGGGCTAGCATCTGGTGATAATTGGAACATGCTTACTCCTTGGAGGCCTGCACGTTCTGAGGATTGGTAAGTTAGCTAAGGGCTAGCATCTGTTGTTAACTGGACCATGCAAACACCTTTAAGAGCTGAGGTGTACTTTCTTACAGTTGGTTGGGGATGCAAGCATATGCCTGATTTGAAGAGGCACACCAAATGTTTTGTCGCTTGTAGCCTTGTTGCAAATGTGTAAATTCATTATGCAACACAAAAGGGCAACGATAGCTGTGCGTGATCGTCATGTTTCTGCAAACACAAAATTGGCATTGGACTCAAATTTTGAATCCAAGCGCAGACTGTGGACAGCGCTGGACACAAGTTCATGTAATTTTTGTGTGTGTGGCGGTTTGTTTTGATGGCCCTTTTCATTTTGTGGAACCTGATATAAGTGTGCAGCTTTTGCAGCAGTATGAGAAGTAGCAGGCTGTCAAACAATGTAATGTGCGTGCGACAGAGATAGAGCAATCCCTCTAGCATCAGATTTTTTTTTTTGTCTCAGCATAACCATGCCATCCATCTACCCCTCCCCACTCCCCAACACAACAACATGCACACGCATACGCACGCACAAGCACCCACAAACATACTTTAGATGAAAATGGACAGTGTCTGAGTAACATGTTGCCCTACCTTTTCGAGAACAGACTGCACTTTGTTTTATTTTAACGCCATGCTAGAGACGCGTTTCTATTGATCAGCGCCAATGGTGATGGGGAGTGTGTGAGAGGTCCGCTTGATATGGGCGGAGCTCGAGAAGAAAGTCACAATTACAAACCTATTTGGCAGACAGAGCCATGGATTTATCAATACAAAGCATAGTTAGCCAATTACACAAAACTCGGTCAGATCGCGGATCAATACGTAAGGTAGACTAGACTAATGTTTTCAGCAAAATGTCCCCTTTGCCCCCAGACTCTCTCTGTAAACTGGGGCTTGAGTGTGAGGGGGTTACATACACTTTTCTCCAATTCCTAAATATATATACACAGTATAGTATATGGCTGACTATGACAGTCTAACATGATGCCATGTATTTTACATTACAGGTTGTAATTAAATGATGTAATGTCCTATTATTCTATTTTTGAAATATGACTACATACCCAATTTTAGATGAGTTGGCACAGACTTAAACTACTCCATTATAACAATTCGGTGGGCTTTCATACGACGCCGCAACAGCAGTAAATCATTGCTGCTGTCATTTCGGGAAATGTGTCGCACTCCGTTGCCAAGTGCTTGAATCAAGTCAGGGTTGATAGTGATTCTATCCTCCCTTATTAAAATGTGTTCAATGATGATGATAAATATGTGAAATGACTTTGTTTGTCTGCTGAGGGGCAGGATAGAGAAAGAATTCATGTACAGTACCTTTTGCAGTACTTAAATTGATAAATTGATGAGATATACAATACAAATAGGTGACGAGCTTCCAAGGTATCTCTGGATTTGCATTGTGCAATGCCAACGTTTTCAGGAGCCTAATTGACTGTGATCAGTCGGCCTAAAGAGATGATTGGTAAAAGGAACATCTGCAGCCAGTCCACCGTGTATTATTCATGTGCCCTATCCGACAACCAATATTATCTAGGCCAAAGTACTGTTCCTAACGCTAAGTGTCCCATTCCCGACTTCCGTGTATCCATTCATTCATGCCCAAAAGCCTCGGTTTGCCTATTAAAGGTCAACATCCCCCATCCATTGCATCTTTTGATTCATAAGAAGTCAACATCAGACTCACCAGCATGCACCTCAGTGAGTGGACAAACTACCCGGAACCTTTATTAATTCATGGAATCCACTGAATGCAGCATCTTTTTTTCAAAAGGCCATACACTAAAGCACCTGTTTTCTCAAGTGTTTTACCTGGATGTTTCATAAATACCGGTACATGCGTTATTCAAGAGAAGAGTGAACCGCTCTCCGTGTATTGTGTCGTCTTTTCTACCAGTAAAAATGTTCAGAGTGCTGCGGCTTAACAGCCCTCTCTGCATCTTGGTGTCTGTGGCTGCGCTATGCTAAATTCATTCTGGCTGTGGTGAGCTAACGTGAGGTTGAAAATACTTCAGACTTTGTCCGCAATAACATGCCATGTAATTGTATTTTTTACAACTTTTTTTTTTTACCTCACCCATCTAAGTCTCAGAGGAAATTTTTAGTTTAATCAGCTATTTTTGGATCATGATTCCTCCTTTTACATTTTCCCGGCTCTCTTTATACTCCGGGCCCAGCGCTTGGGAGCAAACCCGAAAAGAGTGTCAAGACCATTCAAAGTATTTTAGCACTCATGCACTTAAAGAGGGAGCCGTGTGTAAAGAACATGACATGAGTAGAAAAGCATCCTAACAAATGAGGACCTGAAGAAAATGGAATCGAAAATGGAGGTTGTCAGACCTCTGCAGTTATAATGGCTTCCACTCCTTTAAAAAAAAAAAAATCCACAAAATGTTAAAGCATACCAGTCTGATTCTTTTAGATTTAGTCTGAGGGTTGAATTCCGCAAAGTCAGGTTTTTCTACAACACAAAACCTTTAACTTTTGAGACTAGAGAGATATCAGTAACGCATCACTACTTTTTAATCGGGCAATCTATAATCCTGCCAATGACCTTTTGAATGTCTGTTTGGATCGCTGATGCGGACAAAAAAACAATAGCCTAAGGGAGAAAGTCTCGTCATATTGGAGCAATTAACTGTTGTGGTTTGTCAATTTTTGAAATTGTATTTGAATTAGTGAGCTATTTGATTTGAGTACGGAAGTGTGTTGAACTCAGTGCTATGCGATTATTTATTTTAGGAAGACAGAGAAAGAAAAGGATAGTTTGACGTAGACAATGAGAAAATGTCACAAGGTAGAAGTCAGCTCGATAATGCCACCGTATTTTTCGCGTGCAGGGCGATGCCCTCATGTTTTGTGGGTTAGCTTGGTGTCATGCTCCAGTAGTTAATGTGCACTAGTTTATGGCTGCAGATGTTTTCTGCATTGGGGGACTGAGGAGTGACCAACGCCGCTCAGCATGTGGAGGAATGGACCGTGTGCTCGAGAACAGATGTTTGCAGCCTCTGTGCGTTTGTCATTCGGGGCTTTAATCTGGTCAGTGAAGGGCATAAAAGGCACTATGCAGGGCTATTACATGCATGGGGACCCCAGCTGTCTGCCCACTTCAGAAAGCTCCCAAATCTTAAATGTACTGCCAAGCAGACAGCCGACCCGGGCAAATCAATACACATGCAAAGCAAACTGCTCTACTTTGTAATTGGCTCAGATTTAGGCCACATGTATTGTCGAACCTGTGGAGATTATGCTTGATGGTTAAATCTGTGGAGATTATGCAGCAGGAGGATATTATGCCTCCATTTTCTCTGATTGCTTTCTTTGTATTATTTCCCCCGCATGTGAACGTCCCACTCATTTCATCCCTGGTTTTCTCCCCCTAATGGTGCACCTTGTTCTCTTTTCACTTTACTCTCAATTCCCATCTGTTGTTGTGCATCCCCGCCCCTTCCAACTCTGCTACCATTTTCTTCTTTTCACGCCCCCCCTCCCCCACCACTCCTTCCACCCCCCATCTTTCCACCTCTTCTCCTCAGGGCCTCTGGCTGTCTCCCCACAAGTGATGTTCTCCTGGCCAGATGATGCATACATATCTCTTGTGTCTTCTTGACGCTAACTCACGTCGACATTTGCACAGCATTGTGGGATTCTGCTCTCGGTCATATTTTGTGTAATGATGAAAATGATGATGGTGATGAGGAACTTGGGGAGGAGGGAAGGGGGGTGATGGTTATTTTTTGCCCTTGTCTTTTCTTCAATATCAGCCGATGCACTCAGTGGAGGAGGAAGATAATGAGTGTTTGTGGAATGGTTAAGCTTTTACTCCGGATGCGCTTATTCTGAGACCCGTTTTCATGTACTGTTCGGCATGCTTATCAGGCAGCCTTCAACAAAAGAAAAAACAAAACTTCCATTTGGCTCAGTGATGATTTAAGATTTGCCAGTCACAAGAGCTGTTCCTTGCACTGGATTTGCCTAACAGGCTACTATATTTAAAGTAACATCATGTGACAGGGAAGGAAAATTATCACAAGTAGTTTTTTCCTTGTAAATGTGCAAACAAGGGGAAATTTGTTCCCAGTAAAAAGAGAGTGAGAATAAACACATTCAGGGATGGACGCGGGGCTATGATTATTTGACTAACACTGGAGAGAGGGCATGAGTGGGGTTATGCCTGCCTTTTTGCCCTCCAGCAGTGTCTCCTCGACGTGTGTGTGCGGGTGCAGTTAAAATGCGGGTGGTAGTGTGCATAATTCAAGCATTTCTCAGTATGCAAAGCTGTGGCTACGGCACCTATGGAAGATTTTTTTTTTCTTCTTCTTCCCACACAGACTTCGCTACACCCTAATTAATCTGCTTAAACCTGCAAGGCCTGTTTCCAGCACTCTTACACATCAGAAAAGCTAAGCGGCACTGAATCCAACCAGGATTTTCTCCATGGATGCCGCCAGTGGAAAATCACCCAAGCCTCACAGCTGACAGCTTTCTGTCAGAGTGTGCAGAGACGCATATAAAGTAGAGACGGCCGTAGACCTCATCATTTCCCAGGATAGATGTTGGGGGAGAAGGCGGTTGTCACATGGGTCATGAAGCCCCCGAAACGATCCGGTTGCGGGGTTTATATTGCCTAAATGCATCCAATGTCCACTGGGGAGCAGACACTTTGGTGGCCAGCGGTTGAAACAATTTATGGTCATCCGTGTTCCTTTGGTCTTGCCTTGGGCAATGACTGCGATCTGGTTCTCACACAAATGCCATGGGTTGCGGCCACGTTATGTCACTTTCACTCTCGGAGCTGGAATTGTTGTAAACAAGTCTCTTGGGAACTTCTAATGGAGCGAATCCTAAACTCAGCAGTCAGCTTGTGGTTGCTGTTGTGGAGAGACCTTGCAAGTCTTATCTTGAATCCAGCAAACCCACATATGGCCTTACATATTTATGAGTGCATAGAAAAAGTTTTGATTCATACTTTAAACTTTTTGGGGATTCTCACATGATCAAGACATGTTATTTAGTTTGAGTCTGTGTCATTAAAACAAGGCTTATTTTTTTTTATCACAACACCCTCCAGGCTGTAAGTAAAAGAACAACAATATTTGTTTCCATGAACATGTATTTGATGGTGGAATATTACAGGTCAGGTTTTTATCCAGCTCTCAACGATTTGCATTTTAATTTGTGCCACTTTTGAGAGTCACTGTTGCATGGATGTAAATTCTGTGTAAAGCATGATAATTAGAGTTTCTGTCTATTCTTCTTCAATGAATTTTTTTGGAGATGTTTCATGGATTCACAAAGTTCCCATTACCGCATTTTCCGCACTATAGGGCACTTCGGAGTATAAGGCGCGCCACCTTCAATGAATGTCCTATTTTAAAACAGTTTTCATATGTAGGGCGTACCGCATCATAAGGCGCATAGAATAGAAACTACAATAGTGGCTGAAGTTGCATTATGCATCCACCTAGATGGAGCTACGCTACGTACAATACAGCTTTATTTATACAGCACTTTCACAACGGCTTCATCTGTAACAAAGCACTTTACGGAACATTTAAAATACTACGTCCAAGAAATCAGAATAGTGATCCATATATAAGGCGCATCGGATTATAAAACGCACTGTCGGCTTTTGAGAAAATTGAATGTTTTTAAGTGTGCCTTGTAGTGTGGAAAATATGGTAATTGAAAAAACTTTTATCATCAACGTTTATCATCTCCCCTGTTGGCATTCTTAATATTTCTGAGCCCACAAGTTGGTACTACAAAAATTGTGAAGTGAAATCCTCTATGCGACCGGTTTCCAATATAATAGCGATGGCTTAATCTCGGTAAGTGTGTTTTTCTCCCCCATTAAAATTCAATTTCAATAAAGCTCAACAGCCATTTTCATTATGCCCGGACACCAAAGTGTCAACGTGCTGAATGTTTGATTCCTCTTTTTGCTTACTGAAGATGACACCGCAGAAATACGCACAACACAACATATTCACAGCCCATAATTGAATTAATGTGATATGTATTCAAAACACATGTGCTCACCAAAGAGCCGGATTAAGTGTCACCAGCGAGCACTAATCTTTACAAAAATGTATTTCAGACTGCAAGTTTATGCGCGTGTGCTGGCCTCAGATAACCAGCTCCTGTCATGACTCAGCCACAAATTTGGCCCCATGCAGTCACTCACACCGAATGAGTTTCAACATCAAATGTGAATATTATTTTCGTCTTGTTTTGCATATTTGACTGATTTATTTATATTTGCATCAAGTATTTATTGCTTTTTTTATTACAAGATTTGATTACTTATTTAAGCTCTCCGTGTGATACAACGCCCCCACCGCCCAAAAAAGAGAAATTATGTATATTTGAATAGATAGAAGGATCAAAACGTATCAGTCATTGCTCAGGGGGTGTGGTTCAACTAGAAAAAAATGGCTGTCAGTAATGATTATTTCATTTATTGATCATCTTTTAGAGGGCATTGATCATCTTTTAGTGGCTAGTTTGACCGTTGTCACTGAACAATGATATTTCTACTCTATATAGTAGCTGTGAAGTTGTACTTTTTAAGAAGTGAGGACATGTCTGCAATGTCTAGAACCCCTGCAACATCAATTTGTTTCACATGTAGGGCATTTCATTTGAAGTAGGACCAAAACATGCTAATCGCTTAGTAGCATGATCACATTGATCCGATTTTATTGGGATAGCATTCGGAACCAATAACATAACATAACATAAGGGAAGCAAAGAGTGATACTCTGAGAAAATGACAGCTTTTTCCACAAACGCTTGCAATCACGCACAAACATCTGCGTGCCCCCTAATTTGCAGTAAAGAGACAGGCAATCACTGTGATGATATCTTAATCAGTCTCAGAAGGACACACGCTTGCTCAAAATAATTCCAAAAGCACTCTTCTCACTTTTTCTTTGTTCAATTAATCCGTGATTGGAGGCAACTGCTTGTGCAAACTATCTGCGGCAAACAGTGAAGTAGGCTGAGTATGCTTGGCTGTGTTTTCTTCACTTAAACTCTTGCCAGACAAACGATGAGTGTCTAATTGCTTGCTTGGTGCCTTCCTCTCCACAACTTTTCTTGCTGTCAGTCTTTGTTTAGCGATAGCGGCAAGTGAATATTATGATGACGTTAAATGCTTTCAGAGCTGTTCATGTTTGGTGAGGTGCTGACTGGTATGAGGTTTAATATTAAAATGTCAAGCCAAAATTGATTAGCCCATTATTTTGAGATTTGCCTAAACTTCAAGTTCAACATTCAACGTTTTCAAAGCTTATACTTATGCTTCGATCGATTCCACACTGTTCAACAATGTGGGAGATGCTGGTCGACAGACAGACTAAATATTTCACACCCATTCAGTAATTACAGTAGACAGACTGTTAAACGTCAACATGGGCAATGTATGTGTGAGAAAGTGTGGATTTGGGCAAGATATAGACAAACAGCTATGTCGATTGTCTGAGGACACACGCCAACTGGTAGCGTCAGCAGTTCATTCATGCGTAATCGCCGGAGGCACTCTGTGTTTCCTTCTCACCCATATATTTGAACAAGAAATGTGCACATTCAGTTATTCTATTATTTTAATGGTGAAAAAGAAAATTAACGTAAGTCACGGACCAGATACAGAAATTTAAAATAATTAACGTACCGTAAATTCCGGATTATAAGCCGCTACTTTTTTCCCAAACTTTCAACCCTGCGGCTTATTCAGTGATGCGGCCAATTTATGTAATTTTTCTAACGGCCGCCAGGGGCGCTCGAGTAGAAAAGGTAAGATTAAGACCGGTGGAATATATGCGTCGAGGAAGACTGCAACTTCTTGTCTTGTGCATAAATTAAATTAGCGTGAACATACCCTCATCATGGAAAATGCCAAAAGAAAGGCATATGACGCATTGCTATTCTGTTGCTAGCGTGTTGTTACCATGTTGCTACCGTTTTACTGCCGCGTCACAGGCACCGTTTGGGAAGAAAGTTAAATTATTATTATTGTTAAGTTATATTATTAAAACTTTGAAAACTCTCTCTGTGCACCGTCGTTTTTTGTAAATATGTTTACATGTTTTAATGTGGGCACGTGCGGCTTATATACAGGTGCGGCTTGTGTATGTACAAAATTGGTTTTCCTCTAAAAATGTAGTGGATGCGGCTTATAATCAGGTGCGCTCTATAGTGCGGAAATTATATATATAAATGCAATCATCATTGTTTATTTTTATTTTTTTTCTTTGACTCTTCACAAGTAGCCGAGGGAACGGGGAGGCACTGCCTCTCCTGCCTGCCCGGACTGCACATCCCTGTCACCATCCTGTTGGCCTCGACTTGCACTTGATGTCCACTGCCCATTAGAACGCTACTGCCTTCATTCACTTAGGCGATTAGCAGCTCTTAAATGAAAAAAAAACATGATCAGAATTCAATGTGAACTTGCTAGTATCAGATTTAGCGACACTTAATTAATCCTAATGGCTTCCGAGCCAAGCCAGCCAAACAAATATCCAAACCATAAATTACGATTCACTGTTCCATACCACTCAAGGCCACAAAGCACTCCCCAGGGGCACTTTAACTGGTGTATTAATGTATGGGAGTGTACCATACTGTATTATACACTGTATGTGTGCTCAAATAGACACAGTTGACATGACATAAAACACAGCCCCCACCCCCCAAGAAAAAACCCCACAATATTTGCTGCATATACAATTTTTTAATAATATGCTCTTCGCTTTTTTTTTTTTATTATTCATTCCTATCGTTGTAATATTAAAGCAGCAATACTAAATGGTCTCTTCCGGACATTTTAGACCCCATGAAAAATGTTGTCCCCATGCTTTAATTCTGCAAATTGAGAATGTTATAATGTTTTATATATATATATATATATATATATATATATATATATATATATATATATATATATATATATATATATATATATATATATATATATATATATATATGATTAAATTATGTCCAATGCAGAATTTTACTGGTATGCCCAATCTCATTCCAGCGAGTCCAGACCTTGTGCAACGTTTTGTTTTTTGTTTTTTTGCTGGTAGATTCAAAAATGTTACAGCTACAGTTTTGTAAGTTTTCAGTGTGTAGTATTTTCTAGTGTACCTTTTTTTCCAAGTAAGGGTAGCTATGTGCGCGCTTATACGTGTGCGTGGCATTTGCTGCAGCTTCCTTATCACCTCTCCGCACACCCTCTTACCTTGAAGCCTGAGTCTTTACTCTTCTTCGTGTCTCCTCATCAAAGTCAGATCCCGCCTTGTTTACGGCACACCGCCTCCATGTGCTCCCCCCCTGCCCCTTCTACCTGTTTTGGCTTTCAATCAAAAGCCAGCATGTACCACCTTCCTGTCCAAGCAGACCTTGCTATCATATCATCGCTGGGAGGAAAATTCATGCTGCCTGGCTGATTTACGTCGAGGTTTTTGTGGGAATCCGAATCACTGATAGGTATTATAAAAGATGACAATCTGCTTGAAGTTGTTACCTCTGGAAGGAAGGGCAATTTTGTTGCAAATTGTGAGTTTTAACCAAGCCAAGCAGAGTTCAAAAACTACCGGTACATAAA
The DNA here is from genome assembly GCA_026261675.1 of Hippocampus mohnikei. NCBI lineage: Eukaryota > Metazoa > Chordata > Actinopteri > Syngnathiformes > Syngnathidae > Hippocampus > Hippocampus mohnikei. The sequence continues at coordinate 9,324,655 of JAKGUB010000325.1, forward strand.
GAAGTAAAAAAAAAAAAAAACAACTTCCATAATAGAATGGCACTGGCCGTACATGAAACCCCTTTGGTGATTTCCTCGGGACATGGCTTACCTGTTGAATTACAACGCCATATAAATGTCATAAAGTATCCCACCTTTAAAATAAGCAATCATCAGGTATGTGCCTGTCACGCAGAGTCCAACAAAGCGTGACAGACAATAGCTGCATCTGTGTGCACAATCACACTGCAGCTGCAACTTCCCACAAACAGATAATTAGATGCCTAACAGCACCCGCGCCAGCGTCTGGTATGATGTTCACAATATGGCGAGACAGTTACAATTGCTGAGAACTGAGTCTCAGGTATTAACATTTACGGCCTTGTTCCGATTGCTTTGCTATTCCCTTTCAAAGGTCTGATACAATCTTGAACTCAAGAAATTTGCGGGTGGCCTTTACCCTCCTTCCCACTCAATATCAGCACCGTTTACACAAACTGGTGACATGGGAAAGATGTCGTCATGAACGCGGCTTTGATGGGGATTGTGAACTACCGCCACAGCTTTCTTCGATCTGATATCCCCATCCTAGCATGTAATTGCCTTGTCATTACCGCTCATACATGATCTTGCCACTCGCTTATTTTTCCAACTCATGCTCTCATGTCTTTCTTGTATGTTTCCTTCCACACATCACATATAATCGTTCTGTGGCAAAAGTGTCCACATTTTTCTCTGGCCCAAGATGGAACGCCTTTGGATTTCTAATTAACAGGGCTGAGGTTTCAGTACGTTGGAAAGGTAAAATGAAAAAGTCCCTTCTTTGTGTCTCTCTCTTTGAGTAGTAATTGTGCATGTGCCATTCTCCGTGTCATGCGGGGTTATCACATCTCAGCATGAACCACTTTTCTGCTGAATTTGATTTACAAAAAAAAAGCATCAGTTAAAGATTTGTGTGTGTGTGTGTGTGTGTGTGTGTGTGGTTTTGTTTTTATCATGGATGTGCTGTTCCTCACGTTATTTTGTACAGGTACTTATTTTTGTCCATGTTCAAGAGCATCGTAGATTGGATTCTTAAAACAAGAATTTGAGCCTAAATACATTTTCTGTGCTGTTTTATGTTTTAGGCATAAATCCCAAACAATTGAGAGCATATCCAAAATATGTTTTTTGAACAAGAGGGTTGTTATAATTTCAGGGGAAAACTGTACTTGGAGAACAGAAGGAAGGTCGTCTTTTATCAGCAGGGAGTGGGATTCGCCAGTTGGGCATAGACAGTAGCATTTAAATGTTACATTTTGATGCTATATTGATAATGAAATGGAGATGAGGTGGGCAACAACAGAAGTTTACTCTTCTTCATCCTTTTCATACATATAAACGATCAGGTATGTGTAAGCGTTCCGAATAAACCAAAAGCAAAATAAATCAATGAATGAATTGCAACAAAAAAAAGTCATAGATCGTATGGGACGACATCTGTCTGAGCAATGTGTGTGCGTCCGTCTCTCATTGCCTGATTGGACACCCCCACCTCCTCCCCCCAGGGAACGGCAGCATTAATAACTGTAAGTGGATAATGCCCTAGCTGGAATTCCGATCAAGGTTTAATAAGAGCGTGATTCAGTTGGCCGCTGGAGGCAGGAGGCACTTTGTGTGTGCGTGTGCGTGTGTGTGTGTGTGTGCGTGTGCATGCCTTATATATTGCGGCTGAACCCATGCGATCTTTACTGACATTTTGACTCAATTACAAAACCAGACCGACAACATAATGTGCCCTTGATAATATAATTGGGAAGATAAGGTAGCCATATTCTATTTGGTTTCAAACCACAACAGTCCCACGCTTTTGGACTCTCGCCAGGTTAACAATGCACTGACTGATGTTTTTTGTCTTTGCTTGATCTCGTGCGTTGACACGCCGGCTTCATGTTTGTGGTTGTTAATTGAACATCATTGTGACACCGCTGATGGCAGATACTACATGTTATCGGCCTGTGCATGTGCGCAGTCTCCAGTGATGTATGAACCAAGCATGCAAGGGTTAGTTAGAGCATGGCATGGATTCTCTATGTGCGTGACTTCGCCAGTCATTGCTAATAGAAAGAGAGAGAGAAACCGGTGCACCCGAATAACGTTGCACGTTAACAGCAAGTTGAACATGAAACTAATAGCGGATGCCATTTCAATACAAAACTATAAGTCATGTGTGCTTTGCTGAGAGTGGGAATCATTTAGCATGCTATCTGTTCATTGCCATTAGCTCCAAAGGATGCAAGAGCCAACCTGACTCTGGCATCTAATCCTCTTAACCGGAAGAGGACTAATGCGTGCTAAGTATAGAGTACATCCAACAAACTGATCCATTTTTTTATGCGCTTATTTCAAATGCTGTCGTATTGACGAGGATCTTATTTGGTTTGTCTCCTGAAACTCTTTGGAATCCCCTTCTCTGTTCCTTACGTCCCTCTCCCTCCCTCCATCCTTCCAAGCAGATGGCATCCCTCAAACAGAGCAGTAACACCAGATGTGCAGTTTCAGTGTCAACTCAGGGACCAGCTGGGCCGAGTGCGCCAGTGGTTCTTTTAATGAAAATGGCTTCACTGTTACTGAACGCGTGAATGTGTGTGTGTGTGTGTGTGTGTGTGTGTGTGTGTGTGTGTGTGTGTGTGTGTGTGTGTGTGTGTGTGTGTGCGTGTGTGGGTGGGTGTCTGTGTGTGTTGTTTCCAATGGTTCAGTGGCATGTGACAGTTGTGGAAGTCTCTGTGGGTGGAGGTTTGAAGAGTGAGCCGCAGCCAGTTGCACTGTAGCTCAAGTCAGCCATGCGGTTCCCAACAGCACAGGCACTGAGCCTGAAACCATCCAACTCGGATTCACAATAAACTCCATCCCTACATCACATCCGCATAACATATTTAGCAGGAATGGGCATATTGGACTTATTACAAATGAATGTGCTTCTGAAAGAGTGAAACAGTTCAAAGTGTACAATATACCGTATTTTCCGCACTATAAGGCGCACTTAAAGCATTCAATTTTCTCAACAGCCGACAGTGCACCTTATAATCCAGTGCGCCTTATATATGGATCAATATTCTGATTTCTTGGACGTAGTATCTTAAATGTTTTGTCAAGCACTTTATTACAGCTGCAGCGGTTGTGAAAGCTCTATATAAATAAAGCTGTATTGTATTGTATTCCCTTTAGCGGAGCTCTATCGAATGGATGCCTAACACAACTGCAGCCACTATTATAGCTTCTATTCCACGCACCTTGTAATGCGGTGCGGCCTGAATATGAAAACAGTTTTAAAATAGGCCATTTTTTGAAGGTGCGCCTTATACTCTGAAGCGCCTTATACTGCGGAAAATACGGTAGTCGAAACGTGATTGTCAAGTACGTGATAATTAATATTTCCTACTGATCCAATCTGGCGACCTGCCTAATAAAGTTGCCACTACATCCTACGCTCTGTAATTTATGTCGTTGCTCTGAAACAATTCATTATTAAGCGTCATTCTGTTGATCAATTAAATGATAACAACACAATCACAATTCTGTTTGCTTGGCTATTATCCTGACTTCTCAGAATGAAGACAAACTTGTCAAGGGAAAAAAAATGTGATTCTTCATTGGTAAAATGGAACATGGAAAAGACACACGCAAACATGACTCGATGATAGCCCAGTTATCTCAAGCTGATAGAGATGTGCCCTTAATTGCTGACGAAGTACTTCCTCCCACTCTTAAGCAGGTTCTTAAAGAAATTTCTTGTACTTAGTCATTGTCTTTTAAAAGCTTGCGGTCCATTCATCCATATCGTCAAGGTTTTAGCAGCAGAAATGACAGAATAACACTTGAGCAAAAGCATTTGATTCAGCGTATATAACCCATTGGTTCAGGGCAAATATTCATTGGGAGTTCTAGTTATATGCAGCTCATTGTGGACAGATAACCACAAAGCAAGGTTAAGAACAAAAAAAGCAATACAATGTCATGCATTGCTGGAAGATCACAGCACCTTCATGTATAAGGAGACCAGATTGCTATACATACTGTCATTGAAAACTGCTCAGGGACCAAAGGGAGTGCAGTTGTATCATGTCCACGAATTGTGGTAATAATGTTTGAACTTACCTCAGTGTCTTAAATTAGCTTTTTTCCTTTAGCATCTCAGCTTAGCTTCTCACCATTCACACTCTGTCTTTTTGCAATAGCAACCAGTCCAATAGAGCACAAGATAACGACAGAGAATTACAAGAATCCTGAAAGGGAAAGAATGTGATTCCACAGTTTGACAGTCCACAAATAATTTATGAACGTTCATATTTTCCACACAAATAGAGTGTACTTTGTTGAAAAACTTGAGAGTGCTTTGCTTTCTTTTTAAAACTGACTCTCAGGGATTGGAATCACGGTTTGGAAGTTATGGAAATCTTTAGGGGCAGGCTACGCCTGTGACGTTGGTCTCGATGGTGCCGCGTGGACAACACATCAACACAGTCAAACACATTTACACCTTCCAGCTTTTATGAGCCTCTGTAACCTCACGCAATGTCTGTGTCCTTGGGATGGTGCAAGATGACAGACATGAGAGAGCAAACGGTCAGCCAGGAAAATTGCCCTATATCATATATTTCTACCTTTACAAATTAAAAAATTACACATAATCATGTTGAGGAGAGATATATAACATAATGATATAAATATAGTTTTAAACTATAAATACAGTTTGCATTGGTTGTATAATAATCATGACAATAAAAATATATGTGTGAGTGAGACAGGCTGTGTGTATGTCCCGTGTTGGGTGACTCCTGACTCTGAGTAGTCCACCGAGAAGTCTAATGACTCCTCTGGGTTTGCATACTTTTTCCATGCTGCGTCGAATAAAATAGGTGAAAAGTGTACAATGACGTGATGATATTTTATAGTGAGCCAGAACATGTGAGAAAATAGCAGTAAGGTAGGATCAGCTATTGTACTGTAAAGCCAAATACTTTTTTTGAGGGACAGCATGCGCCAGTGGCTGTGGTGATCCATTGCTCTCATCAATTCCAATCCCCTGAGAGAGAATGCGCGGCGGTTTTCGGTTTCTTCAATTGCTGGATTTAATGGTGCTTCCTTCAAGCGCGTCTCCCGGCAGTAATTGGTGCAGCAAAACAAACCTGATTTTACTCTTCACACTCTCAGATGAAAAGGCTGAATCGAGCCTTTTTTAATAACAACATTCAAACCTGTACTGATCATGTTTTCCCATTGTTTGACCATCTCTATTCCGATTTCAAAATGTGCTGCATTTCTAAGCAATGACTAAATTTCATAGATTATAAGGAGACATCATGCTTTTAAAATGTGTCAGGTGTGTAAATTTCATGCAGACACACATTATTTCAGCTAAATTTGAAAAAGTATGTCGATTGTTGTTTGTCTTTGCGTGCCCTACGATTGGCCGGGAACCAGTTCAGGGTTTACCGCGCCTACTACTCGGGGTCAGCTGCGTTAAGGTCCAGCACACCTGTGACCCTCATTAGGATAAAACAGTTCCAAAAATCGGTATATGTGGATATTTGTGCACTAGGAGAAGATGAGCTGGGTATGACATCAAGGTAAATTTTGTGTGAGTGTCTTCCAGAGGGGGTGGCAGTTTGATTCTTCTGGTCCACAAGATTGTCAGGTTCCTTATGCTTGTTACCTCGAGAATATGGGCTGGCTTGCATCTGTCAGTCATCCGTTGCACGTCTTACACTACTGACCTTTCCTCTCGCAGAAACGTGACACAGATGTTGTCTGGTCTCTTTCGCGCGCTTGTTCATCTGTCCACGGACAATCAGGTTTGGCACGTGGAGTTGCATGCAGATCAGACAACAAGACTGGCTGCAGTATGTCACCACGCGCAGTCGATTTTGACAGTGATTCAAAGGGTTATTTCATCGTCTGAAGAGGCCTCCCCGCGTGTATTGTTCTTGATTTTGTGTCAGTCAGAATTCATATTGACAAGCCGCGGATCATCAAACAAATGATTTTGATCAAATGTTTTTCCTCGCGGTTGGAAAATCAACTGGTTGTGATGCCTTTTGCATTCCCGTATTTATAAGACAACAGCGCCACATGCGTGTAGATGCAGTAAAAGTGCCATCTTAAAATCTCTATAAGAATATCCATTTTGGCATTGCCATTTAGCAATTCATTTTCTAAATGTTTGTTACTTTGTTGTTTTGACTTTACATCTTCTGTGAGACAAAATCTTGGAAACATCGAATACATGATATGCAATTCTACAAATGTACAAATTTAATCCACATTTTTGTTTCCATATTGTGAAATCAATGTCTCGTCAACCAATAATGTTTAATGTTAGTTGTCAAATAAACAGGTACCTGAGGCAGAAAAAAATTCCTTGAGCATTTATTTGAATCAAGGTACCATATTTTCTGCACTATAAAGTGCACCTAAAACCATTCCATTTTTCTCAATAGCTGACAGTGCACCTGATGTATGGATCAATATTCTGATTTCTTAGACGTCATATTTTAATTGTTCTGTAAAGCGCTTTGTTACAGCTTCAGCGATTGTCAAAGCTCTATATAAATAGAACTGTATTTTATTGTATTGTATTCCCTTTAGCGTATCTCCATCAAGTGGATGCATAACACACCCGCAGGCACTATTGTACCTTCTATTCTATGCGCCTTATAATGCGGTGCACCCTATATATGAAAACAGGTTTAAAATAGGCCATTCATTGAAGGTGGTGCGCCTTATACTCCGAATTTATAGGCTACGGTGGTCACATTTTCATTGAGAGATTTTTTTTTCAGGTGTAAATAAAATAGTGTATCTATGCTGCTTCTAGATTTGAAGGTGTATGAATGATAATAATAAAATATACTTTGTATATTTTAATACATTGACAATCTGGAAGAAACCTTAAACATTTTTCGAGCATTGTTCATTGAGAAAGCCGAGTGTAAATCATTTTGAGCATGCAACGTGTTTGTTTCGTTGATGTGTTATTTTCTCTTTGATTTTGTTTTATTGAATCCATTTCTTTGTTTCCATTTCAGCGTCACCCTCTTCTCTCTTTTCATCCTGCCAGTCGATCAGCTATTTGACTTGTTGGGTGTCTGCTCAATCCGTCCCTAGTTTTGTAATGAGTCCCTATATACCGTCCATTGTGTTTGTTCATTCTTTGTCAAGATCTCATTGTTACTGTTGTATTGGTTGTGAAACAATAACTATCCGTGACTGCAGTTTTTCACATGACTTGTATGTGTTTTATAGTCATGCAAATGACTTTGGATGTTTTGGGAGAAGGACCAAACCAGCTAGGATGATGTCAGTGTGTTTTGGTGATATCCAGTCTAAAAGCAAAATAATTGGGGCTGTGCTTCAGGATCCACAGATTCACAGTTTATTATGCTGAAAAATGGGCACGGGAGCAGTCGGCTGCCTTTAGCCCAAATTGGCAGCCTGGTGGCTGTTGCTCATCTGTCCCCAAGCCAACAATGAGCACATCACAGATCTGGACTCGGATTAAAGGACCTCACACTAACAGCTGGCCTGAGATTAGCCATGTCAGTGTTTACAGTTATTTCGTCAACTTGCTCACCGCTTTCTCTGCAAATAATGAAGTACTATATCATGTTAATTTTTGTCTCTTGTCGTGAGAGGCCTCAAGCTCATTATTTCCAAGGTCGTTGAATAGCCGGATTGCGAAGGAGGAAGTTTAGTCATTTCTTTGTTCATAAACCTGGCTGTCTAAATACGAAAATGGTGAGTGAGTGAGTGTTTACACGATCGCACAGTGGAACCTCATCGCCCCATGATGGTCGATCCAAGAAAGGTTGAACAACACATTTTTCAGACCTGTCTGTCAACATAAATGTCATCTAAAGCAATTTGACAGCAGGATTGGGCTTGTTCCTCTTCTTGATGCTTGGATGCTTGGATGCTTTATGAATTCTAAGACTTTGAAGGACATCCCGGGAAGGTGTTGGCGAAAAGGTCAAACAAATGCTGCTATTTTACCGTCTCGATATAAGTAAGCGGAATGTCTGTTGGGCGGCCTTGTGTTTACCAGAGGGCCCGTGCAGGGATGTGATTAACAGAAATTTGGGGTGATTGATCTCCTGGCGTTGGTGGCTGGCAAGTTGATGGGAGGAGCATTGAGTTACTGAGATGTATCATGTGAGACTAAAGCTCAGAAAATCACTTGATGGGAAGTTTTGAGAAGTATCCCTGGTATGATTAGGTACACCTACACAAGCTAATTAGTGCTGTGTCGGAAAGCAAGTAAAAGGGTGATTCATTGAACAGTCTATTTATTATTCTGTTGATAGTTTTGGTGGGTATAGAACTGCTTATCAAACATGGTAATGTTTTTTTTTTTTATATTAAAACTCATTCAGTACCAGCCAATTCTAAACCAAGTCTGAAATGACATATAAAAACGTCTTTGGGAGTGAATGAGTTAATATTTAATTGGGAGTCATAGGAAGAGCAACATATTTGAAACATCACTTGGTATGACGCAGTGAGGTTCTCCATGCAAACTACGATCATGACCCATGTTGAGTGTACAGCTAAATCAGAGAGTAAAGGGTTAGAGCTTTCCTGTCTGAGTTTTCATAATGATGCAAAATACCTTCTATTAAAACAAACCTAAATATTGGACAATTCCCAAATGTGTCATGTGATTGCCTGGCCTCTTGCCTAAATTCATCTGGGACAGGTCCCATCTCACTTGGGACCCTTGTGAGGAAAGGTGGCATAGGAAATGGATGCATGAATGTGTTTGTGGTCACAGCTTGAATCGTACCCTGATTGTGCTTTTGAAAAAAAAAAAACCAAAAATGTTTTTTTAAAAAAGATTTTAACAAGCTTTACCATACCATGCTTTATCATATCTTGAGTTTTGTGTTTTACAAAATAATTCCATCTATTTAAATGTGTTAGTCTCCATACCATTGCAAAATGTAAATATCGTGCCCCATCTGCATGTTTCCATAGAAAGCTGCAGCCTGGATGCTGTGTAAACAGAGCTCAGCGCCACAATCTCTGGTGGCCTTCATGGAATGTGTTTGATCATGCTGGATGATGCAGATGCACAAATAATCTCTTAGATGGGTTCTTTTCCCCCCAAATTCTAATTAAGACAAAGGGGAAATGTGATCTTAGCATGAACAATTACAGCAGTGTAAACCTTCGGGTTCCGTGAGGGGATTCATATAGCTTTCTTTAAAAGCTACGTTCATTACAAAGTGATGACGACGATGATGACTACGGAACAGAGCAGCATGCATAATTTGGTTTTGAGAAGACGAGTACATGTAAGACGGCACTCTCTCCCGCGGGTGACCACTTCTTCAGTGAAATAAGGCAGATAAAAGGTTCAATTCTGATCCCCGACTCACTTCCCTGCTCATGTTCGACATCTCTGCAATATTGCAGTGAGGGTCTATCATCTCCTTTTGTCTCACGGACATCCACATGCTCTTTCTATTTATGAACGCTGGAGGAATATGTGCATCGTATCCATGGCCTCTCTCAAACACTTAGGTTAGCGGGGCAGAACTTTATTAGGTTGAGTTTAGCATTCTTAAATGGAACAGCGTGACCTTTGCATAATGTCGTGCCGACACACGCGTTCGCATTTGCAGGTGTAAGTTGTTGAGATAGTCTGGGAGGCAGGCATAAGCAGATTTACATAGTCTCGGAAGCGGCGGAATGTGCTCTCTTGAAAAAATACATGGAGACAGGATTAATTAATTATAGATGTGGAAACGTGGTCTGAGGGAACGCTGTTACAGTAACTGGAGGGATGGCAAGCGAGAGATGTGAGGATCAAGATGAGGGGAGAGGGAAAGGGAGGAGGGGAGCGGGGAGAGCCTTCGTCCTATACCATCCACAACTTCCATTTTCATTACATGACAGGAGAATGGAAGTTAATTAAACATGACAATGCCGAAGCGTTTATTGTTAACCCCTCACGGTGGATTCACATGCAAAGGCCATAGAATGCATACAAGATTGTGTTGTATTCTCGCCTCAAGTGTAAATCCACATCTAGTATGGAAATTGTGGGCAAATGACTATTTTGGGCTCTCCGTGGCACCAATCTGAAAGCAAATCGAAAAGGTTATAATCATGACATGATATTGTTTACTAACCAAAACGAAATGACGTTTCTTGTCTGTGGCTCAATATTGGCTCGATCCGCAATGAGACTCTGGAATTTTTGGCGAGAATAATTGTTTATACTGTAGAAATCAAATTGCTTTTAACTGGTGAAAATCACCTTGAGTCTGCTCCTTTTCACCTCATCTATTTCCAACCTTCATGTTGACGCTAATTGGATTTGACACTAACGAGCCCAAAAAGCAAAGTGAAGTGGTGCAAGGTCTTTACGATTCTTGCTTATACATTTGGGGATGTCTTATCTCCACCACCATTGGACATCCTGGTTTTATGTTCCTGAATTGCAAAAATGGACAGTTATGACTATCACATTCGGAAATTGAGCTGTGTGATAAATAAGACTTTTTTTGTTACCATCACACAGTAATTGTCCTTATATGGCATTATCAGCAGTATCAGTTCTATGCAGCCAAATGTGGGTTTTATTTATTTTTTTCCCACAAGGCTACACTCCGTGCTTTCTCCGTGAGTGCAGGTTTTGATTGTCCCCATCTTGTGTATTCTGCTGTTGCTGAACGCAGAATTATCCAGGATTAGGTGATGTACATCTGCTGGATTTGTAGCCTTCGGGAACGTTGGGTAAACGCTCCTCATATCCCGGCGCGTCGCCGTCCTGACTGATTGCTGATGACTTTTTTAGGGCACAAGGATGTTAAGTTGTTGATGTATTCAAATAAATAAATAAATCCAGATATCTGTTACTCCCCTGATTGTGTCGGCATAACTGTCTCTCTTTTTGTTCCGACTTCCTGAGCCGGGGATGATTTGTTGTGGTCATCAGCAAAGTTCGTGATAAGAACAGGGCAGCTGTTTTTGTCGTTGTTGTCATTTGTTTTGTTCGCTTGTTGTGTGGTCTGCATCAGCGTGTGTTTTATGCTTGTGACAGATATGGGACATCCTTGACTGCAGTTGAGAAAGTGACACACCCCTACAGGCTATCGTGTTAAAAAAAAAAAAAAAAAAAAGAATCTTCAGCAAACTTCAGCCACGATTGAATGTACTCCTGTCATATGAAATCTCTCAACTGCTTTAATGCATTTTGTGAGACTGGGTCATCACAATACCTGACATTGGGCTCTGTTAAAGTGCATACATAGTCTATTCACTTTAGAAAAAAAACAACTTGATTGCCGTGTAAACCTGCCAGCTTTGTTTGCGAGCCGCGAATCAATTCTTAGCATGTGATTCCCAAATTGAAATGCAGCCATCTGTTATGTGCGGCAACTCACAAGGTGTCTTCATCTTTCCTCTCCGCTCATACATTATTCTGTTTCTTTCTGCCTTTGCCGTGCTGCCATACAGCATAACACAGTTGGGTTGGGCTGGGAGGGCTGAAGCAGAATTCCAGTACTGGACCACCCACCTACCTTCATGCACATTTACGAACAAACACACACACACACACAGTCAGTCGGTCACACGTGAGTGTGCTTGGGTCTGAATATCCAGCATGTTTTTTTATAAATTAATTGGGTTGTACAAGTCTCATCCATCTGGTTTTTTCCACACATGGCTGTTTAGCATTTTGTCACAATGTCCAGTTAATTATTTAATTTGACCCCTCCCACCAAATAAATAAATACATAAATAAATACATAAAATAATGAAATGAGAATTTCCTTGTAATGATTTGGTTGTCCAGTACACATGAGGAGCTGTGAAAGCTGAAAAAAAATGGCACACAAAACAAAATGTGCTGTTTACGCCACATGATTCACAGTTGTACAATTGAAGAGACACGGACACAAAAGCAAAGCAAGGGCATCAAGACAGTGCAGACAAAGGACGGAAGAACATTCACCCAGAGCGGTAGACAGGAAACTGCAAGCAAAAAAATAAATAAAAAAATACAATTACACAACCACCTCGGCAGAGGTCAGTCAACAGGAGAATTGATTGATTGAATTATTATTCTTTCATGCTAAGCAGATTTAATTTGTTTTAAAATTAGATTCTGAAATGTTGTTTCTTTTTTTTTTAGGATTTTTATGTGAACCTGATGCAGACAAACAACAATACAAACTATTTCCAATGTTATTTTTTTTTACAAAATGGAGAGGCTTCAACAAATGAGACAAAAAAAAGTTAACTCTTTTAAAGTGACAGGGACATTTTAAGAATATTATCTTCATTTTGGTTGCTAGCTTTTTTCCATTCTTAACCCTATGTTGCATGGCTTCTGCAGGAGTTATTCAATTGTGGTTTGTTTTTAAATTTAGGGTAGATTATGGCCAAATATCATAATAAATTCACAATTTTGGGAAAACCAAAGTGCAGGTACTTCGTGTGCATAATAACTTAATCACTACAATTACCTTGCCAAAAAGCATGGTAGTACTGATAGGTAACACATAGAAACTGTTATTTATTGTGTTCTATATGTTCTATATACTCTTCTGCACAAGTACAATAGGGTATTTGGACCTTTTCATCTCACGGATAGAAATTATTAAACATTTTGTGGACCCTCTTTCACACTCACCTTTTCCTCATGGAGGCTGCCATGTTGCTTTTGCTGTTGCGCACGCTAGATACATCTCGCGGTGGATTTAAAAACTAAAACTGGTAACTTGAATGTAGTTACTGAAGTAACCCGTATGCAACATAGGGTTAAAGAGACGCTCAATGTACACTTCAAATGCATTTTAGTTGACGCTGCAATTTTTTTATAATGCTTTTTGGACCATCATTTACTCTGACATTTTCATCTAAAAGCCTCACATTATGGCGTTGGTTTTTTTTTGTTTTGTTTGTGTTTCTTTTGAAAGAGACATTATGATGCAAAATTCACAACAAGTTTGACTGATGCTTAAAGTGGGTCTGTCAATACATGCAAACTAGCTAATGGATACACCTGGCATTAATTGTACCAGCGAGGGTAACAAATGCAGTCTGGTAAATGCACTGTCTGGGTAGATTGTCGACCTGTTTTTAAAGCAGCGTCTACTTACCGTATATGATTCATTATGAAGAGCTTTCAAGCTTGCGTCAACATATAAAGTTGAGGCCATATGGAACTTGAACTCATTCAGTGCCAGCCATTTTCAGACCCTTGAAAAAATATATAGAAATACCTACCTGGCATTTAATGTGAGGAATATGAAAAGAAATGTGTCTTTGTGAGCGAATGAGAATTGTCATAATTCGGGATACAATGTGGAGGAATACCCCAAGACCCCTCTATAGTAAACTATATATGCCCGGTGACACATTTTGTCATGTTTTTGCATGCCAATTTAGTTAATGAACAGGTGAATGACTGAAGCTGTTCTCTTGAATAATTGACCACGAGACAATCAGACAACAATGAGTGTGTGCTCCCCACAGTCTGAAATTACCACCCGGCAGCAACCTACACATCGGTGATTCCTCTAGTGGGGCTCGATAGATTGGAACACAACCCCCCACCTCATGGCTCCTGTGCCTTTGTTTGTACACACACCAAGCACCTCATTAAGCACCCCTCTCTCATATTTTTTTCTCCTCATCTTGCCAAATGAATGGAAAACTGCTCACAGCCTGATCCGCTACTGTACACACTTGCATTCTTTCACCATGGCAAATAACAAGCAATCGCCACACAAAACGCACACAAAAACATGAAATATGAAATAAATGTATCTTTGCACATTATTGCCTTGCGTTCTATATCTCATTGCATTCTAACGGCGCCCCTCTTTTTGTGGCCAGTGATCGTTGTTTTTTTTTGCAAATGCCGTTCGTGTTCGGAGAAGAAAGTGGCCCAACAGTTCCAAGATAATTGAACAGTGAAATTAAATTATTGAAAATATGACATTGATTCCTCATGAAAGGTTGCTTCAAATTCCAGGAAGCGCTTTTCATTTTTATATTTTACAAAGACAATGATTTTAAAACTGAAATTATGTTAATTAGCAATATGTATTTTGTGACAAACTCCTTTGGCTATTGCTGAACTGTGTTCAAACAACAAGACATGGCGGGCACGTGACCACAATCGCACTGCCGTGAAGCACAAACTGCGACTGCTCCAATGTCTCCCACCGCACACACTTTTTAATTTGCCATAACTGATGACCAAGAAATTGTATTATGTCAGTCACTCACTTCTCATTTATTAAAACATGAAATACGGATGTACATCATCAATCAAAATATGAGGAAGTTGAAAGTGTGTAATCGCCGCAAAGTGAGGGTAATCTATCCTTTGAAAGTGGTCAAGCGCTGACAAAAATAGACAAAAATTTCACCACAGCTATCTCATACATTTTAGCTCAGCAAACATTCTAAACAATAAATAACATGATACTATTAAATGGTACATATTAGTGCCCGGATGCCTTCCATTCTGATTAGGTAAATTGCAGACTCATTTTGAAAAAGCAAAGCTATGATCATAAAAAAAAATAGACGTTCACAGAAACATTAGTCCTCGCGTCTTCATTTTTCTCCGTTTTGTATTTGTCTTTGTCTTTCTTTCCTGGACTTGAGACATGCACTGCTGTTTGTGATTCATATTTTCTGGAGCAAGGTAGTCGGATGAGTGCAGTGTGCCTTATGGAATGGGTCCCTCGGCCAGAAGAATACAGCAGGGCATGTGTCTATGTCAAAGTGCAGTTGACCACCGAGGTACATTTTCTTGAGTACAATTGCGATGTCGTCGAGAGTTTGGCTGATGGGACTTTGGCTCCTTGCTGATTTTTGGTATTCACCTTGTGTTTCACCTCTCCTACTTTGACTTTGGGCTGCGATGTATCAGCAGAACAGTCGAAGGCAGGAATGGAAATCATGCCTGAGATAAGAAAAGAGATTCTGGGATGCTAACTGTTTGTAACGTAATTCTGCAACTTCCATCACCGGTGAACTTGACAGTTGAGTATAGCTGATAAATTGACACCGAAAGTATTGCGCAAAAAGGGATAAGCTCGATTTGAACCTATACACATTGAGCAGAAATTGCAGTTTGAAATGTTTAATTGATCACATTCAGTGTTACATTAGCATCTCATAATTTGGATGTTCATTATCATTTTCATATTATGATTCCCGCAACTAAACAATGGAAAACCAAAGCTCTGCTTGACCAAAATTGAAAATGTGTCAGAAGCTATTAACTATAAGTGGAAATACTTTGTTGCCAGAGATAAAGGATCTCTCTCTCTCTCTCTCTCTCTCTCTCTCTCTCTCTCTCTCTCTTTTTTTTCTTTTCAACAATGATTCCAGTGCTTCTTACAAGCATCTGACAAAGTAAGAGCTTTGCAAATTCTATTTGGGAGAACAGCTTTGACAGAATTGGGAAGATCTCACACTGGAAGTGAGCAGCCCACACGGCAAGTCTTGTCTAAACGCGCCAGTATGGCTGTTAAGTTGACAATTCTTAAAGACCAGATTTCTTTGAGTGCACTAAATAAAGTGCAGACATCCCTGGACTGTTTGTAGTACGGACCCATATAATTGAAAAAGCTCATAAATAGAATTCTGGTGAACTCAATATGTCACGTCTGAGAAAAAGTACTGTTTTTGCTGTTAATGTCCATCAAGATCTGGTCCTTATATTCAAATACTGACGTCACGTGTGTCTTTTAGAATATTCTCGAAGAGAGTGTGATCTGATAGATCTACTGCATGTGTGCCAAGTTTGCCAATAAATCCCTTCACTTCACTCGTTACATCACAACCAAGATAAACAAAATTATACGATAGATAGATAGATAGATAGATAGATAGATAGATAGATAGATAGATAGATAGATAGATAGATAGATAGATAGATAGATAGATAGATAGATAGATAGATAGATAGATAGATAGATAGATAGATAGATAGATAGATAGATAGATAGTTTGGGGGATGTGGTGCCATTTATCTCTGGTAGGACACTGCTCGCAGGGCTGTAGAGATGCAGTGTTTGAATTATTAATGGTCAATTTCCCTACTCGCTACTCTCAACTCCCATTCGCCTCGCTCTTTTTGCATTCTTCTTGCACTTTAGGTATCTCTTCTTTCCACGTTGCAGTGATAATCCTGCCAGGCTATACATCTCCCGTGCCTACAGTTACAGCTATAGGGGAACACATTTTATTAGACCTACAGCCCCGACCTAGAAAGTAGAATAACGCGAAGTAGGAACCCGTCCTCAAAGCAAGTGAAAACAGTCGTGAATGGTCATAGTTTTCTTTGTACGTCTGATTGGTAATGAGCAAGGAGATCATATCAAATGTGACAAAATGGACTGCGACTGTGTTGTGATCGGGCGAAATGTCCTAGTGAGTCAATGGGCATAATGATCAAATATCATTCGATACAAAATTTATTGAAACAAGATATGATGAAAATCAACCCCCAAATTTAAAAATGTCCGCAGCTGTTTTCTTCCTGAAAGGCCACTGATATGTTTTCGTCAAAACCACACCAAAGCGAAATAATTACAGCATACTTGATATTCACTCTGATTGAAAGCACTCAATGGGGAGTGGGTCAAGTTAGTGCCTTTCCTGGTCTGACCCATTAAGCAACTAGCAAAAAAAGAAAAGAAAATGAGAGAAAAAGAAAAATTGCTGATTTAAATTGGACATTGCCACTGAGACTCCCTCAGTAGAAGAAGTTCACCCATTCATGTCCAGACTGCTCAAGAATTATGCATACCACCATTTGCTAATTCAAATTATGGCACACCTTCACATATCAGTGATACTTGATGTCCTCTTTTGTATCTCAGTGTTACGAGATGACTTCAGACAGAACCCGCAGGATGTGATCGTGGCCGTTGGAGAGACGGCCACGCTGGAGTGTCAGCCACCACGTGGGCATCCTGAGCCCACGACCTACTGGAAGAAAGACAAGGGTCGTCTTGATCTTAAAGATGAAAGGATCACAGTGAGTTACTCTTTGAAACTTGGTTTTTTCTGTAAATCATATAACCAGTCATACAGAGCTCCGTCAAGGCTCAGTAGCACATTCAAATACAGCATGCTAACACAATGCAACACCCTATTGATGGGCTAACAAAAATTAGCATTGCGTTCTGGGAGCGATGTACCTTCAAATCATGAATATTCACACACATAGACCATCGAAACACACACGGACAGATTGTTTAACAATACTCACATCTGCCTACGCCGTGAAAAACGTTAATAGAAATGGTGACGTTCTTCTTCTGGTCTTTTAACTAATGTACTCTTGGCGCATGCTATCTGCATATGTGCACCACACTACAATATGCCAATGCCAATGCTCTCAGCTTTTTGTTTTTTACAAAGAAAATAGAAACGGGAACACTTTGACAAACAGTTCATTTTATTGGAAGAAATTCGACTGTCTTTATGCTTTCTTTTCAGGTTCGTGGAGGAAAACTGACCATCTCCAACACACAAAAGACTGATGTCGGGATTTATGTGTGCGTCGCTACCAACATGGTCGGCGAGAGGGAGAGCGAAAAGGCTCAACTCTCCGTGTTTGGTAAGAACTCTGGGATATAAAGGTTCAAAAAGCAATAAAGCGTGACTTTCTCAGGTATTTACAGCTCACCGTCACAGACAGTATTAATCCGCGTCTTACGAGTACATTTTGGTTCCGTTATATACGTGCGCTCTTCCTCACTTCCAGAGAGACCAGTGTTTGTGCAGCGGCCAGTGAACCAGGTGGTCTTAGTGGATGAGAGTGTGGAGTTCAGGTGTCAGGTCCACGGTGACCCGCCTCCAACTCTGCGTTGGAAAAAGGAGGATGCGGATATTCCCCGTGGCAGGTGAGGGAAACGTGCGAGTGTGTGTTGCACTCGCTTAATGAAGGCTTGTGTGCACATTAATGCGGTAAAAGAGATGACGTGGAGTTGCCGAAGCGAATCTAATGAGTCCCTCAAGAAGCAAAGAAGCAATTGGACATGTTACTCTTGGACTTTCGTCAGTGTGGCAGAAATCATTTATTAGCCACGGAGAATCTCATTATTTGCTGTGTGAGCGTCTGCGCTCATAGCAGAACAAAGTACCCCCTCCCCACCCCTCCTTTGATTACTTCAAACTCTCCAAGCGCCACTGTTTCTTTTTATGTTGCACATGAGACTCATTTTGGCGCAGCGATAGCCCAGATGTTATAGGGGCCTTCTGTGTTGTTTCATATAAAGTAATCCAATACACGGCCCACAAGGAATCGTGTCTATATGAGGTCAACATTCTCCCATCAATACAGATAGCCAGAACTTGACTGTTCAAAGTTTGTACAGGTGTGCAACATTTCATGGTTCAAGCACACTATCCATGTCAAAAGAAAGTTTCATTGATGTTTTCTGTCAGGAATTATTAGCTACCGCTGAGCACTCCAGAAATGGAAACTGAACGTACATCTTACAATGAACGCAGGTTTAGCGGACACTTTCCAAGACACAAAAAAACAACAATTTTGTAATCATTTTTGATTGTATTACTTTGGCCTGTTTGTATTCCTCTGCTACACTGCGATTTGATTATGACATCGAACTTCACCCGTCACGGTAACACCCACCTAAATACGTAAGCTACATTAACTGCACAGTTTTAAAAAATAACGGAGCTTCATGTCAATATTGAATTTGATTGAGAAGACAGAAATGGACAAAATGGTGACTGATATTTGAAACATTCAAGCAAACGACATGACTGGGAATGTGTTAATGAAGCTAACTCGTGCTAAAATGGAGACTGAGTGCAAAGTGGCTAATGTGACTGAGCAATATCATGTTTGGTGATGCCACTGCCCTTTGACTAAAGAAACATGTCCTGTTTCTCATCCTTCCTTCCACTTGTTTTATTCTTTTCCCGAACCTGTAATCCTCATGGGAAGTGTGTATCTGGGTCAGAGATGTTCTGTGAATGGAGTCCTCACCCAACTTTGGAACGACCCTACAGTCCCTTCCATCAATATTTTCCACGCCCACCCTCCTACACGCTCTTTCAAATATGACTTTTCTCACCCCTTGTGCCATTTCTCTGCCTGACTTGTCTTATGTGTGGAAATCAGCATGGCTGGCTGCACAATTTCACAAGATCTCTCACGCCAAAGAGACCCCAGAGAGAGGTGGAGCTGACTCCTTTGCCCCTCCACTCATTCAGAGTTGAGCCCCCTCTTATCTGAAGCGGCTGAGATGTCCCTCTTGTTCTCACTGAAGCTTATAGTCTAGAATTCTACACTGGCGGCTGCACATTGATGCATCAACACTATGAATTAGTCATTTCTTACTAGTCTGCTCATTCGTCGAATTCAGTTTGTCAGAGTGTGCCACTCCTTTTCTCTCAGACAGTTTGTCCGTCTGAGTCAAGCTCTGTGCCCTTATGGCTTGCTCTCGCTCTCTCTCTCTCTCTCTCTCTCTCTCTCTCTCTCTCTCTCTCTCTCTCACACACACATTCACAAACATCGGCATGGCACACTGCACATCCCACGCCACAGTGGGTGGTTCATCGTTATAAATATTGAAAGAGTGGAACAGTCAGGGTTCCAGCTGAAAGCACCTTTAATTTTGCCGTGCCTTCGTGATGGCGTAATTGCTCTGCTCATTTTGTTTCTGCACGTTGGGGAGTCTTAATTGCCTCAGAAAAGCGAGGCGCCTTCAAACAATCGACAATGACAAAACCTTTGAAAATGGGTTTTTAATACAGTATAATACTTGGTTCAATTTTGGGTTGTTGGTCTGTTTATAATTTTGAGAAGAAAAAAAGCCTCCGCCCGGGAGGTAAATTTTTTTCATTGACATGGTTTTGTTTTTGTGAAACTTCATCTGGTTTCGATACATCAACCAGCATTTCTTTTCGAAAGGTTAGGACAGAAATTATTCATCCAGCAATGATGGGATGATGAGTTTGGTAAAATTCATCCACCACTCATGGGAGGGGGAGGGGGGGTGTTATGTTGTCAAATCTTTACTGATTGACTTGACTTTTACTATCATATGTGTCTCACAAATTATAATGTCGTGTTCTTAAACTGTCCACATTTTGAAGACGTTAAAAGGTTTCATTTTAAATGTAATTTTAAATTGAGGCTTCACAGCGTTAGTCACCCCTCTGTCGCCAGGTATGACATCAGATATGAAAAAGAGGATCTTTTGCTGAGGATAAAGAAAGCCACCGTGAGCGATCAGGGGACCTTCACCTGCCTCGCCGAGAACCGCGTGGGCAAAGTGGAGGCTTCCGCTTACTTGACTATCAGAGGTGGGTAGCTTGCGCTCTCTTCAGTTCCCTATTTTATTGTAACTCCCAACTCACACAACAATCACTCCTTTATTGCACATTTTACCAGTGTTATTGCCCCCCTGATGAAAGGTTGAGCCTTGCCTCAAGCTTTGTTTTCACATAACGGAACAATGCGCTTGATAGCTTTACATTTCAGACCATGGATTGCATATGAACACTTTCCGTTATAAGCAGGTTTTAATTGAAGGGTTTTCATGAAGCCCACTCTCTCCATATTTTTATTCACTGACTCGCCAATCTATGTCATTGCCTTGAAGAGTCATTTCATTCCATTTGGGTTTTTTGTTGTTGTTTTTTTTTTTAATTGATTGACATGGATGCAATGTTCTACATGATATTGAGAGGGAAATCGGCACAGCATGGTAGTTCATAACAGCTGTATTTTCGTCACTTATTTAACCCACTTCAACTGTCAGAATTAAGGCTTAAAAAGTAGCACCTTTTAGTTTAACAGGACGGCGACGAGCCTTTATGCCCCAAATGTAATTAGTAATGTCCTATTAGGAATTGGTTCATGGCATTGGTTCTTGTCCTTCGACCTAACGTGGTGATTGAGAGCCATCTGTGCCGACACAAACACCATGGATGCAAACCCAACGCCATCTCATTCATTTCTGATTTACATTATTTGGCTTTCTTTCCCTCTACTCCTCTGCTTTCGTTCTGTCTGTGTTGTGACTTAATCTCACCCCCACCATTGTTTTCACCAGTTCGCCCCGTTGGTAAGTAACAGCTGTAACGGCCATTGTGCATGTGTCCCCCCCCCCGTTTGGTTTTATTTTTCAATTTATTTTTAAGTCACGTTTTGAGCACTGCTCTGAGGATCCATAAACGACATTCATCAAAATGATATTTTCACTGGCACATGTGCCTTGTCTCTCAATCACTGACTTTCCCAGTTAGGATCCACTGAGAATCCATGGATGTACTGTGTCACTTTAGGTCTTGTCAACATTTTGACTTGGATGAGTGAGGCACCCTGATAGTATCCGATGTTCTGGAAGACGGCTTGTGTGATTAGCAAACCGCTAGTTCGAAGAATACCCCTTCTGCATGACCAGCTAGACATGTGATGCGAAAATGACTGGAAATAAGCTACTGTACTGCATGCTACTGTAATATTCAGAGGCGCCCCAGTTTGTGGTGCGACCCCGTGACCAAATTGTGGCTCAAGGACGAACAGCGACCTTTCCCTGTGAGACCAGAGGCAAACCTCAACCTACTGTGTTCTGGCAACGAGATGGCAGCCAGGTGAGATTTTGGCACAGTGTTTTCTGTCATGCGCATACAGCTCGTGATGGGTGATATATTGTTGGTATCATGCTAAGAAAGACATCAATATTGCAGAGGGGTGGATTTTGTATTTAACAAAGAAATGAATAAAATTAAAATCTTTAACTGATCAAAGCAGGGTGACATTGTTAGTGGTTTTTGTGGCTCACACAGATAATGAAGTGGTCATTCATCACCGGTGGTTGCTGTTCTGACCAGCCGGCTCACATTAGTGTCATTAGAAGTAATGAAAGCAGGCTAATGTCCTTTCCTGCCAGCTTGTCTGCTTGGGGTGCAGAAACAGACAAAGCTGATGCCTCAACTATCCTAAGTGCAGCAGAAGCACTGTGAAGGACATTCTGGTCCGTCAGAAGAGAGGGATTTAGATGATTTGCTCAATGACGGTGCATCATTTTGGGGAATGTAAATTTTTGAGAATCCCTTTCAACTTGACCTTAAATGACTTCTTGAATAAGGCCACATTTTTCACAAGATAAACCAGGTCCGGAGGAAATCAGAATGGGCTGTGGTCAGTTAAAAAAAATGAACTCAGCTCTCCATTGATTTAGCACATCATTTGCTCTATATTCACAAACCTTGGCCAATTTGGTCTTAGAAATTTTATTATTTTTTTTTAAATATATGTTTACAAACTTCTTATCAGAAAGGGTGCATGACTATTTCCAAAGGACATCATGAATGTGAACCCCAGCTTGACGTGTCATGATTGTATTGCAAATATATATATATAGTATAATGATGGACATGCACATTTCACAGATCCGTAACGATGTACCTTTATTGAGGAGTTTTACTTTCCAACTTCACCCCCCGTAGGATCTTCTGTTTCCCAGCCAGCCAACACAAGGCGACAGTCGTGTGTCTGTGTCTGTGAATGGAGAGTTGACCATTTCATCAGTGCAGCGTTCAGACGCAGGCTATTATATCTGCCAGGCCCTCACTGTAGCAGGCAGCATCTTGGCCAAAGCCCAGCTGGAGGTGGCAGACGGTAAGTACGGAGACCAAAGCATGCACACCCACTTCATCTAACACATCAAAGTTAATCAACACAATACACAGAACAAAGCGTTGGCATTTTTTGCATTTCCTCCCAACAATACATTGATTGCCTCCTTTAAATAATTTATTTTAGATATCTTAGATGACTTATTTCTTTATTTTTACCAATATCTACAAACAAAACAATACAGACAACAGCACAGCATAGTGTGACCATATTTTCATTCCTAAAAAAGAAGACACTTGGCCAACCCTCCAGATATTGAAATGAAAGAAAATAAAACGATCTCTCTCTCCCTTGATGGAACAGACGCATTTAGGCTTTTTGGACAAATCATAAATGTCAGCATTTAGTGTGAAACTGCTTCCTTCCCGGTACCGTCAACGCCCTTCTCGGCATTTGTGTCTTTTAATGCTTATGGAGACAGACAGACTGAAGCGTGCACGGGTGATTTCAATGTAGACTAACAGAGCATCGAGTGATGTCCGATGATGTTTGGGAAATGTGTTCAGTCTTAGAACAATCCATTGATGCACTCCATTTCTCTCAAATATAGCATTTGATATGTTTGTGACTAACAGGCTATACAGAATATAACGAATATATTTGAATTATTCTACGATAATTTGTTTTTGCTACATTTGGCACACAAATCAAATCTCCCATTCATGTACTTCAGGGGTCTCAAACTCAATTGACCTGGGAGCCACTGAAGGCAGAGTCTGGGTGAGGCTGGGCCGCATCAGGATTTCCACAAGAATAGCGCTGATAAATCATTCCAATGTTCTCAAATATCTTTATTTTTAACACAAAATAATGAATTAAATCAAATAATTTTCAAAAGAAGCCACCCCGTCCTTCTCCATGAAGTCTTTTACTTCTGCTCTCAACTCCAAAAATCTCTTCAATACGTTTCCCCTTCTGAAAAAAAAAAAAATCTAAAAAATGGGCGGGGCGGAATAGGGTCAATACCTCACCGTGATTGGTTCGTTCAGCTCCGCACACAAGAGTCATTCATATCAATCTTGCGGGCCGCACTAATATTAATCTTTCATATTAAGACGGGGGCCGCAAATTATCATCCTGGGGGCCGCAGTTGGCCCGCGGGCCGCACGTTTGAGACCCCTGATGTACTTGGAGTCATGTTTGTTGCGAGGCAGATTTGTTCCCCAGTTTTTACTGTACAAACTTCAACATCTTCATTCATCAATAATGAGCTTGACTGAAGCATCTTCGTAGCTCTGCCACCTGAAAAAAAAAATTGCAGCTGAAAGCCTTTGAAGACAATTGGCTTTGCGGTGTTACAAGTATTAAGAGATGCATTTATGTTGCAGGAGAAGTTTGCAATTTTAAAATTGCTCAAAGGAAGCGAATGTCGCCTCTCCTTAACTAATACTGTTTCAGACCAACGCTACTTTCCTCACAACATGGACCGTGAACAAGAGTTAGCAACGGATGCTATATCTGTTATTCGTAATGGAAAAGTACACTAAATGTTACTGGTTAGCTGTTTTATTTCCCCATTAGAAATTCTAAGCTCAAAGATTAGCGTGGTTTGATTGTGTGCACTGCACATGATTCACATGATTCACCCGGAAATTGTAATTTCAATGTACAAAATCCCAAATTAGAATAGACAACTACAGGTAATTGTCTCTCTATATTTGCATCATGTTTCAATGTAATCATCATATTTAATCCCTCAAACGGTTCATACACAATGCAGAGTTAAGCAGTAATACGTGTATTGATTAGGAAGTGCTTGAATAGAGGAGTTAATCGATTGTCGTCATGTGTGTGACGGTGCAGCATTCAATCTGAAACCATTTATCATGATGTCCTTCCATCATCGCCAAATATATACAGTACTTTGTTTAAAATGGTCTCAAACAATGACAATAGCAGATCAGAGCGTGCATACCGTACTGCCGCTCTGCTTATAATTTTGTTCTTATTTTACAGTCATGATTAAAAAAAAAAGGCGAAGGGAACCTGTTGTAAACATTTGTGAATATGGAGACAGACCTGATAACAGTTGAAAGCAGCCTGGGGAGTTGTTACAAGGCCTGGAAAGTGCGCCAACACTCCAGAAATTACTGTTGCACCGTGCAGAAGCTGTTTTCTGGATAATATAACACACTTTAAAAAGCTTTTAAAGCGATGCATTGTTGTCCCCGTTGGCATACTAATTTACGGGTTTAATTTGTTGTGGTGCAATGGAGAAAAGGGCCAGGAAGTTGGGAGCGTCATTGTAGAATGCAACTGACAAGCACGGATGTGTTGAAAGTTGGTAATTAACACCACGGGTTAAGCATCATTAATCCTCACCTAGGAATTAAAACTGAACGGTGCGATGCTGTGCCATGAGCACACTGTTCCACTCTGGAAAACAGTCGCTTCCACTTCCAGCCAATCCGTCAGATTGAGTTTTATCATATTGGGACTGCAATTATTGCAATCACTACTTAGCACCTTCTGATAAGGTCACGCAAAAAAAGGCAACATTGGAAAGGGCCAATGGCAAGTCACCAGCTGATGCCAAGACGAAGCCTTCAAAATTATAGTTCAATAAAGGTTACAATTATCTATTCCTTCATGATTATTCCCAGCCCTGAAGGACCGCCCACCGCCGATCATCCGTCAGGGCCCCTACAACCAAACACAGGCATTAGGGAGCGTGACAACGCTCAGGTGTCAGGCTTCAGGAGACCCACAACCCACAATTACCTGGCGAAAGAACGGGATCGGTCTGCTAGGAAAAGACTCTCGGTTTTCCCTGCTGGAACATGGCAGCCTTCAAATACAAAGTGCCAAGGTGAGTTGCGGTGATTCATTTGTCCTCATTATTTAAACATGATTTATATTTCTACTGTAATTGAGTCAACCCTGAGTTATTACACAAAGAACCTCTCACAAGAGTATGCCCAGAAGCACAAGTCAGATCCAATTTACTATATCAACCAGCCGGGTTTTATAAAGTTAATATTGCTCAAGTTTCGATTGACACTGTCAGAGGAAATCATTTAAACAATGTGTTCGTTGTTGTGGTTGCGCAGGCATAAAAACGATTCTGCACCACGCCGAGAGCTGTTTCCAATAATTTCACTCCGAAGTAGTAACATTTACATTTGAATTGAATTTACAGTACAAAGTATGTCCCATTTGACTCTTAATTTACTCCAAAGTGATGCAATTGAAATGAACCATAGATTCAGTTCGTTACAGGCACATGACACCAGACAGCCTCCTAAACACGATAATGCCGACATTACATATTACTTTATACCTCAAATGTTCTTCAACAAAGCATTAGAACCCATTCATTTTCTCAACACCGGATTTAAAATGTGTACGTATACTGTAGCTATATCTGTGAAATCAAATTTTTATGATCTCTAGAGGGATGAAAGAATAATTAAGAAAACAAACCGCTTTATCACAAATCAAAGTGGTTCCCGGCGTTATCAAGTCGGGCTTTTGTAAGATTTATTTACAAGCGCATCACTGGAAAAAATGCTTATCCTGTTAAACATTTCATCAGTTAGAAATGTACAAACACAATCTGGATGTTGATGGACTTTTGATTTCTGGACCATATGTGATGACCATTGATGGAGAAAACTAAATGAACAACGGTGCCATTTAAAAATGATGATGGAGACTATATGGGAAGAAGTCAGAGAAGACTGGAATTCCTCTGGCACCGGTCTGATTCAAGGACTCGAGGACAGGGACTGTTAAAGGCAATCGAATGGGGCGAATATAATGGAGGGGCTTAAATATGCAGGGTCCCGCCTCTGTGTCAAAGTGCTCTGCCTATGTCGCTCACCTCCACTATCTCTTGAGAGAGAGCCCAACTGCCTGTGCTCCCAGAGGCTTTGCCAATATGAACAAGATGATCATATCACTGCTTCAGTATTTCCCGTGTCAGCACTCCTGATGATAATGTTGATGGTTCTGGGAATGGAGGACGACTATTATTGGACGAAATCAATTAAGGAAATTAATGTCAGCTTTTACTGGGCTCTTCCTTTTTTTTTTCCATTGGACGGCCTTAAGGTTTTCTCTCATCCACTCCCAAGCTTGTCTCGAGCCAAATGCAGGGCCAGTGAAGGTTAATGCCTTTTTCCTGTACTACTAGCTGCAGACCTCCTTCATACGCTCGGACTGATGCAAGAGCTTGTCGCAACCATCTGGGATCATAGTTGCAAAGACGATTGAATTCACGCTCACGCCACCGAGCACATCAGAAAGCCATGTTTTTTGTTTTTTTTTGCATTCTGAAGGAGCAAAGAATACATCCGTTGAACTAATATTGCTTGAAACTGTTATCTCTACCATACAAGTCAATGCCGCCATGTTTTATTGTTGCATTTTTTTTTTTCGTGGAATATATCATTAAAAATGACTGCCATGAGACAAATGTAGTACCAGGTGCGTGAATGTATTTTCTCACCCATCCCTTGGTTGTATGTATACACCTAGAATGTTATAAATAAATGTTATCAATAAATGTTATATATTTGGAGATAATGTTGTAGTATTTTTTCCAGACTGTCATAATTCAAATTTCCTTTTCAGCTCTCTGATTCTGGCTTATACACGTGCGTGGCCTCCAGCTCCAGTGGAGAAACTTCATGGGGCGCTTACTTGGATATCACAGGTACGCAGCAGTAAATTCTACTCCTGTGGAACAGTTGCTCATTAACTATACTTCATTTGCATTTTATTTTTGATGGTATTAATATGAAAGTTTGTTTTCTTTTTCTTTGTCAGATTCCACTGACCCCATTGACTTCCTGTCTAACAACCTGACAGCCCTACCGGGGCCGCCCTCCAAGCCAGAGGTCACTGATGTGACCAAGAGCAGCATCTCGTTGTCATGGGAACCAGGGCCAGAGGCTGGCTCCCCGGTGTCCTCCTATGTCATTGAGGCCTTTGGGTATGTCTGTGACCCATGGCCTGAAGCCATGTTTAGTGACCCCAAAAAAAGGCAGATGGGAGGCAGTTTTGTTGAAGAGCAAACAAAATAAATATTCCCAGCAGCTAACATAAAAGTATTCAACAACATTGATATTTACTTGCAGGATTTCAATTTGAATGGTCTTTTTCTGACATTTAAGGATCACTTCAATCAGTATGTGACAAGTATTTATTTAAATTCCAGTCAAGAATACTATAAAGTTGTTTCATCTTGATTGGAGAGTTTACCCTGTGATGAGGAAAGGAACACGCTTGAACGATTTCAGTCTTTGACAGGATCTTTTTTTACCCCACAATTTGTTTTTGTTTGGTTTACCTGCCTTTTGGTGTCTGATTCAATCTTCTGCCTGGAATAATAACACACACACACAAAAATGCCTGCAGCTAATGGAAAATATCCTTGTTTTCAAACAGTCAGTCAGTAAGTAACAGCTGGCAGACTGTGGCAGACCATGTGAAGACCACCGAGTTCACCGTCAATGACCTACGGCCCAATACTGTCTACCTGTTCATTATCAGGGCAGTCAGTGGTCAAGGGCTAGGAGACCCGAGCCCCATGTCTGAGCCCGTGCGGACACAAGGTACCGAGAAAGACAACATGAGAAAAGAGTCCTGGATCCTTCTACTTGAACATCACAGTTTAATTCAAATTACTTGGTGATATTTTCTGTTTTAGACATTAGTCCCACTGCGCAGGGAGTAGACCATCGACATGTACAGAAGGAGTTGGGGGACGTGGTGGTCAGCATGCATAACCCCGTCGTTCTCAGCTCCACTTCGGTGCAAGTCACATGGACTGTAAGTACTCATGGTTGGGATACAATTCATCAGAACAGTGTTTTTAGTTTGCAAACAAGTACTGTGAAGTATTTTCTTCATTCTGCCTCCACAAATCAAAATGACTCAGATACGTTGTTTTTCACCATTCGCAACTTCCAGACAACAATCGCTTCTTGAATCCTATGTCAAATGGAGCAAGTGCAACATGTACACGAACTGAATGCTACAGGCATACTGTAATACCGTACGATGTCCCATTCAACCTCATCTTATTCTCCTCTCTCAGGTGGACAATCCATCCCGATTTATTCAAGGCTACCGTGTTCTGTACCGGCAGACATCTGGGCTGCCTTCTCCGGGACCATGGCAGATCGAGGACTTAAAAGTCTCCTCACAGAGGGACATGACTCTCTTGGGCCTGAAGAAAGGAATTGTCTATGAGATTAAAGTGCGACCATACTTTAATGAGTTTCAGGGCGCAGACAGTGAATCCATGACGGCACGGACTATGGAAGAAGGTAAATAATTTTGACAATTGGACGCTTCTTAATGTAATGTAGTCTTCATGATGAACATGCATGAAAAGGATGTTCTGTGTAAATGGTCGAAATGAAAGATATTGATGTTGCCTTAAATCTTTAGTTGCCTCTATTTGGACCCCTGCAGCAATATGTCTGCCCAAAAACAACATTTGAACTGCTTGACATGAATCAACCTTTTCACGAACACACACACACATAGACAAATATATACTTTAAGTTTGCTGCAGTTTTTTGTTCAATCCAAGCCCAAGGTCGACCCGCAAGCTCGATCAGTCTTCTGCTCCTCTTAATCAGCAAACAGATTTAGCTCAGGTTGTTAGGATTACCGGTAATGGTGACTTGATGCTGGAAAATGATAGCTGACAATCCTTGGGCAACAATCCAATCATAAATCCTCCCCACCCCCATGTAAAAAGATCAGTATATATGATAACTGTGATAACATGCTATTAGAAGAAAGAGGTGCATTTAAAGTTGCATTTGTTTTGACTCAAAATCATTTCTGCCCGTTGACGGTGGATTCAATACAAAGTGGTGTTATTTCCAGTGGACAAATCTGTTGGCAGATTTGCAGACTTCTGGCGGGTGTGATTATAGGGAGTGTGTCCCCAAATGTAATTGCAACCTGGCCAGGTGCTGCATCAGCCGAACCAGGCACAAGTCCAGCTCGCGCTGAAGAGCTAGTCAAGATAAGGCCAGTCATGTGAAAGAAATCTCCAACTTGCAGAATTTCTGTTTCATGGCAACACATGAGAGGGTCTATCTGGGATTGTGAACATGCGCGTCTGCAAAAAAAAAGAAGAGAACCTTAGCTCACTGGAGCCCAATTAAAATGGCCACACGGGATTACTGGAGGATTTTTCCGACTGAAGTAGCAATTTTACTTTCTCGGGATCCTGGAAAAGGTATTGGGGAACAGCAAAAAAATGTCCATTAGACTAGAGCCAGAAACGGATTGCACAGCAGAAATTGTAAGGATAAAACACATTATCTGCAACAGGCAGATATTCAAAAGGGTGCTGCATTTGAGGAACCTTGCAGGGGGGTCTCTGAGGACCAACAGAGCAAGCACATGGTGAGGTGCTGAACTCTAAATCCAAAGTCACAGTTAAAATTAGAGTTTGTTACGGCCACTCAGGAAGGAGAGAATGTGATGCATGATCATTAACGTCACAAATGCCACATGTGGGGCTGGGGGCGTTTGCTCATTCATGTCTCAAGTATCGTACGCGATGCGCTCATTAGCAAGCTATGTTTACCAGATTGCATCCTGCAAAGCAGCAAATTAAGCAGCTTTAGCACATTTTGTTCTTGTGGCACAATGGGTACCATTTGACTGGGATGCACTGTGCTGTGCATCATTTAGATTGAAGTATTTATTTACAGGCTGACAATGTTTTAAAGAACGTGCATGTTGGGCATTGGCGATGTGTTACTGATTGATATATTAATTGGCAGACAGACCTGTGGTCCAACCATGTGCTATATCTCTGCCAGAAATAGCGCTGGTTTGTGACTTTGACTCTTCCCTCTTATAAAATGAAACCAATCCGAAAATGTCAAGTCACAGTGAGCATTTTGCCGTGCAGCCAGGTGGCGGACAATACGATCACATCATGGCCCACCTACTCTGCACATCTCTGCAATGTTGGACATATCAATGCTTTGCCTAAAGATAGCATTCTTATATTGTATCTTTTTAATTGGGTTCCAGCTAATAATTCTGCCCACCAGTTTGGAGCGTTACAAAAGGTTTAATGGAAACCGTGGGCCCCAAGCTGTTTAGTAGTCCATTCTGAGAAGATAATGTGTTAAAATTGCATAGATTAGAGTGTTGGGGCCCCGCTAGCCTCAGACTCATTATATCTCCGATCCGCCCATGTGGGGCAACAGGCCAGATAGTTACATGTAAAAATTAATTTGAATTTTCCTTGCAAGGCGTTGCACGGGTAAAAAGATAAAGTGCAATGACCATTTCTATTTATTTTCCATGGGTTTTATTTTCCATTTGACCCATCAGCACCCAGTGCACCCCCACAGCAAGTGACAGTGTTGACGGTAGGAAGCAATAATAGCACCTCCATCAGCGTGTCATGGGACCCTCCACCCTCTGACCAACAAAACGGCATCATCCAGGAATACAAGGTAGAGTCAGGCCCGTGTCCTCACTATCCCGTTGCATATATTGTGTAATCTGAAAATGGATTCTGTCAACCTGTTTGGCTTTGTCAGATCTGGTGTTTGGCTAACGAAACCCAGTTTCATGTCAATAAGTCTGTGGATGCAACCATCCGTTCAGTGGTCGTCGGGGGTCTGCAGGCTGGGGTGCAGTACCGCGTGGAGGTAGCTGCAAGCACCAGTGCGGGGGTGGGGGTCAATAGCGCACCCCAGCTCATCACCTTGGGTAATCCACTCACGCACACACACACACACACACACACACACACACACACACACATACGTGCACAAAACTGAAGTCAGGATAAAATGACCTCATAATGGGAAGACCAAGGTGTCCATCACAGTTTTGGGGTCTACGAAAATAATTTATCAATTTAGCACCCAGCAGAAAGAAGATTGCTCTTTACACTGTAGGCATCGACTGAAAAATCAATAGTGGTTCATTACATGGGGCGTTTGGTAACACTGCCAAGTACTGTTAGCTATATCAATAATCCACTTCAATATATGGGCTGCAATCGCTAACAAAGTAGAGTGATGTTTTTTTTTTTTTGCTGGAGCTTATCAGCCTATCACTTCTTATAAAATAGCAAAAGGATGCTCGGAGTATATAAGTCCAGAGTCAATATTGGAGCCCAGGACAGATTCTCCTCATCTATGACTTTTGACTGATAAATAATAACAGCCTTAACAGACAGGGAAAGGGAAACACAGGCCTGTGGGCTGCAGCTTAATGATGTGTGTGTGTGTGTGTGTGTGTGTGTGTGTGTGTGTGTGTGTGTGTGTGTGTGTGTGTGTGTGTGTGTGTGTGTGTGTGTGTGTGTGTAAGGATTGGGGGTTCCTGCCGGAGACTGTGAATCTAATTTCACAGCACAGTAGCTGCAACAGAAAATCAAACTCTGTCAGAGCTGCTCTGTCAATCTCGTGTCTTTTTGGCTCAACTTGATAAGTGCACTGCTGAATTGATTAACCCTGCCTGTATATTGGATGCACTGATGCTATTTATTTTACTTTGTAGTTATTTATTTTCATTTTGTTATGATAGATCTTTTGTTTTCCAAGGCTCTGAGTTTGTTTTTTTTCTTAGTTGTTTTGACACCTCGTAATCATGTGCTTACTCCATCGAGATCAGCTACAAAATCCAATAAAATCCAAAATAGAAATAAAATACATATATTTTTTCATTTTGTTGATTTAGTGTCAGGGTAAGGTAAAAAGAATTGAAACACCCCCAACTGCAACCACATGAATAATACATCTGTCATTCCAATGATTTAATACACAATTCACAAGGTCCACTTCCCATGTTACCATTTTATTTGTATATTTTCATCCACCTGTACAGTTTTTAAACACGTTTGCTTTCCTTGTGCTGGTATTTGTGCATTGCGGGGTGCCCAGGTGCCGAACAGAGGGATGTAATGACGGGATCGGAGGGCAACAATAGCATCTCAGATGTGGTGAAACAGCCGGCCTTCATCGCGGGTTTGGGCGGAGCCTGTTGGATTGTTCTCATGGGCTTCAGTGCCTGGCTGTACTGGAGGAGAAAAAAGAGGAAGGGACTCAGCAACTATGCAGGTAAAAAAAAAATCAATTTACATGGTTCTGCATCAATACAGAATCTCAAAGCTCATTTGGTCTCTCGCCCCAATGAGACTTGATGTCATCACAGATTTGACTCCATTTGAGCTGGCTAAAAGGCAGAACGCTATTAATATATTCAGCACTGGTGGAAATAAGGCTGTATTTACTTTTAGCCACTGTGCATTGGTGTGTTTCAAATGTGCCACGCTCCATCGGTCGTGTGCTTCAGCGCTGTCATACATTCATGTGAGATAAGTAATTTAACATCACCTCCCATTATCAGACCTTCGGCAGTGTTGTTGGCACATTAACATGAAGCGCATCCAGATTTAAGGATGAAATATACATTTTTAGCAATTTGGGTGAGCTTTGGGCTGCATGTCCATTATCCTAATTTGTACTCCAGTGAGTTGTTTTTCTGGTTTAAGAGGGATTTACATGATTGAGTGCTGCATCTCTGATCCCTTTTCTCCAACTAAATGAAAAACCTCATTGTACAGCAACAAAAATGATATTTTTCAGCAATGCTGTAGACTATGTCCGTAAAAACCACTGATGCTAATCACTCACTCCCTGTATGTTTTTAAACAAACAGGTAATTGCATTTTTCAGTTAATTTTTCACTTCTGTACGATTTAAACGTGTTTTCCCATTTTAATATGGATTCCTCTTATTTTGTCATCGCAGTCCAATCGTTCACGTTCACCCGAGCAGGTATGCTTTTACAATTATCGGTAATTGTCTCAACAATTTAGCTTCCTACCTCTTATTCAAAATGGCCACCACACGGTACCATTTTGTTGATGCCAATGTCAAACTTACTTGTATTTTTCTCTCTTTTACTCTAAGTGACATTCCAAAGAGACAGAGGTCTAATCAGAAATGGAAGGTAAGAGTTGTTTTGACTTTCTAGAATGACTTTCAGTCTCAATCTACCATCTCAATGATGAGTAATCATTTTAATGCTTTAACTGAAGTCAGTTCCTGTGTTCGGAATTAGAATTTGATTAGACTTTCCAATCTTTCCTTCTCATGCCAGTATATGATTTTCACTGATGTACTGTGTACTTTCTGATCATTAATCACTCTTTTCTTATGAATGCGATTAATTAAAAAAGGCAGGCTGCCGTTCTTCTTCACTGCTAATGTAAGGGCGAAGGGAGAGGTCATGAGAGGGGGGGGGAGGTGATAAATGTGCTATTTAAAAAATGTCAACCGACTTGACTTTGTACAGGTTCATAAAGGTTTGAGAGAACAATGTTCTGAACTCAGACCTGTCTAATATTCACGATGGGGCCTGTAAAATGAAGATTGCTGGTCTGATTCCCCAGACGAGCGTAAACATTTATGTTTGGGGTAGCCATGAGCAAAGACTTCCCCTAAGGGTTGATTAAAAAAAAAAAAAAAAAAAAAAAAAACTTGTCCACTTCTTCAGTCTGTTACCATCAGTGTATGCTATTTGTATTAATTCTGCTGGATTTAATGCAGAACAGCATTAACACAGCATGTGTTGGCTGTGAAAAAATGCGGTAATGACAATGAAAGGGTCTTAATCTCAATCTTAATTAGAATCATGTTCTTGCTAAAAATCTGAAATGAGGTCTCCTAATGAGTGTTTCAATTCTCCCCAAAAAGTAGGCAAATCATTTTAGCAAAAAAAAAAAAGGAAATAGATAAAAGAGAACAATTAATGCTGTGCCAAACAAACAATCAGATACAGTGTAATTCCTTAGCCATCGTAAATGTTGCAAATGATGGACGAATAGAAATACCACAATGGATTAACACACACACACACACACACACACACACACACACAAACATTACAGGATCCCTGGCATGTGCTTCTTCAATGTATGTAAATGGACTTGTGTATTTTACAACGGAAATTATTGATATAATTGTTTAACACCTTTTGAGTTATCACCAAGTCGGCTGTAAACAATTCCCATGGTGCTTAGCGAGTCAGGCCTAGTGGAAAATTCCCTGCGTGTGTTAGCGCATTAAGTAAACATGCGAACAGGACGCATGAAGCATACAAACGCTTTACCATTTTTACCGCAGCTGATACCACATGCCGATACTTTTTCCATTCCTGAATTGCTGCTCACTACTTTTCTTTTCTAAAAGTGTTTGCATTGCAGCTGTATTTCAAAGCGACAATATCAACGCCACATTTCCTAAACCACTAAATGCTTCTTTTCTGTCTCTGTTGCCATGGAGACAACGCAGCCATGTAGCTGCACTGCCAGAGGCGGTCCATGATTCTCAATTTAAAATGTAAATTTTGGTTGTGCTAAGGCTATAAAGCAGATTAAGTGTGTATTCAGGCCTGCCTGGTTTCTCCTGGGAGAGTTTTGGCTTGTTGAGTTTAAGGGAGGCAGAATTCTGATCTATAGACCTGCCATGTTGTGCACCGCATGCTGTTTGCACTCTTGCTTGTGCTTCAGGCTTTTTCAAGGGATAAAATCTATTCACAATAGGTTTTCACATCACTTTATTTTTAACACAGCAGGAAAAATAATATTATTAAATGCATGCTGGTATTTATTTAATAATATGCCTCTAATGTGCTAATACCTTTTCTTTTCTGCAACTCTATAAATATCCATCCCTTAGCCGTCCGGGCCTGTTGAAAGCGGGTGACCCTGGCTTACCCTGGCTGGCGGATTCGTGGCCCTCCACAAGCCTTCCGGCCAACGGAGCATTGGGGAGTCCGAAAGGCAGCAGTAACTTTGGCCGAGGAGGTAAACATGGCTGGCTGATGGGAGTTACAGCAAGCATCGCCTGGTCCGACAGTTTTGATGTTCATCATTTGTTATTCACAGTGACAAGGCCTGACATTAAAACAAACACGCAGAGAAATTAAAAGTGCCTTTGAGGGCTATACTTTGCTAATGTGATTTGACAAGCCTGATATTTGGGATTCAATTTGTGCTATTACATCCTCTTTTTGCCCCCGTTTTCTCTCGTGCTCGGCAACTGTGTGGTGAGCTGGAGAGTTTAATCGAGGTTTACATGTATGCTGCGTTTACATGTTCGTCAAGCTCAGGAGAGCTGGTCAGCTGCGGGGCTGAGCATCATCATCTGAACACTCCACCGGGCTTCCTCAGCATGATGCATGTTAATTACGGTTGCAGACCATCACTTCCATTCAGATCAAGTCTATTTATGAGCTGTTTTTTTTTCAACAGATGAGGAGAACAAGAGCAGCAGGGAGCGTTAATGACCTTAAAGATTCGTTAAGATCATGTCATCTAATCTGCGGATGATCTCTGCAAACACCTTGCTTCTTTGTTGCAGATGTATTGCCATCTGCAGCGGTGGAGAAGACGGGCACCATGCTGTCAGATGGGGCCATCTATAGCAGCATTGACTTCATGGGGAAGGGCGGTTACAGCAGCCCGGCGCAAGATAGCCAGCCCACCCCCTACGCCACCACTCAGATACTCCAGTCAAACAGCTTCCACGAATTGGCTGTAGACAGACCGGATCCCCGCTGGAAGGCTTCTCTGCAGGCTCAACAGGAAATGGCCAACCTGGGCTACTCGCTAACTGATAGACGCCCTGCCACTGGTACAAATTTGTGTTTCTGTGTGTGAGCGCTCGAAAGAATTGGACACAGAAATGCTCAGGGACAAAATATGGCGTGACGGTTAGTTTTTTTTTTAGAGGTGGAATTCCTGCAAGGTAGTTGGCAAACTGAGCCACGGAGAATGCAAAATGGAAAAGAGCGAATTTATTTACTTATTCACTGCAGATGAACCCTTAGGATAATGCTCTTAATTACTCTTCTGTCTTCATCAGACTTCTACCCTGGGAGCTTATCTAGCCCAGAAATGTCAGACAATCAATGACGCAATTCTTTGGGTTAACTTGATGAGCAGATGCATCAGCGTCATGAGCTATGCATGTCTATATGCATGTCATATATATATATATATATATATATATATATATATATATATATATATATATATATATATATATATATATATATATATATATATATATATATATATATATATATATATAAAACTGTGTTTGCATAGTCAGTAAGATTATGGAGCCATTTCTGTGTGTATTTTTGATATTCACAATAAGCTTTGTGTTCAGCTAAATGTCAGGACCAGTGATAAGGTGGAAGAAGCTTTATGGAAGAGGTTCGCCTCAGGTTTTGATGCCCATTTAAGAAATATCATAACATTTTCAAGTCATCCTATGCCGTCAGCATGCAAAAAGAGAGTTGATGAATAGAAAAATGGTGGTTGAAAAAATATAGACTACAAGGATCAGTATCTGTGCGTGTAGAAAGGGGCTAAGAGATCGTAATATTCGTATGAGTGCAAACAGGGATATGTTAGCATGGCGCCAAAAAGACTTTCATCTCTTGTTTTCCCCCACCCCTCAGGTGCAAAGGTAGGGAAGAAAAAGAAGATGAAGGGTGGAACAAAGACCCCTAAATCAAATGGGACATGTTGGGCCAATGTGCCCCTGCCTCCACCACCTATGCACCCTCTGCCTGGTACTGAGGTTGACCTTGACCATTACCCCCAGGAAAGCCACAGAGGAGGGTAAGATGCGTTCACATCTCATCAGTTGACTCACACGCAAACATGAAATCACAAGCACACTTTGAAACTCACATTGAAAGAGAGATCAGATCTCCTCCACCTGTGGTCTGGTCATTCCAACATTCTTATTTAATACAGACTCGGCAATTAGGCATTATAATAAGTTGCCAAAATATTAATCGTAATGTAAAGGTTTTCCATGATCCAACTGAATTAATAAACAGTTTTAAGACACTGTAAAGTACATCCAAAGATTAGTTTCTAAATACAGTGTATGTTTTTGAAGATTTTATTGAAAATCTGCAAAGACTGAATTGTAGAGCTAAGGCTCAAGCAAATTTTCACCACTTCATTTTTGGAGTGGTGGCTAAGATAGCTAGCCGGTGAATAGTGCGATCTAACGGATCATTGAAATAGTTTTGGATTATCTGCAAACATCAAATTTGTTGATTAAGTCGTAGTGAAGCAAAAAAAGGATTCACTCCAAATCTTGCTTTCATTTATTTTTCATTTAATTTATTAAGATCCATTCTCAGTTAAAGTGCAATTCTACACCACAAGAACCAAAATAATATACCGGTATTGAATTCCATATCTTGCTTATATTGGCCTTAAAAACACTATCTTTGGGAAGTGGATTTTTTTTTTCCTGAAGTAAATTGCTGACAAAAAAAATGTACATTGTACCTAATGTATAAAACCTGGGAGTGTGTTATAGTGTTGTGTAGTATTCTTATTATCTAACCAACTGAGAGGATTGAACATAATTATAAAATAGTGACTGTTGTTCACCAGATACGACAACAACAGTTGGGCCCCGCCTCTCTCGCTCCCGTCCTACCGCCACCAGAGTTTGGACAATGACGCTGACGAAGAGAGGGGACCTACTCCACCTCTCAGAGGAAGAGCTTCCTCGCCGGCAACAGCAGCATCTTACAACCAGCCTTCATCATCATCTCTCAGCTCAGCCCACCATGAGGAAATGCAGTCTATTTTGCAGGCCCATTTGGATGAGCTGACCAGAGCTTACCAGTATGAAGTAGCCAAGCAAGCATGGTAAACAGCAACACTGGCTTCAATTTCAATTTTTATATATAGGACGAAGTGCACAGAACATATTCAATCAATATCCTTGATTTAGTCATTTGCTGCAATACGTTTTCCACATCAATGGCATTTATTCAGGCGATTTTTACTATTTTTTAGCATATAGCTACCACAAAAGTGATCGGGGTGGGGGCATCGAAAAACTCGAATAAGCACCAAAACGTTTTTGGCCTGGCAATACTCCAGAGCAAAAGCAATCTTTCGTGCGGCCATTTGATAGAAATGGTGGAAATACATAGACTGTAATCTGTGGATTTAGAAAAGCTCTCTGTTCTGGCATCAGTAAATAGAGTCGGTAATTAGGCATGCATTGCCTTTATGGCAGGATGTGTGCTGTCATGCAGTCGAAGAGATAACAACCATGTTGGTGACAGCCTTTGACCATCCAGATATCCTTTATCCACTCCATTCAGAACCCCATTGTTTGCATAACACACACCAGCACCAAGCATATAATCAGTTAAGTGACTGCAGACTTTTCGGATGCGCACTGGATCTGCATCCCGCAGCTTGTTTTAGTTTTTTACCTAAACCGTGTGTTAGGTTACTCATAAGTGCCTTTTGATCATTAAAATAAAATCCTTTGTATGTGTGCACTGTATCAGGCAGATGAAGAGCAATTCAAACATGTCCAGCACTGCCATTCCTCCAATGGACTTCATGTCTTCAACGCTGGGCTCAGACTTGGGAGACACCTGCCTCTCTGAGGATGAGGAGGAAAGATATGCGATGGTGTCAAAGAATTTGTGTGGCTTTGATTACAGTCCTGGACACACGATGGATAACCTTGAGGTCTCAGGTATGTTTGACAAGGCTGACACCGAGAGGGCACACTAACAACTTAGACTGAATTGACATTGCAGGTCTAACAAGCTAATTTGGATTCAGCGCCAACATCACATTTCTTTTGTTTGGTTCGACGTATCAGGGTGTATTCTGAATTAGGTCAGGCTCACATTAACCGGGTTGACCCAATCTGTTAGTTTACTCGGCAGTCGCATTGACATCTTGTCACGTGGGGGATTTTGTTGTGTTTGGATGCGGGCGAAAGGCAGGAGTGCGGGAGAATTGCAAAGAAAATAAAACTAAATCTAACACCTTGTCCACAAAAAAGAAACAAGGTGAACGAAGAACAGCTTCTGATGGGACATTTGAGGCCAAGGCTTTGAGGAGAGTACCAAGTAGAAAGGTGCTTGCCACCTCGATGCTTATATCGACTTGCTGAAAACCACGTGACAAAAGGCAAA
Source organism: Hippocampus mohnikei (assembly GCA_026261675.1). Classification (NCBI taxonomy): domain Eukaryota; kingdom Metazoa; phylum Chordata; class Actinopteri; order Syngnathiformes; family Syngnathidae; genus Hippocampus; species Hippocampus mohnikei. The sequence goes on from JAKGUB010000325.1 coordinate 9,364,328, forward strand.
TCAAGCCTCGCATGGCATGGGAAAACCAAAATAAATCATTTAGCGTTTTATTGTTTTTCAAACAGGAGTATATGAAATGGGGAGTGATGAATGAAGCTGTGAGCAACAAATGTTTTAGTAAAGCAATGGGCTGTAAAGCTTCATTGTTTCATGATGCTTCCTCTGGCCATCAGTCCTCATCCCCGCAGGCAAAGGGAACACGCAAGATTTAATAATGGCCATAAACAGAAAGCAAAGAAACGGGGAACAAAATACAGACAAACGAGACAATGAGTCACACACAAACAAGAGGTGAAATATAGAGAGGGCTGATTGACTAACACAAGGAGCAAGGCTGAGAATTCCACGTCAAGCATCCAGGAAAGGCGCGTACCGTATTTTTCGGATTATACGTCGCTCCGGATTATAAATCGCACCAGCCAAAAAATGCATAATTAAGAAGGAAAAAACATATATAAGTCGCAGTGGAGTATAAGTCGCATTTTTGGGCGAAATTCATTTGCTAAAATCCAACACCAAAAACATACATGTCATCTTGAAAGGCTAACTAATTTGCAAATTAGAAAAGTGAGGTGATAAACCGAAGAGTGTGGATCATGACACGGATAGTCGATTCTGCTATCACTTTAAGTACATCAGAAACTTGGTGACCAAAAAAATGAATAAAAAATGGTAAATGTGTCACTTTTGTCACAATGTACTGTAAATTCTACCGAACTTACCAACAAATAATATTATGCAAAAAAAGTAGTTAAATAGTAATGAAGTGGGCATATTGTTGCAAGAATATGAAATGTAATATGCAATGCTGTCAGATACAGAAAAAAATGGTATAATCGCATTAGAAACGTGACGGCCTCAAATAAAACCGACATTCATCTTCGAATAGATTCCCATTTAAATGAAGTTCCTTTCTGTCACCGTAAACGTTTGTGAAAGTTAAATTCTGGCAGGTTGTTAGAATTCCTCTGAAGTTATTTGAGTAAAGACTTCAGAAGCCATAACACTATATAAGCGCTCTGCTGAAAAGTTTCATGTTTTAAGGTTCAGAAAGGATGCATTTATAAATAGGATTCCTTTCTTGAGAGAGAAACATGACAGCGTCTCCCACAGGGATTAAAATACAACATTTCCAACTGCATTGTTTGATAGGGTAATAGGAGGACTCATACAGTTTCTTGAATATGTGTTTTTTTATTGTTTAATATGCTATTGTGGGGCAAAATGCAGATCAGTGGGACTAAAAATAATCACGAATATTACCAATGCAAACATTAATTATTGTTTGTTCGCCTGTCAGTTTTGCTATGTCACCGCGAACAAAGCCAGAATGTTGGCAGGATGTCCGTCGACGATATCATCATGCACGGGATTTCCATATACTGTATATCTTTTCTTTTTGAAAAATGTAAGCCGGTATGGGTTTGTTGAGTTGCAATTTGAGCAGCATTGGCCATTCTCAATGAAAATGACCGTAATAGATCTTTGAATTTTGGTTAAGCGTGTTTTGTTCCCCCGCCCCTTGATTTATTTAATGGCAACTCGCTGACATGTTTTGCATATATAGTGAAAGGATATGCTTGCCATACCAGCTGGGGACACTCTGACAGGCACACATGTTCACAATAACACACGCCTACGCGACCCTGTTATCTTTTTTTGTTGAAACCCACATTCCTTGTTGAAAAACGAATAACGACGGGTCTTTCCGTCCTCTCCTCCTCTTTTCGTGTCTTATTTTTCATCATTTCTGGATGGGTCGTGCCCGGTTAAGTCACATGCGTTGCTCTGCATTTTTGTGCACGCGAGATGACAATAAAGATTCATTCATTCATTCATTCATATGTCGAAACCAGTGGTTCTTAACCTTGCTAGAGTTACCAAACCCAACCAGTTCATATGCACATTCACCGAACCCTTCATTACTGAAAAATAAGTGTTTTTTTTTTTTTTTTTACAAATTCAAGACATTAAAAAAACGCATTTATTAAAAACTGAAAAAAGTAAACATAATTACTTTAAGTATAAAGTATATGTTTTTTTAATTGTGCACAAAATGAACCAGTCATAACTCATTGACACGTTGAGTCAGGTGTGTATTATCCTCCATGGCAGAGGTTCTGTCAAACCCCTGAGACTGATTCACCGAACCCCTAGGGTTCGATCGAACCCAGGTTAAGAACCACTGGCCTAAACAGTTTGAAATTTGTTTATTCATAAAAAGTAAAAACGCATGTAAATTTTTCCCTTGCAGGTAAAGGTGCACAGTTGTGTCGTTCAGACAGCTCTGGTACTACAGATCGTGGCGCGCAGAACACACACAGCCTCGGTCACAAGAGGGCACCGCTAACTGGCCTCAAATCGCAGACAAACAAGGTTGGAACACTGCCCAGACGAAAGGACACCAATCAAGAAGGTAAGATAAGTCGTTCTCAGCTTCAGCCACTATTGTACCCAGGATGCATTGGACTGGAATAGTCTCACGTTCCTGCAAATATATTCAGACGCTCTAATTGCGCCTAAGAAATGATGTGATCTTCTCTGCCCATGCATTCCCATGAAATTAATTATTTTGATTGGTGTTGTTTCACAAAATGTGTTCATCTACCATCCACTCAGCAACCCTTGCACCTCAAGTAAGGGGACTTCATAGCAACGGTTCCCGTATGAACAGCTCATGGGCCAGTGCAGCTTCAGACCCTTCAGAGGAGTGCATGGTGACCGTCTCCACGCTAGAGCGGCAACATATGGGTTCCTGGGGCGACACCTCCACATCCAACAGGGCCACGCTCAGTCGGGCTTCCCACAAGAGACCTGCCGCAGAGACCTCCCACAATGGGCATCTTCTCACAAACAGCAAAGAGAAAAGGGATCACTGTAAGTGTCAACAATTTTTGGAAGACTATTTTTTGTGTGTGTGTGTGTGTGTTAAGAAAAAAGCCTTTTTCACAACCAAGAGGATAGGATTCACACTACTAGAGGATATGATACAATGCTGTTTAATCAGCTCCTTTACATTGTGCTGTATTGTCTGTCTATCTATCTATCTATCTATCTATCTATCTATCTATCTATCTATCTATCTATCTATCTATCTATCTATCTATCTATCTATCTATCTATCTATCTATCTATCTATCTATCTATCTATCTATCTATCTATCTATCTATCTATCTATCTATCTATCTATCTATCTATCTATCTATCTATCTATCTATTTTTATTTTCATTTATTTCAGTCTCCCATGGTAGCCCTGAAAATGACAGACCAGAAATAATAAATGTTACCATTTTACCGTATGGTGAAGATGTTAAATTAAAAATTAAAACAATCTTCATGCTATTTTATATTATGGTGCTGTTTTCTTGCCTTTCAGAGTCCGTTGGATACACGCCCCTGGACGCCTTGTTTCAAAGTGCTCTGAGATCGTCTCTCTCTGAGTGAATCGGAATGATGATCGGACACTGGAGAGGAGACAGAATGAAGTCAAAGGAACATACAAATGAAAATGCCGAGCTGTAAATGTCATGTACAGGACACAGACACCAGTCTCACAGTGTTCCCTTCATACCCCCTATTAAGTCAACTGTATTGCCACTGCTCTTAGAGATCACTCGGTGTACAACAATTCACACAGAGCAAGTGAAGAAGCAAAATAACAACAAGATGCCGAATTAAAATGAGCAAAGGACTTGCATAATGTGTAAATATATTTTGTATCTGTACACTTGTCTTTTGCTTTGCTATGCAAGCTATTATAAGATTTTTTTATTATTATTATTTATGACAGTGACTCATTTTTCGTTGGCGCTCAAACCATTTGCTTATCTTACTGAAGCTAATGTATTGTTATACTTTGCACAGAACGTTTTTGGTGAAAACAAGCACAAACCCCATTTTCAGCCAAGCCGAAGAGACGAATCATAATGTTGGGAATACTTACTGGGCTGTGCTGCAGTTGTTTCCCAAACATCCCAAACTGTATGTTGAGAATTAAGAAGGGAGCAACACAGGTGATAATGTGGTTGTAGTAAGCCAAGAAAACTGTGTTATGTACTATTTGCTGTGAATTTTATTCTGCATTATACTAACAAAGACTCCTTGCAAACAGTTCCACTTCTATGGTTAAAAAAAAAAAAAAAAAATTGACACATCGCCCATGATCTCCAAAGCAAGGCAAATGGGTACCATATGTGTCATTTCACTGCTATTCCTCTAAAGTATGTTAATATCATATACAGTATATATATTTATTACTTTTTGTAATTCATTTTCAATTGCATACAATGATATACGAGCAGTGCAATATTCAAAATACATGGCCACCATACAGTAAATAGTAAAGATCTGTTTTAAATACAATGAGCCCTTTGAAATCAAAGGCAATCTGTTCGGTTCTGCTGGCTGACATCGATGTCGGCAACCAGATGTTTCCCATTGAAATTAGTGTTTGGATGACTTTGTTCTACAGATAAATCTGTGCGCATCATTAACGTTTTATAAATTGCACAAAAAGTAACAAACGCTTGCTCTGTTTGCAATCCCTTAATTGGGTAAAATAATCTAATAATTTTTTAATCAACAGTCACAAGTGTAAATTAAGTCTTGACTATAATATAGGCTTTTTTGTAGACTTTCCCAATTCCGATTTTGGCAGAAGAAAAAATCCGATAACTACCTATCTCTATATATATATATATATATATATATATATATATATATATATATATATATATATATATATATATATATATATATATATATATATATATATATATATATATATATATATATATATATATATATATAGCGAATGAATAAAATAATTTATTTTTGGGCCCCGTAATGCTTACAAAAATAAAAATATGAAAAACAGGTAGAACATTTAAATGTTTTTATTTGACTTTGTTAGTTTAACTTCATGACAGAGATGACAAAGATTGGCAAAAAATTGACAGATTTTTGGGGGAAGCAGTGGGGGTGTTTGAATGTCTTTGTCTTATGTTGTAGGTGTTCATGTATGTTTAAAAAAAAAAAAAAAAAAACGAAATACAATCACATGCATCGGGCCCCAAAAAAGCAAAATTTAGGCAATTTTAAAATATCGGCTGATGAAATTGTCCGAACGCTTAATCGCTCGGGTTCTACTGTAAATCAACCAAACACCCAATTACGGAGAAGTTGAGACTGTAAAACATGAATAAAATCAGAATACAGTACAATGATTTGCAAGTCCCCTTCAGTCTCTATTCAACTGAAAACATGACAAAGACAAGCTATTAAATGTTCAAACCGCGAAACGTTTATTGTTGTTGAGCAAATACAGTATCCACTCTCTTTGAATTTGATGCCTGCGTCACATTCCAAAAAAGCCGGCACAGGGGCATGTTGACCACGGTTTTACATCATCTTTCCTTTTGAAATCACTCACTGACCGTTTTGGAACTGAGACCAGTAATTGTTGAAGCTTTGTAGGTGGAATGATTTTCAATTCTGATGTACAATTTAAGTTGCTGAAAAGTCCAGGGTCTCCGTTGTTGTATTTTGCGCTTCATAATGTGCCACATTTTCAATGGGATACCGGTCTGCACTGTTTGGGAAAGTTGAAGTTCCACTGTCGGATTTTGTAGGAATTTTTACAAAAGGAATGCCGGAGAATTTCCCAATTTGAAAGTAAAGTGAAAGTTTTGTACGATTTTTGTCTAAATTTCCAAAACAAACATCTAGTACTTTGATGTCCCAAGTCATATGAAGATTCATTTGTGGTTACATGGATTCCTACCATCACCGCAAAAATAATTGATCAACACGGCATTCATACCATCATCTTAAAATGCTGATTGTTAAAAATAAATTATATATAAAAAATATATATATATATATATATATATATATATATATATATATATATATATATATATATATATATATATATATATATATATATATATATATATATATATATTGGATCGTTAATTCTGGAAATGGCTTCCCAACCAAGGAATCTTCACCTGCCAGACTGGTTTGCCCTCAGGAATACACATTCACCCACAGCAGGGCCAATTTTCAATCCTATGATGCAAAATAAAATGTGTACGTGAAAATGAGCAATGTTTCCTTCCCTTAATGCCACCTGGCCTTCGAAACTGTTGGAAATGTACGCGGCTGAACTGCACATTCAATCAATTTGAAGCAACGGACTGGTCTTTTATTCAAAGTAAATCAGAAATGTCTGCTTGAAAGCCAGTTGATGTGTTTCTAATTATTGTGTCGGTGTGGCCCGACGTTATTGATCTACCCTTATTTCATTCCTTAAAAGCAGCTTATGAAAAATTCATTCTCGAGGCTGACAAATGCAAGCGCTGCAGCGGAATTTAAAATGCATCATCACACGGTCACTTTGTAAAAGGCATCACAATGAATGTGATTTTTCCACAGCCTCGCCCATTACAAGCGCCGACTGCCACACTGTATAAATATATAAAGATATCCTAAAACACGATTTAGCCTCGGCTGTCTCATGAACTTTATTTGGCACGTATGCTATGACATGGTTGAAAAAAAATCACATTGTTTCTCTTTAAATGGGAGCCAGGAGAGATTTGCTTTGGTTTGCTTGAGGCAATCTGTGAAAGCCTGTCAATAACAATGTCTGAACGACCAAGATCAGCATTGTCTGCAGATGTTGTGCAAGAACTGGGAATTACTGGTTAGACCTCACCGATGCTTTAAATCCACTCTGGCTGCATTTTTGAGAAGTGAGGTTTTTTGGTCATTCCTTGTCACAAGTTGACTGGCCATTTCCCTTACCCGGGGATACCTCAGGCCACTGGTTTAAGTCTCCTGCTGTTCTTCCTACTTCAGGAGCTGTAGTTCATGTGAAGTCAGTGGAGGGAAGACGCTGCTGAAGACCACAAACTCAAATGATCAATCTTAGGATTTCAATCAAGAAGCGTGTGTTCTTTCAGACTTGCGTGCCATGCACAAGAAATCAGAAGTCATTGACAATACATAGCCAGTATGTCATTGTAGACATTTTGTTCATCTTTCACACCACTGTGTGGATATACTGGACAATTGTTATGTCATATTCTTTAAAAAAAAGCCTACTTAAAAACAATCACATTATACAAAACAGGAAAATGAAAATACCTATTTGGAAATCCATGTTTAATGATTGCAATGAGCAATTACCCAGCCCAGATGGCTGAGAGAAAGAAATTAAAGAAGACTGACCACAATCAGTCACTTTCCACCTGCAGTAAAAATGATGTTGCTGTAATTGACGTTATGAAGCTACTTACCGACCACTTTCCGAGATGAGATTCATTAATGAAAGCCAAACATCCGGCCTTATCAAAATTGATATACATAATGTTCATATTTAAATCAAGTAATCAGATGTATTCATGGCATATGTTTATTATTGGGGATAGGAGCATTCGGTCTTACAGATTGCATCGCATCATTATATGACGAGACATTTAGCTCCGTGAAAGGCATGACATCAACATATTTCTTTTTTTTTTTTACACCTACAGTATCACGTATCTTCTGGTTAATTCAAAATCTCGTTATGTCACTCACTATGAAATTTCCTCTCAGTTGTGATTTGTCTGAGCTTGTCATGATCAGTGATGCTCGACTGCATTTTCTAAAATACATTTGATTTTATTTCATGATATTATCTCATTTCCCTATATCTCTTGTGAATGTCTCATCTGCTCGTTTTTTTTTTTTTGTTGCCACCTGTTGTCGTCAGCCCAGCACCTCCTCCTGTCATCTAATCAGCCCCCTCCAATCACTCGTGTCTTGACCAGGTGTGCCTCATTGTCTCGTCAATTTTGTTTGTATGTAGTTCCCTCGGTTCGTTCAGTCTCGTCTTGATTCATTGTGGTTTCTCTGGTCATGTATTGAAGCTGTTTCTTGTGTTGAATGTTTGGTTTCGGGTTACTCCTGTTTCTTGAAAATGGGTCCACCTTTTGTTTCCGCACTGCACACAAACCTGTATTAGATGTAAAAATGCAGTCCACAAAGAAAGATCATGATGCTCTTATAGTATTTTGTTTCACACCCTTGTCACATGTTTTGATGCCGGTCTGTGTTGCTGTTTTTTTAAACATCACTCTTTAAGTCTTTGTTGAAAAAAAAAACAAAAAAGGTTCATGACAAATGGCGACCACAAGCAGAAATAAGAAATACATCTCATGACGTATCATTTTATCTGTTGATCACAATATGCAGTTGCATGTTGCAAACTTTACAGTATCATTCCACAGTATTTTTAACTTTGTCTTGTAAAAAAAAAAGCAGATTTGAGACTCATGACATTTGGATATTACTTCCTACCACTCTTGCTACTTCAGATGGTGTGACGCAAACAACATGAGACTGCAGACCTGCTCCTGAGGGGAAGCGAAAGGCCATGGTCTCCTGGCTTCTAGCTCCCTCAGTGACCAATTTATTTTCATCTTCTTCACTCTGATAGGTCTGCTGCCTTTCTGTTGCATCTTGAAAATGTGCACTCAGTGTCTTCTTTGTCAAGTTGTAGGGAAATTATATAAAAACTAAAGCAGGATCATGCACCATAATATAGTACCAAAACTCGGATGGCATTCAGAAGACTGCAAATGATGCCAATGTTAGTCAATTACAGACGCTGGCCTAATTCTTGTTCCTTCTTATGGTCATTGAGAGCTGTGTAATAATGTTTTAAACCTTTTCAGAAAACAGGATAATTATGTCGTGGGCACAATTTACAATCCGAATTGAACAGCCAGCCTGCAGTGATGCATTCCATTGCATCACGAACCGGTTGTTTAGCCTACTTAGAACACTTTGTTTCTGCACCACTTCCCAAACACTTTGCTTCTAAAAGTTTTGACATCCTAAAATGAAATGTGAGACAACAACATCCTGCTGGCATAGTGTGACAGCAGAGAACTGTTTTTACATTTGTTCTCTGTGGGGCGGGGGGATTCTGGGGAAGCACCTCCTCAGTTTAACGTGAGCGGAAGCGAGCATGATTTTTGCATTGCGGCTTGTTCGGGGGTAAATTTTGGTGTTGTGAATCTGAAACAACAATGCCATGTTCTATTTTTGAAGACAACAACATTGTGGCTTTATTTATATTAAATCAGGAAGAAAAAAAACAAACAGAAAATGCAGCACTCTTAGAAGAATGCTTGAATGCGGTGTTCAATTGAATGCTTTTTACAATATGAATGCACTGTTTTGGTGAAATCATCGCGAACAATAGTGTCAGGTAAGGAGTACTCTTGGCTTCGAATTATGCACCCCCTTGCTTCACAGCGAGTGACAGACAGCCATATATCTTCTTAAACAAATTAAAATTTACAACTGCTGCTGCAAGCTCCATCTCACCCAGCACATTGATTATCTCTGACACGATTTAATTCCTCACCAACTGTCTGCTTGAACAGAAACTAATCTTTCTCAAATAAACCTTCCATCAAATTGAAGTCTTACATCCCCACTCCATCACTCACCCTCGCAGAGACTCATAACTCACGAGCTTCACACGAGTGTGGCCGCATTGTCTTTTTTCTCTACAGTTTTCATCACTTTAAAACTACAGTGTTGTTGCCTTAAGGTACGAGGGACGTGACTGACAAGTCTTCGGCAGACTTTCTGCTTTGGCTGAGCGCAGACTTGTGATATCAGTGGTATATGGTTGTAAATTCAACTCAAGTCACATCGCAATAACGTAGCACAATTAATTAAATTGACGCTGTAAAGCTTGATGCGCAACCTGTTGAATTTACATTGTATTTAATTATTATGCTATGTTTTTTAAAAGTACAGTATTAAAAATGCTATTTTTCCTTATTAAAAAACAAGAAAATTGTTGTTTTTTTTGGGAGGGGTGGAACGGATTAATGGTATTTCCATTCATTTCAATGGGGAAAAGTGATTTTGAGTTAGGGGCGGGTTCATGGATCTCAAAGAACCGCTGTACTTCCAGGATTTACAACATTAACATCTAATTGAATAAACGCTGTGAGGAACAGCATTGCTAATTGCATAGTGTTAAAAAGGCCATCGACATCTAGCACCACAAAACTGCAGTTGATCACCCAAACAAATGGAACAAAAAACAAACCAACTATTGAGTTCCATTTGTCGAGCTGTAATAAGAGAAAATGGAACACTGATGTATCATGGCTCAGTTCATCTGTTTTTTCCGTAGACTGCTAGACACTTATTGCAGCAGCATGGCACTCATCCAGAATGTGTCCATAGCTTAGTTGTCTCATATAGAGTGCAAAAGGTTGACGGCCATAAGCAACCCCACTCCCGCCCCATTTTCAACCTTTCTTCAGTTCCAACACATTTTCTCTGACTTGTCAGGGCCAGCTCGTCGTCAACAGATTGGAGACAAGCTACCGGATAAACTTGGTATAATTGAAAATGAAACTTGGCAGAACATCCTCACTCAGACAGAGAAGCGCACACACCCACACACACACGCACAGTATCTCAGAACCCAACACAAAGACATCTGAATAACGTCGGGTAGACATCTTTCTTTGCTAAGAAGCAAAACAAACTAAGAAAGCAAAACAAAGAAAGGCAGACATCCATAGTATTGTAATTTTCCACAGATGTATATCGCATATTAGTCACTATGTCGCGGTTCATTCTCCTGATTTCTAGACTGTGCATGTAGTGTGGCATCAGTTCCTACTCTATGCATGTTAAACTATGAATGGGAAGAGTTTTTTTTTCTTCGTCCCAACAGTATGTGCCTTATGGATAACGGGTCCACGGTGCAATTTACTTTTCACACAAAAACCTCTGTGGTAGGCTCCAGCTCCCTGTGACAATGAACAGATAGCAGATATCAGATGATATCAGATATCATCTTTCAGTGTTAAATTCTTATTTTTTCTGTGTGGCATTCGGAATAATATGGAAATGGTGACTATTTCCAGCTCATTCTCGAGATCTGTGACGCGGTCATTGACCTTATAATAGCAAAGGAATTTCCATGGGCAATTATGTCAAGTGAATTTATTCTATCAAAGGTCAAACTCATAAAACCTTAAACTGTAAAGACAATCTTTCAAGTAACATTTGAACATTCCTAGCTATTCCAGTGTTTAAAGAGCAACGGGTCCTATCATAATAGTATTTATTCGAGTGTAATTTTGCCAATGGTTGTCATGGGATCCAGAATCAAAGCTCGTAGATTCATTTGACCTCACTTTTCTTTGCTAAATGAGTCAGGATCCAAGAATGTATCTTTCTAACTACATGATTTGAAAATACTGCAGCACGCAGGTGATAATTTGAAGAATGTCCATAAGCAAGTTTTTCTTACTGTAATTTTTTTCTTAAATCCCAAGTTTCCCTTTCACAGAAAGGGCTTAGTTCACATTGGGCACTCAGACACAGACATCCAACAAAAATCCAGTGACATTTGGAAATCATGTTTAATTTTTAAACAGTGGGACAGAATGACAGCTATTTTCCAAATAAATGTATACAATTTTCCATAACAATGCAGTACTGCTGTAAGAAATGAACGGAACATTTTCCACAAGACGGAAGCGCCCTCTTTGCTCCTACTCTTTACAATTCATAAGCTTTCAATACTGTGAGCTGAAGCATAAAATAAATAAACTTAATGAGTTGAATATTTTGCGCATGACTGGTTCAGGAAGATTACAAAAGTAGAAAACGGGTGCAGACAAGTGTGTAGTTGAAGCAATCACTGATTAGCAGTCAGGACCATCGGTTGATAATTGGTCGAGTGATGTTCAGAAATAACAAAATGACCAACATGACCTTTCACCCCAGTTACGTCTCAAATTGGATACAACTTGATCAAAATAAGTCATATAACGAGTTGACCTTTGGCCTCAGCTACATCACTGTCAAAATACAGAAATCCCAGAGAATATAGCGGAGTAATTACATTCATGTTCTTGAAAAGACAACACGCCTGGTTTGCCGGGGTGCTTTGCCCTGTGTTGCAAAAAAAAAAAAAAAGACCACTGGGAAAGTATGATACACAATGTCCATTTTGTTTTTTTCTGGCTCTGGATTGGTTAAATGTAGTTGGACTTACAATCATTTATGGCCATGGAAAATAACGTGACTGTGTGATTCAAAAGCATATATCATATATTGAGGGGAAACTGCGATTTCACAAGATAACCGGATTTCATCAATTTACTACGGGCAGAGTGCCTCGTGAATGCACTTTGGGTATTTTAGGTATTTAGTTCAGGATAAGATTAATACGAGAACAAAGAGAGCAGACTTCATTTTAAAAAGTTATGGCCAAGGTCAAATGAAGAGGAAAAAAGGCCAACTAAACTCACAGAGAATAAAACCAAAAAAGAACCAGGCCAAGAGCAGAATCTTGAAGTAATACATCCATGAGGAGAATGTGCATGCAAAAAAAAAAACACAATACACAGATCTCACTTCTGAATGAAAGCAGCTTAAAAATGTACGCAAGTGGATGCACAATTGAGATCAACATTCATTTTTTCAGAATCAAGTGAAATAAGCAAATGATTTACACAATTCCACAAAATGCGATAATAATAATAATAATAATAATAATAATAATAATAATAATAATAAGTGATTGTGCTTTTCTAACCAAAGTAGAACCAACCGAGGACAAGATATACATCACCTATAAAACATTAACACTGTCACATCAAATTTCAATTTGAAGCACTTCTGTGGCAGTAAACAATTTACAAGATGTCTGGAAATGACACAAGCATTTTTAGAACACACAAGTAACTCATCATTTTACAATATTTTTTGTCGACAACCACATCGGCCATAACGTGCGCATTTATCTTACATCACTGGGTGACACTTTTCTTCAGTCCTATGACAGACGGTCAGCCAGAATAAAGTCCACAGACATAAACATGAGCACTTTTTTTTTAACCAACATCGAGTGAGAAATTTGACATAGAAAAAGAGCATTTATTGTGCAGTATTTTAGTCTTTTCTTTATTGTCCCCCACCCCACGCCCTACGCCTCCCACCCCGAGTCCTTCAGTGAAGCAGGTGTCAGATGTTGCGGTGTCATCAGAAAGGCTCTCAACTTTTCAGGAACTATGAAAAGGGAGAAAAACTGAAGTGTGTTGCTAGACAAAATGTTTCTCTCCATAAAATCCTTTTCATTAGTATGACATTTTTCTGATTATCAGTTATATTTATTTGGTGGGGAAATGGACATAATGCTTATACTTTGAAAACTCTTGTCAACAACATGCAAAATAACTATTTGATCAGAATATTTATATTTCGTGGAGTGTAAAATTGCCATTTGTTGTCATGAGGTCCAAAACGAGGAAGCCGTCACCTTACTTCTCTGCGCTAAATGATTCTCTATTCCTTTATGTACAATAGCTTTGTAATATCGTTATGATGTTGTCTATTTTGACTCCTGGCTTACCTCATCTACTCCCACAGACTCCATCTGCCCTCTGTGTTTGATCCTCGAGTCGTCACAAAGTCTAATGCCGGATACGTTGGAGTCATCATGCTCACTTTGAGCTGGACCCGATGGGAAAGAGGGGCGACTGTACAGAAGAATGTCCCCACATTCTGATCGGAAAAAAAAAAAGTGTTTGAGGTTGACTAATGCATACATTCGACGTGTTGCAAAGAGAACAACGTTGTCTCTCCAGTACCTGAGTGTTGTTTGCTTTTGCTGCCTCCTTTTCCCCTTGGTAGAATCTTTTCTACGTCCTGGCTCTCACCATCTTCAAATGGATCCTCTTTGATCCGATGAGTCCCGGTGCTGCCTCTCCGGCCCCGGGCTTCTCCAGAACCCATCCGGGGTAACGTGGCCCCCCGTACTCTTAAGTCACTATGGGACATCTGACTGGGGAAATTCAGAGGCATGAGGGAGTCTGGCGAGGCAGTGGGATTGGGGGACAGAGGAAAGCACACGCAAATCCAAATATTTAGATCTTGAGAGATGAATTAGATCGCATTCCCCGGACCGGCGTTTTCCGGATGTTTTACCGTCATGGAAGGCATCTTTGGGATGATAGCTTGGTTGCACACATCGGCTCTCCTTGTACCTTTCTGGGTCTTTTCTGCATTACTGAAGGACTCATGTTGCTGTCTGTGGACATGGGACTGCTGGGTCGCTGATGTCGCTGCCCTGAGATTTAATCATAATAAAATGTAAATGAACCCGTTGACCAAAGAAATGTCTTTTATGGTACGTTTCCATTTAAAGTTGGTCATTTTTTTTCTTGTACGGAGGGCAATGTAATGCACCCAAAACATAGGTATGCCAAGGTCATGAGTTGCCGGTTTGAAGGACCACAATACAAATTGTTCTTCCAGGTCTTATTCAAAACAAACTCTTTGAATTGACTTTGTCAGTGTATACTTTGTGTGTTTCGAAGAGAGACATGAGTTTTTATGATCATTTTGCTGTTTAGTTTTCTCATCTTAGCATCCCAATATTCTTTCGCAAGTATGTTTTGGTGTGTGTTAAACAACTGAACCAAGAGTATCTTGCTCAAGGGTACTTTTACAGTGTGCCAAGGGAAGTGGGGATTGAACGTGAACATAGTTACCAGTTAGAATGTTAAAAAATACAGCATATGACCAAGCCATACTATATGTGCATTGGGAGTGTACGGACTGGACACCCGCATTTTCATCTCTTAGTTGTCTTATTTCTGTGAAAAGAGATCTGGCTAAAATGTTTGAGCTCCGTGAAGTCACCTCACCTGACTCCTCGGGGTATCTGCACATACGCAAGCTTTCTGCCTGACTGAAATCTCCATCCGTGAAGAAAGATCCTTCCGAGGTGCTGACAATGCTGGACCTGCCCGATGATAAGTTATCATCAGATGCAGAGCCCCAGCTGTTCACCATGGACCCTGTGACCGATCTATCCAGCTCCCCGGTGCTGGAGGCGGGGGTCTGTTCCAGCCTGTGGAGAAGCAGTTTGTGCGGGGAGTTGTGAGGCAACTTTTGCTTGTGCTGTTGGTTTTTGTGCAGATGATAGTGGTTTTCGGGATGTGCCGTCTCTTCCTCTGCATCCTCTTCTTGTTCATCGGTGTCCATGTACAGGGGGGTAGAGCTGTATTTTGGGGAGAGACGGCAAGGATGATTTGGTAGCTTCAAAGTATTGTCCAGTCACAATATGCATTTCCATATTTGACAGTGTTTCCAAAACATGTAGTCAACAAAAATAATATGAAAAGCACAGCATGCAGGGTAATAATAAAAAATATTACTATAGTGGCAATTGTTTTGTTTGTATTGGGTCTCATTAGATGTACAGGCTGCTTTAATCTTCATGAAATGTAATCTTCATGAAATAGTTTATTGTGCTGATCCCCCAAAAAATAAGGTTACCTGAGGTGGTTGATTCCATCATGCACACCATTGCTGGTGATTCCCTGTGGGTGTGTGTTCGCTTGTTGACTATAGGACATGTCGGCGGGAGATGATGCTGCCCCTCTAATTGGTGGAGTCGGGCAGACTTCTGTTCTCTTTTCTGGATCAAAACTTGACCAAAAAAAAAAAAATAGCTGATATGATTAATTGTAACTGGATACAGTGAATGTGTAATCAGTACAAAATCCAAAATGTTCATTTGAGGTTTACATTTTTGGTTGTACTTAAAACTCATTCAGTACCAGCCAATTCTAGATCAAGTCTGAAAAGACGTTTAAAAACGTCTTTGGGAGTGAATGAGTTTGATGATTTGTGTGAATGGTGCATATTTGTAGTCTGTTAAGAAGAGTGATATTTGTTTTGCACATTTGTTCTTCTGTCAATCTAACACATATTTTAACCACAACCGGGCCCTTGGAAGAGTCATTGCATTTCGAGGGGGCAGCAGACAAAGAAGGGATTTGTAAATAATTAAAATACAAGTCCACCTCTTCTCCATGGGGAGGCTGTACTCATCACCGTTCCAGGCAATCGCATGAGGAGGAGAAAGAGCATCTCCCCAGCTAACTGCAGTATGTTTTGGAGTCTTCATGGCCCGCGGTCCTTTCTTTTGATTTTGACTTCCTGTGAAATTAGTCGAGATGTCAAAGTGTGCGCCTTTTATTTCAAATCGGTACAGATGTGAGAACCGAGGCCCTGAGCGTTACCTGAGGTGCTGTTGCTACCCCTGTCTGAGCTGTGGAGCGAGCCTACCATACTGTGATCTTGGTTATGGTTGTAGGGGATGGTTTTGTGATGGACTAAGCCTTCATTTCCTTGTGGATGATCTGAAGAAAGAGTAGCATTAAACCGCGGAACATCTTATTTTATCCACTCAGTCATAATTGATCCTACTTTACCTTGATTAAGAATGTTTTGCTCCATGATGTTGTATTGCATCTGTGTGGCCATCTCTTTTGGTAGTGGAGGAGGATTTGGTGGCTGATTCCAACAGGGCATGTCCATAGGCTCCAATGCATGAGCCTTGTTTTTAATGCTAGCCTGAATAAGTTGGGTGGTAGCATAGGGGATTGGTTCATATGCATCCGATGAATCTCCTCCTGGACTTGCATAGCACAAGTTAGAATTGTTGAATGTCTTGATCTCATTGAGCTTGTCACTGAGGTTCACGTCGGTGTAAATCGCTGTCTCGGAGCCAAGCTGTCCCCCGTGTTTGTTGTCTGGGTGCTTTCCATAGTTGGCAATGCAATCGGCTAACGAGAGCATACGTCAGCGAAAATATCAATGAGAAGCCAGTCGCAGCTGTTTTGATTTATTACACATGGTGTGTCAGTCACTAACCTGGTCTGCTGTATGTTGTCATGTTACTGTCACTGGTGCCATTCCCATTATTGCAGCAGTTGATGCTGCAGTCCTTATGATTGGCACATGTATTCGGCCAATTGTCTGGCAGCCACAGCTGGTTCAGAGGTTCCGCCATACTCAGAAGACCCGGTCTGCAACAAAGACAACCACAGGGCCATCACTCAAAACCTACTGCATGCTCTCACGCAGGAACACGCAGGACTCTGCAAACGCTTCAACATGTAGACAGCGCCCCCTAGTGTTTCTACCAAGCACCTGCAATTGAAATCCAAGAATCAAAATACCACTTGCCTGCCAGCGTTGCAGACAGATTCTCCTCTTTGATATGCAACTGAAAAATAAGGCGGAAAACATTCATTGTTGATGAGCTGTCACAAACATGGAGTGCCGGGGGCAAAGAAGAAATATGACAGACAGGAAAAGTCAAAAGTTTACAGCAACTTTCGTGAGGGCATAAAGTCTGAGTAGGTAACTAACAGGCACAACCCTCACATTCTTTAAATGCCTTATCTTAATGTCACAATCGAGTCTGACAAACATTTGTGCCTCATATCTGTTTTGGATAACAAAGTAGACATGATTTTCTCTTACTCTGATGAAGCAAACTTGGTAATGACCCATGTACAAATCATTATCCCTGCAAAGGCAGCTATTAATTGTGACCAAACAGCCATAGCATTGTATTGTATTATTGGTGTTTTGTATTTTAAGATGAATTTACTACATCAGTAGACACACCTAGGAACTTAGTTAAGGACAGCTTGAGGAAGTCCTTTAAAGGCATGTTTGGATCTGTGTAGTGTGGAATACAGTAAAAGCCTGGAACTTGAATACCTCTCTCAGATCACACAGTAATTGCGTTTGATTAAATAATTCCAAAAGTGAATAGAAGGTCTTCCCAGAAGATTGGGAATTGTTAAAGTTGCAAATGGGAGTAACGTCATACTTTGACTTCTTAAAATTTAAGATAGAATAGCCAGGTCTGACAATACTTTTGGCCGCACATGGTATTCTAGCATAGTACTGATCATTATCTCGAAAAATGAAAACATCCACACAGGCAAAGTAACTATGTTGTTCTTACCCGTTGGTGTAAAAGTGAATGATGGCACTGTACGGACAGACAAAAGAGTGTAAGTACATGCAATTAAAATGGCACGCAAAAACAATCGCGACTCGTCTCTTCATCTATTTGGTGCTGCGTGCCCACCGTATTGATGATCATCCTTCAAACCAAAGATTTTTTTTAAGAAGCATGCTATCAATCATCAATATCTTAGGCATGTGAAAAGGTTAATCATAGACTTGAGCGACAAGGGAAATTTAACAGGGGTACTGCGGCAAAGGTAATGGCAGGCTGACAGGCCTGAGTGTCCAAACGGCAGTGGGAAAATGACATGTTGTAGCATCGAAAGGTCAGCCTTCAAACGTTTGTGTAGCGTACACGTAGCAGGGCATAATTGTGTCTTCAGTCTCAGTTCCAAAAGACAGATTACCGAACATTATCCCCTCCACAGAATGTTTTAAAAAGCTATTCAAAAAATGATTCAAAATCAATAACAGAAGAAGATACTGAGCTTATATTTATACAAATCACAAGTCATAGCTGAAGGATAATTACTTGGCCCATAAAGTAATGCAGTAAATTAAGAACTACGAGCACACTCATTGCTAAAAATTAATATGTAGCCTGAGTGAGAATAAGCACTTTGGAGAATGAATAAATGAATGAATAGATGGATAATTCAAGCTCACACACCCTTGCGGATGCCGGTGTATGTGCTGCTGAGGCCACTTCTCTTCTTACGATGACGGTAGAGCCACACGCTGAAAAACATCAGGACGAACCAGCAGGTGGCGCCAATGCCCGCAATAAATGCTGGTTGCTTCACCACGTCTGAAATGTGTGACAGGGTGTCCTTTCCCTCGCTGAGGTCCATCATCTGGCCAGCAGAGTCTAGGAAAGACAGTGCACATTGGACAAAATCAACTGAAATGTGAGAGTCAGTGTTAATGTATGATGCGTTGGATTTGAGTCATAATTTCATGGATGTTGATTTGGGATTTTAAAAAAAACATAATACATCACGAAACATTGGTGGTGAATGGATAGGAAACACCAGATGGGAATTAGCACCAAGTTCCATGAACATAGATCACTCAATCAATAGATACATTCAATATGGGGTTGGAGCAGCGCGCTGGATATGGGTGAGCATGTCTGCCTGATAATTCGGACGTTACGCCAGCTTCCTCCCACATTCCAAACCGTGCGTGTTCACAGGTCAACGAGAGATTAGTTGAGTGTGAACGGTTGTTTGTTTACATGTGTCACTCCCAAAGTGACCTGGGATATAGTAGTTTGGCTAGTCTTCTCATTACCACTAAATTTTAATCCTTCATTTTTCCCAAGACAATTGACAAGCGTATGCTTCCAACTTTGTGGGAATGGTTTCGGGAAGTTCTATTACAGATCCAGAATGACTGGCCAGAACTGCACAAAACAAACTGAGCATTTGACTTTCTGTCAAGCGGAGGCCTCCTCTATAATTTGTTCCATATTAGTGCCATTTTGATGTAATGGCTAGGTGTCCTCATCGAATACTTTTTCACCCCCCCATAATTTCTCTGTACTATTTAGGACCCTTACCAAACTGAAAGAACATGACCTTGCTCTTGACACCAGGTCCGGCACCATTGCTTGCCGCGACCTCAACGCTGTAGCGGATCCCAGGTGACAGACCAGGAACGAGCACCGAGAAAGTGTAGCCGTCGACTGACTGGTTGACGTGATAGCGACTCTCATTGCCCAGACACCAGATCTGTCAAAAAGAGAAGGTGACAAAGAGAAAGTGACAGTGATTGCCTTAGGGATAAATCTGACAGCACTGAGCGGCATCAGTGGTACCACAAAGAAGCAGTTTAGACTTTAAATGGGAATACACATGAGTGTAAGCGTGACTTGTGGGGACTGAAGGGCGGGTATCCTCGTTTATACCTTATACTCCTGAATAACTCCTGCCTCCTCCAGGACTGGAGGAGCTTTCCATGATATGAGGATTACAGTGCCGTTTGTATCACTCTTTGTTATTTTAACATCCTGGGGGGCTTGTCTGGGTGCTGCAATGAAGGAACAGATGTAGATATGTAAAAACTCACCTACAATGAGAAATATTGCAACCAAATAAATGTCCTTCATTGTTCATGATAACAAATAAATAAATAAAAACACAATGGAATATACATTCAAACTCCAAAATCATCCGTGTTTAAAAAAAAAAAAATATATATATATATATATATATTTTTTTTTTTTTTGTAAGTGTAAGTTTCTTCTCAATCAGAAAAAATATATATATATATATATATATATATATATATATATATATATATATATATATATATATATATATATATATATATATATATATATATATATTCACCTCTGATTGGAGAAGAAGCAAGCTTACACTATGAACTGTCTGAGAAAACACCGCAATACCTGATTTCATTGTAGATATCAGACCACAGATATTGGATCGAAACACGGTTATAGCACTACAGCGTTATTAAACTTCCAGCTGTGGATTGGAGGAAAAAAAATCTCAGAAATTCACCTTCTTCCAACGTTCTGATCACTTTCACCTCACTGTCAGCTCCCTGGAATTCGTCAAAAAAGGGACGCACTTTGAACTCGTAGATGGCGCCTCTCTTGAGCTGACCGATCACCACGCCGTCCTTATGTGGGGCACGTACATCGAGGACACTCCACCGGCCCTCAGGTTGACCGTGTTCAGCCGAGGGCCTGTACAACAGCTTGTAGCCTTGAATGTACAGCGAGTGCTGCTCAACCTGGTGCAGAAGAAAACAAAAACAATCAATGTCGGTTGTCCACATTAGCAAACAGACTCTAAACAATAAGCAGCCGTCAAAGGAATGTTTGCTTCCTGACTTCATTCATGCTTCAGTTAACTGGAAGCTGCTTTTTATTGACTTTGTTTTCTACCTCTTGACTTGATCTTCTTCTTGGCCATATTTGTAGCAGCAAGCTTTTTCTTATTCTGGCTATTTATTTATTTATTTCATTTTGATGACATGAGCAAAATGCTAACTAAAGTAGTGCAACACACAACTCTCCAACTTAATTCATGCTAAAGAACAGTCAAACAACATCTGTAAGCTGCAACTACTACTTCCCATCATGCTTAATTCTCATAGCACAAATGTCAAGTTACTTCAGTCCACTTACTATCCAGTTTACCCGGACCGCAGAAGATGATACAACAATGGGGGTGTTTAGGTGGATCACCACATCCCCCAACTCCCTCTGGATGTGGCGAGGATCAGTTCCCTCTGCTGTATAAGTGCTGTCTTTTGGTCCAAAAAAAGAGACAAAAACGCTGCGGTTATGTTTGAATAGGAACATTGTAGATTCTGAGAGTGGTACCCACACGCCTCTGCCACCAAATGGTGTGTGCGTGTGTGTGTGTTTGTATATATATATATAACATATATATATACAAACACACACACACGTGAAATGTCTGAGTCAAACCAACATGGCCGACTTCCTGTACCGTTTCGGGCATGGGTCCTTTGTGCTCATGATCGATACATCCACCAAATTCCATGTAGATTGGTGACGCAAGTGCGGACAGTTAATTTTTTCCAAATTTTTATTGGCGCGACTATACTATTAAAGTATTGTCAAATATTGTTATCTATTTAGTGGCAGAGGTGAAAAAAACAAAAACAAATGCAGGACAAAACTAAAATCAATGTTCCCACTTACCGAGTGTTCGGATCGAATCGGAGATGGTACTTGGGTCACTGAGGCCGTAAGCATTGACAGCTCTGATCATAAAAAGGTAGACGGTGCCAGGCTTCAGGTTCTTCAGTACAAACGTCTGCATCTTCACATGCTCAGCGAGGGTCACCCATCTGCTGCCTAAAGTATGACTGCGGGAAAACATGAAAAGGACATCATATTTAATCATATATAATGAAGGGAGAATGTACTGTAAAGAGATGATGAGCATGGCCGGTAATCAACACGTCACCTGAATGCCTCTATTAGGTAAGATGTAGGCATGGTCCCACCGTTGGTGCTGGGCTTCCATGAAAGAGTGACGGAAGTGGGGCTAATGTCAGTGATCTCTGGTTTAGTTGGAGCACCAGGCATCAGGTCGGGACCGGAAGGTCGACTGGTCTGGACAATGACCCCAAACTCTGACATGCACAAGTGCAAAAAAATCTCATTTAACATTCTAATGTTTGACCAGAACAGAAATATAATATGACAAAATTTAGGTGGGTGATTTTTGCCAGATGCGTATTTGTGACCAGGATATTTTGTGTTGAATTCCATTTAAAATCATTCAGCTTACTGATGGAGTAATCCGTACACTACTTTGCCCAACTAAATGTCAACTAAATAGACCCTTAAGCAACCTTTACATACCGTCGACTTGTAAATATGCCGTCCAAGAGGCCTCTCCATTGGGAGTAGAAGCCACACAGGTATAGAAACCTGTATCTCCCAGCTAAGGAAAGGCATATAAAATGGCAAATATTAGTTGCTAAGTGATCATTATCAAATGACACCCCCACCATGGTGCTGTACCTTTGTGTGGCGAATCTCAAGTGTCCCGCTTTCTGCTATGGATAAACGTGTG
The DNA here is from genome assembly GCA_026261675.1 of Hippocampus mohnikei. Taxonomy (NCBI): domain Eukaryota; kingdom Metazoa; phylum Chordata; class Actinopteri; order Syngnathiformes; family Syngnathidae; genus Hippocampus; species Hippocampus mohnikei. Next base: position 9,386,796 of record JAKGUB010000325.1, read on the forward strand.
TCCACTGGTGACAGCACCACACCGTCCTTCTTCCACTGGACCAAAGGAGCTGGCATGCTAGCTGTATGGCAACTCAATACCACAGTGCTGTCCACAGGAACAGTCTGATTGACCGGGCCCTGTCTAATTACAGGGGGAGGCAGTTCCGATCCAGCTGTAAGAAACAGAAGCATGCAAGGACATGAATGAAAATACACGTACTTTGTATTTAATAATCCCTGTCCTAAACACATCAAGTATTGAGGTTAGTTTTTGTACTTTTTACGCACAACAGAAGTCCAACTGGGTGTTCTTTAGGCAACTAAAGGCATTTGTCTGATGCTACAAAAGCCTGTATGAATTCCAGTTATGAATGAACATTGGCAGAACGCTTGTCAACAGTTTTATTTTGTAAAGTACTGTATTGTGTTATAAGTGATCAAACGAGTGGGGAAAAAAATGGCATTCACCCATGAGGATAATCCATGATTTTGGTCTTCAAGAGAATTTAATATTTCACCGCAATGAGAATAAAACATTAGTTTTATTAGTTGTTGATTATTTTGATATTTATGTCACAGAAAAAGGGTTTTTTTTCATGTAAAAAAGCCAATCGACAAACAAAACGATGAATTGATAACATAAATTGGCTATTCCATAACTGGTTCATTGATGCTTTTATTGTCGAATTAATGTTTAATCCTGTGGATAAAGCAACAGTGAAAAAGAAAAAAATACTATCATTTGAATTTACAAAAAAACTTTTAACTGATGTCCGAGTCATTCTGAGAGTGGAAGAAATAGAAAATACTGCTTGGAAATGAAAAACGGATAAGATATGGAAGATATTTCGAGGAAAGTTACGAAAGCCAGAGAACAATAGAGGGATGTGCAGCCAGTGGAGGAAAAATAAATCAACTATCCCCTCCAGCAGAGCAACTAATCATTCATTCGACAGTAGGTAGTGATGGAAGCGGCTTCAAGCGCAGCCTGACTAAGATAACACAGCCCTCTTCACTCCCCATCTTACATTTTAAAGCCCGGCGAAATGGGACAGGAGTTCTAAATAAATACGACTAACCAAAAAAGTTGATGGAAACATGCCTTTAAAACGGCCAGAGGTATTAAGGACTGGTTATTTCCATACAAATGTGGCCCTCCAAATGGGGATGAAAGAGATGTAGCGGGATGGAGAGAAAGTAGAGTGCTAATAGATCACAGCAAAATGGATAAAAGAAAAAAACACACCAGGTGTTTCTTTATTCCCATTACCTCCCCCAGCTTTCATATACTGTCGATGCCTTCATTTTCTTTTTTAAAGCCACTGCATCAGTGCTATGAGGAGTGAAAGCTGCATACCAATACGTCCAATCTAGCGGTAGGCCTGAATATCGAGTTGAAAAACCCTTCAGGCAGTTTCTCTCATTAATTTTTAAATATATAAATAAATACAAGCAGAGAGAGACATGCACATTTGAGCACATGGGTCATTTAATTGGGAGCTTGTAAATATTGCTGGTGGTGTGCAATCACCGGGGCAAGTATGGTAGTCAAATTGCTTTTTTTTTTTTTTTTTTTTTTACCACAGTCAAGGTTTTTTTCTGGTGGTGAATTATTATTAGTCGTAGTAGTGGTAATAGGAGTAGTATTGTTGTTGTTGTATTAATATTAGTAGTGTTAATGTTAGTAGAATGTAGTCTAAAATTAGTAGTAGAGTTGTGATCGCATTGCCAATCATCATCATCACTATTTAATACAATAAAATACAATTAAAATGAGGCGCTTGAAGCTTAATTCCAAACTGTAATAACTCCTGAGTCCAGGGGGCAAAAAATAAATAAATACAATTGGGTTGTGCAGGCGACAATATTTTTTCGGCCACTCGAACGGTCTGTGGCCTTTAAATGATGACATTGGTCAACAAAATGTGCCTTTGTCACTCACAGTCCGTAACCTCCAACAGTGCTTTGGTAATAACGCTGCCAGCAATGTTGAGAGCCTGACAGCTGTACAGGCCGCCATCAGATTGTTGAACGTCGGTGATGGTCAAACTGCCCATCTGGGAGACTGACACACGGCTGAACGGCTGCGGCGCAGAGAACAAGAGACTCTGCGGGGGGAGCGTTAGAATATAGCCATTAGTTGGATTTGCACTGATCGTCTTTGGTAGGAGATACAGAAAAACCGAAGGTCATTTTCACCTCACTGCCCTCCCTCTGCCAGAAGATAGCGGGCTGCGGGTTTCCAGTGGCCTCACACTGAAAGGTGACAGTCCTGCCTATCGCTGCCACCTGGTTCCTGGGACGTAAGGCAAATGCTGGCGGCACTGCAGAAGAGGAAGGGTCAGAATTATGACAAACGGCCTAAAAATTGACTCTTTAAAAACCGGTGTGCGCTCAAACATTATAAACTGTGAATATTTACCTTCTTTTGAACAGAGCTAAACCACAACATGCTGCATGATATATAAGCATGACACAGTGCTGCTGGCTGATGGTAGGTGAAGGATGGATGACAAACTTACCAGTGTTGACTATATGGAGAAAAAGACAGAAAATAGCAATGTAATGAGTAATGGAGGCACAAAAGGTCATCTGCAGTTCTCATCTAAAGTCATGCGAGTATTCTCACTTCCTTAAATGAGGGAGGGCAATGGAATTAAAAAAAAAGATTTCATTTAACGAAATAAAATGCAAAAAGGAAAGTATACGATAACGCTAATTTATTTGGCAAAGAAGGTTTGGGGGCTGTTGTGAATGGATACCTGCAGTTGCTCTACATTCAGTATTTTTTCCCTCAAGCACACATTGCTTTTCATTGTTCTATTTTCATTTTTTGAAGCACACCGAGTTACCCTGTGTATGAAATGCGCTATATAAATAAAACTGCCTTTCCTCGCCGAGGCTTTTTTAAATTAAAATATTCAGTTACAGTAGTAAGTGGTTTACTCATGCACATTTGCAACCTTGGGAGACAGGATTAGTTATCCTCTCTGATTTATAAACAGTTGTCAGAAATGTCAAGGATTTTGATTTTTTTTTGAGCTGCAACAAGAGAATGGTGTTTCAAGAGCATGAAATATAAGTTGGACTGACCGTGAACGGTAAGCATGGCCGATGTTTCAGACTTCCCAACCATGTTCTCCACCACACATGTATAGGAACCCTCATCTGAAGAGGTCACTTGGCGAACAATCAAAGTGTGGTCTTCAAGGATTTCATACCTAAAAGAATGGAGGGAGGAGGTGGGAGATGTTTCACTTGATGGAAAGGAGAGGTTGAACCATTGTGTTGCAATGTTTACAAAAAAAGGCGGATATAATTTACCTGCCCTTAGGTAGCTCCGAATCATCTTTCCTCCAGCGGACGGTAGGAACAGGATCACCTTGAACCGCACAGTGGAATTCTGCACTCCCGTCTGCCAGCACCACCGCATTGCTGGGCCGCTTGAGGAAGGTGGGGCGCTCTAATGGGCATCCGGCCAAACAGTTCAATTTAATATCAATAGAATTCATTGAGGGGGGGCGATTAACCAAAGTACTCTATCGGTTGACGTCAGGGCTATCATTTTTCTTCCACACCAAAATCATCCAAGCATGCCTGTCTGGACATCTTCACATTAGGCCATCTATATATTTTTTTTTTTTTATTCAAGATTCTAGAAATTGTCACTATCTCAAAGGTCATATATGGTGTACGACATTCTGGAGTATTTTGACCGTTGGAGTGCATTCTGTAAGATTATTCTCACAGCCTTGAATAGCTTTATTGTGGCTTTAGACTGCAGATTCCACACCTCAACCAAGGTCATCTCACTGCGATACTGATAAGAGCTCAATTCCAATGGGAAATGTTAGAAAAAGGAGTGTGGGGTGGTGGAGTGAGGGGGCTGGGGGGGGTGAGAATTAAGGCTGAAGGCTAAACTTTTAGATGTGGAAGGAAGCAAGATGGGATCTCTGATGCTGAGGTGGTTGCAGGGTTATTGTCTTACACGCATTGCCTTTGCTACACATGTGCCATATATTTTTAGCTTTGGAAATATTGCATATTATGAACGCGTTCCAGTGACACAGACACTGGGACTGAAATGTCATTTGGAAAAAGTGATGCACTATAACATTTTTATAAAACCATAAATTGCAAAGGTGCTAACTTTACCAAGCACGGTGAGCTCAGCGATTTCACTTTCGCGCTCGCCGACCATGTTGGTTCCAACGCAAATGTATTTTCCTGCGTCGCTCTTCCTGCTATTGGTGATCATCAGCTTGCCACCGCGGATCTAAATGAAAGCACACAGATTATTGACACAGCTGTATTTGCGCAAGCCCGCTAGCAGACGTGCATCATTTGTTAGTCACCGGGTGTGTATAATTTGGCCATAACTGCGGAGCCCTTTGGAAAAAAATATGCTACTTTACACGTTTTAAATGTGTATATGTGCTTCTTACAAAGATGCAGAGGAAGTTTTGTGCCTCATGTAACCATACAGTATGAGTAACTATATAGTGTAATAGTAGACCGGTGTGCATCGTATGCATCAATGTACTTTTCCTTGAAGAAACTTTTTTCATTCCCTATTCGTATATCAGCATGCACACTCATCACATTGTTGGCATTCGTTTCATATACGATTCACCCTGCAACGCCACGGGGCGCAGAAGCTGTCTTTATCCGACTTTGAATGTCAGCCTTTGCACAAACAGCCTTTCACTACCCACTGTTATACCGCAACGGCTGCAAACGAATACAATGAGGAAGCAAACACACAAGGCTGTTTACTGCAAAGGCACAACGACCTTGACAAAAATCAGCGCTTGGCTTTTGTGAAAATGCTTACTTTTTTTTTTTCAAGGGCAATCTCTTCTGTTGCTACTTAGAGGAGGTCAAGAAGTCAAAGGTCAAGGCTGCCTGCCGTGTCGTGTCAGCCAAGGAAGCCAGGGTATTCAGCGTCATGCTGAATAGCACCTGATGGCCACTCAACAGCATATAGATAGAACCCCTCATTAAATTGATGCTGCAGGGATCAAATTAAACGTATACCAGAAAAAGCCCCTCCCCCGCACCTCCTGTAAATTGCCACAAAATGATCTGCCAGGAATGCAGTTCCAGAATTTCAAATGTAATAAACAGCGGTTGTTTGTTGGCATGATGTGCACCTCTGGTAGCCTAATAATACACAGGGTGAATTATGAGAACTGCGTCTTGTTGGAATTCAGTATTCAGTGGATTAGTCAAAGTGTTTGAACTATTGGAATAAGATACTGTGGATAGCAAGATTATTATGCAGGTATTTGTGGGAACGAGGATTGCTGAGTCCACAATGTTCGAACCCATTTTAAAATTAGAAACAGCGTCATGACATCAGTGAATTATCCCTTCAGGGCTGCTAAAACCATCTTCCACTAACTTGTGTGGTTTGTTGTACTGCTGCACTTGAGCAGCTGATTAAAGAGTCAGCTTTTTTTTTTCCTCCTAGAGTGACCACTTCCTATTTTAGCTGCAATTTCAGTGGCAAGAAAAATGGGTTGTTGAGTCTTCATGTGCAACCCCAAAACCTCAACTTTCAGTCCGGTTCCTCATCAATAAGGCACCCCGTGATCCCTTAATAGTGCACATTCAGAAACAGCTGATTGTGAATTGCTCAATTGGTGCACAGCTTCCATTAAAAACTGCCCTGACCCTGTCAATAACTAACGCACACTTTTTGTATGCATTCACTTACAACACGAAGGAAGCAAAGCAGTCACTTTTGGTTGACTTCTATTTTCTTTGAAAAGTAAATGATGTCTTTTGGGTGAACTCTTGGGGCAAAGTCATATTTCCATAGTTGGGAGGACAAAGACAGGCGTGCAAGGAGTACAAAGCAAAAGCAGCCTTTGTATTTGTCTCACAGGAGCCTCGGCATGGGTCTGATCCCTGCTACTCCTTAAATCACAGCTCGCTGCTCTGTCCATCACAAACCCCAAGAGGGACTCTACCTGTCACTGTGCACTAACTGAACTTTCAAACATGCAACGCATCAACACAAAGCCCCTTGCCAACACTTATTAAATGCATGATGTAGTCAAGTTCTACATCGGGGTTTCTGGTGCACAGAGCGGAACGTAATACTGTACACGCAGTATCTTACTGTAATTCGTTCCTCCCTGTCATCTAAATTCAACCCATTTTTCCTCCATGAGATAGTGGGCTCCGGATGTCCACGGGGGGGCTGGCACTCCAGCACCGCAGGCTCGCCCGCCGCAACCATGACGTCGACTGGGTTCTGCCTGAAGTCATCACGTAAAACTGCAATTGGAAAAAAAAAGAAATTTAAAATTAAAACAGAACAGGCCATGTCAATGACATATTTGATTACTGTACTGGTTGCTTTAAAAGAGGTTGCTGACATTCAGCATGTTAAATATACAATGAATGTATTGCGTTGTGAAGTCATAACAGAGCAAAAAAAAAAAAAACCCAAACTTCTATGATATCCACATTCCAGTTACCTCTGTAAAAGTCATTTACAGATGGAGGACTTTAATCCTGCTGGGCATGTGAGAGGGGTTCATAAGTCCACGAAAACTAAACAAATGGTTACCCGACATGGCACAGAATTTGCTCCTGAACAATATCAACTGGTGAGCTTGAGATAGTTCAGATGCTGGCAGCGGTCAGGCACAATTATCACATTTCAATAGCAAAGAGCCTGCACGCAGAAAATGCGCTTGCAGCCAGAAGTTGAACCGAAGACAAAGGAAACTTGTGTCTGTTCAACGCTGCCCAACCGATGACTGTGATTTGTGGTCATCATTGGCAGCTCGTTCTCAAGCACAATGTACAACACGTGTCAAAAATCATACTAAAATACCAGTCAGCTAAAAATACAACACTGGACCAAGATTTGCTGATTTGTGCTGGACGGACTTTAACGGAAAGGAATCCTCGCACGGAAGGCTGAACTCGTACGCTCTGTCACTTAAGTGATTCTTGATCGTGATGAGGTGAAGAATGTACCGGGTACTGTATTTGAATGAAGTGACTGCTCTAACGCATGCCCAGTCTTAAAATTAAAACAAAAAAACAAAAAAAGGGGGTGGTTGAGGGTTGGCTGTGGACCCGAACAAGACAAGGGAGTCGAGCCAACCAACATACCAACATAGAGTCAGCATAACAGCGGTAGAGTTCTGTTCGACTGAAAAGACAGGAAACAATAAGGAAAAGGCATAATCACTCCCAGATGGAGGCAAACACATTCATCCACGGATTTGTACATGACACCGGGCGAGTTCGCCCGAGATACTTGATGAAGCACCGTCGCTATGGGAAAACAAATTGGGATGGCCTGGTAATTGGAACTACTTTGAACCCTGTATCTTTCGGGGCTAAATTCTGCCGCTGCGATGCTCTGGGCAGGCTTTTGACAGGCTGACTTGTACAGTTGACTGAACGCTGATGGGAAACAGCTGTCCGAATAGCCCGTTTCCCATCTCCGCCAATAGCATTGTGTCACATGATAAAAGACATTCCTCATGGGATGCAAAAACATGGTTGAGATTACTTCAGACAGGAAGACAGGGAGACTATTGTAAGTGTGTGTGCGACTGTGCATCTGGACGCGGGCTTGCTGATTGATCGAGTGATACTCTTGTATTGTAATGCTGATAGAAATCAGGTTACACATCTGCTTTCACTGTTATGTCATATTCCGTGGCGTGCACTGTTCCCACAAATCCCAAAGATGTATTTAGGGTTTGCGCTGGATTTATTTTCAGGTAAAGTAAAGGGAACTTGGAAATGTTAGTGAGGAATACCATTTACGGTCAGTGACGATTCCGTTGACAGATGAAAAGCCACTTTCATCAATCTTTCATTTTGGATGTATCATTTGAGTTTGTTGTGCACTCTCATTGTTAATTTCAGCAAAGTACTTCCAGGGACATGGATAATGTTGAACAGACTGAGGGTGCCTTTATTATTCTGGAGGGGATAGGCAATTCCCTTCATGCCACGGTGACTTCTGTATTTTCACCATGAATTCAGATACTCAACACCATGTGTGGGTCCTTCCTTGGACCATGCACCACACCGCCAAAGTTTTATGTTGTTTTTTTGGTGGGGGGGGGGGGGTTGCATAATCCTAACTGCTTATTCGTTCTTTTGATATGTCAATGTCAATGGTTGCTGCACAAAGGGGGTGATTCATTCAAAATGGATAAAGACTTACAGACCAGCCACTTGTCATGCTGGTTAACAGTTGGGTGTTTTTTGTTTTTTTTTGGTGGGTGCAACTCTGCTCCCCTCCCTCACTGTTCAACCGGGCTAATGGACTTCCATTACAAAGATGACCTGTAATGGAGATAAGGTGTTGCACCTAGCGAGCATACCGAGCAACTACTTTTCTCAAAACAGCCCACAGTCAGATGTGAACAACCCATAAAGACACATCACCTGACGCCAAATTACTCGTCATTATGCCTTTGTATTATATCACGTGTGGGGTGCCTAAACCTGCTCGACTTCCAACGCGTTGGCATTTCTCTCCCTCATAATCGATATGACAAGATTGACCACCTAATTTTTTATCTTCTACATAAAAGCTGTGCTGATCTAATACAAAGCGATGCAACACCACCATCAATAGATCTGTTCGTCATGTGGTTCGTAAACCTGAATTTCATAGACCAACAACATCCTCTACCACAACTACACATTGAAAAGTGTCCTTGGCGAAATGATACATCATGGAAGTAAACAGTTAGTTGATGAATATAAACATGCAAGGGAGTGTTAAGTGAGCAAAAAAAATGTTTTATTCGATAATAACATTGGTGTGAATGCTTGTCTCAGCATGGAGGTCATCTGAAAAATATGTTAAGCCTCGTTTTTTCAATAGATCGATGTCTGTAAGTCCTTCTGCATAGAAAATCCGTTTCAATGGCGTAGCTTGGTTGACAAAATGCCAACAAAGAACCAGCAAAACAACCCAACAAATTACCCTGAGCATATTTCAACATGCTTTGATAGCAGAATGACTGATGGTTTTATTCTGTATTCCACAAAACATTTCCACCCCATCACTTTTGACGTTCCATGAGTGTTTTGTGATTCTTTGGCAGCCTATCGCTAGACCTCCCGAAGCCAAACCCGGTTTTTCCTTGTTTAGTTGGAGCTTTACACCTTTCACTCTCTGCATCTGATCCCCTCCAGATGAGAATCTCATGGCCTACTTCAAAGCAATAGCCCTTGGCCTCGCTTCCCTGGATCTGACAGTGCCTGACTTGTTAGTCCTCTGGAGCTTGAGCCTACTGCAGCAGAGCACCGATAATCCTCTCGGCAGAGTCCAACTGGACCAAAGAGGAACACAATCCACCCCACAGACGGGGATGGACAGTGCAAACATAGCAACCTGATCACCTGACATCACCGCATGAGGTTGTCACAGGCGGCTTTGGACATCACAGCCAAAACTACTCTGTGAATTGCTCTTGAGCTCTGCATTCAGGAACAAATCCTCTGTTTTCTTAAATGGATTGTTTAATTGTCAGACGTGTGCTACACCTTTAAAAAGCGCCATGGAAAGTGACAGTTTCGTTTTTGCTGAACAACTAAGCATTTATCAACCAACTATCGTGCGCTTTTGTTGTCGGTTTAGGTAACAATGACAACTAATTACTGTTTTTTTTTTCCTCGATTGACCCCATTCATGTCACTCTGGTTTTGCTTTGAATGTGATTACGGTAGTCAAAAAGAAGGAATACGGTACGGGAATAATATGAATAAGAACATCTTCAACAAGCGTAGGGACAATTTAGAGTGCTCAATCAGCCTGCCATGCATGTTTTTGGAATGTGGGAGGCAAATAAATAATGAGCCTTCGTCAGAGACAGCATTCTGTGTCATTCGCAACAGGAAAATGTGAATACGCGAACATGTTTATCCTCACAACAACAAGCACTGGAAAGATGTAGACCAAAAATAGCGTAGGGAGGTGTATGGAATAAAAATGCATCCGCGCTTTTGTTTCTCACATGTAATTAAATCTAGAAATTCAAAATCTTGGATTGTTGAAGCAAGGTTATATGTACAAACAACGATGGGGAGCAAGTTTGGGCTGTCATCATTTAAGCAGTTAGCAACCACATTTTGGGAAAAAAATGGTGAAATGAATGAAACAGATATTAAAGGGTGCTGGGTGATGTAACCGCTAAGTGCTTTGGACTAAAGACCTAATAATCTTTCTTCTGACCTCCTTCTGCCCTCTTCTCTGCGTCAGAGAACCCCCCCCAACCCCCACCTGCACCTCAACCAGCTCCTCCTCCTTCTCTGCTACCTCGTTTTCTGCGGCAAAGCCGTCTGCAGGGACGGAAAGCTCCAGGAGAAACAGCTGCTCCACAAACCATTCAATATGTGCAGTCCATGTATACTGTAGGTGGTCAATCAGGCTGTAAGCAGACACGCAGTCACACACACACACACACACACACACACACACACACACACACACACACACACACACACACACACACACACACACCCTCAAGGCCAATGGGAGGTGTAGCTCATTTGCAAGCTTATATAAACCAGAGCAAATAACAGATTATCAGTGGCAACCAAGCAAAAGCAATAAAAAGCAAAGATCCCACACATACAAATGAGGATACAGCAGCCGCGCAGCCTCATAACGACGGCACAGGAGATTTGTAAAACACACACAGGCTTCCTGAAGACACACACGGCCCACAACTTATAAAGGAAACAGAGTTGCTTGCCTGGCCTCTCTGGGCTCCACTATTTGAGTTATTTTTCAATGAAAGAAAAGAAAAGTTACTCCTGAGACAAATCAAAGTTTTTGCACGAATAACCATACATATTTCAAACATTTGACAGGCCAATTACTTCAACACTGAAATATCTGAAAAACCTCTTTCTTGAGTGGTTGCATCCTCTTACCTCAGCCCCCCCCCCTTTTATCCTATATTTTTTTTTCGGGGAATTAAAAATGTAACTCAACTCAACTGTATTTCTACGGCACTTTAAAACAACCACCGCTGTAGATGGAGCAAAAATAAAAGAACTGTGTGTGTCTGTGTGTGTGTGTGTGTGTGTGTGTGTGTGTGTGTGTGTGTGTGTGTGTGTGTGTGTGTGTGTGTGTGTGTGTGTAGGTAGGTGTGTGGCCCCCACCACCGCTTATATGGTTGCACATGTTAGCAAATCCTGTTTATATACTGTCTGTGCAAAACAGATCACTAGAAAATAGGCAGACATTAATACGCGATTTACAGGATAGCAGAGCAGAAATTAAAATAATCCTATTCTTCATCCAAAAAGGAAAACAGGTGAGAGTGAGAAGCTGAGAATGCAGGAAGGGTAGATGTAGCCAGACGGAGATATGAAGCAGATTAGGAGAATTAGTGCAGTGGCAGAATAACTGGGTGAAACAGAGGTTGAAGAGCTCTCGTGTGACATTTTATCTGAACCACTCAGTAAATTAAGCTCAATAAATTAGTTGTTGGAATTTGAGGCAATGGGAATAATACGGCTATCAGGAAATATACGCCGCTGAGCACAAGAATAATAAGATGGTACAAAACCAAATCAAGCCTATTGTAAGTGGTGGAGAGAGATGATCGTAGCTGATACTGTATGCAATGCTTTCACCGTGTGCTATAAAAACACATACCGTCAACCTTTAACCCTCTCATTAGTGTTATCCCACCAAAAAAAGAGCAAATTGTCATGAATAAATCCACTTGGAAGCCACTGAATGAAAGACTTTCACTTCAACATTGTCGCATTACCATTTCAATGACCGTCCAAGACTGCAAATCGCCGAGACTGTTTGAGTAATTGGAAACATTAAGTAGATAAAATATGTAAGAGACGGTTGGATGTGTGGCGATTCGTTTTTTTCACTAAGACAAAAAAGAAAACCCAAAAAAACAAAAATCTGATTCTCCGGGTAATATAAAGAATGAACATCTTCCTCTTGGGGCATAGACTGGAGCAATATGGTTGCTTTGTTTGGTAAAACAAAGAACTAGTGCAGGAAGCAGTCAGACCTTGAGTCAAATGTATTCAGCAATACAACCCTTAAGCAAACCTTTGCTTGAGCAGTGTGACCTCTGTGGAGGTGCTGGAAGAAATGTCCTTAGGCTGTATAAAGTTCCAAGAGCTCTTCGGTGAAACTAAACAAACCGTAGGGCTCGATCATCATTAGGGGAAGCCGCGGAATAAAAGATTTCCAGTCTGACATAGTCACATTACAAGTCATATTAAATGATTATCATTCCAATAAGGTCTGTGTGCGTGAAAATGACGACAAGAGTCTATAGGAATAATAATAGGGCAAAACTCAGGAGAGGTGCACCAACCAGGGAATGCACTCGCAGGTCAAAAAAAGAGGCAGTGGAGAGGAGGATGGGGATGAGTAGGCGGAGGATGGTGATGTGTTGCACCATGTAAGCCAGACAAAGACATACATGCACAGAGGAGTGAAACAGAAAAAGAGACAAAGACTACAGAAATACCAAGAACCAACCCTTTTTTTTCCCACCATGCAGTATTAGTTTTGTTCTTTTTCTTGCGCTACTCAATATGTTGGTATATGATGTCAGATGTACAAATACTATAGTGATGACCGAAGATTTAAATTGTACTTTTAGATGAATAAATAAAACGAATGTGTGGAACGGTTTGTGTGTGGGCTCCTTAAAATAAAAGACATCACCAACTACTTGTGTGGCATGTAGTGAATGTTTGCGTTGTTTTGCAAGGTCGGTTGCAAAAAAAGTTGTCGTCTCACAATGATGCACCCAATGCGAGCAAATCGCACACAAAACACACATTCGCAGGTATGTTGCAATGTACCCTCGGGGGACTGAAACATTCCCCAATGTCGTCAATCTGAGAGACAATTCAACAACCGAGAGAAACTGACTCCTTGCGGATATATAACACTTCTTGAAGAGGTGAGACAAAGCATACAGGACACCACTACATAGTACACAACTTAATATATTTGAGATCGTGTCACAATAGACCAAATCCTATTATTTGGTTCAGCCTTTTAAAGTCGCAGAGAGGATACGAGTTGTTTGATTTAGGGAGAGAAATCCAGTACAACGACAAGCTTGTTTGGTTTAGACTGTGCTGCGCATAGGGAGGAATGAATGGGAAGAGAAATGAACGAGGGGTGAAAGATGAAACTTTAATTATCTCTCCGGGGAAATCGGGTCATCAGCGGGCACAGCGAAAGGTGCGGATACGAATGCAACCGATGCGAGCCATTGTGGCAAACCGAATTCATTAACCCAAAGCTTACAAAGACTGTAATCATTTTTATATTGATGTGTATTAGACAGGACATCAAATATATAAAATGGCAGATGGGAACTCTTTCGAGGTACAACACGTGCCTCCTTTGAGATCTTTGGCTCATCAAACATAGCAAGTCGCAGATGGGGAAAAAGATCGTAACAGCAGCTTGAGCAGAGGCGGCGGACCTGAAGCCTAGGCACTACTCAGGGCCATTAATTGGGAGAAAACATGAAGCCTCTGAATAAACACTCGGAGAGACTCGAGGCTCAATTTTCCTCCCATTGCACTTTATCTCCGGAGCAGTTTAACCAAGAAAACACTCGCTACCTTCTTCTCTCAATACTATCCCCCAATCTTTGTATCCTTCCATTGCCAGCATGACAACCCAAACATCTCAGGACTACCAAATATGACAACACGCTGTGATCCCTCAACTCTGTACCCACCGCTCTTCACCTCCGCCTCTTTTATATTCGCCTCACTCGCAGGCTCACAGTCCTCTGCTGGTTTCTGCTTTTTCGTTCACCCTAATTATCTCACAGGGCTGTGAAGGTAGACCGGACCATCCCCCCACAATTCTGCAGACCCGCAACCGGAGAGACCCTGATGAATAATTTCACGTTTCTCTTGCCTTCTCTTTCCACGTGTTCTCAAATTGATTATTGTACAGAAAGCGCGGTTAAGAGAGCAGCCCGCTGGGTGATTTGTCTTTCTGACGAGCGTCGTCACTGAGCGAGGCAGAATGCTCAACGTGATATGCAAAGAGTAGTTTAAAAAAGTGATTGTAGCAACAAAAAAAAAAGGTTGGGTGGACTTGCTTTTGATAGATGATTCTGTTTGATGTTGTGGTCTTAGGCGCATGTTCTAGCGGAGAGTGGACATTTGTTGAGTGGGATGTAAATTAGAGAGCATGCATAGAGATAGGTTGACAGAGAGGTGTTGGTATGCATATGAAGTATGTTCCAAAATAGAGGTAAAACAGCATTACGGTGTTCCCTCCGTGACTTCATTGTTCGGTTGTCGCAGATTCACTCTATTGTGGATTTTAATTTCGGACTATAACGTTGCAGTTTTACCTCTGTATTTTTGGCACGTTTTCTTGCTATTTTTCTTCCTTGGAGAATAACTACCGGTAATATAAATCTGAGACCATGTTACTCTCAAAAGGTGGAGCCTGCCCCAAGTGGAGGAGTTTGAGTATCTTGAGATGTTGTTCACGAGTGAGGGAAGAATAGAGCAGATATCGACAGTCGGATTGTTGCAGCTTCTTCAGTTATGAACATTCGGTATCAGTCTGTTACGGTTCAGAGGGACCTCAGCCGAAAGGCGAATATCTCAATGTACCAGTTGATCTACATTCTCACCCTCACCTGTGGTCACGAGCTGTGGGTTGTGACCGAAAGAGCAAGATCGCAGATAGAAGCTTAGTCAACTCTGAGTACAGCTGCTGCCCTTCCAGGTTGAGAAGGGGCAGATGAGGTGGCTGAGGCATCTGATTAGGATGCCACTTGGCTGGCTCCCTGGTGGGGTGTGCCGGCCACCTCCCCGACAGGAGGTGGCCCCAGGGACGATCCAGGACACGCTGGGGATACTGTCTCCCAGCTCGCCTCCGAGATCACAAACTGGTACATAAAATTGGGCCAAAAAATATTTGAAAACCACATCATAAAAAAATAACATATCATAGGAGCAGTATGTCTCCGCGTTTGATGATACCGCCCCAGTGAAAGTAGAATGATGTCAATGTTCTGTTATCTGCTCCCACTGTGACCCGTGTTGTTGTAAATATGAACTAAAAAAACTGAACCACACAATCATTTGTCAGTGTTTGGCTTTTATGTAAATATCACTGTTGCTGGATTATGTCAGCCTCCAAGTGTTTTTTTTCATCCCTGACAATTCCAATTGGTTGGCGTGCGGTACCCAACGATGACAGGGGCGGAGGGTATCATTTGGGCACCGCAGGAAAGGCAGCGCCTTATCATTAGCACAAAGTATTTGGTGAATAAGCCGTTGAAATACAAGCATTTATCCTAATTCAGTCCTCTGCCTGCCTCGCCTGACTCAGAGAGTAAAAAAAAAAAGCAGACGAAGATGAGGTCAGTAGTTTGCATCACCGACAATTTTGGTTTCAGAACACGGAAACATAAGAATTTGTGTCGCACTTCAAGTAATAAGATGCTGAAAAGTTCCACATTTGGAATTCTGGTACAAGCTACACCAGGCAGCTTTGAAAGTCTCGAACACACCCCCAGTCTCCTGCCCTCCTCCCCAAATACCTTCCCCCCCTATCTCCTGCATGCACACTGTACACCCTTCATCACTTTCCATTCTCCTGTCTTCAAACTTCAGTCTCAGTTTGCTCTCATGTTCTTTGTTTCCTCCGAGCTCTGTCGCCATCGAGATTTGCGGCTCCTGTATTATGCTCCTCACTCCCGCTTCAAAAATGCTGTAAAATCTTTCAGCGCGGCTTGATTTCCCTTACTGTTTTTTTTTTTTTTTTTGGGGTGGATGGTGCTTTTTTTCCTCCCTTACCGATCCTGTTTTGCATTCTCTTGCCCTGCCCCCCGCCTCACCACCCAACCCCTGCCCCTCCAAAAAAACTCTTAATGGAATCCATGTCAGCAGAATACCAGAGTGAACCACACAACTTCGCTGTGGCTTCATGTCTGTCTTTCTCTGCCTTACATGTCGACATCTGTGTTAAGAAAAAAAATAAATAAATGGAGAATTGAAAGGATGCAAAATAAAGTGCCATATAAATTGAAGAGATTATGACTCTCAACAGTGGCGACTGCATTCTTGGACAATCTCAGTCAACTCTAGATCACGTGAAATTTAAGATGGGCAGTTTTTGCAGTCTTTAATTCAGTGTGTGTATTTGGTGTAGGCTGAGTGTTTGGACTGAGATTTATATTGTTTGGGTTTCACGTGTCCTTGAAAAACAGAATCGGAGATGATATATGTATTATGTTGCTTCTGGGAAGTATGCTCACTAGCCACCCCATTAATCTACGGTATCCAAGAGTATCATGGTTACCTTTGATTGACTGTCAGATGGCTATTGATTCAGCTATTTAGAACATAAAACTATCTTTTTTTTTTCTCTCGCTATGGTACATTAGAGGGAATAACTAGAAACAGCATGATACACCGCAGTTTATATTGATAACAATTTCAATGCAACAAAATGGATGCTCGGACTAATAATAATAATACGAAATAATATTCCGGTATAGTCGCAAATTCCTCCTGAGTCACGTGCGACACAGTTTGCTTTTCACTTGTAAGCGTTGACTGCCCATTTCAGAAACATCCACTCAGTGCAAAGTACTGGCGTAGAATTGAGTGCAGTGTTGCCTTCGCTATGAGGGGAGTAGTGAGTTGTCGTGTGACGGACGACTCGATAAAGGAGTGCAGGGAACAAAGTGGCACAATCGCCGCTGTGCTACGGTGTACTTGTTCCCAGAGAAGCACTGACAGTGACAAAGTGAGCTGGTTTCCAATTATTTATCTCTGTTGTTTACGTCACAGAACACCAGCTGACACACACGCCCCCTATAAATCTTTATTCCGAGCACACGACACCAATCTACCAACAGATTATTCTTCCAAGCAGCACAGACTCATCAAATATGCTGTTATTCACTGAGTGTGAAATGGGAACTTACCACCATATACCCATTAGCAAACACTTATAAAGTAAGCTCTCACACGTGACAACTTTGTGCAAACCAAAATGGAAGAATCCAAAGAACAGAATCACCTTCACTTATAAATGATAATGTATTCTCCTCTGGGAATAGAAGTGAAATCCAGGGGGAGTGATGGGATGAGGGCCAAAGGGGAGCCACACATTTAAACTCTTCAGATCCGATAAGGCAGCTGGAAATTGCTGAGAGAGGCTTCCACTTCTTCTCCAGAGACGAGCCGCCTGCCAGTCTGTCGCAGAGATTCCAGACAGCCAGAGTTTGACCAAGTGAGGAGGTCTCATATGATACAGGGTGTCCCCTCTCCTATTAAACACTGCTGACACCTCTTGCACGTCAACAGAGGCCAAACCTAGTGCCCTATATACAAAACCCCAATGACACATTATCGCAAAGACCTGGATTCTGGATTGCACACTTTCCGTTATCCGTCGACATATATCAGAATTCGGTGAGTATTTATGAGAACCTGTCCATGATAACTTAAAAATTGTAGTGTGGATCATGATCTAAATATTCTTTTTTATCCATTCGACACGCTTCCATTAATGATGTCGTGCTTTTTATGAATTGCGACCTTTCTTACTCACAAATTTATAGCATCCATCCACTCTACCTGATTTTAGCATCCATCACTCGGGTAAACCCACCCTGCTTATTTTTGTCAAATTGGCAGCCTGAACACCAACAGCAATGTTATTTACTGCTAGGCGGCCGGTGCTGAATGGTTAAGCTTCTGGATTTAATTAGCGCGGCACCCATATGGATTAAATAAGAAAAACAAAAGGAGATGCACACGTGCACACACACACACAGTCTGTCACATTCCTACATGGTGACATGCACGCACCGCCGCCACACACACTGCACGCCTCAGTGGGAAAAGGAGGAGCGGCTTCATAATCAGCTGATTTCGTGCTGTTCATTTAATTGATATTAGCAGTGGTGCAACGCAAGACGTCGAGGTTCACCTCCTGTGTGCATGTGGCGAGACAGCTGCCTTGATGGGCAGAGGGGAAAATGGGACATATTGTGAGGTAAATGATTTTTTCAAAATCACCAGGGCTGATGAATATGCTGTCATCCTGAAAATGAGACGATGCAGATGAAGAAATGGCAATCGCTCTCAATTTCCTCTCAGAGTATTTGTACTGTAGATTTTACTCCCATCCATTGAATTACAAAACAACGGCAATAAAGCTGGAGAGCCGTATGGTAATCTTAGAATTATAGCACACCTTCCTATCTTGAGGTGAACATGCTCACAGAGACTTACTTCAAAGGGTGTGCTGGGAAAGGAGTTTTTCTTTGAGTGGAGCAATATGCTGAAAATATTTTCTGCTTGGGTCTGTTTGCCAGCTCGGATGCCAAACCCTCGAGGAACTGCATGATTGCGTGTTACCTTAATTATGACCAAGCATTAATGTACGTAGGGCTCCTTTATGTACTATGTGGGAGAGAATATAGTCTGGCTACTTGGAGTACAGGAAATAAAAAATACTGGTAATAATAAAAATAGTGGCCTTTTGTCCTGGCTGCAAACATGTATAATGGGATGGCACTTGTGAATAAAATGTAATCCTGCACAATGATAGCCAGATATCTTATAATTAGCTCCCTGTAATCCTTGCAGCTGTCTCTCTCTTAGCTGACTGAGCCCTGTCTGGAACCAAACGAGAAAAAAAAGAAAAGGATGGAAAAAAAGAGATTTTTTTTTCTCACCAAGAAAATCACTTTTGTCCTTCAATTCACGCGTCTATTGGCTCCAAAGACAAGGACAATGTTTGGAGTAGATGTCAGGGTATTAGTCGCGAGTTGCAGTGTCTGAATTAATTGGGTTGCGTGATGCACAACCACTCCAGCTTATAAGCATACAAAGTAACAAGATAAAAAGAAAAAAAAAGCAGGAGGCTAGTGCAGCTACGCAGCAGCCATATCGAAAGTTAGAGGTGAGTTTACAATGTTCTGATGCCACCCGATTACACCCAGGTGTCGATAGTGAAAGGTAGGTCACGTTTAATGGCGTCTGTTGAAGCGTGATGACGAGCATGCATGGCCCCCTTCCTGGGGTCTGTGAGAGGGTAGTTGTGCACACACTCCAAACGGGAGTGACGGGGACAACTATTAAACATGGCAGGCTGTATGTACTGTAAACAGCGTACACCACATTCCCCGCTGTGTGTTCATGGGGGTGTGAAGCATTATAAGCTTCAGCCTCCCAGAAGTAATTTCGTTCGTCTTGGTATGCGGCGACGGGGAAGCATTTATATTCAGCAAGGTTTGATGTTTATCCACGGAACACATACAAAGCTGGATTTGTGAATGCAGTTGGGATGAAAAAACAAGGTCTTTCGCTTCAGCAAATAACCCCTGTGCAACTTTCTTTTCTTGCTATATGGCCAACTACTCATGTGTCATCGCTGTTCGGCAGCTAGTTTTGATTCGTTGCTGATCGTCTGCACCCGGTTTAGTTGCTCTTACAGATCAAATGGGCAGTAAATGGCATTGTGAATTTCTTCAATGCAATGCAACTGCAAAGTGATTTTCAGCCAATCAAAAGAATCTAACGTGGCAAAGTGTACCGTTTCCTCCTATGGGTTTTCCGCTTATCCCAGCCGTCTCCACACAGAAGGCGGGGTGCACCTTGAACCGGTTGCTCGATGAAGATCATATATCATGAATAACATTTTACACGAACATTTATTATAAGGTCATTTGAGCAATTTTCTATTTCATTTCTGTTTGTTTTAAACTACAACCACAACATACACAAAAATATTTGATGCTGTTGCTCATATATTAGGTCTCATTAGGTGGTGCTGTGTTGCGACTGAGAAACTAGGTGACAGAGAACACATAGCATCTGACTTGCTGTCTCTACATGCTGTCAATAAAACTCAAACAACGTCAGAACCGAAATGCGGGTTTCCATTGTCTATTAGAGCCCCCAAATTTCTCTCAACTGTCAATAAAGTGGAACCTGTCACCGAACCATCTGTCAATTACGAAGCTAATCTTGAGAAGCTTGCCGCAATTACGGTACAGAGTGTAAGACAGGTGAGTTGCATGGCCTCATCTTTGTCGGGTTGGCTGTGGATGTTTTATTGTCTGCTGACATTTTGGAGCAAGACCTTTTGCGAGATATCATCCTGGAATGTATGGCGTGAGGCATTTGGAATAAGGCCACCAGGAGAATGGCTACGGCAGACAATAAAAAGGCATCCATGAATGTTACGCGCAAGTTTCTTGGAACTCGCCGTGGGGGTTTTCATTTAGAGCCTCAACGAGCCATTGTTGACAAGCAATGGCAATTACCCCCCAAAACAGAAATAACATGCGGCCTTCGCATTGCAAGCAATAGACCTGGCCATTGAAGAAGGCAATTCAGCGGCCGAATTAAAAAATTCTGGACCTTATTTTCGTAGTAGTATGTTTTGCTTGAGAGTTACTTTGAGCCGTTTCCACTTGGGGTTATTATATCCTACGGTTGGCGGTTTTTGTTTTGTTTTCCTCCTCTTCTGCAATCCCAGAATGCACGGTGTTTGGTTTGGCAGAAAGCGAATGGTTCTCCAGACGAGAGGCAAAGTGTTGTTTTGCTTCAAGCTGTTTGTTTGTCACTGTCAATGTTCATTGCAGAATAGATTCAGCCCAGCATCACAGCAATTATCATTAGCATAAGATCATTAGCATAAGGTGATGATGTCATTCTCAACTTAATATGAACACAAGAAGTATGCCTGGGGAAATTCAATCACACCAAACTACATTGTTTTTAGTGAAGAAAAAAAAAAGTAAAGGGGAATCTTACCCCGCGGCTGGGGAAAGACCAGGCCAAGGTTGAATTCCTTGGGAGAAATGTCATCTTTTTCATTGCTGTAATGGCACATTTTTCAATCATGCTTGTTGTTCAGTTCCATACAATTGCTCAGTTATGACAAAGAGAATCCTGATTTAGTTTTACAGCTGGTATTAAAGATAACGGAGGAGAAAGTGACATTGATTTAGCTTCTGAATGGAGTGTGACAAAAGTGTTAAAGCATCACATTTATAGTTGCATTACCTGGTACTCATGTATGTGAGTTTGGGTGGGATTAACTGTATGAAATCAGAAGTGCTACGGGCTATATCACCGCGAAGATCAATTTAATGATCTCTTCAGTCTCTCCCGGTTTTCATTTACTTCTCGGGTATATCGTCCAAGTCCGCTCGCAAAGCGTAATCTCATGCTGTATTTATTTGTTGTGCCGCATTATTATATTCTGAAAATAGCCCTGGGATGTCTGTGATGAACAGTGAAGCGTATTTCCAGTGAGAAAATTGTGGAATTGTGTCAACATAAAGGGGGGTGGGGGGTGAAATACGTCATCTCTTTAATAATTCATATTTAGCATGTCTAAGTTACTGAGCTGAACGGCGACTATACCTGTGAGGATTCGGGCAAATATTTTTAACCAGGATTACTGTAGCTCTTAGCGTGAAATTTCAGGAACACTGGAAGAAAATTTAGGACTGGCCATGGTAAATATCTTGGAGAGTCTATACACTGGTACCTCTACTGACGAACATCTCTTCAGACGAAATTTTCAAGTTACGAAACGTCTCAACAGGAAAATATCGGCTCTTGTTATGAAAGGAATTTCAAGATACGAAAGGTAAAAATACAGTATGGGCTGCTAGTCGCAGCTCCGAGTTTCCTGAATGCAAAATATTTATAGCTGCTCTGCCATTGGCTATTACCGAGCATCATCCTGGCATACCATTGGCTAAGAGGGACTTCTACCGTATGTGTGTAGATGGATAGATGTGTGTTTATGCAGCGTCCATGATTTGGCCCTCAAGCCATAAGGTGTTCCGATAGTTTTACGTAAATGTGAATCACCCAGAAAAAGTCTGGCCAGTCGGGTGATCGCTCATGATGCTGATGTTTGCCAAGGACATTTTTGAAGGACTGTTGAAAGCCGACAAAAGCTTTCAACAGCTTTCAGCAACACTGGTCCTTGGATCATTTCTTTACAAACCGCCAGGGAAAAAAACACTTCTGAGATAATCTATTTGTAACATGTATTTGTTACATACAGTATTTTGATACATTTGTATGCTTTATAATACATTTATGTCTGAATTTCAGGGGGCTTGGAACGAATTAGGGCATCTACATGGAAAACACATCTCTAATTACAAAATTTTCTAGTTAAGAAATTTCTTCCAGGACTAATTAATTTCATAAGTAGAGGTACCACTGTATTCAAATGCCACTCCATTTTTACTCTATTACTTAAATACTTGCATTCAAGTGAAATATATTTTGCACACAAAGCATACGTTTCAGGGGATGTAATCATGGGCAACGCATCAGTGGTCACCAACGATTTCAGCGAACACTTTTGGTAAATCAGCCGCAACAGGAGCGCCATCACAAACCTGTCTGAAATATTCTGAGGTATCCCCACGGGAGAAAGATGATGCGTTGCTCTGCAAACAGGCGGATGGGGGATGGGGGTGGGGGCAGTAAGGAGGAGAAGATGAGTTGACAACCAAGCAGAAACAGTAATGGCTGCGCTGCTTTGGAGATGTTTCCCCTCATTATTCATGATTCTACCGTGGAACCACTCCTATTTCTCACTCTTTGTTCTGCATGTTGCTTCCCGTTATAAATCTCCACATCTAGGCAGCCAATTAAAGAAGACGGTGTTGACATTAAGAGTTAGGAACACGACAGCATAGTTCTGTGGGCTTTATATTTTCTATGCTACTCTGTGCTGCTCTTCTGTCAAGTATTCAGTAAACTGTATCGCTTGCCTATATATATATTTTTGTTTATATCGACAAACCTAATGATTGTATTTGAGCTGTTTTAGTAAGATTAAGAGCAAATTTGGTTTAAAACGACTTCGAAGTAATTATACAAAGCATAGCCATTTTGCCAATGAGCTGCCAATAGAACAAAAACACTGAATAGAGACTTTTAGTGATCTACATTCTTCACATGCTTACAGTGGGCAATGTGTAAGTTTACTGTTAAAAAAAAGTGGGTCTACATAATTTAGAAGATGCAATTTAGCTTTATTGTGACATGCTGTGTCTGTGTGCTTAGGCAAGTGAAAATTGGTGTGTTAAAATTGGAAGAACTTACTCGGGTCTCTCAATTCAGACTCGACTTCAGAGAATTTGTGTGCTCTGATTTAACGCACAAGTTCAGGCAGCAGGCTCTCTGCAGTGGCTGTCGCTTTTAATCTGCCGAACATTGCCAGTGGCATATGTAAAAAAAAATGGTTAAAATATGGGACTGGAAAGTTCAATTATGGGAGACTGCTTTGTGAAAGCGGCTGTATGCTTCCTGTCTGTCGAGAAGAAGCTATCAGTAGAAATTGTGGGATTTTTTTTTTGCCCAAAAGGAGAGACACTGTTATTTAAAAAACGAAAAAAAACAGCTGTACTTTTGTTGATTTCATTTTTTTAGTTCTTGTTCTTATTTCAATTCCTGTGCCACTTTAATGCTGAATTGGACATTGTTTTTGCGTTCGTGAGCATGCACATTGGAACGCACACAGTACGTGTTGCTGGAAATTTCTCCAAGTATGATTACTTTATGCCGAGCTTAATTTTTTTTTTCAGTTTTCAACAGAATTATTGAAGAACACGGTGTTATGTGCATTGGAAAGATCATCCACCCTTGTGAAAGCCTCAATATTTCAAAATGTAGCAGGGAACACCAGGCACGGGATGTAAGGAGTTTTACTTATGAACTCTTTTTATGTGATTGAAACACATCCAAGTAAGAGCGTCATTTTTGTGGCCCTCTTGGAAACGCAGCTCGCCACACTAAATCAGAAAATTTGACTTGAGAGTAACCTGACTCAGCACGCATTGAGTTCGTTTGGAGCCAGATCAAATTGAACAAATCTGACTAGTACAGCCGTTCAAAAACAATATGGGAAGGGAAAGAAGTTTTTGGGGGGGATCCAACCAAGCACTTCTTCTCCAAATAATTACACAAAAATACACGAATCACAACAACTGATTGCAATCACATATTTGCACAGGGAGCAATGTGATTCAGAAAGGATAATGTTGCTCGCACAGAAGCACACAAAATTGGTCTCTTAAAATCTATCTTCGACAGACATTTGTGGGATCGAAACCACCAGGCTGTTTTTTTTCCGACTGCGGAATGCCTGTCTGTCCTTGTCAGCGACTTGTTCTCCAAAGATAAGCAGCACAAAGAGAGAAGAACTGGGATGGGGGGGAGGGGGGGTGCTTGCAAAACTCAAACTACTACAAGTCAAAGAACGGCTTTTGTGCATGTGGGACCGTATGTACTAGGAGGGAACCATTTAACAATAAAGATTTCACATCTTAGGATCACATAAAACCTCACTTCGGCACCTTTTTGTGTCCATGTCAAGGCAGCAAACCACTTTTTGCACAACCAGAGCTTCTTTTCCCAAAGAAGGCACGATGCCGTACACTTTTACCAGATGGTATCATTTAAGCACGCTCCAAGTAAAGGCTTTGCATGCAACTGCATTTCCACACATGCATTCAATGCTCAGATATATCGCCACGCATATGTGTGAATCAAAAAAAAAACAACAACAATGCTGAGGAAGCAAACCGCATCATCCAAAATTAGCCAAAATAGAAAAAAAAGACAACAGGCACATGTCGACACAAAGGTCGAGAAAGATGTTTTTAGGACTCAATCAAGCAGCATTTATCATACTTGTACAAACCGCAAACCCGACTAACCTACTGCTTGTGAGGGAAGCTGTTGACAATGCCCTACTATTTGTACTGCATCGAGTGCATTCAGGAGCCATGTGTTCCTTGTCAGAAGCGCTCATGTCCTCTAGCCTCTCTTTTCACTAAGCTCCAGTCTAAACATTCTTCCCATGCGTCCTGACACCGTGGCACAAATCTGGCTCTTGGAAACACTTATGGATCACGCAAGTAAAATTGTTTGGATGATGATCTCCACACGATAAACACAATCCAGCTGTATCTGGTGTGCATTTTACAGAGATGATCACGCCGCGCTGCGATGGTCGAAAAACAAGATGAGGCACAAGAGGCTCCCAAGTATCTCCAGTCCATCATTAGCAACGGGAAATAAACACTGATTCCTGCTTTAGTGGTTTTTAGATCAAGGACGTGCATTTGCCAATCTCACACTATCGCTCCTCATCCACATGGAGGAAAAAAATACTTTTCTTCGAGATAACGTTCTGACGGCGACTTAGGACTTTGATTGCATTTATCCAGAGAGTCGACAGGCAGGATGTTGTCGGCGACAGTGACAGCTATTTGAAGTGGGAAGTCATTAGTTAATGGAGGGGCTGGCAAGAGAGGGAACCCTGACCTCGAAGAATCCGCCTCTCTCTCCGCCGCCGAAAGAGTCCAATCAAAGAGGAGCAAACGGGGGAGGTGGACCGGGGGTCCCACCACACGCTGTCAAACTCGCAGTCTGACGGAGTCTTGCGTATCCCATGATCCACCTCACAGAGCGTCTTCACTTCAGTGAACGTGTCCATCATGTTAATGCATTCGCCTAATTACCAGGATGTTTTCCTGCTGCTTTCATTTGAAGACTGAAAGGCGACTTTTCAGGGTGTTCAAATATAAATCGCACTGAAACTGAGCTGGCTGCCGCCCTAAGTGTCTTTTAAACCAGCATTGTAGCCATTTCGCGTGAGAATAAACTCCAAGTTATTGTCACGATCACGTCTGTAAGAACCCCTTCCAAGAATTTCACTTTTGTTATTAGGAAATGAAAAGTCCATATTGGTCACATACCAACAGGCTGAAACCGTGTAATGGGATGTCATTATGAATTTGATCATAGATGCTCATCGTTGGCCAGACTTGATACCTACCGTATTTTTCGGATTTTACGTCGCTCCGCATTATAAATCGCACCAGCCAAAAAAATGCATAATTAAGAAGGAAAAAAACATATCGCACTTTGGGGGGAAATTTGATCAAATCCAACACCAAAAACATACATGTCATCTTGAAAGGAAATTTAAAATTAAAATAAAACTAGAGAACAACAGGCTGAATAAGTGTATGATATGCTAACATTACATGACGCTTAAACAACGAACTGTGAATGTGCCTGGTATGTTCACGTAACACATTAAGAGTTATTTACACAACTATAGCACGAAGAACATGTTAACAAATTTACCAAATGCTCAGCATCACTCCAAATCACGAAATCTTCATGCTCGGTGTCACTTTTAAACAACTCCCCAACTCCGGAGGTAGAAGATGCAGTGGATTCTCTACTACGTCGCTTACGTCAGAGTCATCGTCGGTTGTTTTTCTCAGTTACCGCCAAAGTGGAAAGTATCAACACAGGCCGAGGGCACCCTCTTGCCGTTTAATGTGAAAATAACGTGATGTGTACAATGTGTTAACCATTTCACACATAAGTCGCACCCCTGGCCAAACTATGGAAAAAACTGCAACTTATACTCCGGAAAATACGGTATACCTTGTTTTCGTACTTGCTTCAGTTCAAAAGTAGTATTTGAAATATTCTAGTTGAGAAATGTTGATAAGCAAGGGCCAGAGCATGGTCAACGAAAGAATATAAATTCAAAGGCAGGGTTTTCTCTGCCCTAGATATTGTGCGTGTGACTCTCTCCTTCATGTTCTGCACAGGTTGTAGCACATTAACTAACTGGCAACACCTGGCCTGTGTTCCTGTTTGATTTATAAGGCCCTCCTCGGGGGCTCATTGACGAGTGGCGAGCAACCAGGCACATGGCAGCACAGCGGTTTGCTCATCAGCCTCCCTAACACAGCACCAGGTGTTAAATGTACGACTCCGTAGTCATCCATCTATCCCTCCAACACTCACACTCGCAATCACACCGATGGGCAAATCTCCAGTTAACCAAGCATGCCCATGCGATGAATGTTTGCACATCTATCTTTTATTGCAGCAAGGAAACACGGTAAGTAGATAAACTTTGTCTAATATTTGGTTGTGAAAACATTGCCGACATGAGTTGCTCTGAAACGCCGCCTGATTTGTCAAGAATGTTGAGTAGTATCTCAACACATGATAGGAGAGCCCGCCAATCCTGCTGAAAGAGCAGCAGTGACGTGAAGATGAGAGATTCACTGCACTTGATGAATCTAAACACGGAAAAGTGAAAAGAATTCAGCCTTGTGGAAGAAATTGCGCGTTGACTGAGGGCGCACAATAAATAGGCAGGAATATCTTTCAAGTGGATTTCTTTTTTCCACTCATGCATCCCTGCATTCATCATGTTTAGACTTTAAATGCTACAAACAGAGATGCTATTAATCTTTTCAGTATTACATACATATAGACATTGTACTTTTGTCATTCGAGCGACTCATTTATTGTATTTACTGTTACCAAGGATGCTCGTTATTGTTATATTTGATTGGGAGTGACCCATTTTAACATTAAGCTTAGAGCTGACTCCAGACAAGACACTGGATTTGTTTGGTTTGCGTGTGACGCTTTTTTTTGAATCCACAAAAGAGACTACAAATAACAAATAAAAATATGTAGAGAGAAACTACTTTAATGAGACATCTTTCTTGATTCAAAGCAATAAGTTTGTCTTGCCTTGCGCCTCATTACTGTACCACGGAGTTGCGTCTTGACCTTCATCGCCGCCACGAGCCACACTTTCTTCTCGCAAATGGCAATGCCCAATTAGTTTAAGAATAGAGCATTCACTCCTCTCTCTTCCTGAACCTAAAATCAGGTCTACGCTCCAATAACATTTAGAGTACAGAGGCTGTGACTTTGCTTTCACCTCAATAAAGCGCTCTGTGATTGAATCAAGTGGCTGAGGTCAATAGGACATATGTTCATTTCCCAGGGTCCTCTAGGGTCTCTGTAGACAGAAAAAAATGTGCTGAGTGTCTTCTGTGACATTTATAGGCTGTAGCAACTGAGTGATATGTCTTTCCCCCCCTCTTACTCATTCAATTCCAGTTTGAGAGAGCGTTCCGTCAGTGTGCGTACGTGTGCCTCCGTGTACTTACATTGCATTTGAAGCCCGTGGTCATGCTTCAGGCACCGGCACACTAGGCATCTGTCACTGGCTCTACCACCTCACCTCAATTTACTGCAAACAAGTTTCACTTTCTACGCCTTGAAGGAAAGACAACACTTCACCCTCTCACTCGTCTGCTTCTGTCTGCCTCTGTCACTACCTTGCCACTCTCATTGTTTTACAACTGTCAGACTCATACGCGGTCTTTTGTCAACCGCCATCCCCAGGTGTCAGAAGGCTACATTTCAAAAGGGAAAATTGCATTTCGGTGCGTTGACTGTGCTATGAATAAATGCAGGTGGGTTTATTTTTAGTGTGGCGTAGCATCATTTTGAAATGAAAATACAGATAAACATTGGCATGCATATTTAACTGGTCAAAAATTCAACCTCACGGGGTGCTACAGATGCACTATATTGTAACATATAAAATTCCACTGAAAAGCAAAACATGAATGTTTGATGGTCATGGAGTTGAATCTATTGAAATTATGTCTGTACGTGCATGTGCTGGAAAAATATTTAACCACTTAAACTTCCGTGGCTAAATCACAAATGACTGGGCATGTTGTCTATTGATAGAGGACGCAGAGGGGTCAATTTCCTACTTTAATCCTACACTAATTCACACTCGGCTCCTAAAAATCCTTTAACTCAGCAGAATTTGCGAAAAGGCATTTGTACATGCCCAGTCCCATGGTGACCCGTGAATCTGTGCGACCTCGATGGGATAAGACAAGGAGTCATAACTCATCCAGGCAGCTTCAACAAGTCCTCCTTGTGTTCTAGATCAGCCTCGGAAGGCTGGAAGTAAATTTAGTGAATGAACTCTTAGCCTTGGGGGCTTTGCTTCTCTGGGTTGGAGTGCTGATCGAGCATTATCCAGATACCGTTTGACCCTCTTCTTCATTATAATTCAAAAGGGGGGAACTGATACGAGACCGGTATTATTATTATTCTCAAACCTTGGTGAAATATTTGGCCTGGAGACAAAACGTGATTAGAGTGGTGTGAGCTGACACAGTTGAGAAGATCACGGGTGGGGGATAGGCAGTATAGAATGAAGTGCTTTCAAGCATGTGAGGGCTGTTAATGTTAAATCTCAACCCCACGTCTTGATTTGTTCATTGCAGTCTTTGCTTTAGATTTTTCTTAAGTGAATCCAGAGATGAAGAGCCCACAATCCTTTGAGATTCACACATCACTTGACTTTAGTCTTTCTTTTTGTCAGAAGATATTTTGCGCTTTGCCGACTTGCTGTTCTAGAGGCTTCATTCCATCACTAAACACATTTGGCTGGCAGATTCTTGCCTGAGACATACAGCAGGGAACAGCTTGTTTAAGGAAGAAACAGCACACACCATGCAAGTCGACACTGTCACCTGTTAGGAACACAGACATGGAACTGTTAAAACCTGCAGACTAAAGCTGATGCGCAGCTGCTGCATGACTGACAGGTGTGTCACACTGCCACCTCGCAGGTCTTTGGATCTACAAAGTCACCTTCGGCGCACGTGTCTTTCAAAGAAGTCCAAAAAATACAACTGGCATTAAGATTCAAATATGATATTTTTTATTATATTCTAAAATAGGATCACTTGTTCAAGTGTGTTGCCGGTGAAGTAAATTAATGTTACTATTTTGTATGAAACTAAAGTGACTTCATTGTGAAGACATTCTGCATGAATCTATTAGAATATAACAACGGATCATGAGTATCCAAATGAGAATTTCTCATCAAATGACCCCTCCCCCCTTATTTTGGATAGGTTTGTGCAATATTTTACAGCATATGAGTGAAAATTAGTATGCATTCATCCCAGAGGCCATGTGAGGTCAGACCCACACTCAATCCCTGTAGGGCTATTTCACTCAAAGCCGTTTGATTTTGGTAAGGTCAGTACACTGTTGGTATCATCATGCTGGAATGGGAAAAGGGGAAATGGGCCCTTTTCACCATGTTGCCACAGAATTGTCAAAAATTCCTTGTTGGGTGAAGTACATGTGATTCCTATGGGACAAAGATGTTGAGAACCAGGTCTGCGAATGGTTAATGTAGAGGTCTTAATTCAGTACCAGCCAATTCTAGACCAAGTCTAGACGTTTAAAAACGTCTTTGGGAGTGAATGAGTTAATATGTTTTGCCCATGTCGTGCAGTAATGAGCAATGAGTAGAGCATAGATCCAGAAGTGGATATATTTGTGTGCGTGCGTGTACCACATTTTTTTTATCCATAATCCTAAAACTGTACAAAAAGACAACATCGGAACTTACTGGCTACTTCCAGCGATGCATTGTGACTGACCGCCTGGCCCAAATAGTTACGGGCCACGCACACATAGCTGCCATCGTCAGGCTTGCTGCGCCGTCCATGGACAATGCGTAGGAAGAAGAGCGACCCGCTGGGCAAGAGCATGCGGTGCGAGCGAGGGTTGTCCCGGTCGGTCTCCACACGCTCCCCATCCTTGTACCACTCGACCGTGGGTGGTGGACGGCCCTCTGCCTTACAGTTGAGAGTGGCTGGTTCCCCTTTGGACACAATCAGGTCCGAGGGGTGCTCAACAATACGGGGAGGGGAGTCCTCTTGACGAAGCCGAGACCCTAGAAGGAAGACCACAACTCAGTTCAGCATTACGTACCACACAAGTTCCACTGTACTCACGCTTACAATTATGTGCTGATGAAAATGGCAGTGGGTCTGAAAGAATTTGACAGGGCGTATTATTATTGTTGTTGTGCAAGTATTAACAATAATCAAGTTTGACAAGATAATTAGCACACAATCTGTGTCGGTCACGAGCTGTTTCAGGTGATGGAGCCCTCAAGGAGTTTATTGTAAATGAATAAACAATGGTGAAATGTGAAATCCCCAGGCTGAAAAACAAAATGACTGAGGTTGTCAATTTTTTATTTTTTTAAATGAATGAGAGGATGTTGCAGACAGGCAATTTGTAAGTCTGTCAATTTTCAAAACCGAACCGATGAACAAAGTATAAGTGATATAGAAAATGGATGGATGGCCAAATGAACGGATGGATGCTTTTAGTCACCGCAGCAAGCATGATCATTAAATCAGCCTCACTCACAAAGAACCATGAACCATAAAATCACCTTTCATCCTTCAGAGTTACACTGTTAAGATGTCAATCCCCCTGTTCTTCTCTACCATCACCGAGTGACAATGAGTTCCTGTGAGGCAGAACCTCCCTAATGAGGATCACCTTCAGATGCCTTGCGTGTCTTCACAACCCCTTGACATCTACAGTTCGTCCACCCATCCTCCAACAATGCCTAAAACACAAACGAATACCCGTCCTCCCCCAAGTATGAAGTATTATCGAGATGTGTTATGATTGTGAATGCAAGGCGCTGTCCCCACCCTCCAGCTTGAATGTTGCAGCACCGTTTGCGTGCCTCTTTCACTCTAAATCTCTCCCTGCAGCCTGCATGTCTTTGATGTGGTTCTGTGTGTTGAGCAACATAAAACATACAGCACAATCCAAATGGAATTTTCCCCTTAGGAATAAAAATGAGTATAATAAAAATAATTTGTCCATACCTACAATCGGTTCTATTCAACCAGCTAATTTATAGCGAGATGCCGGCCTTGACTTATCAACCTGTCAGGGACCGGGCTGGTGCTTCAGCTAAATTTACACAACAAAGGGTAAGTGATTTTTTTTCCTTCTAAGTGGCCCAGTTTGAATATGGGTCATGATAATGGGAAAACTGGAATTGACTTGTCAACGTGAGCTTGTTGTCAGTGACAGACACAGTTCACGGCTGCGATCACATGAAAGTCTGCTAAAACAATACACATGCGGTCAATAAAAAGGACAATGAAAGCAATGGTGTTAATGTGAGCGAGATTTTTTAAATTATTATTATTTATGCTGTGTATATTTTTTTCTTGTTGTAGTAGTATTTAACAAAGAAATGTAAACCATCCCGATTTGGACAATGAGGCAGAGTAGACCTGGCCTAGGAGACAGCTCATCACTTCACACCTATCGGCAAATTATATTCCCAAATTAACCTCACATTTGGTATGTTTTCAGAGCGATGAAGCCCTAGAGAACCTTCAACAGCGCAGGGAGAAGATGTAGACTCGAAAACCAAGAAAGCCCAGAGCAAGCAAAGAACCTGAATCAATCTTGCTGTGAGGTAGCCCACATGTAATCGAGGTGCCCCATTAACCTGGATGTTTCGTTTTGTTTTGCGCATAACAGTTTAGTCCTTACTGTCATAGGACTGCTAAAACCTTGCCGCAGGGATGCATACTAATGACAATGCATTATTTAAAACCTTTGAAAATGTAACCTTAAGACATGAGCGGTAAAATAAGTTTACAAAAAACATGTGACTCAAACGAAGCTGACAAAACGAATACAAAGTGTGGAATAATTAAAAAGTGTTGTTTTATTTCAAATGGGACAAGCCAAACCAAATTACCGGTCGGGTCCCTTGGCAACGTATCACCTGTTACGTTTGCTGGCCCCTCTCCCACCTCCCCCAAGCACTGCTATAACAAAGGAATAAACAAGGCTAGCACTGTGGTCTCTAGACCCTGTTTATGGCACACATGCTTCTTTCCTTGTTCTTAATTATGCTGGGCTGCTGCCTGTGGATCTTGGCGGCTCCCTAAGCTCTCCGGCTACACAGGCAGGCAATATCAGCCCGCCACAAGTGGGGCCTCACAAGATCAGGCCTTATCTGTAAAGGGCCAGCAGCCAGCGGCAAAATCGCTATGCAAAAACATGCATGCAGGAGCACAATTGAGTACATGCGTATACAACGAAGGTCACTTGTAGCACCTGTGCCCAAACAAATACAGTTGTTTCTTTTCCTGTCAGTCAGGCCTCTGTAAAAAGCGCTGGAGAAAGAAGAGTACCAGAGAGAGCAGTTTGGGCAGTGGGAAAAGGGGTGAGCAGACGCTCAACACTCAAAAAGATGCTCGTCGTGTGATAAAATATGCAACTTTGTGCATCGCATTTTGTTTTTGTATGCTTGGTGTAAATAGTTTGTGGGGAGGAAGCAGAATTAGCTGATAAAGAGTTGAGGCACGATCTTAAAAACAACAACGCCAGAGCACTGAGATCATGCCAATAACATGGGACAAACCTTAATGTAATTTTTGACCATGTTGGTGGTCTTGCCTGGACCCACCCCAGTGAAACTTGGAGAATAACACTGCATGTATTTATACAGAATGGAAGAGGAGTATGACGACTGCATCCAAGCCAAACTGAAGTTATTGCATTGAGGTCACAAAAGCTGTCAGCTCAGGAAGAAGAATCCCACAAGGCCTAAGCCTTCAGACATGGTGTCTGACACGGATGCATGCAGTACCCCAAAATAACTTGAGACTAAGTGTTTTACAGCTGGTGGTTTTTCTGCGAGAAGAGAGCTCTAAAAATGCTGGATCCTGAAAACCTTACAGATCAGTAAATATATACGGCAGAGCCCCAGTTGTAGGAATGATATATCCCAACCTGGGGCAGTGAGGGATTATTACCTGAACTCAAGTACCAACGTCACCCTGGAGGAGTTCATATCAGGAAGCCAATAAACCCAGGCAGTTTTTCCAAGATTCTTGAGAAATAGCAATAAAGGCAACAGCCACGTCTTGTTAAGTATCATACTGTATGTTTTGCCTGAGGAGAAGTCATGTATTTGTTTTTATTGTTTGTTGTTGTTGTTTTTTTATGACGGGGCGGGAGGGAACACAACAGGATGCAAGTTGGATCAAAATCCACCTTTAAACAACACTGAGGCATCCATATTCGAACAAGTCAAGATCTTTATTTTGTCCCATCACCCGTCTCGTCAGCCCTGTTCATAGGGTCAACCAATCAGCTCCCTCCAGTAACAGATGTCTTGCCCAGGTGTGCCTTGTTTTCTCGTCAGTTTGTTTGTATTTAGTTCTCTGGTTTGGTTCAGTCCACGTCGGTTCACTGCTGTTGCCACAATAAGTCACGTAGTTCTTGTGATGTCATGTTTCATTTCCTGTCCAATTATTGCTTAATTATTGCTTAATTTCCGTGTGCTTCTTTGTGACTTTTAATTGATATATATATATTTATAATGTTTTTTTTCTGGGCAAGGTACTTATCAAATTTGGCATTGTTTGCTCCCCCCCCCCCCTTTTTTTGGAGATTACCACTTGCTCCCGTGTATTTATTTGGCTCCACCTTTTGCCACCCTCAACACAACTCTGTGACAGATGCTAAAACTGGAATTAGTGAGTTACATATACAGTACAGTGAGAGCCCCCACAGGCAAATGCTGTGATAGGCTGCACTTCATACAAAACGATCACTTATGTTACATCACTTTGGTCATGAGAGAATTTAGTACATTTTCACATTTAAAAGAGTAAAGTTATGTTGGTGAAAGAAATCCTTTTTTTTGCAATTGGATTGGATCAAAATATATTCTTAACCCCATTTTCCAAATCAAATGGAAATAATAATGTATTTCTGAATAATAATGTATTTCTGAAGCAAAAAAAGAAATGAAATAAATGAACCATAGTGTCCCCCACATGTTGTTTGCAGCAGGAATGCATGTCGGAACAAAAATTATAAATGCGTGGAGCAGAGTTACGACTTCTAAATGCATGTGTGGCAGCAATTATGTTGAGTTAAAAATAAAATCATGCTACTCCAGATTAGAACGAAAAACATTGTTTGAGTGACAGCTGACATGGTGTGACTTTTAAGATTACTGGAGGGATTCAGTTAAGAAGACTGACACCACTGTAAAGCTTAAGAAAGATAAATCCACAGCCAGAGGGCACTTGGACTGGCTGCGCTGCCCTTGGTCATGTACAACACCAAATCTTTTCGAAAATCTTAACATGTTACACTTGGGCTTTGTTGTTGAATAAACAAGTGATGTGTATTGATCCTGAGAGATGCGTCAAGGGGCATGCTTCTGGGCAGAACTCGTCTCGATGTAACAGTCATGTCCTGTGTTGTGATGAACATGAATAAAATGCAATTTTGCCACTGTACAACGAAGGAAAATAAACACGTACTTTACTAACATCATCTAATTTCTTTTCTCCAATCTTGGAGACATCCACTTCAAACATTCGCTCTTCAATTTGGGAGGCAAGACGGGGGGAAACCAATAAATGCCAGAAATTCTTTCCCAGGTTGTATAAACTGCAATTAAGTGGAACAATTAAACACTGTCATTCACAAATATCCAAGGAAAGGAATGTGTTTCTGTGTCAGCGTGGCCGGGAAAATCTGTTTGCAGACACGCTTCTTCGCAACTTTTGATCCTCCCAAAATTACATTCATGGAAAGGCTTTTTCATCTTGGTTTATCAATAATTCTCTCCCCTGGCATGCAGACTTCTAACAGCACAATGGCCATTAAAAGCGTCCCTGGAGATGAAAGTCAAGGTCATGGACATGATAACAACTCCCATTACTGTACTGCAAAGCCAGATGTTGAGAGGAAAGCCAACTAAGTGCACATGCAAGCACAAATAGTATGCAAGCTGGGCTAACTGCAGATTGAACAACTGCCAAAGAAGGTAATTGTTCCCAATAAAGTTGTCACATATCCATTACTATGGTCAACAAAAGAAGACCTCAAAATGTTTAAAAACACCAATAGTATCTTTGTGAAACAGCACAAAACATAAATCAAAAGCGAATCACAACACCCTGATTTTGTATCTCTATATAACTTTATCTTTAAACTGTAACGTGATCAATTTTCATTATTTGTTCGTAACACACCTTCTTCTTCACAGTTCAAAAGTTATTACCAGGGGAAAAAAATAAAAATACTCAAGTTGCCATCTGTTCAATGTTCACTGGGAAAGGAACATCCAATTAAGTCCCCAGGGCAGAATCAGACAAGAACACTGCTGGTAGGTGATCAAGATCTGAGCCAACTAGGCCAATGGCATACTTGAAAAATTGGATCAATCCATTCAAGCATATTTTGTACATACAAAACAGTGCCTTACTTACAATTCCCTTGCTATTACGGATAAACAAGATGCAGGGGGTGCTAACCTCCGACTGCTCCACGCTGCCAGAAGTCCAGCAGCAAACCCGACATGCTTCTCCTCACTCCATTAAATGTACAATGGAAAGTCCAGTCTCTGTTTCTGTCATTGGTTTTTACTCAGGCAAAGCCAAAATGTCAGACTGCCAGTGAAGGAAGCAGACACTGAAGTGGCCCAGGTGTTGTTTGGTTTTGTTATTATTTTGGAAAACACTGAACTGTATTGTATTACTGTTGTGAGTAGCATACATATGGTACACATCCATCCAGCTATCAGGCCATTTTTCAATCCGCTTACCGTCGCGAGGGTCGCGGGTGTGCTGGAGCCTATCCCAGCCGTTATCGGGGCAGTAGGCGGGTGGTGACTCTGAACTGGTTGCCAGACTTTTTCTTTTTTTTTTTTTTTTTACATATATGCAACATTGCAACATAAAACAGAATATTAGTCACAAAAAGTTTGACAAATTGCGCAGATGACAAGAACCCTCCAGGGGCAGGGTGGATGTTCCAGACAGGAGCCAAAGGCAAATTTTTCCAAACGAGAATCAATTTAATGGCGTGCATGATATGATTTGTCCACCTGGAGTGTGCATGTATGTTTGTCATCTCACCATCCTCATCGTTTGTTTTCTTTTTTGTTGTTGTTGTTTTTTTATTATTTTTTATTTTATTTTACTCTTAACAAATTCAATTAATCCATCCTGCTTGTTTTTATTATTAGATTGAAAAAGTGTCACTGTATGATGTATGAAGGAGCATCTGGTTGACCTCGATTCATTTTTGGACTTAATTAAGCCTCTGGTAGAAACAGCCCAGATGTGAGATAATTGTCATTATGACTAAATAGAAAGAGACTTTGCTCAGTGAGTCTGAAAAATGTCAAGGCTTGGCTAGACAGTTGATTTTGATCTGAATTTTGTGGTCCAATTATTTTTGTTGGAATATTTTTAGTCCATTTTTTTTTGTCTTCTAATTCTGTGATTGGTTTCACCAGTGCATGGTCAGTGCCCTGCAGCATTTGATTCGCCTGAGGGAGAAAGATCAACTTTCAGTGTCGTCCACTTGTTTTGCCAGATGGTTATGGCACAAATGTTTTATCTTTGAAGGGAACATTCAGATGCTTTTTTTCTTGGGGCGGGGGTTGATGGTGTTGGGTTTTATTTGCAAACAACTTCGCCTGTTTTAATGTTGCACTTCTAAACTGAAATAGATTTAGAAAATAGCAATAATAAATGCAAAATCTGCCACATATACAACGCTTCCATTCTAAACTTCGACCAGCTAAGCTGCATTTTAAATTATTTAAGAGGAAGATGTTGCCCTGTTTAAAATCGTATCCAAACGCTTGATATATACGACATATCGATCCTGCTCTGTTGTTATCTGCTGTGCCAAGCAGCAGTATATGTTTGAAACGTGCTCAAAACTACACTTCCATTTCAAAGAGCGATGAGCATCATGCCAAGCAGTTCCCTGAGTCCTATGAGAAAATGTCTGTTGTGCTACATCAACAAAATGTAACTTCACTCCACCGATAGCGCATGGTCTTCATCATGTGGTTTGGCTAGTTCATTCAGTTGATATTGCAAAAAAAAATCGACTTTATTTTAATCACACAGGAAACTAAATATTTTTTTCCAATTCATTCTTAAATCGTTTTCAAAAGTTTACCTACAGTATCTACAGGTTGATCAATCGATTCATAATCACATAAAACATAAGTCCTTGAGAGAGATGAGATTTAACCTAGTAGGGAAAAAATATTCTGCCTGCATGCCTCAGTCGGTCCTTTTAACCAGAAGCTTCATTTTTGAATGGCATACCGAATGGGGGAAAAAAATGTACCCTGCACAACCTCCACATGAAGCAGCGCTGCCACAGCAATAAAGTAGTCCAGCAGAAACTCATGTCAGAGTTCAGCAAGGATGAGAAATGGCTGCTGGGAGTCCATCATATCCTGAACTTTTTTTTTTATCCACAACAAACCTGCCTGTGTCAATCAGATCCACTGAGCAAATAGTCTTCAAAATATGGACTTGACAAATTGCTTTTTTTTTTCTTTTCTCTCTCTCGCTCTCTCTCTTTTTATAGGAAAGACCACAGTCATTTCATCCAATGAAACGCCAAACCTTTACTATTAGCACTCTCCAGTTTGGAAAAGGCCTGCGAGAGAGTGATAAAATTATATGGCCAGACGGTAATCTGAGAATATATTATCCCTGCGTGTTTAAATGTGTTTTATTTGGCTGTATTGATTTTGGGCTGAGAATCGCGGTTCTGAAGAATACAAGGTGGTAATTGCTGACCCAATGGGAAAACTAAAAAAAAAAAAAAATTAATTAAAAGAAAATACTGGTCATATGTAATGGAAATGTGAGTCCTCAAACAATAAAGTAGAGTAGATCAGCCAACAGAGTGACTTCAATATGACTAGGTTTGAAGAATTTTCATGTTGAGAACTTGGGAAGTTTAATATCATCATGTAAAAATCTTTTTTTTTTTCGTGCAATCTTATAAAGTGGACATGCTAAATAGACGTTTGGGGTTTTTTTTAAATTGTGGTTATTCCGTCCTTTCAAAGAAAATGTGGTTGATTACCGTAATTTCCGGATTATAGAGCACCCACTACATTTTTAAAAGAAAAGACATTTTGTACACACATAAGCCACACCTATAAGCCGCAGGCACCCACGTTGTAACATGAGATATTTACAAAGAAAGACGGTACACGGGCGGCCGTTAGAAAAATCTTTATATATGCCGCTTCATTATATAAGCCGGAGAGTTGAAAGGGTGTGACAAAAGTCTCGGTTTGTAGTCCGGAAATTACGGTATGTCATGTGCATAGGATTTGTGAATAATGTCTGAAAGTTGTTATTTATTTATTTATTTATTTTATGTCCTGTAAATTGCACTGCCTACCTTTTAATTCAATAGCATGGCTGCAGCCCCATAATGCAGTTCTTCCATTTTTTTTTCCAATTGGCAGCTTTGCAGCGTACAAACAAATTCCAGTTGCTTTATGTTGTCCCCATTCTAAAATGAGACTCTGTTGATGAGTGGCGAGTGGCCTTCTGCCAGCGGTTATCACCTTGATGCAGTGATGTGATAAGCGCCTGAAGCGCAACGATTATCTAAACTTGCCGAGATTGGCAACATCTCCCAAATGGACCCTGAGGGACTCTCGAGTAAGGGGTCAAAAAAACTTGCTTCCAATTTGAAAATGTTGGCAACAGTTGATGTTGCTGATTTGATATGTAAGTGAAGAATTGCGTTAATTAGAAGCTGTGGGCATATTTCATTTTAATTGGATGGCCAAATGAACGGATGATGGAAAGAGGCTTTGAAAAAGCTGAAAACAGAAATGACTGCTGCTAGTTTCGATGATTGGAGGTGAAGCTTTCCGTCGCGAGATAAACTATAGGGACAAAAAGTCGAGGAGATTAATGACTGCCTCAAGTTTCCTTTTTAATCTTTGCATTGATACGTTAAAAATCCGACAAGGGGTAATTACAATAATTCGAAATATAACAACCATAAATGTATCAGAGGCAACACGGCTCACCCAGACATTGACGCAATCCCAGTTCACTCTTTTTCCAATTTTACCCACCTCATTAACCTGAAGCAGTTTATTTCAATCATGTGAAATTTTAATTGCTTGTCTATCCACTCAACACTAGTTGACTGAACATCAGACTGAAGGCTTTTGGCTATAAACCGTAATTCAGCTTTCTGTTCTTTTGATTGAAAAGTCTAGAAATGAGTCAATGTCAAGAGCACACGCTGATTGCTGCGAAACTTTTTTTAGACCAATGACCACCTCGAAAATACTCCTCAAGTACACCATCATGACCGCAATCAAAATAAATAGTATAGCATCCAGTGATTTAAAAAAAAAAAAAGAATCCTTGATAAAGTATGATTACCTCCTGTCCTGAATTTTTTATTCATGAGCTAGGTTTTTCAATTTTTGGGTTTTGATTCGATTTTAGTTTAGTGATGCTTTCCAGGAGTCTTTTTTATTTATTTTATTTTATTTTTTTAATGTTTTAGGCTTTTGTGTGCACCTGGGCTCGCTGGGCCTCTTGTGTCCGCAGGTGTTTCTCTTCATCTCGCCAGTTGCCTGCATTTAAGTTTCCTGGTTTCGCTTCGCCTCCTTTGCCGCTTCGGCCCTTGTCCAAGTCAAGTTATTTTCCTGCCGTTTGTTTTGCTGCTGTGAACATTGTTATTTTGACTTGGGTTTGGTTAGTTCTATATTTGCGTTTTGGTTCTTTTGGAATTAAATAGTTTTTTTTGGAGTGTACCTCTTCCACGCCTTCCTACTTGCCTACAATTTGGTCCTCTACCTTGCTAAACCATAACAAACTGCCTTGAATGCAGTCATTGCATGATGAGTCTAATATTGTGGTGATATTTCATCTCGCCTATAATTTACGAGTTAGCGATTCATCAGTATTTTTTTTTATTTCATTAGCAACACTACACTCCTCAAATGATTTCATGAAGCTTATTTTGTCATACCAGGAAATCTCACCAAGGACAGGAACGTGTGGGTGGATGGATCAGTTATACCTCGAATGGTGTGACAATTTAGAACCTGCATTCTTTTAAGATCACTCAGCAACTCTGACTACGGACTCTATTATCTGCCGTGCCAAGGTTTTGTCTAGCCATAATATACCTCTGTTTAAAATGTGCTTCATTCCAGACCATGAGAAGCGCCATGTCTGGGGTTTTTTTTTTGGGCAGAAGGCGATGTCTCCATTTCCAACAAATGGCATTGTAAAGGGCTCCCTGAACCATGGAAGTAATTTTCCGTTGTCTTTTAAAACTCTGGAATGTTTTTAATGATGAATATTTAGATGGTTCTGGGGAGTACGCAATCTTATCAACAGGCTGTTGAAAAACTATCAACATGAGAAATTATCCATCCATTTTCAACACCCCTTATCCTGGAGAGGGTCGTGGGGAGTTGCTGTGCGGTGTTACTGTTGATATTTAAATATCTCGATTTACTGTGTCCTCTAAGTTCAATACTTTGGTCCAAAAAAGGGACCATAGCCATGGCACTGTATGATTCCTTGTTTGTGTTTTTATTCATCGTGAGAAGGTTACTGGTTCGGGAAAGCAGCAAGGGTGCACAGTCCACAAGAAAAAAAAATTAAAAAGCATTTCGGAGCCCTTCAATTGTTTATTAGTTGAAAGCAGCCAACCGGTTTAAGGGTTTTTTTTTTAAAGCTTTGTTGGTTATTTGATCTGAAAAAAAAATGCTATCATAAATCCATAAGCTTCAGTCTCGCCTGTGCGTTGATAGGTGAACTCAAAGCAATACCATCTAATAATAGATCTAATTAAATGCATTAATGTTATTCTCTCTGTGAGAGAAGCTCTGTTGGGAAAAGGCTTTTTGTGCCGCAATCTTGGCACATCGGGCTTTGAACATCGTCAGTAATGACAGACGAATTGAAGAGGAAAGATGAGAAGGATGGTAGAGATGGCAGCGAGATGAGTTGCACGACTCATGGGTTCCCTTTATGAGAGTGAGCCATGTGGGGGATTTTTTTATTTAATTTTTTGCAATTTTTGCCAACTTAAATGATGATTTGTGTGAGTCTGCGTCCACCTCTGATGTGAGAATATGTCCTCTCTGGGAATATTTGGATGCGAAAGTGAAAATACCATGGAAGATTCTCCACAAAGCATGCTGATGGTATTGATTATACAACTCCCCGCTGGAGAAGAGACGCCTCACACAGATGTAACCTCAAGAAGCAGCTACGAGGTCAGACTATTTCCGTGACCTTTAAAGCTGTCGTTTCAAAATATTAATTCACCCGATGACTGTGACACCCACATCCTAGAGCGAGGGCATGTACTCTGAGAGCACCTCAATCATCGGCAGATTCTCTTCAATCAAAACATGAACTTGCGGGGTCACGGGGGAACAACATTTTGTTTCAGTTTGAAGAATAACCACATATTAGAGGTCTTAGAAGTCACTCGAAGAACGGATTGCTATGAAAGCGGATTGCTTTGAAAGCCCTGATTTATCCACAACAGTCGTAAATCTAGAAGTATAAAAGCATTCAGAAATGAATAATAGCCCTCTGGATTTAAAAAAAAAAGGCTAAATTGTTGATTTTTTCTTAAAAGGTGCGGGCAGGCAAATTAAAATAATGACATTTCTCCAAAATGTGCCTATTTGATGACAATTATGAGATACTGTCATATGTGCCAATGCAAAGTTAAAAGCATCCATGGTCATCCATTCAGAATGCAACCGTTTTCTTTTTTGGGTTGTTCTTTTCAAGAAAGGGTGTCCAACATGATCCAATGATAACTCTGAATGTGTTTTTTAGTGGGAGAAAGAGACAACGAAGAATATATAATGGGGACTAAGATGGCCATGGGAGGAACTTGATTATGGGTCGGGGGAACCATTTCTCCAATTTTTAGTCTGAGGTTATGCTTCAGGAAAAAAAAAAAAACATGAATAAATAAAAGCTGGATTTATTTGGAGGTCTTGAATAATTCTTAACCAGGGCTGCCAATAATACTAAGTGAATTAAATGATGGCCATTCAAAGCAGTGAAACCCTAAGATAGCCAAACATGTTATCAGCTATTATAAAAGGGGAAAATGGTTTGAGGTTTTACATGACTGTACATTAAACACTTGTGTGATAAGGTAGACTGTTGAAAAGTAAGATGAGCGAAGTGCATGACTACAATGGTGTGTCATAATTCATGGTAAGTATGGTCATAACGAA
Organism: Hippocampus mohnikei; assembly: GCA_026261675.1. Lineage (NCBI taxonomy): Eukaryota > Metazoa > Chordata > Actinopteri > Syngnathiformes > Syngnathidae > Hippocampus > Hippocampus mohnikei. The sequence continues at coordinate 9,429,633 of JAKGUB010000325.1, forward strand.
CAAAAATGCCTTTCCTGTTCTTCCAGAGACAGATGATAGATGCAAAAGGGATATTAAAGGTGTGGGAGGTTCCCTTAGGCTAGGAACCGGCAACTCTTAGCATGGCAGGCAGTCATCGATCCTCTTCAAAATTAGGAGTTATGTGTGTGTCTTGGAGTGCGTGTGCCTGCCTGTGTGGAAGTGTGATGACCTGTGAATTTCAACACCCACCCCCTGACTCTCCCCGGGGTGGACAACCATGCTGAGACTCCACAAAGCATTGCAGGAAATTGGTGGGTAAACAAGGAAAGCAATCATGAATCATAGATTTCAGCACGAGAGTTGAAAACACATCTCGATAACAAGCTTAGGTTAACATCAATACAAATGAACGAATGCATATTCATTAACATCCAAACGGCGGAAGCAAGATCCGCTGGGGTTTGCAAACTCTCTCACATTATTATTTGGGTAAGAACAACCAAATTATTTCATTGGAATCGCTTTCTTTCGCTCTGTGAAAGTGAGCGACTTACCAGTCACAATAGTTGAACTAAATGATGTGGCCATTAAAATAAAGCCTTTTACATTTGGAAATGCATATCACCAAATTGGTATCGGTCCTAACTGCGGTAGATCTTAATGAACAATTGCTGACCGATTGAATCGTTTTCCAGTGAAGCCTATCAAGTCGGTAACTCAGGCGGGACTGAAAGAATCCGACGAGTCCATCCGAAACACAAAAACGAGACCTCCTTGGTGTACAAAGATATTCCATCAGCCCCATCATCCATGGCGAAAAAAAAAAAAAAAGCCCTCATTAGCCGAGAGCCTCTGCTCATCACTGTCAACTCAAGGAGGACTCCGGGGAGTCTTGTTAACTTGGGAGAAGCCACTCAAGGCTAGCTCCCTCCAACTAGGCCATCACAACCTGAGGTCCAGCACTCGGTAACAAGTGTCTGTCAGTATTTTGGGTCACAACAGTCAACCTCTTGCAGCCAAGGGTGTCACTCGCCAAAACAGCACGAGGAATAAGGGATGTGAACCCAAACCTGTTTACGACCAATTCCCATCAGCCAGATGTCTCGAGCAGTTTGTCCTCTGGAGAGCTGTGGCACATGAATTGAATAACTCCCAATTCCAATCTGTCTTAGTTTTAACATTGCTAAATGTTGCACAAACCATACTGCCATCAGTAGTTCTTTTTTTTTTTTTTTAACTTTACAGCCAATATCTACATTGGGCCACATTGGATAAAAATTGTTGAACCTTTTAGACTAAATCCAGCATTTTCTTGATGACCGATTTTCAATCTTTGAGGAGATTGGAGTGGGTTTTTTGTTTGTTTGTTTGGGGGGTGACATAATGCCTCTTGCCGAAAAGTATTTACAGGATTCTGGACTGAGAAGAATTTGAGTGGCTAGGCACCTTAATTTCTCAATGGTAATCCGAAAAAAAAATAATAATTAACATGAGGGTGCACCGATGTGACCAGCAGGTGATAAGATGATGCAAACAATTTAGTTATCTTTAGGCCAGATATCTTCAAAAGTCAAAACCCACATTTGGATCAAATAAAAAGTTTAAATTAATGATGACCAGATTGTTGGTTAATTTACTAGTCAGTATTACCTAAGAAGGCAGTAATTTTGTTTAAATTATGGGGGAAAAAAGGAGTAAACAAGGAAATTGCGGCATTGAATTAGATGGAGTTGGAAATTTTGGGGGGGCGACTATATTTTCCGTTTTCAATCTATGCTAACAGAAGCACCATAAATCTTATTTGAAGAACGAAACGCATTGTTCAGACCTCGTGAGCTATTGTTTTTCTGAGCACAACCACATATTGATTCCAAAATATCAGACAAAATAAATAATAGAAGTAAAAAGATCAAATGTCCAGGTGAGAATGAGAAAGCTCTGCTCATTCAATCAGATGCTGCTTTGTATTCAACAACAACAACAAAAATCTATCCATTTGTTGCTTTTGACCTTTGTGCTCAATGACAGCATTTCCATTTTTTGCTCTTGTCCAAAACTGTCTACAAGCAAAGCTTGTAATGCTGCATTAATTTTCCACCATGGCTCCTTGTTTAAAAACCAATGTTTACAGACCGTCCAAACAAAGCAGGTAAAATGGCAAGGCGAATCGCAACATCACTCTAGGGATGCATAATTAACATGCGCGGGACAAAGCCGCCTGGGTACAAGTGCATGTTTTTAATGATGGCCATTTAGACTGTTATGTATCATCTGGCATCCATTACTGGTGGCAGCTTTATAAGGACACAGATTAAACTCCCAAAGTAATTCCAGGTGGCCTGTCAGAGCACAACTGAAATACTCTTAAGAGCTCAGTGTTTAAACGGAAAAGGTTTTTTGTTTTGTTTTTTGTTTTAATGCCGAACGTCTGTAATACAATTGAGTGGGGACATTTCAACGCAATGTCAGTGCAAGAAATAATTTTCCAACAGAGATGACGCTCACTGGTCTTGACGGTGGGTATCTGCCTTGTGATTTCACCTTTCGTTACATAACGTGGGTAAGATAACAAAAAACACTTCTCAATATGATCCAAATTTTAGCTTAAAAATGCATACAAGGGCGGTACGGCAGCCGAGTGGTTAGCAAGTCCGCCTCACAGTGCAGAGGCGTGGGTTTGATTCCTGTGTGGAGTTTGCATTTTCTCCCCGTGCCTGTGTGGTTTTTATCCGGGTACTCCGGTTTCCTTCCGCATTCCAAAAACATGCATGGTAGGCTAATGGAACACTCTAAATTGTCCCTAGGTGTGAGTGTGGATGGTTGTTCGTCTGTGTGTGCCCTGCGATTGGCTGGCAACCGGTTCAGGGTGTCCCCCGCCTCCTGCCCGAAGACAGCTGGGATAGTCTCCCGCGATCCATGTGCGGATAAGCGGATTAGAAAATGGATGGATGGATGGATGGATGAAATGCACACAAATACAGAGCATACTGACGGCTGTTACTTCAAGCACAGAACTGCTGTTTCCTAACATCTGTGATCTGTTCTACAAATGAGTTGTTTTGAGTTGATCAGTGAGTGTTTGTAGTTGTGGAAATGCTTTCTTGCAAAGAAGAATCTCACGAGAAACCAAAATGTTAGCTTATTCCTTGCTCGATATTATTGAGTTATTCCTGTAGGGCACGTCTTTCATGTCATGAATCTTCAGCTGAATAAATCAATAGAATTACCAGCTTGTTGCCAACAGTTTCTTTAACTTTGAAGTAACTACAGCTTCAAAACATTCTGAAAGACAGATCTGAGGGGAAGAGACTGAACAGGGAAACAATCATGATTGATAGAGAGAACTGCCAGAGTGCTTATAAAGGTCTGTGGTCAGAGCGGTCAGACCAAAATTTGTCAGACAACAAACCGTAAACCTGTTGTCGTGGTGTTTATTTTTGAGCGCTCGATGTGGAAAAGGTCGGCATTAAGTGTTTCTGGCTAGATTTGCGTCAGAACAAACAATGGCATGCAAATAAAACCATGATGAATCAACCAACAGACAATAGTTTTCAAGTTGATAAATCCCCACAGTGGTAAAAATGCTGCACTCAATAAACCCATCACTCGGTATGTTGACATTTACAGTGAATGAATGAATCCGCCGCCACTGCTAATGTTACTGACATCTGTCTTTGTTTGTGCAGACTGAGTGAGGCAGGTGCAAACACAAAATGTGGATTTTTTTTGTTTGTTTTTTCGCAACCTTTTTTTTTTTTGCCTGTGTGTCTTCGTCCTTGTGAAAAGACTAATTAACAAACATCAGAAGAGATTTTGATTACAAATAAATCCCCTTTTATAAATTGTCCTACCAGTTGGGGCACTTGAGAAGAATGACAACATTTTAATTAGTTTGAGGTAAATCATAAATGGTAAAATCATTACATTTGCAAATAGCAATTTGAAATCATTTGAACATTGATTTGACATGTTCTAACTTTTAGGTGTACTGGTACATTACTGTTATGTACTAATGTTTTAATGGCAATCCAATGAATAGGTATCCCTTTTCCATTATATCTCTTCATATAGCCTACTGTTCCACTATGATGAGTAATCCCCCAGTTAATATCTTCGCATTAATCCCAAGGATGTGATTTTTCGCCGTGTTTTACATCATTTATGTCAGACAAAGGTGACACACCCATTCCGGATGCAACTCTATAAATCACAATACAATCTCAAAGGATGAGCTCATAACGCTGTTGTTATGGTTAAGTGTCCTTTTGGATAGATAGACCCTTTATAACTTCAAGCTCTTTCTCGTATTTAGCCCATGCTGCCAAAACAACAGCAACAGTGCACGGGGGTCTTCTTAACCATCCAGTTAAAAGACCATACATGTACTTGTTTGACTGCTGCTAACTGCTCAGGGACTGTTCCAATGCAGTCTTCCTCAATAACCAGGAGCTCCTGTGCCGCGTGCACCCACTGAGGGCTGGAGATTGTCAGCAGTCACACACATGCCAATGCCCTTATGCATTAATCATACTTTTGCATAAACCCCCCCTCCCCCTCCCTTCCAACTCCTATTATAGCAATTCACTTCCTCTGGTGAGATAAGAGCTGAATAAAAGAGGCTTGCCAGACATACCTATATGTGCAGTACATGGAAAACTTGGAGGCACTTGAGGGCACATCGTGATACCTCTGTGGCCACACAGAAAAGTTGATCCAAAAAAAGAAAAAGAACACTGGCTGCAATGCTGTACAAAGTCACATCTGCACCTGGAGCCTTCCAACTTCATCTGTGCAATTCCTTGGCTCTGAGGTGGTACCTACAAACGGTCTGCTTTGAGACAAATTAGTCAATAGGGACCAAACCATATCATTTGCATGCTATCTATCTATCTATCTATCTATCTATCTATCTATCTATCTATCTATCTATCTATCTATCTATCTATCTATCTATCTATCTATCTATCTATCTATCTATCTATCTATCTATCTATCTATCTATCCAGCTATGCCAATATACAAAGTTGTAAAAACCATTCGATTTTCAGAGTGCACCAGCCATCTTCATCTCATCACTAGCCCCTTTCACGCTGACAAAGCTGAACGCTTCAAAAATAAATAGAATAGATTACCTGAACAAAGGTGCAGAAATGCCAAAAGCCAGCAAATCCCCCTGAAACTAGCAGGCATCCTTTAAAAGAGCAGCAGCCGGAGTATTCCAGACTTTGAAGGCGAATTGCGGTGCAGTTAGTTCATGGAAATCCCAACTTCTGTTCCCGAGTTACAGTCAGGCTGGTTCGAGCTGTGTGAAATAACTCGAGAAGAACCTCTCTGAGCCACTCCTCGCGGGGAGATGCTCGCTTAAAGTTCAGATGAATTCTCGATGTAGTCTCCCACTCGAGAAACCAAAACGGGTTCTCTCCACTAACGCATCACCTCCGCAAGGCGACAGGAACTTTTGACCGCATCCATCGCTTCAGTCCGATCGTCATTTCGCTCACGCGGGCGATGATCGAATGGAGCCGTTGTTACGACCACTTTTTTTTTTTTTGAACGTGAAGCCCACGCAAAGGCTGCTGCGAAAGTGGAAGCGGCGTTGGTTGGATGAGGTGCTGTGCGTCTGCGTCGCCAGTGCGCACACGGGGAGACGTGGGGGCTCGCTGCGCTCCGATTCTACTCTCAACCACCTTCGAATTACGTTCTCCTTTTGTACCACTTCAAAGATAATTCATTCATGTTTGGCAAGAAGTGCGTATTAGAACTATTATCAAAAAAAAATCTTTTAAGTGTCCATAATGAGTGAATTCATATGATTTCTATGAGGCTAAAGCAGGACATTTTAAAACAGACAGCTCAAGAATATAGTAAAATACTTTACTCCAACGTTTACATTTTAATATCAAAATCAGAGAAACTAATCATTTAGCAGTGGTCTGTTATTTTTTTTTTTCCATAGTTGTATTTCAAATCAGCCAATGCGTACCAGCTCAGGTTGTTCTGTGTAAGGAAAATGGGTCAACATAATGAGCCAGTTTGCAGCAGCATTGTGTTTCTCAAGATGACCACAAAAATCGATTCACGTTCTCACCCCCCTGACCTCTCAGCGTGCCTTTGGGGAAATTAGAAATGATTGGAATTGCGTTAGAGTCGCAATGCTGCTGAACATTTGACACATGTTGACGAAACCGTCGCACCGGCTTGAATGAATCCAAAAAGTGCACATTTAAATGAGGGAAGTTATTTCCACTGAAATGTTATTTAGTGATTTCGAGCCATTGTTCAGCAAGCAATCTGTTTTTGTAGAAATGTAAGCACTCCCCCTAGAGGATGAAAAGACTCAGTGAGGAAAGTATCTGTTTCGGTAGTCGGAATGGTTCTCAGATGGCATTTCGAAAACTTTTTCTTGATTAAGTAAATGAGAGAGCAAAAGGGCTGCATTAGAGAAACACGGAAGTCTTTGCAAACCAATACTAGGCATGATAAATACAGTTCGCCATTGATTATCTTTAAAGATTAAAGGTATTGTCTCTAAACCCTTTTCATGTACAATGTCTTATGAATGGTACACGCGAATTTAATTCTCCAGGGGATTTAATTACACTGTTGTTGTATATAGTCAGAAAATGATAATTTATCCATCACTCAATTTTCTTTACCGCTTCTTTTCATTCGGGTGGTGGATGAGATCCCAGCTGACTTTGAGTGAGAGTCAGGATCCACTCTGGACTGGTCACCCCCCAATCCAACGTTTGGCCAAATTTGAGTTTTCAAGTTAACCGCGTGTCCACTCCGCTGTTTTAATTTGTATCCATCTTTACACTGAAATGGTCGATGCTAAACTGGAGCACTTTGCAGCCGCCATTTGAAGACCCCTCTCTTCTGCATTAGGGCCTTTCCACATCCTCGTCTTTTGTTTAATAATGACACCCGTTCGTAGCACAATATGAAATGAGATTTCTCCATATCCATACGAACATTTACAGTAAAATGTCATCTTACAATGTTCCCGTTTGCCTTTTCTCCCGGTGCAGTATCTGTTCTTCATTGTATGTTGTAATAATGACCCCTCGCTACAGTAAGAGAAGGTAATCATGTCTTGCTGGCATGTTGACAACGGAGAAATGCAACAGCTCTGTAATTTGTGAAATTCCACGACAGTGACAAGAAAAGATCCACCATGGCACAAATAATGACAGCGTGTCTTTTTTGTGCCCACGTCGCCTCAACAACAGGTGTCGTAGCAAAAAAGAAGGCCTTGTGAATTCTGACAACTATTTACACCATCGTTCACATTTCAAAGCAGTGAAATATTTTCCAAGGAACAGATGGTGAAAATATTGTGACACAAAGACGCGCCTGTCTTCATGGCAACACAAAACACGAAATGCCAAAGATTTTCAGCAGACGGTGCCAGGGACTGAGACCTATTTTCACTTCAAAGTAAATATCAAGATGGCAAACTGGATGATGGAATAAACCGTACGGACTGTTCATCCAATATTGTTTTGCAAAAAAGATGGCCCATGAATGCAGATCTTCATGATTAATCCAGAGCACGAGCCAACATCGTTTCTCACTAATTATCATTATTGTTATTATTTTTCCCCTCCTTTTCTGCCCTCCCCATGTCTTATCTGTGACAGTTCGTTGGCTTGTTCGGTTTGCCTCCCTCATTTATATCCGTGCCTATCTGTCACTGCACATCACTGCGGTTGCTCAGGGTTATACAAAGCGCTGAAGAAAATGAGAGAGAACCTTCACATTCCTCACCCAATTCACAGCGGGGGGAATCTGATGCAATAGCTGCTTCTCTTCTTTCTCTCTGTCTCTCTCTAAATGAGCAGTGAGTATTATTCTGCTCTTTAAAGAATGAAGAGCCTTTCAAGTTCTCACAGTCTCGCTGTCATATTTTTTTTTCTGGCTGCGGCATAAAGACTCAGATTTTTTTTGAAGGGGGAAAAAAATGTTTTTCATCTCGAGAGGAGAAAAAAAATGAGATCTAAGCGATTTCATCAACCATGAAAAATAGCCAGTGCACGCTTCAGTTTCTATGCTGTTTTTTTTTAAGTGATACTTAAAAAAATGCCTGTTCACAGTGCTCCGGTGTTTCACTTTTTTTTGTTTTCATACTACACATTACTTTGCAGCAGCATGACGAAATAGCGCATCTGTCTCACAGTTGAGAGGTATTAGGTTCAAATCCCAGCTTGGAACGGCTCGTGTAGGGTTTGCATGTTCTCCCATGCTTTCCTGGGTTTTCTTCGGGTACCTAAAGGCACTTAAAATCATCTACAGTATAGCTGTGAGTGGGATTGTGTATGGTTGTTTATACGTGCCCTGCGATCGGTTGGTGAACGGCCCAGGATGTGTCCGACCTCTTGACTAAGTCAGCAACATGGGATAAGCTCCAGCTCACCCTTGACACCAATGAGGACGAGCAGTATAGAAAATGGATGGTTGGATGTGACTTCAGAACTGTAGGATCAGGCCCATGTCAGAAGAGGCAGGTTTCATCTGTATTCTCCCACTGGACAGTTGTTTGTGAACTTTATGAATAAAAAGACTTTTTTTGTAATGCTTTGGTTTCTCTTACAAGTGGCTTGCCAGTTGGATCACTCCAACACCTGGCAACATAATAGCAAGCAAGCAAATGTGACTTCTTGTGACAGCAGCCCAACTGGATGGTAGTAAATATGATTACATGACATCATTGACACATGATTAGTTTTGTGCAAGCCAGCTTGTCGTTTTCGTGCAGAAAAAAACAAAAAAAAAGCAATTACGCCTTCATAATTTCTTGGACAACTTTTGTATTTTCTGTTCTTTGAGTACAACACATATTTTGCCAGGGTCATATAATCAGGAGAATATTCTTTAAAACTGGCATGTTTTGTGGAGGGAACCATTGTTGTGCAAATGCTTTTCTCTTGGCACAATGGGAGGGCCTTTGTTGCCTTCCGACACAACACTGGATGTGTCCAGCTGCTGAACTCTTATTAAGTGGTATTATTGTCTGTTAGCACATGAAAACAAAGCCCCATTCCTGGAAACTGGGGCCATTTTCTTTCAGCAGTCTAATAACCTCATCACCCCAACCTGGTGCAGGACTCAGCTTAGTTGTTATGATTTAATATAAAATAAGCTAATCTTTAATGATGCCCAGAATGGATTTTTGTTGTTGGTGGTGGTGTTGATTTGTTGAGACAACACTTAAATGACATAGCAAGAGGATTAAGACAGATTTAAAGAAGAAAATTCAATTACATGATGATAACTTGTCAACACAGTGCCTCTGATGTGGATGGTGTAGAATTTTGTTATGTACACACTCAAACGTAGGCAATACTAAAGAGCTTGTACTGTAATGTACCTTTGTACCCATAGCTGCTGTCTTGGTCCGCTGCAGGTTCCAGTTCGGGTTTTTGGGTGATTGTGTCACGGTTTCTTCTGTATTTATCTGTTTGTAAGGCACACACCAGGAAATAAATCACCTTGTCATCCTCCCTCATTGTCGCATATTTGCCTTTTTTTTTTTAAACAAAATGATGAAATGAATCCATGGGAGGGGAGAAATAATCAGAAATTAACAAGAATTAATCAAAACTATGCACAGTTCAGAGCAAAAAACACTGTGATCGGATTAGAAGTGGAGTAGATCTGAACTGAGCAATAATTTTATGAGGATAATAACCTCAAATATGATGCACTGCAGCACACTTTGTAGAATAGACTGTCTAAAACGATTTTGTGAAAATAGCCTCAGCAATGTTATTGATGTTCAATTTTATTTTACGGGGTTTGATTAATCTATTCCGCCACAAGAGGTCAGTATAGCTGCATGGACAAACCGCTGTTCTGCTCATGGAGGGGGGGGTGACATTCCTCTATCTGAAATCAAAAACTGGCAGCATTTGAATTAGGTCTTTTCATCAGTGATGTAATGTAATTGACACGTATGTGCACTCAAGTAAAGTAAGAACTGTTTCTGAGTAGTCTCGTGGACTTTGGCAAACGTTGAATAAATACCTCTCTGAAGGTATCTTTCCAAATTAATAATTCACATACTGATTTTGTCAAAGATTGTTTGATGCAACTCTTGTGCTGGATAGAATTTAAATGTGCATGTTTAGGCAGGCCGAAGTAGCTGATGCTGGGCTGAAGTCATTTCATATTTGCAGAAATGCTTGTTTTTAGCATAAAAGGGGGGAAAAAAAGCCACTTTGGAGTGACTTAATTTGAACATGTACCTCGGTTGCATATGATTACAATTTTATAAACTGATGTCACTTTTCTTGTGCTTTTCTCAAAAATGAACAAATGATTTTAATCATGTGCACCTGAAAATCAGATTTTCAGTTCAATTCAGACGTTTATTTTCAGAGGAAAATGTGAAGAGAGACTTTATTTGAACTAGATGATTAAATGTCACCAAATTTAAAGGTGAACACATATGTCGAATGATCAATTTGATGATGCGTGAGCACATGTGCGTGCTGTTTCGAACATTTTCTAACCTGACAAAATATCCACGGCATGGCCACGCTCCACTCGCTCGACACCAAGCAGGCTGATGAGAATGAATGTGGTGGGAAGAGCCAGCATGGTTCCTGGCTGTGCCTTTAATTGGGACTTACTGGACCTGCAACCAAACACATTTGAATAAATTATTAGCAAAATACATGTTGCGGCCCCCATTTCAGTTTGGACATACTTGTCACATAAAGCAAATTCTTAACACCAGCCATCTTGTAGGCTTTCCTCTAAATCCTGCCCAGCATGTCGTCAAACTGTGATTCTTTCTCTTTGAGTCTGATCACGTTCTTGCGAAGTGAAGAAATGCAAATTAAGATAGTTTCACAGCTACTTACGGTATCTTTTCCTTGTCCCCACCCAAGTACTGTATAATATAAATCTGCTCACTAAACCATACTCTCTACATTTGGTGTCTTTTTGAAATGCCATATACAGTACAATAATGAACCAATTGATTATTAACTCCAACGATTCCTTTTTTTCACAATTTTTTCCCCCATCAGTAAATGGTAAATTCAGTAAATTGTCTATTGTTGTGACTTCTATGAGGACCCGATCGTATTTTATGACCAATATTTAGCAATCCAAATATTTCCAAAGGGTTGACAGACTTTTTCCCCCCGCTTGAACCTATATACTTTCTAGGCACCCTGAAATGTACATAAGATCAGTCAGAAGAGAAATGGACAGCGATAGAGGCTGCAGAGATAATAAGTCAGTTCTTCTGATCAGCCATCTGTGCTCCAAAAAGCTTTGCAACTCATCCCGTCTGTCTGATGGACAGCCAGATTCCCGGGATGTCTTGGCGCCCACCGCCTACCATCATCATGTGCCACTTTAATTGTTCTGCAAAATGAACAGCTACAGCCAGTACTACAAATACGCCAAAATGCTTGAGCAAAAAAATAAATAAAGTCTCCACCCGTTGAGGAGTAAGGGCCATAACTGTTTTTGGAGATGGAAGCGATGACACAAAGTAGCTGTAGGCAATGTTATTAGTTTAGGTGTAAATGTGTTGCATAGATCAAAAGCAAGTGCCTCTTGCAAATGTGCTATAGTCTGGATCCGGTTAATGAGATTGTGTAGAAACTTGTCAACAAATGTAGCAGCAAGGCATATCGGCATCCTCGACACATCAATAAAAGAATCTCATAAAGGCGCTTTGAGGCAGAGAGAATAATATCCAATGGCTATACCAAATTCAATATGAATGATATGAATATTTAGCAGTACTGTCGCCAAAATCTGCATATGATATTTGACCGAGGGATATTGCATTTTGGAGAAGAGTGAAAATTGAATGTGATCGTAACATCTTTGCACTATTTAGTAAATAAAACATGCGTCTTATCTGCAACACAGACAAGAGTATGTCAGAATTGTTGGAAATAAATTCAAAATGCAGTTTGAAAAAAGGTCTGTGACTGAAAACTATGAGTGGAAAAAGGAAACTAACCTCTTTATGTGTAGGTGTGATAGGTTCAATGAGTTGAAGACAGGAAGCAAGTTCAAATAACAAATTAAACTGATCAATTCATGTGATGCCCCAAACGGTCATTATTCATTTATTTGGCGTTATATTCATGTACTCAGGCGCCACTAATTTAAGCATGAAAGTGAGTAATAACGATTAAAAGTGCATACGTCCTTTGCAAAGACAATGGTAATTTTTAGCACCCCCCAAAAAAGCCGATTTAACCACAATGCATTCTGGTGTTTGCTAATTGTGGCTGCAAGCCCTTTTCCTTCATGTCCAGCAAACAATTGGACACATTAACACACAGTGCCTCGAAAATCTCTGATATAATTCTCACATGACTCGTATTACATATTTTACGCAGGTGTACCTAATGAAGTGGCTAGCGAGTATCGCTCATTCACACCGAAGCACGCTTCAGAGGCTCTCCACTGAAAGATATAACAAAATATCTGTTAGACTCATCTTCTGGCGCATTGAACCGAGGGCAGAGCCTTCTGATCAAAGGTGACGGGAGAGCTGATTTCCTTCCTCCCGCCGACTGCTGGGGAATAATCACAGCTCACCATCTAACATATTGTCAATAAGAAAGAGCAGGCGTTTCCCTTGTACCACCGCAGACAGATCACAATACTCCAGCAACCACCAGAGCGTGACCAGAATCCGCTTTCAGGTGCTTCCCAACCTCCTCTCCAACTGCGCGACACCCCATAGCCCATCTCGACTCACACCCAACTTGCTTTTGTACAGATAAAAACATGCACAGATAATATTGCCCATACAAAATGATAAAGGCTCTTTTTAGAAGTATATATGACATTCGCAGGACTCCTTCATTCATTACACATATCATTTCTCTACGTTATGAAACGGAAACCGTATTTTTTTTTAGATAACAGTGGATGAATAAGTCTACACACCCATGTTCAATTGCAACATTTTTGTCATGTAAAAAAAAAAAAATGAAACCCAGATACTGTTCTCATTTCAAAACTCTTTCCAGCATTAATGTGACCATTAACCTGTACATCTCGATTGAGTTAGTTTCATCTTGTCAAGAGAAGTAAAAATAAATAACTGAAAATATTGGTTGCACAAGTGTGCACACCCATTTATGTCCTTCAATACAGTCCACTCATATGTCGGATAGCATTTTCAGGAATCTATTCTAACTCTGTTTTGGTTATCGTCAAAGCTGATAATGTGCCAACCAGCTCAAGCATGTGAGGTAGACCCTCAAAACCTGTGGTCACCCCTGCTGGTCATTTCGAAAAGTACATCTACATCCAGAAGGGACGAGAGTAAAAGTGGGTGGGAAGAAACAGAGTGACAGATGCAAAAATACTGTCATTCCATATGTATTGGGTATGTTTGAAGAATTCAGGATTTTTCAGACAATTTTATGTCCCATGGACATCTGCAATTCGCGGGAATAGGGACTGGGCTGACCCAGGAATAAAAAAAACCCAATGAATGCACGGAACATCCAAAATCTTTCATTTCTATGTTCATTTTCACTAATAATTATTAAATGGTACTTTTTACAAGATGCTGATGTCTTAGGTGATGGAATGCATGATGGTTGTCCGTACAACTGGTAACACTTTTTTTGGGGCAATCAAGTATTTGAAAAAAAAGATTGAAAAAAACACACTAGTACTCATCAGTACTCACTATCAACCCATGGTACTTTTCGTATCTCTTTGTATTTAGTGGAGGAGGAGTGAATGGTGGTGACAGATACATGTTTTCATCATTGCCATTACACGTATTGGGGAAGCATCAGAACAAGACAAACGGTGTTCAAAGTAGGATAGGCTACATCTGGAGCTTTCTCACTGCTCATAGTGACAAGTCACAGTCAGCTGAGTAGCCATTGTGGAGGAGGGGATCCAGCCAGAGTGGTAAAGGATGATCTGATGAACCAGCCACAAGGGCCAATGACCTTTAGTCCCAGAAGACGAATGACCGAATACGTCAGCAGCAGATCCTAGTACATCCATCCATCTATCCATTTTCAAATCTGCTTATCCTCACAAGGGTCGGGGCATGCTGGAGCCTATCCCAGCAGTCTTCTGGCAGTAGGCGGGGTACAACCTGAACTGGTTGCCAGCAAGTCGCAGAGCACACATAGACGAACAACCATTTGCGCTCACAATCACACCGAGGGACAATTCAGACTGTTCAATTATCCTACCGTGCATGTTTTTGGAATGTGGGAGGAAACCGGAGCACCCGTGGAAAACCCACACAGGTGCACGGAGAACATAAAAACTCCACTCAGGAGCTGGATTCAAACCTGCAACTATGCACTGTGAGGCGGGCATGCTAACCAGTCGTCCACTGTGCTGCCGATCGTACAAATATAGCTTATATGCTGTGACATTCATCTCAAGCTTTGGGGACTGGATACTTGAAGCAAGTAGAGAGGAAGTTGAGTGATAATATCATCCTATACTTTTAGCATAGACTATCTGTAATTGACATGCATGTTACAATTAATTGGAGACGTTTACAGTTGAGGGTTTCTGAGTCAACAGTTGCGTTGACCATGTGCGAGCGTGTGCCTGGGTGTGTGTTTGGTGGGAGCTGTAGGATGTGTCTGTATTAGTTTGAATGCAATTCCAACACATCCAAAAACCTAATCCCTTTTGGGTTTTCAAGATCACTAAAGGATTTCCTATATCATAAGTTGAAGAAAACTACTGAATTACAACCCTAAGAGCTAGAGACAGGCAGTTTGAGGAAATGTCAAGTTATTTTTGAAAGCATTAGACCATTCAAAGTTTCAAAACAAATTGGCTATTTTTCACCTTTAATTGGCACTCATGCTTTGAATGATTCTATGTGCAAATAAATCAAACTTGGAATTTCCTCCATAAATATATCGATAAATATTCCAGGCATATATAAACATGATATGTTTTGTAACTTTGTGCATCAAAACATAGCGAATGAATCTGAATTTACAGGCTGAGACTGTCCATATTCCTAAAAGCGCCAACTCCATATAGACACCAAACAATACTTGCAACTTCACAACTTACCCTACCAGGTGATTTCTCCAATATTACAGCTCCATTTATTGGTACAACCAAATCAGTCGGTGAGCTTCTTTCAGGCATTCAGGCATTTAACAATGAGAGTTGAAGGAGAAAAACAAGGTGCAATGTGGACCTGCAAGAAGAAGAGCAACAAAATCAAAAGGAGCTGCCCATACTGAAAGAAAATCCTTAATAATCCATCTGTGATCCAAGAGGCGCTATCAGATGGGGTGCATACAAATTGCAAACCTACCTCTGCAGCAACCTCGGTCCACTTTTTCCTCAGGGTCCTAAGGCTGCACAATTGCAGAGCAGCTTGCACATTCTGTTGCACTATAGAAACATGATAGATTCTGTTGCGGGTTTAACAATTTTGAATGGAATCTAAGGGGAAAAAAATCATAAATAAATCAGCTAGCATTTCTCACATCCTTATTTTCTCATTTTTGTTTAATCACAGGCTGATCAATTACTATGGAGCATATTGGTATTTCTCCTCGGATAAAGATCTTGTATGTGTTTTTTTTTCTGGTTTCCTGCAGCCACTGTTTTAATATGGAAAGCCACCACTGCACAGACTGCAGAAATGTATCCTCCTGCGTCCTGCAGCAAAACAAGCTTGCCTCTGTCTCTTTCACCAAATGAAACGTAATTAATTTCTTTCTTACTTGTTTATAACCATTTGCCCTGGAAAAAAAACCACACACACTGAGGTTACGCTATAGAGAGACAATAGATAAAAAGCCAGCGCTTTTATTGATTTCCTGAGCTATAGACGTGTTGGTTTGACCACAAATGATAAGAATCATATTTCTCCAAGTTTGCTTTTGCTATCTCTATGATAAAGTGAGCTTTCTACCTTGTTGATTGTGCATGCTGCCCCTCCCCATTGTATTAAATTGATTGAATCACTTGATAATTGATTTGGGTATTTTCTTATCTTCTTGATTTTATTGAGGAAAACGTGGCCACAAAAAAAATGATAAATGCATCCTCTGCTGGGTAATGATGTGTGCAACAAAAGAGAAGAATTGATCTGAAAATGCAGTTCGATCTAACCTTACACATAAACACACACACACACACACACACACACACGCAAACACACGTGATGGGCTGAAATAAGGAGAGTGCTGTCTGACCTCCCTGTAAAGATGATTTAAGTCAACCTTTTTTTTTAATTTAATAGAAGCTTGAGGACCATTCAAGCATTTAAGAGGCAAATAGATTCCCGTACAACAAGAAAATAATAGTATTTAACACGCGCCCACTCAGATGCTCATGTTTATTATATTATTCTTCAGTTTCACACGCAAAGTGGTGAGGATGTTTCAACATAGGACTGATAGATGAAAAGGGGAAATGTAACAGTAAAGTAGGAGTATGATCAGATCTCTCCTTAAATTCCTTCATCTCACTCAGCAGTACAGTTTTGAATTAACCTGAAGTCAATAGCATGGCTATCAATCATTCTTGCTGGAGTGGGCTTGAGAGTGTGCTACTGGACAGATAATCATCTCCTGAGGAAACAGGCTTTTCTTCTTGCTTGCTTGACTCTGAACAGCATGAGCATTGCAGTTTCATCACAGGACAGTAAAAAAACAAGCACGATCTTCCCATAGGTTGGCTGTTACTATACAAATATGCCTCATCCAGATCATTGCATTTGCAGGGCATTGAATCAATGGTAACCGGATTGCCGTGGTTCTCATGTGAGCAGGCTGTGTCAGTTCATGAAACAAGGCTTTAATTAGGCCGGCATTACCTTTTACATTTTACAACTGACTGGAAAATAAATTAAGGAGTTCCCTTCCAAAGACTCAGGTTGGTGGAAGGAGACCCCTATGCAAGGCATCTTAAACACTGTTATTTTGTATTCCAAATGAATGATACCATTCGTGGTTGGGGCGTGCCTCTCAACTTGGAGCATGAATGCTGTTGTTGAGTTGTACACACCAACTTAAAGTTGTTTGTTTGTTTGTTTGTGTGTCTTCATCCACATCTGCCCTGCTGCCCCAAGAGTTCTCGAACCCCCTCCACTTGAGGCGAAATATCATCTAATACAACCATAACAATCCAGTTGCGATCGATTCAACATCCTGAGAATATTACACAAGTACAATTTACCTTGCTCGCTATGGTGATGAATCCTAAATTGGGGTACATGTTGATCCAAGACACGAAATCATCAGCGATGCTCAAGCAATTATCCTATTTCACTTAATTTGTTTGAAATGTATATTAAGTAACTACAAATATTTATTTGTTCATCTATCTATGCCAGTGATATATAGTGAGAGGCAGAACAATTAATTATCTTTGTTTGCCATAAGATGGCAGAAGGTACATCAAACCTGTGCATCCACCTGTTGCCATTCATACAAGAGCAGAAGCCATGACTCATGCAAGTATATCGGCTTTGTGTTCAATTAAACAGGCCCAGATTCTGTCACCTACTACTGTATTGCCAAACGTAGAGAATGCCGTACGTGTTATTAGAACATGCACAGTAATACTGTGTACTTCCCAGTGTTACCCTCTGTTTAATCTACATTTCTTGTGTTTTGCATCTTTGGGGTTTTTATGTCTGTTTGTTTGATTGATTAGTAGTTTGAGAAGCCTGTCACTTTGACAAATAGCCAAAACCAGGAAACAAATGTAATTTGTTTGTTTGTCTGCAGTACACCTGGTACCTTACCAATTAATTATTTCTAGGTGCCTTCATGAAGGTGGCTGGAAGTTTTTCGCCATGCAGATGTGTGATTCTCCTCTCATAGTTTAGCTTTGATTTGCTTCCAGATTTATATGGTAATATGCAAATCCCTATTTCCACTTCCTCTGCTTTGAATGTGTTGACTGACACTTCTGCATCTACACAAGAAGCCAAACAAAGCTATTTTTATGGATGGGCCATTATACAAGAGCTTCATGGGGAATCTGTAAGAATGCAATTCAGGTGTCATTGCCTCTTTGTAATGCGTCTCGTCTTCAGGAATTCATTCTCTCTGCTGCCTCACTTGAAAATGGCATTCTGACACCATTTACATGGAAATCACTTTGCCTCTTCATCTGTAATAGCGGCCTATGTGCAGACAGGACCTCAGAGGCCCGGACTATTAATGAGGGTAGAAAGAACCAAAGAGAGAGATGGAGTTTTCAAGGCAAAAGTCAAGATCAGGTTTTCGGTACCTCGAGGATGAAGAAAGGATTAAAATATTATGTTTATTAAGCATGTACTGCCCTCCCTTTGCTTACTTTCACTTTGGTTTTCTTTCTTAAACACACTTGTATGAGCCCTAGCATGACATATATGAACATGGAATAAAAGAATAAGAATAAATGTGTTTTGCATAATATATTTTACTGTATATTTTATTGATGAATACGCACGTACCTTTAACCTTTTGTTCGATGAACATGACCGTTTGAAGTGTGTGATATTTGGTGCAAAAAAAAAAAGAAAAAATGTATTTGTCTGGATTAATACTGCCTCCACATGGCACAACTGCAGCATTACTTTGTAAAATACTGTACCCGATTTAAGTAATGCTTCGCACTATACCTAAACATTAATTCAGGTTTAATCAACATCATTTAGTATGTCGGGTATTAATGTATTCATTTTCTTTTGTTGCACTAAGCGTAAATGTGTCTTTCTGTATTGTAAACATGGATGACAACTCTATAACTGTGGGAAACACTTCGACTACTTTTGGTGAAAAAAAAGTATTTCAGTAAATAATTTTGAAAAGTATTTAAGTAAATACTTTTTTATGTACTTTGCGTTCCTTTTTCCGGTATAGCATACGGCGCATTTCCAGCATTTTCTTTCTTTCTTGGCTGCGGGCGTTGCATGAATAGATTACAAGTGTGTCGCTGGCAGTCTTTTTTTTTTTTTTTTAATTATTCGCAACCCTGGTGAAAATAAAGTTCAGATAATTGATGAATTGATTATGGAAAATTAAATTTACAGGGCAGATAACGCAAGTCATGCAATTTACTTGTGGGACGGCGTCGTGACATCATGACGCACAGCGTGACGCGAGACGTGAGAAAGAGGATAAACAAAAAAGGAAGGAAGCCTTCGGCAGTACAATCGCGGCAAAATCGGTTCAAAAATTTAGCTCGTGAGCTACAGTTAGGCACTCCGTGCGGCCTTTTGTTGTCTCGTTAGGCAGCATTTGGTCTTTGCAATCATGGACGATGCAATAATATTTCGTATGAGTGCGTTTTCCGAGCAAGGAGGGAGGAAATACATGGAGGATGTTGTCGAGATAAGAATCGAGTATGAGCCCACGTCGGCGGCTAGCGAAGACTACACAAAGTCACACAGACACGGGGGACAGGACAACGCGGATAGCGACTCGCCGAAATGCCCTGAAAGCGAGCTGCAAGCACAAAATGTGCCGACCGAGCCTGGCCCGGTTTCTGCTATGTGGGTTGAGAGCCTGGCCAGCGAGGAGACCGGCGACCACGGCGCGCCGCTATCCGACGAAAAAGTCGAGGAGCGCCTTGTGGACACTCGTAGGTCCGTGGCGTTTTTCGCCGTGTTTGACGGTCACGGTGGCCGGGAAGCAGCCCATTTTGCCAGGGAACATTTGTGGGATTTATTAAAGAGACAGAGGGGCTTTTGGTCCAAGGATCACTCGGAAGTATGTGCTGCTCTCCGGAAAGGATTCATCGCCTGCCACCATGCAATGTGGAAACAACTACGTAAGGCGTTCCTTATATTTTGGATATGCGGTCACGCTTTAAACAACACCGTGTGTCCTACCCAGCTGAGAAAACACTGACGCGCCACCGAGCATATATTATACCTTAGATGTGTTTTAATGGCTAGGCAAAGTCCACACACCGATCAAGAGAGAGAGACTTGCTCTTGAAACCCTAAGCTGTTGTGTGGCAGAATTATTCACTTTATATATTTAATAGAATAGGTGTGTCCAAGTCCGGTTCTCGAAAGCCCTTGTCCGGCCTGTCTTATACAGTATGTCTCCCTCCTCTAACACATCAGCTGATTCACCATCGTTGTCTGGCTTCTGCAAAGCTTACCGTTGAGCTGATCATATGAAGTGGGTGTGTTGGAGGAGGAAGACGGATTTATCTGACTTGTGATTTATCACTGTCAAAACAAATGTAGTTGTTGAACTCCAGAAGGTACAAAATACAAAACGCCATGCCCATTCTAAAAGTTAAGGACAGACAATCGATGACAAATGGATGTTTCTTGGTTAAACGTGCACAAGTCAATAAATACTAAAAAGCAAGAAAGATAAGCGAGACAGCTGGCCTTGTTTTACAACCATGGCTTGCAGTAAATGGAGTGCATGGGGGGTTTACGGTAGTTACTGCAAAAGGAGATGAAACATTAGTATTAGTGGTGACCCCTTTCAAGTACTGTAAGCTTGAAATACCATCTGGAAGAAACCAAATGGGCAGTAACCACACTCAGATTAGTGTTGAGCATGAAAATAGCATGTAGCCTTCCTAGTGGGAGTGTGTTAAAATCTTTTATACCAGTGGGCCTCAATGGATGGAAGTAATGTATTTTTATTTATTTTTTACAGACATGCATTTCATCAAAAACTGACAAATGAGGATTGATTATGATCAGATTTTTCTGTGGAAGATAAGTGCAAAATGGATTTCTGTGCTTAATTAATATTATCCAAACAAAATATTAATCGGAATACCGTGTTTAGGTTCGCGGGGACACATAAAACATATTGCAAAGAACATTTCTGACTGTCAGAATAAATAATTTCTCAAATCCATATTCATCAGTACTTTTGTCCATAATATATAACATCTTTTTTTTTTTTTTTTTTGCAGCGGAGTGGCCCAAAACTATTACAGGGCTCCCCAGTACATCAGGAACTACAGCAAGTGTGATTGTGATCCGTGGAGTTCACATGTATGTAGCTCACGTGGGAGATTCAGCAGTAGTGGTTGGAGTGAAGGAAAACGAATCGGATATCACACTTCAAGCGCTTGAAGTCACGCAAGATCATAAGCCTGAACTTCCTAAAGAGAAGGAAAGGATTGAGCGACTGGGAGGGAGGTGAGTAAGGAGGGGGCAAAAAAAAAATGGAAATTTCGCAAAATCCGATTCTTTCTGTAATCTCACAAATCCAGTTTGCTGTTGCCCTAGTTTAATCCAGAAGAAGAATTCTGGTTTAGCGCGAGACAATGGTTATTTTTGTGCTAGGTTTTCTGTTTTGCACTGGTCACCAGTCAATGACACGGCATGCTGTATATAGGAAAGCAACCAATGATTCTTCCCAGCTTTGTACAAGTTAATTTTCACTTAATCTGCCATGCATGTCTTTGGAATTTGGGAAACCATGGTACCTGGTGACAGGGGCACCACCAAACGTGTGTGCGTGTGTGTGGGTGTGGGTGGGATGGGGGAGTCCCTGCCAAACTTATCCCCCTCACTCCCGCTTGAAACAATCATTGACAACAGTTAACGATCGGGAAAATGGTATAGTCTAAAATCCTGCTTGACTTTCCATGTCACCATTTCGAATAGAGTAAATGCTCCTTACATCTGGTCATTAAAACTGTAAATCAATTCCTATTGTAATAATCACGAAAAGTCATTTAAACATTCAAGAACTAGCATTGTTGGCTTAGTAAGTTCACTGAGTGTAACTATATGGGATGAACATGAACTTGTGTGTGTGTGTGTGTGAGATGGCGCCCGAGTAGGCAGCCTTCAGCAAGTGCTCTTCAAGGGCCTTGCTTTTTTGTTGTTGTTTTTGTCTTTTTGTTTAGTCACATGTTTGTTGTTTCGTCGTGTGGGCCTGATGTGGACGGTTTTCAGCGTTTTTTTGGCCACATCATTCGTCAAAGGAGAAGAATCTGCTTGGTGGTTGCGCCTTCTCGGCAGCACGCCTGTACTAGCACAGATTTTGATTGGGAGGAATGTCTGCGCCATTGACTGTCGGTGCTGGACAGCCTCGATGTGCTTGTGTTTTTGCGCCTGTAATGGGCAGCATTTTTCACAGTCCCGTTTTGTTCAGTGGAGATGTCGGCGCTGTTGGACAGTCTACGTTGGTGCGGCTGGATGGATAACTGCTGAAGTTGAGGATGAGGAGTGAGGAGCGTCGGCTTCTGCGCCGATGCGTATTTGGAACTGAGAGTCACCGCTTGGAATTTAAATGGATTTGCATGGGACAGGAGAAGTGAACCAATCTCTTTTTTCGTCAATGGATGCTACAGCTTCTTGTTGACTTTGAAACTTAGCTTGTAGCCGACGTGTGCACATTTTGAGCATGACGTCTCTGATCCACTGGTGAAAGGACACTTTTATTCTCTCCTCTTTCATCTCAAACTGCTTTAAACAACAAAGCGTATGAGGGGAAAAGTGGTTAGGACTGCACGACTGTCCGTGTTTTATGTTATGTGTTGTGTTTATTATTTTACTTTATATTAACTGTTTTGTTAAGCGCTTTGTTACAGCTGTCGCTGTTGTGAAAGCGCTATATAAATCAGCATGTATTGTATTGTATTGTATTGTATTGTGTCAGTCATTGTGTCATCCATATATATTCCTGTTATTTACTTTACTGCAGTGTAATGAAGAAATCTGGGGTTAACCGCGTAGTGTGGAAAAGACCTCGACTTACGCACAACGGTCCAGTGAGGAGGAGCACAGTCATCGACCAGATCCCCTTCTTGGCAGTGGCGCGCTCGCTTGGTAAAAACACCCCGAAAATATACGGCATAAACACGACTGCAGTTTGGCAGCCCGTGATGCAAATGACACATTTTATTTTCTGTCGAAAGGTGATTTATGGAGCTACGATTTCTACAGTGGAGAGTTTGTAGTCTCGCCAGAGCCCGATACCACAGTGATGACCCTTGACCCCAAACGACATCGCTACGTGATCCTTGGCAGTGATGGTCTATGGAACATGATGCCTCCGAAGAATGCCGTCAATATGTGTTATAGCCATGACAAAATGGTGGTGCGTAACACACGAACAGATGCCCAAATACACAGCATTACATTTGCCAGCTTCTCAATTTACCGTATTTTCGAAAATGTATTACCGTATTTTATTTATTATTATTTTTAATGTATTTAATATTATATATAATATTATTATTGCTTTACTGTTTGTTTTATATGTTAAATTGCTCCATGTACAGCACTTTGTATGTAGCGACGGCTGTTTGAAAGTGCTCTATAAATACAGTTGAGTTGAGAATTATACGTCGGTCCGGATTATAAATCACACCAGCCAAAAAAATGCATAATTAAGAAGGAAAAAACATATATAAGTCGCATTTTGGGGGGAAATGTATTTGATAAAATCAAAGACCAAAAACGTACATGTCATCTTGAAGGGCAATTTAAAATCAAAATAAAACTAGAGAAAAACAGGCTGAATAAGTGTACGATATGCTAACATTACATGACGCTTGAACAACGAACTGTGAATGTGCCTGGTATGTTCAAATAACGCCCGGTAGTCCAGTGGTTAGCACATCGACTTCACAGTGCAGAGGTACCGGGTTCGATTCCAGCTCCGGCCTCCCTGTGTGGAGTTTGCATGTTCTCCCCGGGCTTGTGTGGGTTTTCTCCGGGTGCTCCGGTTTCCTCCCACATTCCAAAGACATGCATGGTAGGCTGATTGAGCACTCTAAATTGTCCCTAGGTATGAGTGTGGGAGTGGATGGTTGTTCGTCTCTGTGTGCCCTGCGATTGGCTGGCAACCGATTCAGGGTGTCCCCCGCCTACTGCCCGGAGACAGTTGGGATAGGCTCCAGCACCCCCCGCGACCCTAGTGAGGATCAAGCAGTTCGGAAGATGAATGAATGAATGTTCAAATAGCATATTAAGAGTTATTTGGACAACTATAGCACAAAGAACATGCGAACAAATTTACCAAACCATCAGCGTCATTCCAAATCACGAAATCCAATGAAATCTTCATGCTTGGTGTCACTTTTGAACAACTCCGGAGGTAGAAGATGCAACACTTCCTCTTCTACGTCGCTTACGTCCGAGTCATCGTCAGTTGTTTTTCTCAGTTATCGCCAACGTGGAAAGTGTCAACACAGGCCGAAAGCACCCTCTTGCAGTTTAATGCGAAAAGAATGCGACTTATACGCCGGAAAATACGGTAGTTATTTGTTGTTGTTGTTTGTTTTTTTTTTTTTTTTTTTTTTTTAACTGTAATTACACGTCATATTGCATTTCCCCGTTTGCTACTCAGGGGCCGAAAGGAATGTCTTGTGCCTGCCGGTTGGGATGCACCGCACTACTATTTTGGAAAGAGCGCATGCTTCGCGCTGACAACACAACAGTCATTGTGCTGGCACTGCAGGAGCGCAGCGGCCCCACTATCCCGATGCATCGAGATGAGATTATGGTCGACATGGCTCAGGGAATTGACCACATTCCCTTCCCGGGAACCCCTTACAACATATATGAGGTTCCGAAGGTCAGTTTCGCAACTTGAGTTCCTCCTGCCTTGACCCTGTGTTTTGTGTTAAGGATGAACCACTGAGACCATGAAGTAGAATCACTTGATTTTCTAATGCAGAGAAGGTCACTGACCGGATCTGTCTCAAGAACATGAAGATCGTCTGCATATTTTGTTTACTCTCCACTATTCCCTGTGTACTTTATTTTAAAAAAAATATACCAGTATGCTCAACTGTTAAAATGTTCAAGTTGATAGAGATAAGTTCAAAGAACAGTGAACCAGTGGTTCATCATATCATTCTTTGTTTTCGGGGCCAACAGGCGGAGCGTCAGGATGGCATGTTTAATGAAGAAGATGAGATATATGGAGAAGAACATGAGGGATGGACATGCCTGGAGTGGTAGTCAGGTGACTGCTCATAAACTGTGCCAAACGATCAGCTAGAAAAGCCGTTAGCTAATTAGCTTTCTTTTTTTTTTTTTTACTAAATACAAAAATTGTCCTTATAGCTGGTTTACATCTCAAATTAAAACAGAAAAAAAATCTCATACAGAGGAGGTTATCCTTCGTAAAACGTAATCCCGAATTCCAAAATTCCTCCTTATTTTACCGAGACAATTTTCGAACACTTCAGTGCTTCGGACTTTGTGGTTCTGAGAAAGCCTCTTTCTGCTCCATCAAGACCGCGCCCCAAGTGCAGAAAGCGTGGCTCATAACGGTATGACTTTGGTAAGAGAGAACATAACCTAGTCTCAACACCAACAATTTGGGAACTTCCAACAGAGATTGCGAGCTTGGCTCTCTCCGTCCCACCGGAGACTCAAGGAAGTCAGAAGAATGGAGGGTCTTCTAACTTCGTATTTCTTCAACTTATATATTCATTCATTTGTTTCGTATTGATTGATTAATATTAAAATCAATGTTGTTATTCAGTTGTTAGTAAGGGGACAATTGGAACGATCTAGTCACTTTTACTGTACTCAAAAGAACCGATGCAAAATCAAACATTGACTTCTTAGTGAGACTTCCAAAAACGTTTGTCCATGTGAAAGTGAGACTTGCACAATTCGCCAATATAACCAGTTGATCAGATCCAAATCGTGGTTTGACGTGTTGTTGTTTGACTCTTATTTGGAGTATCTTCTCTAATTATGTTCATTAGTTTCAGCTTCCATCTGTGTCATTGTTGATTTTAGATTGCTAAATTATTCGTATGGTACAATAGAACTATTTGAAGTAATGGAATTCTCAGTTTTTTTTTCCAATTGTTGTATTTTTGTTGTTCCTGCTTCTTTTAGCGTCATGAAGCTGAGAATGCCTCGTCTCTACTCAAACAACGTACAAAGACATTGGAGCAGGCATTTGGCGTGTATGAAGCGGCTTTCTGTTCCACCGCCCACGACTTGCCTGACGTTGACTCCGCGGGAACCACGCCGTCCCCCTTAGACAGGCCGCTGAATGTGTTCCAAAAGCAAGACTCGGCGATCCACGTGGACCGGACTTCTGAGTCAGCTTCTCCGTTAAAAAGGTCTCACCGCACTCCACACATTGACCCTGAAGATGATCAGCGTGGTAAATCCCCAGACAAACATTTGCCCCATAAGACGCCTCGCAGCAAAAGTGAACGATCGTGTGAAATTCACAAGCGAGACAACGACAACACAGCTGGACCGCAGCAGCACAAGGCTTTCTTGTGTGTGTACTGAGTGGGATAACCACAAGCCTCTTTTGAGATATTTTAACTTTATTTGTATAAAGTCACTCATTTGTAAATATATGGCGAACGTTGCAATTTAAAATGTTCTTTGTTTTTACATTTTTCTCCTTTGGCTTAGGCTCCCTGCCCCATCTTTAAATTTCAGTGTTGGCAAAAATTGTAGATTTGTTCATTGTAGGTTGTCTATTTTCATACTTACACATGAATATAATTGCAATAGTATATATTGAAAGAATATTTTGAGTGGGTAAAAATGTCACCGGCTCCTTTAGAAGGAGTTTGACTTTGGAAATTAAAGCCTATTTTAGGATTGTTTGGATTTGATCAATCTTTCTCAAATGCTCCCAAAATTCAGACCAGCTGTCAGCAGCACCCAGACATACTGATGTTGACGTTTTTTTTCTGTTTTATTATAATTTTTTTCCCCCTCAGTCCCATACAGCTATTCCTTCACCCCACCAGGCTTTGCATGAATTGTGGGAGTGACGTCCGATTTGAACCGGAACCAGTGTCTTGTTTACACAGTAACTGGTTTTCGCGAATCCATTTTCAATGACACAGACTTAAATAATGTGGAAACTCTCGGGGTTGCAGCTCAAAAGAGAAAACATTCCAATTAGGCTCATTAAGACTGACATGAAAATATTGTTTAGACCATGGGTTCCCAACCGCCGGGGCACAATAAGAACTTACACTAATTCCGTTGTTTTTATTTTGGAATACGAAAGATATTTTATTTTGAAAAATGTCCCGATTCTCCGTTACATCCTCCTGTGTCACTCTTGACGCACGTCAAACCACGCTTCTCCGTCACGTGACTGATTACGGCTAAAAACAAAACGCTGGAGCTTGCTAAATGAGTAAAATAAACTGCTGGAGATCGTAAATGACGGCGGCCTTAAAAGTACGTTTGAGACAACAACTCTGCCGGTGTTCTGGATTCAAGTTAAGGCTGAATACTCTGAGATCGCCACAATAGCACTGTTGCTATTTCCGACATGCTACCTGTGTGAGGCGGGGGTTTTGTGCAGCAACTGCGACTAAAACAAAATTACAAAATAGACTCGACATAAAGCACACACTTCGGGTGTCATTGTCTCCTATTACCCCGAGATGGGACCGCCCGGTTGCAGCAAATCAAGCCCGGGGCTCGCACTGATTTTCAGCATTGTGGTGAGTTGACATTTTCATGCACTTTGACTTTGCGTTGTATCGTATTTTGAAGGCATGAAACATTACCATAGCGACGAGAGTGTTGGGGCCAGATTTGACGCTCCTCGTGTTTATTATTATCTCTCGAAAACCCCACAGTGTTCATGCAGCTCTTACCATATTATTTTATAGTATTTATCCGCCACACCTTAAATGCCGGTCCGTGAAAATATTGTCTGACATAAACCGGTCCGTGGGGCAAAAAAGGTTGGGGACCCCTGGTTTAGACTATAACCAACAATAAGTACTGGAAACACCATATTTATTCATATCCCAAAGCTTTCCCCAATTTTATCGTGGGAAGGGTATGGGGCGGTCCCTCAAAAAGGTCAGTTTGCAACCAAATCCATTACCTTTCAAAAGAAATCCTGCAAAATTTGTCATCACGTGCTTGTGTTTTACACCATTGTCTTGCCATCCTCCCCAGTTGTTTTGATCGGTGCATATAAGCTATTTCAACGATTTACTATGCGCTCATGATTTTCAATGACCTCTTCTGTTCATTTGGAGGAGATTTGCAAAACTATCTGCATATTAACTCATTCACTCCCAAAGACGTTTTTAAACGTCTTTTCAGACTTGGTCCAGAATTGGCTGGCACTGAATGAGTTAATCCACCCCTATATGGTACTCGGTCGGAAGGAGTACCCATCGTGTCTAACTTGATGTGGCAGCTGAGTTACTGTTGCAGTTGATTCCTTTGCCTTTTTTGTTACAAGAATTGTTGCCTTAGCACAAAGAAGTTGGTGCTTTTCATGTGAGGGATCCATGAATTTAAGAATTTCCCAGATACTTTGACCTGTGGTGAAGCTTAATTTTATTTATCGTGAGCCTTCAATTTTCCTCACCAAGCTCATGCAACAAAAAAGCTTGTGACGTGGGGTCCTCACCACAGTTGCAGGCAATTAGTTTATTTTGTACAGTACATCATTATGCAATAGGAGTTTGTACAGTACATTATTATGCAAAGTAATCTGGTTTCCAGACGTCTGGCATGCTCAGATCTATTCTGTGTTCTGAAGTTTCCATAACTAATGGATGTTAATGGACATGTGCTGTGTTTGACTATTGCAACACTTTGGTTTTATATCACCGCCACTCTCAGGACTAACTGTATGAGGTACATTCTTCAAAGGTGACTGGATATATACTGTCTGTGTTGTAATAAAGTTTCCATTTTACAGTTGTAGCTTTCGTGCATTTGATGTAGCGCTAAACTGAGATACATTATACACAGTACAGTACAGTATTCATATCCTGCTGGGCACTTGCAATGATGTTTTACACCAGTAGGTGGCAGTAGTGTCCGTTGATTAAAAGGGTCCCATCTCGACGTCACTTTTAAATGTCCTGTCACCTTTCTTGTGTGTATGAGTGGAACCTTATACTACACCAAATGCTATATATTTTTTTTATTGTTCCGAGTATGAGTTCAGTAAAGTGTCTTATCCACATACTGTATACGCGTATGATGGCTGTTTGAAAGTGCTCTATAACTACAGTTGCGTTGAGTATGCAGTATGGTAAGGGCGGAGTTATACGTTCAAGCATTACACTCAACCCAACGTTAACGCATAAATGGTGCGCTGCTTCTCACTTAATTTTGAATTCAAGGGGTTGGGAGAGCACCTTGAAACAAATTAGCCACTTTAATGGAAATTTGTAGTCGCCCTAGACTGCTCTGACTGGGAGCCAAGCCCGGCCTAAACAAAGCTGAAGTTCGTCTAGTTTTTCATGCATTTATTTTTTAAATTCCTTTTACTGACGCCGCTGCATCCCCGAAGTCCTTGTCCAAGATTATTGCAGTCGAGCTAAAGAAATTCGAATACAGTTGTTGGGAAAAAGTGAGGATACGCCATCTGCTGGTGTTTTTTCAACCTTGTCTTGAAATTGTTTTGAAATGTTTACCATTTGCACCCATTGCAAACATACGGACAAAGATTACAACGTGATGATAGCGGTGTCTGGCCCTAAATATTTCATTGACTGTCAGCCCGACATCTGCTGACCTACCTCGCACGCAGCTACCCACTCTTGCTGCATACACTGTCACTTTGCATTAGCAGACACATCATCACTAGTGTCTCCCACTTGTCTCTCGACCCTTCTGCTCATATTCCCAACAAATATGCATCTACCAGCCAACCAAGTGGGAGTTGCTTTAACACTTAATGTTTTCTTTCCTCCCCCCATAACTTAATTCCCACCTGCTTTAGACTACCACTCTCACTCAACCTATCAAATCAACATTTATGCGCAGCTTCCCACTTCCCGTCTCCCCCGCATCTTTATGTGGAGCCTCCATTTCTCCTCACGTCTGCTGCCCTCCTTCTGACAGTATCAGTGGTGTTTCAACTGGGTTTTAATGGTCTGTCGTCTGAAACTCTTGGGAGGCTGTGGGGTAAGTACTAAAAGGAGGAAGACCTCTCAGGATAATGGGAGATGACGTGACCTTGTTTCCCTCTCCTGCAGATCAGCGATGTTATCGAAACGGTCTCCTCGATTTCACGCACCCGGATCAAATGCAATTGAAAGCAATAGCTTTTTTTTCACACTTGTAATAGATTTTGCTCACAAAGTTTTGTGATTCTCTTGTCAGCTGTTATTTTGGACTCATTTATCTCCGGCTTCAAAGGACCCACATTTATGTGCATTCTGCGATTGCTGATCATGATGATAGTAACAAATAAAGGGAACTTGTTGGGCGACAAAGGCTTCCCACGGTGCTGGGTCATGGATTCTGGCTCCATGCTTAATGCCTCTCTCTGTACTCTTTGGACATTATCACTCGGACACGTCCAGTATAATTCATTCATGTGAACTTAAGAGTTACTAATTTATGGTATTTTCACAAAAGAGTCACCACCCTCCCTTTAACCCACAGGGCAGATACTCAGTAGCCTCCTTGACAGCTTATTTTAGTACAGAGGATTTCTACACCCCGGCCGACTATAATTCCAATGATAAACACACAACCTGTGTATGCATGAATACACTCATCCAAATGAAACACACTGATAAATAATAAATAATTCTGCCAGAGCAGTATAAGATCTCGACAAATATGGTCAGGGGTGGAAAATCTGTGCTCATAACATGATCTAGACTGAGGATCAGTGTAATAAATTAACTGAATTAACGCTTCGGAGGTCAAGGTTCCCTCTTGATGTCTCCGCTGGCTGTGAATCAAGCTTTTAATATCCCAATGCTTGCTATACAGAAGTTAGGACATTTATTTGAAGAAATGAAACTACTCTCAGGCAGCACATTTATAACGTGAATCTCAATGTCTTTGGTGTTGTCATTACCTATATGTGAGAAAGGGCAGATATACAATAAATACTTCAGTATACATTGGAATACATGCTGATTGCCAAACATACTAATAATGGGAACGATGACTGTAAGTGATTTATTTTTATCATTTTTTAAATTTGAAACCAACGTCATCTTTTGAAATCACCAGCTCCTGAGGGGACATTTGGCTTTCCAAGAAGGAGTAATCGTATTGTTTTCCTCCTTAGCTGGAGATTTATTAACTTCTCTGGTGTGGCACAGTGGTGGGACACGACTTGCTGTCAAGGAAGGAAAAGTTTGCTTATGGAGTGACAAAAATGTGCACGCATGATGCTTTGAAAAATTCTGTTATGTCATTAAATTATCGTGGAATGGAAGCTGTGACTTAAAGATCTCATTTTGGGATTGGATTTAAAGGGTTCTTCAGGTTAAGATCCTTATATGCCTTTAAATCGCTTCAAACAGATAGGCCAGCAGTGAAGGAAATGATTTGTGGTACAGACTGTACATCTACTCTGTATGTCCAAGATACGTTTTGCAGAATTGTGCATGTTTTATTGGTCACTTGAGTACCATGTTTAATTAAAGCTCTGTCGACAACAGATAAAAAGAAACGGTGCTTGTAAACTAAAGCTCCTGGGCATAAAACAAGATGTTTACAAGTTTGGGGGGGAGTACATAAAACGTTTCATTGATATGCTAAAATGAAGACTTTCCAAGGATAATTAATTGACATTTTTCCGTCAAGTCTTAAGTGACCTCCAGAAAAAGTACACCACGTTTGTCCCGACATCTTAGTTGTGCTACGACTGGTCTATCGCCACGCACAATCGCGGCAGGAAGTGACTATTAATCCTCAGCCGCAGTCTTGTTCCCTCTCAACCGACAGTAGTTTCTAATGCGCTTACTCCGACCAAACCTGTGAATCCTGGATTGAAATGTCATGGAGGGCCATTGCTGTGATCCAGCTGGATTCCCAAATTGACGCCTGTGTTTTAATAAAAGGTCTGACGACTGATCCGATTAACCAGATGGTTGTACAATACTAAGAAAGATAGACAATAATAAGAAAGAAAAAAAAAAGAAAGATATATTTTGATCAGATTGTCCCCGCACTCCATTATGTCCACACAACTATGATCCTTTTAATTCTAAAAGGGAACAAGGGTAGTTGGACGTTTTGGGTTTTTTGTTTCTTGGTTTGCAGTGTTGAGCAATAATGAAAAATAATATCGTACATAATTACAGTCATTAAGTTAAGTCTGTATTTCTTCTTGAGTATTTCTATTTGTGATGACTTCTTGTGTTTGTCATACATTTGAAAACTTATCTGGAGCTAAAACTTTTTTAAACTTTTTTTCGACCACTGCAGGTGATGACACAACGTAAATAAAAAATACGTTGAGGTAACATCAACAGAAGATGAGATCTTGGTTGATTGATGGGGGTCTTGTAAGGTAGAAAAAAAACACCACATAGGACAGACAGCAGTGACATGGAGGAGTGTGAACGAGCGAGCATTCATGAAAAAGAGCAACAGATTTGGAGACGGAAAATATTTCCCATCTATGGCGTTTTTCAATAAGAAGGAAACTTTTTTGATTGTGCCAAGTTATCAAAAGGAGTATTTATATAATTACCAGTAAACATTTGTTTTTACTTTTGTCCCTAAAAGTACGCCATAGTCGATCCAGTTTTACTCTTACCAAAAGCAGGAATTGATTTAGCACTTCTACTTTTGCCAGTTCTTCTTTTTTTTTTTTATCCTTGTATCTGTTCTTATGCTTTACCGCTGCCATCCCTTTTAGCCTGTGCCTGATTTACTTAACAGGATCACACAAACCACATTCAGTAACCAATTTCCACAAAAAAAAAAAAAAAAAAATCAGATGTAGGAGGAAGATGCCAAGGAGGAACCCGTGACATTTTAGTGCGGATGTAGATATACTGCAGATGAATGTAATTTTCCTGTTGGGCTCACTATGGCCTCAATGGAATCATCACATGCCATGTCCGTTGAATCCGTGGAAATTCTGGACATGTTAGGCGACTAGAAGACTATAACTTGAGCATCTCCCTGCGCTTAGGCCAGATTTTTGCATAGCTATGGGGGATTTTACATTTAGTGCTCCCAAACTAGAAACATAAGGGGAACAAAGACTTTACGAGGTCCAGGAAAATCTGCTCGGTTGGAACAAACCACTGGAGCGAGGATATTTTAAGTACAGTATTCACCAAAGTGTTGTGAACCCCTTCTCGGTGTTTTTTAAAGTTTGTGCGAGTTACATTCTGGTAAATGATTAAACATGTGTCACTTAGGCAAGTTTACATCGCGAGGGGAGAATCAATTTATAAAGCCATGTGTTTAAATAAAACATCGATCAAGCATGACAGCATATTGTGGCGTTGCATATTTCGTGTGACTCTTCGCCGATGAAACGTCCAAAAATCTTCAGAGTGTAGTTGGGCTCGCCAGAGATAAGTGAGGGCCCTAAAAGCCTTCTGCTGGCAGACTGTGGGAATTCCCAACACGTCTCGATCCGAGTAATACCGCAGGGATGGCAGGCTTAGAAAGGCAAGGGGAATTAATTCCCTGACCTAATGCCTCGGAACAGTAATGTTCTCAAGCGCGACATCTTTTAGTTTGCTGGGGTTTTTTTTCATATTAGACACTCGGTGCTTCTTATAAATAGCTGATGCATGCATTTAATAATAAATCAGTCCAGCTGTCATTTAATTAGGATGCAATCGGATTTGTTTCAGGCTTTAAATGATGCACCTACAGAACACGCATTCCATTGTCACAAATACAAAGTATTTTGTTAGATTTTAAAGCTGTTTGAAATTGAAGTCCTGTTAGGGCTTCATTAAATTGAATTAGGACTACAGTATATGATTCTAGCTTCTGCGCAAATAACAATATGCCCCTCTCTTCCAAATTAGCTGACTCTGTATCATGAGTTTTAGTTGAAATCTCAGACATTATTAAAGCGCCATGAGCACAAACGGGGAATTAAATCATGAAATCATGATATTCAAAAATGCATCCTGTCTTCTCAACTTTTGGGTCAAAACCTGGAATGCCATTTATAAGCAAATGATGGCCGGTGCAGTAGAGTGCTAGAAAATACATACCGGTAATTGGCATACTGACGATTGAATTGGGTTTGTCGTACCGAGCTTTTGCTCCTGCCGCCGGCATGTTCTTCTTAGTGGTTATCCTTTGCCATCATTCATTCATAGCCTAGAGTGTGGATATAATTCGACTACACGTAAGGCTTCAAAGAGAATGTTCTCATACTATTGTTTTGGAGTGCAATGAACACATGGGCCGGATTTACACATTCATGACCTCAACCTAAACGTACCTTTGAAACCATCCGATCGCTTCATTCTTGCCTTGGTGTCAGCGATTATCAGGTTAATGTGACAGATGTGATAAATGATAGAAAGACTACGCCGGTGTTTCATGTAGAACAAATTCTGTTCCGTCAGTGTGTGCGAATTTCTTGACACAGCCCCGACAAAAATAGACTTTAAACATGCATTTTTAACTGAGCACAGTGAAGGGTCCACTTCTGGGACTCCTCTCAGTGTTGCACTTCTTGTAGAATCATGGTGATTTTTCACTGCGGGGGACAATGACAATGAATTGGGGGTGGACTTTGTTAGGATTTTCTAAACTTGACGACTTATTTTGGCATGAACATACTGTTATTGGAAACATAGGAAAAGCATAGCGTAAATGTTCAGTTTTGCTGAGGCCTGTGCCTTTTTGTTTCTTGATTGCATAACCCCATACCAGTAAACAAAAGGTGACGAAAACACACAATGCTCAAAGCTGTATGTAACATTTTCACTGCATTAATTTTGACATATAAACTTGTTTTTTTTTTCTTTTTAAGTCACTATCACTGCAACTTGTCCATACCCCAGAGCCATAGCGGCACCTCCCATCTGTTCATAAGATTTCAGAAAGCAGGAAGTAAACTGCTTACTGATGAATCGAGAGAGTTTTCCGATGATGTCATGCACCTCTGGGCACAGCAGCGGCAGTGATCCGTTCCAGCGATTATCGAGTCTTTGAATAGACAAATTTGATAGGCAACATAAAAAAAAAAGATGAACTGCTGTTTTATGTTTGGCTGCAACAAAACAGCTGCCAGGCGCAAAAAAACTCATTTCACCATTTAACAGCACCGCTTTGGAATCAGACAAGCGGAGCGTTTGTCAAAGAAGAGACAGAGACTATAGTACTACTATACTGTAATTTCATCATTGTACCACTCAGACTGCTCTGACAGTGTCATTCAAATCACAAGTACCGGTACTAATTTACTGCATTCTTGAAGGCAGACTTTTTTTTACGTGCACTCGCCATGGATCTTTTTAGATTGGGCATGTCTACCAGTTGTTTGAATAAGTCTATGTGTTGCTTCAGTTGACAAGTGATAACTCATCCTCTTAACTGCGTCCCTGTTTTTTTTTTCTTGGAAAAATAGTGTGGTTGAAGCTGTATATCAGAGGGTAAAGATGGTTTATTCCAGTTTTAGAACCCTCTACGGAATGACGGTCATCTGTTATACCGCTCTGATCCCACTGAGATTTTGCCTTCCTTCGCTCTCCATATCTTTTGGTCGTCATAAAGTTATAATGATGATACAATCCCCATCCCTGGAGTCTCCATAGTGCATTCAAGTCTGGACTTTTGGTTTGGTGGATATTTCCACACACCACTCCATGTATGCACCACGTTGATGTAACAGCACACATGCACTTACACCACAGTGCACATGTTAATGTAAGCGTCGTGTATGTTTTAATCACATAGCCTAAACCGAATGTATTAGCCTTTACTTAATCATGGGAACTTTCACTTGAATTATTACTGTTGCCACACAATCCACAATATCATTAAAACATTTATTCAACTTCATTATCTGAATCCCTGTGAATAAGAGACACTGAATGGCTGTGACATTCGATCCCTCAGGCGGTACTGCATTAAAATCCATCATGAGTCTCGAAGGGATATTGCTGCTTCGGTTCGCAGACACTTTGGAGACACATTGTCAGCAAACACAACCCACAGCCAGACATTGTGTTGAGATAGTTTTGCAGACTGCTATAACCTGAAAGGTGTATTTTATTTGAATTCTTAATGATAAAATGAATGAATAGAACGACTAGAATGGACCGATCGGAAACGTTTTAGTACTTTTTCTGCCGTGTATGATGCTGAGGAAAATTGCAAAGTATATGAAACGTTGATCCTGTTCTTTTCTATTAAATTTAAAGTAGTGAGATAATGCATGTGTTACTACATTTAAGTTATCAAATTAAACTACTTTACATTTTGTGTGTCTCTACAAGTGTAATAGACATGTGGACGTCAACTAGTGAAGAGTTTTACCTCACTCTAGAAACATGCACAGTCGTTTCTCTTCTATTATGCCCTATTCATTCAACTGCGAAGAAATGTCAGAATGTAGGAAAAGGGGAGTAGGGGGGGGCGTTACTCGTAAGACGTCCTAGTCATTTTACAACTTGCAAAATTGTCGTACTTGAAATGACAAAAAGCATAATAGAAGCCTGCATCTAGCACCTCGTCGTAAAAAAAGAAGGAAAAAAAAAAAGCTCAAAATGGCTTGCTATAACTTCCAGCGTGTGTGGATAAGCATTTTGGAAAGGGAGAGGGGGGGGGGGGCAAAAATGTTAGTCACATTCATCATGAATAAAACATTTCTCAAGTCTCAAAAGTCTTTGAAGTGTCACCAGTCAGGGCAGTTAAACTCCGCCCCTGGTTGCACTGACAGCTGAAGCGCAGAACTTGAGTTTCTGGAGCTTGTTCAGTGTTTGGTCAACTGTCCTGTCCTAACTGGAGATTCTTTGGAGGGTTTTTTTTGGAAACAACTTCTTGGAATTTATGCACTTTTGGATACTGTTTCCCCCTCACACACACACACACAAAAAAAGACAACTCCACTTTTGGGGGATATGAGGCAGCGTGCGTCCCGGGCAGGTGGGTTGAACCGTTCTTGCCCACTTTGATGGAGGAAAGGAACCCTTAACGCAAGCTCGCCATGGCTTATTATCCTTTCCAAGCGCAGCGACCGGGTGCCTTGCCCTTGCCAGCCTTTCTCTCCACCGCGCAAGTCTCCTTTCCTCCCACGCCGCGCGTCCCGGCCGTGGCGTCGCGATCCGAGGTTGAGCCCCAGCAGGTGGGCTGCTCCGAGACGGGGCTGCACGCAGCCCTGAGCCGACAGCACCAAGCGGCCCAGTTGCGCTCCTTGAAGAACCTGCAACCTGGGGACGGGTTGTGTGACGACCCCAAAGTCACTCTGGAATCCCAGGATTTATGGAACGA
Source organism: Hippocampus mohnikei (assembly GCA_026261675.1). Taxonomy (NCBI): domain Eukaryota; kingdom Metazoa; phylum Chordata; class Actinopteri; order Syngnathiformes; family Syngnathidae; genus Hippocampus; species Hippocampus mohnikei. The sequence goes on from JAKGUB010000325.1 coordinate 9,466,681, forward strand.
GTTTCACAAAATGGGAACCGAGATGGTTATTACTAAATCAGGACGGTGAGTGCTGGTGCAAAGAATTCAAGCGATGAATCCGTGAAATTTAGTGTTGAGAACAGGGATTTTATTTATTTATGGCGTGAATATCCATGTAATCGTCACAACTGGATACATTTTGTCAATCCATGATCTTTTTTTTTTCTTTGCACACACGCATAGTCATGTTGTAGCTGGTCAGTTATCAATCAATCAACAACTCAATAAATCAATCAATCAATGAACCACTTTTATTTATGGAGCACTTTTACAACCACCATCCAAAAGAGTGTTGTGTAACAGGAATAAAAGGTGTTACATAAAAGGTGAGAAACAGAAACAACCAAAACAAGTGAGGACAGACAGGATGATAAAAAAAAAATGACCTGATCATATGCTCGGTTGAAAGCTAGGGAATTAAAGTCTGTTTACATGTGATTTTAAAATTATTATTGAGCTTAGGGGTCCCCTTTAGACCCTAACAGCACAATTTAGTTACTTCTTTTATGCATGGGGGAAATCGTTTCTAATGAAAAAAAAAATACTGTTTCTGCTCATCATCTCTTACAGGAGGATGTTCCCACCTTTCAAAGTCAGTGTTGACGGACTTGATAAAGAATCCAAATACATCCTACTAATGGACATTGTCACCGTTGATGACTTTCGTTACAAGTTTCACAATTCCCGCTGGATCGTCGCCGGAAAAGCAGACCCAGAAATGCCGAAGCGCATGTACATTCATCCCGACAGTCCGTCCAAGGGAGAACAGTGGATGAGCAAGCCCGTTGCATTCCATAAACTGAAACTCACAAATAATATATCGGATAAACATGGATTTGTAAGTAGTCACATGTCTGAAATCACTTGTCAGTGTTTTAACGAGTTTGTTTTGTTTCTAATTTAATTCTCTCTCTTTTTTTAGACAATTTTGAATTCAATGCATAAATACCAGCCCAGATTTCATATTGTGAGAGCCAACGACATCATGAAACTTCCATACAGCACATTCTTGACCTATGTTTTCCCGGAGACTGAATTCATTGCCGTCACCGCATATCAAAATGAGAAGGTACCTTCAGACACACTGAATACAATTTTGCATTATTGCAAGATATCCAGAATGCACGGTTCTGAGGTTGGACCAAATCAACCAGGTCACACGTTGAGGGTGTCATAAAGCTGTTCTGCATGTTCTGGTTGAAACTATTTTAAATTAATAACTTGTAACTTGTCATGTGTTTTGCAAGATTACGCAGCTCAAAATTGACAACAACCCATTTGCCAAAGGATTCAGGGACACGGGAAACGGAAGACGAGAAAAGAGGTAGGCCTACTTGTGAGCACATAACCCTTCGGTTGTCGTCATGGAGATCTCATTCATCTAAATTCATGATCGACAGGAATAATCCTTTAAACATCTCTCCACCGGATGAGAACAAAGCATATTGTGCTGATTCGGATGACTCATGGGAACAGCCCAGAACCAGTGGCCCGTTTCACTCTCCTCAGCAATCATGGGCTTTAACATCCATGCCAAACTGTCAAGGTGACACAATAACTATTTTGTTTCTTATCAGGTTGTGGTGGTATGCGTCTTTTCACATGCTAACGTATTATAAGCACAAACTTGCTTCGCCCTAATTAATTTATATGAATTGCACGGAAGACATAAATTAGTCATTGAAGTCACATCCTTCAGTTGTTGATTTTGGGTACTGTGTAAATCTCAAGAGGCCATGCTTAAGAGCATAACACCCCCCAAAAAAAAAAATTACGTCAGTGCATTTTTTGATGATTGTGTAAATATGGACTGCTATAGGGCAGGCTACAGGTTCTTTAACTCATTCACTCCCAAAGATGTTTTTAAACGTCTTTTCAGACTTGGTCCAGAATTAGCTAGTACTGAATGAGTTTTTGAATGTACCGGTACTAATATGGCAAATTTAGGTGCTATATTTTTGCTCATTCACAAGAGCCTGAATCAACAGCGCCTGTGCTGCTTCTAGCCAAGTACAAGTATTGCACTTCTTTTTCTTCTTTAATTCGACCCATTCGACACAATGAACTGAATTTGTAAAGATCAATCGATTAGACGTGTCCTCACACTCTTCCCATTGCTTGTTTGCAGGTAAATCTGAAATGATACCGTCATCCTTCGTCGTATAACTTAGTTAAAATGATTTCTTCATGTTTTCCCTCATTGAGAGGTGTGGTGTGGTTTGTTTTGTACAGTCACATGTATTTCCTTTATTGGATATGTGCCACTTCCACATGAGGGATGATAGCGGAAGAAATTGTGCGCAGTGTGAGTCTGGCAGGGTGTCAACAAGCGCGTTTGCAGGAACATGAATGATTCAGTTGCTGGGGCCGGCAATATAAAGAACACAAGACAAAGAGAGAAGTTGTTGAAACGTAGCTCCCAACAAGTATGATTCAATTTGAAGGACCCCCAAACAATAAGAGGCAGCTCTAAGTCTGGCGCCATGAATTTAATCACGTCGTCCTGTTTTGTTTTGTTTTTTTCCCTCCAAATATTTGGTCGAGTACTTTCACCGAGTTGCCATATTGTGACAAAACTGTTATTAAATCAACCAAGGCAAAAATGTGCCGCAACTGTTTTACTCCCAGTCACTCTCAACAGATGACAACAACACCGGAAGTGATTCAGATATTGATCTTCAAGGTGAGGATGATGGAGAAGCCGGCGGTTCTCAAACTGAATCTTCATCTCGACCGATTGTGAAGAGTGACAAGAAAGAACCAGCAATGTTGAGTAAGAAGTTTTCCACGGAGAATGATTCCTCACAAAGCAACAGGAGTAAAATCAAAGATGGCACACACCCTATGTTATTGGAAACACACAGCTCGTCATGGCTCAGTACTGGACATCGTCAGACTGCGGCTCTCTCAAACAGCCAACGGTGTCTTGAGCTTGGACCGCCTTTGCTGTTTCACCAGGGCCAGTTGTCAATGAAGACAGAGGCTATTCACTCTACATCTATGGGACATCTGTTTTCCTCTTTCTCAGGATTCAATGACCCAGAACACGGGGGTGTATTTTCTCAAAACATCTCCTCGCCATCTCCGTTCATGTTTCACCTGTCACAGCATGTGTTGGTGCCACAGGTAAGTTCATGTTGGGTCCCTCCATGTACCATTGAAGCATGCATTGCATTTTGAGATCCAAATCACTTGACTCTACATTGATCAGCTCTGCCACAATACTTGAAAGCAATGAGAATAATAGTCAAATATATCTCTGAAACTCAACCTTCCAAGGTTTTAGATCTATCTTTTTCTGAATTCATACTCTCGTCAGCCATTCCTTTACACCTTTAAACTCAGATGAAATCATGAACAATGTTTAGATTTGGCATCAACCGCATGTCTACAAAGAGATTCTACGGTATTTGCTTAAATCCGTGCGCGAGAAGAGGTAAGAATTGTTACAGGACGATGCGTGGCTGCCTCACAATGACAGCCCGCCTGCTCACAATATCCTGGGCATCTGACAGTTCCTGGCCGAGAAGAACATTGCTATGCAGGAGCAACAGGAGCGACCCGTTTTAAAGACACAGATGAGGTCAAGATGGCCATGACGACAGTGTTGTGGAGAATCCTGGAAGAATACTTTCGGGAGTGCATGAAAGGGTGGCATAGAAGGCTGGAAAATCATATTAGACTGCAGGGGAATAACTTCAAGATCAAATCTTGTGGTTTGGATTTAAAATATATATTTTGTTACACCAGTCCGAGAACTCTTTTGACACACCTCATCGTTGAATTATTATTTCCGGCAGAGTGAGCATTGTATTTCCATTCCTATGTATTGGATGTCAAAATTAGCACGTTAATCCATCTTCACTCTCATCAAGTGAAAGAATCATTCATGAGATTCTAAAAGTTAAGAAGACACTCTCATTGAACAATATTTTTTTTGTCATAAGGAGCTTTTTTAAATGTTTATTTAACTTTTGTTCCTATAACCAGGCACTGTCACTACCACCTTTTGGAGGATTGCTTTCATACCCATGGAGCTACTTGACATCACCGGCTGCAATGACTTCAGCTCTCCCAACCGGTTCGGCGACATCAGCGTTTCTAAGAAACCGCTCTTTTCACAGCTCTTTGCCGTGGTTGCGAATGAGTCCCTATCAGATCCCAGCTGCCGGCATATCGAGTCAAAAGCTACTGACAGCAAGTTCGAGCTCAAATGAATTTGATCAGGACCAACTGTGTAGCCAAGGGACCAGTGCAGGGGCTGCTAATAGCACCGATAACAAGTCCAGAAACGATCAGACTGTTTCACTGAAAAATGTTCACGTTTCCTCAGACGGATTTCAACACATTCAAAATGGTGTGTTTGAAAAATCCGTCTCTCTATAACGATAAACATCTCTGAATGTTCAAACCTGTTTTGTACATGTCAATGACAATCAATGTCAACAAATCAATGAAATGTAAACCTCATGCTGAAATCACAAACACTGGTTCATAATTAACCTTTAAGTTAGTCACATTGCTTGCAGCGGAAGCTTCCATTCTTCTGGAACATCTTTCTACACGATCTTCGAGGTTGTCTGTGGGATTGTTTGTCAAAATATCACTGTAGAATCTGGATCAGAGCAAGAATCTGATGAATATTGAATGATGTCTCATGAAAAATACTCAGGTCAACTGGGTGCAAAGGGGGTTGAGAACTTCACTGTTTTTTTTTCAGCTGATTTGAATCTCTCGCCATCACAGATGAATTTTTGGGGATTATTCATTGTCCACCTAAAACAACAATATCACTATTTATTCTTCATTTTAACGACGCCTCCCTATTTATGTATTTTTTTTGTATTTGTCTTTTTTTTTAATTCACACATTGTAAAATGCACATCTTAAACCATCATTATCAAAACTGCTAAAGTTGCGAAGACAATTGATCACTTGTCACCTGTACACGTTTAGATTATTTTTGACGTAGCAGATCAACACTATGAACTCATAGACAAACTCAGGACACTTTTTTGCGTGTTTTCACAAATAAAGTAAAGACTAATAACATAACGGCACTCAAGTATGTGGCTGTCTCCGGGCAAATCATGTAATAAAAACACAACCACGTCTGCCATTATGTTAATTTGGCATGTACAAATATAGCCTATTTGAAAATGTAAATGTGGAGTGGATTTTAGTAATAATTGTGTCTGTTTTGAAAGTGCATACATTTTGTTGTGCCTATCTTTCACATTAGGATGTAATATTCAAAGCGTGACACAAAATTGCAGTTCTTGGCACCAAGAGGTCAGGTCGTCCACCAAGAGTAAAACTGAACTGCAAAAAAAAAACCAAAAAAACCCTCGGTCCATGTGCTGTTGTGTGAATTTTCTCCTTGACTGAACGGGGCTACATACTGAGAGAACATGTCCACTGACTCGTAAACGTGGCAAACAGGTCAATAGCCAAGTTTGGCCGTCAGCGCAAAACTTTTACATTTCTGGGGAGGTCTTGTGGGTTCTATGTAAGGGGAGAGGAGAATGACTACGGTTAACAAGCAGCCACCATTCCAGGACTACGGGATCAACACAAAGGACTTGGGACTGAAATCGATTACCTAACTCTTCCAACTGTGCACTCACTATATAAAACTGACAGAGGCACTGAATAAACTAATGTTTTTCATTTGTCCTCTACATGGAGACAACACCAGTTTGTCCAATCACCAGCCACAACATTAAGTACAATTCTACTTTTATAAAAATAATACTACTGTAAAGAACTGGTTTACTCGACTCTGATAAATGTATTGTTATTGATAATCTGCATACTCATAAAAAATTAGGGACATTTGGTTTTCAGGTGAAATTTCAGGATGGGCCTAAAATGCACATGTCCAACTCTTAAATGTTTCAATACTTTTTGCACAGGTTGCTGTTCTCAAATAAGGATCTTAACAGCAAAATTCATCACAGGCGTTTGATTCATGAATCGACCAAAAAATGTCCTGGTTCAGTTAGAGCTGGTGTTTAAACAGTCATTCTAATCATTCATTCATTCATTCATTCATTCATTCATTCGTTGAAATTTGGACATCATGAGACCAAGACGACACCTAACAATGGATCAACAGTGCCTAGCCATTGTGATGCTTGAAACAGGACATTCTCAAACGGAAGTGGCAACTGAGCTGAGAATGTCAGCCTCTGTTGATATAGCGATCAACATACCGGCAGCACCCTGTAACACCATTAAAATGAAAACAAAACTTAACTGTCAGTGATAAGCCATGCTGTTCCAAGCCACATTGCTTTCAGCTGCATACAGTACCACGGTATTTTAAAGCCATCCAGTGGATTAGAATTGTACTGACGATGTGTACATAACTTCAATGTACATTTTGGGAGTACAGTACTGTTAAAAAAAAAAGTACCGTACATGTCGCACAAGGTCAGGCTTAATTGTGGTTGTCAAATTGCCTGCTAAATCAGTTTAGGTTTTCCTATAATTACCAATACCAACGCTCCAACAGTAGTAATATTTTAAGAATGTAAAAACTGGTTCTTTTTGCTAAATGTTACTAAATTATCGCGGCTCTCAATGTTTGACAGCAGGCTTATGTATGGAAAAGAATCAAATAAAAAATATTATTTGATAATTTGTTGTCTATTGTCCAGGTGGCTATAATCTGCTAATATTTTCACCCGGTGAGAACACACACAATTAAGGACACGTGGTTTTGGTATATATACTGTGGTACAATATTTTTTGTAGGGTTTCCATGGTTTTGTTGTGGCACATGCTAGTGATGTGTCGGTCGCGAACGAGACGGTACAAAGAGCCGACTCTTTGCAGTGAACGATGAGAGACGGCACCCTCCCTCCCTCGCCGGTTCTGTCATTTTCCTCTCTCTCCCTCTCTCTCTCTCTCTCTCTCTCTCTCTCTCTCTCTCTCTCTCTCTCTCTCTCTCTCTCTCTCTCTCTCTCTCTCTCTCTCTCTCTCTCTCTCTCTCTCTCTCTCTCTCTCTACTCCCCCTCTCCCTCTATGTAGCTCTCTCTTTTTCACATGTCTGAAGCGAGGTTTGGCAGTGGCTCAGCTGCCGTGCTCAGAGAGGTAGACCAGAAGAGAAAGGGGAGGGGCCAGCAGCTTGGTAGGGACTGCGCGGTTGTGATGGGATTTTCGGCTCTTTTCGGTGATCCGGTTGATTCAAACAGCTCTTTTAACTTTAGCTTTTCTTTTAAATATTTATGACAAATTTAGCATACATGTTGATTATTGACTTCATGAACTAAATATTGCACTCTACTGACTGCAAATAGCAACAATTATCAAGCAAAGAAATGTCTTTTTACTTATTTTATTGATCATTAAAAAGGCTCCAAACAATAAACAAGCAACAAAATTAAACTTCAACCAACAACAATCAAACATGCTGCATCATAACAAAAATAGTGAGTATTAACTGCAACAGCAGAAGTGAGCAAAACAAACACAACACTCCTTGCTTTATTTTAAAACGACCATGTATAATAAGGCGTTTTTAGCCGAAAAAAAATGACCCTGTATGGTGAACCAAATATGACATTTAGTTCACCAAGTCATTAATCAAAATGTATGCTAAATTTGTCATAAATATTTAAAAGAAAAGCTAAAGTTAAAAGAGCCGTTTGAGAGGTAAAATGAGCCGGCTGATTTCACTGAACTGATTCAAATAAACGGATCACAGAAAAGAGCCGAAAATCCCATCACGAGCACATGCAGCACACGCCAGGCGAGGCTAAACCCGCCCACCGAACCGCCCCTAATATTTCATTGGTCCCCAGAATGAGACCGTCTAGAGCTAGATCAAATAGATGTCTTGTTTACACAATTTGTCTGCGTTCCAGGAATCTCAAACGCGATATATATATATTTTTTATTGGTAATGTTTTCGATTAATATTTTTGAGGAAGCCAAAATTGCTACTTTTATTGCATTCTCTTCTTGCGTTTAAATGGGTGAATACTAATCCCTTTAATTTGTATATTTCGGTGTTGGTAGTAGACACAATTATTTAAACAAAAACTACACGAAATATTAATAATTATTACGATTCTATTATTATTTATTTACACATAAGGAAAATGCAAACTCGAAGCCGTTTTGGGGCGGAGTCAATTCTGTCGAGCGTGTTTCTATGTCGGAAGTTGGGGTCAGAGGGGAATGTACAGAAGTAACCTGGTTGAGTATCGTCACATCACCCCACACTCGGGTGTTTCAAGCTTCTGAACCGGCAACTGTGACATCATCATGATGTGATTTCACTACGGAAACGGATGTCTTCTAAACGCCAGTAATTCATTGAAGTCTTCAACTCAACTGTTCAGGATTGCGTGCAGGTTTATCTCCACCGGTGAGTTGACGTTGAAGACGCTGTATAATCGGACGGTCCATCACCTAATGCATACAGTAGATTGCGAGTACAATACAGCGGCTACATTATCCATGAGCTTTATAGTCTGCTCGCTAGCAAGCGTTTCTGCTGAATTTGTGTACTAAAACAGGATCTTTAGCATTTATTCGCTACTAATCGACAGTTGACAGTTTGGACAAAAGCTGTCTGGCAGCTTGTCTGAAAAAGAAAAAAAAACAACTGCTTTCTTTTTGATAATTCTGTATATTTTTTGTTATTTGTCGTCAAACATGTTTCCCTGTTGTTTCCCTCGGTGTGAACTGCGGTTAGTTTTTCAAGTCCTCCGTGCAGTTTGTTTCGGGTTGGTGAGGGGTGCCATCACTAAAGGTGACGAGTTGCAAGTGGACCAGGCACTGCTGGTCCACTTGCAAAAGATGCTGGGCTTCGGACATAAACTCACATGTGGAGTCCACGTGATTGATGGTCAAAGGCAGCTTCTTGAGCTTTATCCCATAAAGTTTTATAATTGAAAGAAGAGTTTGGGGTTTTTTCATTGTAGGTTTCAAGCAGTATTCAGTACAGTACTCGTACGGATGGGCATCTTATGGTTACGATTCGATATGGTGCGGCGTTAGCTTTAGTCACGTTTATGTCTCCCATAAAAATGATTTTATACGTATCTTGATATATGGGGTGCACCACCGTGCAAAGGATGCAATGACTTTTGAATGTAAACCTTTGATTCGGTTCGTCAAATCAAAACCAATTTTCTGTTTCAAATCGTTTTGGTTACAGCGTACTAGTCTGAACGTATTTATATTGACACTACAAGCCATCTTTTTCTTTATATTTGAGGTTGTTTTTAATTTCTATTTTTATCTACTGCACGATACAGAAAGAAATCAAAGGATGCAAGAGACACTGACATTCTTCACCTTTAACCTCTCTCTCTCTCTCTCTCTCTCTCTCTCTCTCTCTGTAGTATATGTGTGTATATATTTTATATATACTGCCCATCCATCCTTTTTTTAATCTGCTTATTCTCACGAGGGTCACGGGCGTGCTGGGGCCTATCCCATCTGTCTTCGGGCAGTAGGCAGGGTACACCCTGAACTGGGTGTCAACCAATCGCAGGGCACACTCCACATAGGAAGGCTGGAACTGGAATCGAACCCTGCATTTCTGCACTGTGAGGCGGATGTGCTAACCAGATGGCGGATGTGCTAACCAGATGTCTACTGTGCCACCTATATATAATATGTATAGTGAAGTATGTGTTATGGGGTTTGGATCAGCTGTACATTTTACAATTTTAGAGCTGCTCACTAACGATGATAACGATGATCAATGAATCCATCCATTTTTTTTTGCATGAATTGATGAATCCGATTTTAAAAACAAACAAAAAAAGAAATAAATTCTATCCAAATGTATATAAAAACAGGAACATTATTTCAAATTAACAGGGCGAAAAATGCCAATTATGATTCGTTTACTGGTTTGATCTTTAACATGTATTGTTCAAGAAAGTTGGTGTGGACTAAATAATACATTACACTTACCCCAGCACAAAAATTAAGATGCGCCCTTGTTTACCCCTGACGTTTGAAAATGCCTGTACCGAGGACTGTAGTTTGGACACCCCTGTCCTACTTGGATTAAGGTCAGTTCTCTAAAAACTGGGATTTGTGTCCAGACTGTCCATGTATGGGTGACGGTGTTGCAATAGCTATTGCATCATCATTACTATCTTTTTAAACAAGAAGCTTTTGCAACCAGTCAAACAGCATCTCATGCCAGCTGACCTGATGACTGACTGATGTCCGGACTCTTTACTGTCAGTGATAACTTGTTTTGCCTGCACTCTGCTGTTCTCCATTGTCCAGTGGTTGCAGCCTGTACGTGTCACCCAGCCATGGCACAGCAGGAAGATGCTGCCAAGAAGCACCCAGCTATGGCGGCAGTGCACTCCCACTTCATTGTTGGATCGGTGTCTGAGGAAAATTCAGAAGATGAAGTCCAAGGGAAACCGGATGTGCAGCTGGAGGAGAAGGAGGGACGGTCTTTGTCACCGTCATCCGGGAGCTCTGATAGCACCAATGACAATAGCTTTGAGCACATTGATGGCTCCATACTGAACAATCTAAGGTGAGAAATCAGACCTTATAATAATTGGAGTGTTTGTTTATATACTTAGTACTTATACTTATTGTGCTCAAATTGTTTGATCACTTCTAAACTTTTTTATTAAAGCAGTCATTTAAAAAATTAACAGGATATGATGAAATAATAATAACGACAACAAAAAGATGAGCATCTTTAAGATTTCAGACAGCCCTGTTCCTGTTCTTGCTGGTCACAATTTCAAAGCCATTTTTCAGATTTCCTCTGTAATTTTTCTCGGGTGGTATTGTTTTATACTGTACTTTATATTGAAATAACTGTGGTTATTATACAGTGCCATTGCTAAACCAGTAAGTCTAGAATGTCTAGGGTATGTTAAATGTTGCACTCTATTAACACTACCAACGTGAGATGCAAAATGAAGCCCCTAGCTTCCAATGTAGCACTTGTGTCAGACTTCGAGAGGCCTCACCTGGAGTTTCACGCCTATGGTTTGCATGTGTGAAAAATGTGGTTTCACTGGCTACTCGCTGCTTAAAAGTGTCTCCCTGTGTCCCCCTGGCCTGTGAGTTTTGGGTGGAAAGTAAGTGTCAACTTCAGGAATTTAGGTTGAGCAAAACATTCATGAATGCCCCATCCGCGTTGTAAATGGAGCTATTCAGTTTGATAAAGTAATACAGCCTTTTAGCTTGAAGTAGCTATTTTGGGGTTATGGGGCACCATGATTGAATCCTACTTAGAGGTTTGATTTTTAGAATAAGATGTTACATCTGGCTGGAATAAGAAGTATTATTATCTGGGTTACATTGTAAGAGGCTTCAACATCCTTGAAAAATGGAAATGCTTTTTGCCCTCTCCCATACTTTAATTTTCGCACTCCATACTTATAAAACTTTGGTCCACATAAGGACTTTCAAAATCAATCTGTCTTACAGGCGTGGGGTTTCACTCTTCTAGTAACTTGGAGGGTGTTTCAATCATGCAAAAAAAATTGAAAAATCACGTGACAGAAAGCAGCCAGCTAAACGGGCTTAGACACTGGCACACCCTCCTGCTCAGTGTGGCGTCCCTCGTCCTGTATAAACGCCAGTTGGGTGGAGCTTGAGTCAAAAAGCTTGCCAAGTCAAACTTATTTCTAAAGTTTAAATAATCTTGTAGTTATGATGCGTCTGATTAATGTATCATTCAAAAGATGAATCTCCCCCTCGTGAAGAAAATCCTCTTTTTCACTCATTTTTATTCCACACAAGATTTCTATGAGGGGAAAAAACCTCACATGCTTTTCACGAGTGTGGAATGTGTTGCTTAAGCGTGGCTCAGGTTGAAACTATTGATTGAAGTATCTGTCACAAATTATGTGCAGTAATTATATGATGCAATGGTTGTTGAGGGCTGCGTACAATGTTTATTGTTGTGAAGCAAAGACCAGCTTTGACTCAGATCTGCCGGATTCAAAAGCCAGTTGTTCAACTCCTTTGTCCACAACCACGTGGCTATTGACATTCTTCATAACTGAGGCCAGCGTTGCACACAAATTGTTGAAAATGGGCACCGAGCAATTTTCTTTTTGTTCTGCGTGTAAGTTAGCTATAGTATATAATATATTCACGGAATGGAGACATTAATAAATGTTTGTACTTCTATAAACAGGCCGAGCATGTCTGGGCTGCACTTGATGAAACAAAATCGCGATCGCCGACGTACTGATCTGCAGAGGGACTTCACCGTGGCATCTCCTGCTGAGTTTGTCACACGTTTTGGTGGCAACAAGGTCATTGAGAAGGTAACTGTCGTGGTCTCCTGCTTATTGCACCAAATGTAAAAAAAAAAAAAAAAATCCATGCTGTCTTAGAAAGCTAGTTGCAGGCATTCTCATGCATCATCATAATTGGACTACATAATTGATGGTAATATTTTGCTTTTCCAGGTGCTTATTGCTAATAATGGAATTGCTGCAGTTAAGTGCATGCGCTCTATTCGCCGCTGGGCTTACGAGATGTTTCGGAACGAACGAGTAATCCGATTTGTGGTGATGGTAACCCCGGAGGACCTGAAGGCCAATGCCGGTGAGGATTGGCAAGATTTTGTTTGAAGTTATCATTTCAAAATTTAAGTGAAAGTCAATGTTGTCAAACTGCACAGCGGATGTTCCAAATTCAGTTCCCTAATACATTTTATATGGAAAGATGCTGTTACAGAAGTAAATGCAAAACACAGACTCTAGTGTATAATCCCCAGCCACCATGCAAAACTGCCCTGCAGTTGTTCTGAGAAAGACCCCAGATGACATCATCTAACCATTTTTCAATCATTTTTTGTTTAAGTTCTCTGCTCCTGTCACAACTTCTGTGATTGTAATGTCCCAATATTTCTGAACGGATACACGAAAAATACTGTCACCTTTCTGCACAAAACCAGATTTTGTTCTTTGAGTCTCTATCAGTTGAAAAATTCCAACGTTATCAGGCGTTATTTAAACCAAAGGGCAGAGAAATTTTTAAGTCCTTTTTTGGGGGGGGGCGGGTACGTGAGATCATTAGTGAATGATTTGCTCTATTCACAGAAGTAAAGCCCAGTTGAACTTTAGATAGTGACATGGTAACATTTTGGATTTGTCAGTTTTTTTTCTCTTTCCCACAGAATACATAAAAATGGCAGATCATTATGTGCCTGTGCCAGGAGGGACTAATAACAACAACTATGCCAATGTGGAGCTCATTTTGGACATAGCTAAACGAATACCTGTGCAGGTACCCCCATACATTTAATGCACTGATTTATTTTGCACCATAAGAGATAAAGTTGCTGATGTTGTCTTACAGGCTGTGTGGGCTGGGTGGGGTCATGCATCAGAGAACCCCAAACTGCCTGAGCTGCTCCATAAGCATGGCATTGCTTTTATGGGTAAGATATGAATTCTGGCTTCGCAGCTTGAACTAATCGACCAGTATTTGTTTTTTTACGAAATACTTCCTCCTTAGGTCCTCCGAGTCAGGCGATGTGGGCACTTGGAGATAAGATTGCTTCATCTATTGTGGCCCAGACTGCTGGCATCCCCACCTTGCCATGGAGTGGATCAGGTATGCTTTGCTTTATGCCCCATTCTTTTACAAAAACAGCCTCTTATTATCAGATTTTATGTCTTCTCTTTCCGCATCTACTCTGACTCAGAAATAATGGGGAAGACTGATGCAAACCCTTTGAGTCTTTCTGGAAATTTACACACCGATACCACAACTTTTGCCAAAAGAGCTTAACAAGTATATGTTTTATATACAGAGCTGTCACTAACAAATCCTTTTAGGATCGACTATCCTATCAAACATTCCATCGATTCCTCGGGTAAATCTGCTTGTCGTCAGGTGTACACGTTCCCGTGTTCCCATCTCCAAAGTTAGATTTGAAATTGTGTTATATGTGATTAATATCTTCCCTGTTTCTCTCTCCCAGGCTTGACAGTCAATTGGCCCGAGGTCAACCAAAAAAAACGAATTATCAATGTTCCTCATGATTTGTATGAGCTTGGCTGCATCCAGGATGTAGACAAAGGCCTGATAGTAAGTGCATTGTCAAAGTGAGCATTCAGAGTCTTCGGTCTCACACGTGCTGCATTGTACTGTGCAAAACTGCGTGTATGCGCTAACATTTTTTTCGTGTCTCCCGACAGGCTGCTGACAAGATCGGCTACCCAGTTATGGTGAAAGCCTCAGAAGGAGGGGGAGGCAAAGGCATCCGTAAAGTCAACAGCGCTGATGATTTCCCAAACCTATTCAGACAAGTACGCAAATCACCATATATGAAGTTTTAATTCATGTTTGAAATTGTTGAAACATATTCAATCTTTCCCACTTAATGTTTCAGGTCCAGGCAGAGGTTCCAGGTTCCCCCGTGTTCGTCATGCAGCTCGCCAGACATGCCCGCCACTTGGAGGTTCAGATCTTGGCAGACCAATACGGCAATGCCATTTCCTTGTTTAGCAGAGATTGTTCAGTCCAGCGGCGACATCAGAAAATTATAGAGGAGGCGCCTGCCACCATTGCCACATCTGATGTGTTTGAAGATATGGAAAGGGTAGGCCCACCATTTCTAAAATCACTTCAGTGGGCACAGAAACAGTGTAGAAATTGGATGATGAATTAATTTGAAATGTATTCCGTATCCAGTGTGCTGTGAAGCTGGCCAAGATGGTGGGCTATGTGAGTGCGGGCACAGTGGAATACCTCTATAGCCAAGATGGCAGCTTCTACTTCCTGGAGCTCAACCCTCGTCTGCAGGTTGAACACCCTTGCACTGAGATGGTGGCTGACGTCAACTTACCTGCTGCCCAGTTGCAAGTGAGTTCCGAATATGTCTGCGCTGGTAGAAAAAAAAAAAGACAAGCTGTATACCACGCCCAATTTGGTTGGCTCTCTCTGACTATCGGACAGCAGACAGTATTTATGCTTGATTGCATCTAATAGTCTACGTTAGACGAGGCCCCCCATCTCCATGGCAACTAAACTGCCCAAAAGAGACATTGTTGCCAATGTAGGGGTTGAAGCGGCAATCGGTCACATGACGTGCACCCGCTGTGTTCAAGATTTTGCTTGAATTTAGGTCAGCGGCAGTCAAGCTGAAAGGCATTGTTGCAAGGGGAAGCTGTCACGTTTGAGCTGATTGGACGTCACTGTTGAGAGTGACATATTTGTTTTGCAGGCAAACAGCGCTCATTATTTTTTTTACTTGATGGTATTTTTCAATTGAGTCATTTCTGAGAGATGAATGTTATTTTTCCAGAATATTCCTGTGTCTTTTTTGTCTTGTTTTACATAACGGAGGCTCCATCTTGAACATCAGTCACGTCAAAAATCCCCCCCCCAAAAAAGCATTTCAAGATAACATGGTTCTTTGGGCTCTTTATCCACCCCCCTATAGATTGCAATGGGCATCCCCCTTTTTCGAATCAAAGACATCAGGATGCTTTATGGGACGCAGCCCTGGGGTGACTCTCCCATCGACTTTGACGGTCTGTCGACGGCCGCCTCCCCACGAGGTCACGTCATAGCAGCTCGCATCACCAGTGAAAATCCGGATGAGGTATGCGTATTGCTCATCCAAACGAGACTTTCACAAAGTTTCTTTTCAAAGCTCAGGCTGTATGTTTTCATCAAATGGTCTCTCATTGCAGGGTTTCAAGCCGAGCTCGGGCACTGTACAAGAGCTAAACTTTCGCAGCAATAAGAACGTGTGGGGCTACTTCAGTGTTGCAGCCGCTGGTGGACTGCATGAGTTTGCCGACTCCCAATTTGGACACTGTTTTTCGTGGGGAGAGAATCGTGAAGAAGCCATTTCGTAAGTGTCTTACTGAAGTCACAAAATCATTGATCAACTCCTTGCTGTTCATCTTATTGGGAAATTTGTGATTTTTCTAGTAACATGGTGGTTGCTTTGAAAGAGTTGTCAATCAGAGGAGACTTCAGGACCACTGTGGAATACCTCATAAAGCTGCTGGAAACACAAAGCTTTCAGCACAACACCATCGACACAGGCTGGCTGGATCGGCTCATCTCAGAGAAGATGCAGGTTGGCACAGATGCTCCTGCTTCAACCGCTTTCTGCTTCTCCCCAAATGATTGAGAAACACTGCACTGGCGATTGCGCTTGTAATAGTTCTGGTGCCGTACTGTTCTAAAATTATTTGTTGCATTCAGGCTGAGCGTCCAGACACAATGCTGGGGCTTGTGAGTGGAGCTCTTCATGTGGCAGATGTTAATCTAAGAAACAGTGTGTCCATTTTCCTGCATTCTCTGGAGAGGTAAGCGTGCGGCCATCATTTTTGTCCTTTTGACATGAAACGCTGCACCCTCAGGACTCAACCATAATCCATTCCAGGAAGTTGTTTAATGGTTGATTTTTTCGGATTCTGTATTGAGTGGATTTTTTTCCCTTTGGGGGATAACCAAAATATATAGAATGAATCAGTTGCACAGCTCAGTAGTTTTGCCACTAGAATCCTCTTTAAGTATTTTAGTTGGGTTGAGAGGTATAGGTAGATAGAGCTTGTATTAAATCATGTGCATTGTGATCCAGGGGTCAAGTGCTGGCAGCACACACACTTCTCAATACAGTGGATGTGGAACTGATCTATGAAGGCATCAAGTACATCCTGACTGTGACTCGTCAATCTCCCAACTCATATGTGCTCATCATGAACAACTCCACAGTCGAAGTGGATGTCCATCGGCTAAGCGACGGAGGTTTGTTGCTGTCCTACGATGGCAGCAGCTACACTACCTACATGAAGGAAGAGGTAGACAGGTAAGACAAACACCCACTTGCTCTTTAGTGGAACCACTGCAAAATATGCTTCATTTACTTATGATCCCAACTGGTTTATGTTCTCGAAAGGTATCGCATCACCATAGGAAACAAGACCTGCGTTTTTGAAAAAGAGAACGACCCATCGCTGCTGCGATCTCCCTCAGCAGGAAAAATCATCCAGTACACGGTCGAAGATGGCGGTCATGTTTTTTCTGGCCAGTGTTACGCTGAAATAGAAGTAGGTTATTTTTGCGTATAGTGTGTCCATATTGGAATGTTGGTTGAGTCGAATATCCCGATTTCAATTGCAGGTGATGAAGATGGTCATGACCCTCACTGCTGCTGAGTCTGGTTGTATTCACTATGTGAAGAGGGCGGGGGCATCACTTGAACCCGGCTGTGTCATAGCCAAACTTCAACTTGACGACCCCACCCGGGTGCAACAGGTAAGCTGTCGGAGTGATGCGCTTTTGCATGTCAAATAGAAATTTGTAATTTCCACATGCAAACGTTCCTGTTTAAATTTGTATGTTTCTACTTCTCAGTCCTTCCGATGTCCTGCAGTTCATATATATGTATATAAATATATTTATATATATTTGATACAGATGTTTTACATCTTAAGTTGACCAGCCTTCATCTATTGACTCTTACCAGTACTCTGGCCTTAATATAATTGCTGAGCAAAATATAATTTTAACATTGAGCCACCATTTCCTGTTTGATATCCAATCAGGCTAAAGCTGCTCCAACAGAGTAAAATGTCCAAAAAAAAACAAACCAAAAAAAACATGCTGAACGAAGGAATACAAATTGTCTGTATGTTTTCAAATTAATTTGTATATTTGTTTTGCAGGCAGAGCTACATACAGGTACCTTGCCCTCTACCCAGGCTGTTGCGCTGCGAGGAGAGAAACTACACAGAGTTTTCCACAACACACTGGATCATCTTGCTCACGTCATGAATGGCTACTGTCTCCCTGAGCCTTTTTTTAGCACCAAGGTGAGATGTCACACAGCACCTGGTAAAACCAATAAAAGAGCGATACTTAATGTAGGCTGTTTGCCGAACACACTAACTTTTGTAATTCCCAGTTGAAAGAATGGGTCGAAAGGCTGATGAAAACCATGCGTGACCCCTCGTTGCCGCTGTTGGAGCTTCAAGACATTATGACCAGCGTCTCGGGTCGCATCCCACCTGCCGTGGAGAAAGCCATCAAGAAGGAGATGGCTCAGTATGCCAGCAACATCACCTCAGTGCTCTGCCAGTTCCCCAGTCAGCAGGTGGTCCACTCTACACATACACACACACACACTACCGTGCACAATGATAAACCGCAGCATTCCCTGCTGAAATGATTGAAGTGAGAATTGATTTTTTTTATGTCATTTACTATTTTATGTATGTATGTTACTGTATATTCATATCTATATGAGTATGGATTGGTCTCCGAGACAATGGAGGCATGATTAATTTCACTATGCACCGGCAACCAGCAGAGGATGCAGATGACATGTGTGAAATTAAAAATTGAGTTTAGGTGGAAAGCATCAAGTCCTGCTACAAATAGACAAAATCCTCTAGTAGTCGATGCGACACAAAAAAGTTTATAATGACCTATAAATGCCACAAGATGGCAACAAAGTACTACATTTGTCTGAATTAGGTTTTATTATTTTGGCTTCAGTCCAAAAACAATCCAAATGTGAGTTTTGAGGTAACTGGAGTCTCATATTTCTCACTGGGAATTTGTAGGAACGAGTTTATGTGATTGTGAAGAATATTGGGACCTGTTTTTGTTTTAAAAATATAGAATCAAGGAAGGTGTAGTTAAATCGTTAAGAAAAGTGGGGTAATTATCAATTCATTTTGGATTAGGTCTAAGACTTGCATCCTCCGCTGAATTTTAAAATGACAAATTTAGTCAATAGATTTCTAATATAGTTGCTGGTGGGATTACATGCTTATATATTGTATATTGTATATTGCCCTGCTTTCTAGATTGCAAACATCCTGGACAGCCATGCTGCAACGCTGAACAAGAAGTCTGAGAGAGAAGTCTTCTTCATGAACACGCAAAGCATTGTTCAGCTGGTGCAAAAGTGAGTGCCACATTCTGCAACTTGTGTAAATGTAATCATACAGGCCGACAACTTGTATTAATGGATCTCCACTTTAGAAAAACAATAGATCCATACCAATTTTTGTTGTTGATTTTTCTTACAGATATCGCAGTGGGATCCGAGGTTACATGAAGGCGGTGGTGATCGATTTACTCCGACAATACCTGAAAGTTGAGATCCAGTTTCAGAATGGTGAGTAATTGTAGCACCTGGATGACGTCTGGTGTAATACTACGTTTCTCCATTAGGTGGAGCTCCGTTGCAATGAACAACTTCAGTGTGGCTGCATTTTCTCAGTATTGTATGGTACAAATATGTTTGCTTGTTTGATAGGACACTATGACAAGTGTGTGTTTGCCTTGCGTGAAGAAAACAAAGGTGACATGGCAAATGTGCTCAACTACATCTTCTCCCATGCCCAAGTCACTAAGAAGAACCTGCTGGTAACAATGCTGATTGTAAGTGTCCATTGTTTCTTGGATATTTAAGTGTAGGGAATGTGTGTTTCTTTGTTTGTTTAATCCACCAGTGTTATATATTTCGTAAAATTGAATTTCACTTCAATTGCACTGTACGGAGACTCTTTGTATGGATTGGGATTATTATTTATTTATTTTTGTGCGGATATGAAACCACTAGTATTGCGTATCCTCTCTCACAGGACCAGTTGTGTGGCCGTGATCCTACACTGACGGAGGAACTGATGGCCATGTTGACTGAGTTCACCCAGCTCAGCAAGACAACAAACGCAAAGGTGGCACTTCGTGCACGGCAGGTTGGTTGTTCAGTTCCAAACTTCATGACAATGTACATCCAACACAAATGAAACAAATGTAATATTAGAGGACATTCAAGGGCGCTTAGCAACTACGTTGTTGCATTGGAAAGAAACAATTCATGACAACAATGAAAGAACTTGGACTGTTAAGAGAACACCATTTGTTTAATTTAATTTGGACGATGATCTGATTCGCATGTGGTGGAATTCTTTTGAATCATAAATTAGTAAAATACTAACCGCCATAGTCTACTCAATTTTGCAGCACTAAATGTATTTGTGAGGAGGAAAAAAAATGCATGTTCGTGTGGAAGCCAAATCTCATTTGTATCTTGGAGTATCAGATGCCATAAAAAATGTAGATACGGAAAGGATAGTTAATGTTTTCCAACAAATCAGTCGGGGTGTACTCTTTTATGTTGCGCGCTGTATGAACATAGAAAAGACAATGTCTGAAGATAATAAAATTCAATGGGGTATGAAATCATCCATAATTTCATTCTCTGCAGGTGTTGATAGCATCTCACCTCCCCTCTTATGAGCTCCGCCACAACCAGGTGGAGTCCATCTTCCTCTCTGCCATTGATATGTACGGCCACCAATTCTGCATTGAGAATCTCCAGGTAGGCAAGAACAACCAAAAGATGCGATTAACTTCCTCGCGGAGCAAGCCATTTATGACTGTCCTTTTGTCTTGAAGAAACTTATCCTTTCCGAGACATCAATCTTTGATGTTTTGCCCAACTTCTTCTACCACAGTAATCAGGTTGTCCGAATGGCCGCCCTTGAGGTGAGATCATCATTTCTCTCGGTTCTCAAGCTACTATGGCCTCATTTATTTTTAACTCGCAGCGCTTCCAAATCTACTTATAATTATGTGCCTTCATCTCCTAATAACCACAGGTTTATGTGCGGCGAGCATACATCGCTTATGAGCTCAACAGCGTGCAGCATCGCCAGTTGAAGGATAACACATGCATAGTAGAGTTCCAGTTCATGCTCCCCTCCTCACACCCAAACAGGTAATCAAACATGGCCATAAGCTAACAGTTATTTGTTAGTTAGCTTTGTCATGTTCCGAAACATTTTATTTTCCAGTGTTTGTCTCTCCTATCTTGACTGGTAACCATTCTAGGGGATACTCTGAATCTCAGCTAAAGTAAGCTAGGATAGACTCCAGCTCATTCGCAACCCGAATGAGGATAAGCAGTATGGAAGATAGATTGGTGGATGTTTCTTTTTTGTTCATCTTCTTTGGTGTTTGGGTTGCTTATGCCAGTTGTGTCCCATCATATAAATACCCCTTGTTTGCAAAGTAAGTATATTTCAAGATCTGACTGACTGATTGATTGAAAATGTGTCAAAGCTCTCGCACCTGCAGTACCTTATGTTACTCGTCTTCCTAGGGGGCACTGTTGTCACAGATAAATGGACACATTTGGAGGATTGTCTTGTGCATGTTCAGCATTTGAACATGCTTGTAGCTCTCAATCATGGCCTTTCTGTTGCATTTGTGATCCCAGCGTGTGATTGTGTCCTGGTTGTTTGTGCGAACGAGTATATGCTTGTTTACTTGCTGTTGCTGTGACAAGACCTGTATACAGCTTCAACACCGAGCGTTAACAGAAGAATGCTGTCAATATGCCCGTACTAGCCACAATGTTAGTAGGTACACTCACACGTTTTAATGAGCCCCATGACCAAAGCGCTATCAAAAATTCTGCTCTTTTAAAAGATGTTTTCGTTAGTGTGGGTTATGATTTTGGTTGTATGTTTTGCATGGTCGTGTAGATCTGCGCTGCGTTAACTGTGAGATCACAATTGTTGATATACCGCTATCTCCAGTCCAAAATATTAAACACTTCTTCTGCAAGCAATACATTAGAGCTACAAGTTCTTAATCTGGATAAAAATATTGTTTCCAATTACCTCTGACAGTGTCCCATCAAAAGTCAGCATGAAAAAAACACGAATTTGCGATTTAAATCTCGCTTGGTTGAGTGGCGTACCTAACAGGTTTTGCTAGGGTGTATACCGCATGTTTATGTGCACTTCATGTTTGTGTCATGATTCCGGAATAATGCATCATTTGCTTATTTCTAAAAACGGCATGAAGTGATCCTGCGCCTTTTGTTGAGAGGAGGCGCACAACCAAAGGCAGCCTAAATACCTCTTGATGCATGTTGTCCAGGGAGCAGTCAAGGAAGTAAAATGTGTGCTCAACCTTTTGACACCCGGGGTGCATTCATTTCGATATTGACTATATAGTGCATAGTAAGCCCTTGTTGAGATGAGCACACTTCTACAACTTGACTGCCTTTCTGTCCTGATGCCTGCCACTAACCCTGTAGTAATCAATGTTATTTGATTGCAGAGGGAACATCCCCACTCTAAACAGGTACTGTAAACATTCTTTCTATTGCATAGACTACACGCATAGGCTAGTTTAGATGCATGGCCAAAGCACAAATTCAAGTTTAGAGTAATGAATTTGTTCATTTAGCAGTTTGGCGCTCTTAAAAATGCAAATAAATATAACGGTGGTATACCTGAACAAGTACTAAGTGCAAGCCTTATTTTATTGATGACAGCATGGCCCTCAGCTCCTAGCCTTTTAAAAAAAAATGCTTTTTAACATCTGTGTGTGAGTCTTTGTGTGTGTGTTGTGGAGATTTTGATTAACATGTACAAATCTTGTGAAATAAATAATTGAATTGTCCTGCTAGGAAAATGTCTGCTCCTGCAGTCCTGGACAATGTAAAAGCCAAAACGCTCTCAATTGTTGAATCTACAGACAGGTTTGATGCAAAACCTCTCAAATACTCTTTGTGGGTGTAAAATTTGGGTTAATATTTCAGAGGTGCTTACTTGCAGGGTCCTTCTGGTATTTTTGCATTTTCTTGTTGTGTGAGAATTTTGTGAGTCTGTGCGGAGTGAAATGGCAGTCTCAGTCCGCTGCTCACATGTCTGCCACTCCCAACTCTACAAAATTAGCCCTCACGATCTGCGCAACGCTCCGATTATGACTTTTATCTGACCCATTTGGCTAATGTAGGTCAGAGATCAACTGATCATGTTCCTTTTCAATTTTCTTTGACTTATTTTTGACTTCTGGGGTTTTGGTTTGTCAGAGCAAGAACCCATTTCTGAATCGTATTTAATCTTAAATAGCTGGTTCCAAATGTCACGATTTGTCATGACTTGGTTGTCGGAATCGGTTATCAATGATCACTGCATTTCCCCCAGAAATAGTCAGTGATTACTTTATGGGGACACGGGCAATTTTATTGGTCCAAATTGACTAAGAAGCAGCAATATCCCAGATACACTGTACTGCTGCTTTATTGTGCTCAAATGTAACGGCGAAATGTTCTTACTGCCTGCTTTTTATTGTTTGAGCTTCATTCTGTTTAACCATCTTGAAACCAAGGCCCTTGGGTAACAATGCTTTCCAAAACATCAAAAAGCTGGGTGTTCAAATCTCTTATTCTTGGGACCCTCAAAAGGGGGATGGGAAATCTCCTTACATCACTCTTGATGGAGCGGCTTCTAAATCCAATCGCTTTCACCGCAGAATGTCATTCTCATCAAACCTGAACCACTATGGCATGGTGCACATGGCCAGCGTGAGCGACGTTTTGCTGGACACATCCTTTACGCCGCCCTGTCAACGAATGGGCGCCATGGTCTCCTTTCGCTCATTCCAGGAGTTCACCAAGTTAGTGTGTACTATTTTAAATCACTTTAAACGGCGATGTGAAAATATCTGTGCGCTTAAAGTACGGTTGCCTGTTTTTTCAGGAACATAACAGATGTGTTGAGTTGCTTCAGCGACTCTCCGCCCCCAAGCCCGACCTTCCCCGAGGGAGGTAATCCCGTCCTGTATGATGAAGAGGACAACAAGGTGGGAAAAGCTTATTGTAGGCTTCTGAAATTATGACGTGCGGTGAAACTGAATATGCTGATGTACCTTGCCTTTTTTTTTTTTTTTTTTTTTGCTCATCCAGAGCACCCAAGAGGAGCCCATCCATATACTGAATGTGGCTATAAAGACCGACAGCGACATGGACGATGATGGCCTGGCAGCCATGTTTCGGGACTTCACCCAATCAAAGGTTGGAAGTAGAACGTTCCTCAAGGAGGCTGTTGTTGTTTATACCAAGTACCGGACTAACTCAGAGAGTAATATATTTATTTTTTATATAAATCACAGAAATCTCTGCTGTTTGAACACGGAATCCGTCGCTTGACATTCCTTGTGGCTCAGAAGGTATGACTCGTGTTTTGTTCTCGCATACTCTCTCAATTCCCGCATCTGTTTGCGTCACGATCTGCCTTGCATGTCACCATTTTAATTGTTATGGCTGCCATTAATGGTTACTTTTGGACCAAAAAGATCTTCATGGATATATAAATGACTAATATTGCCTAATGATGTTTGTGCAAAGACTATTTTGTATGTTGTGATCATTTGAGATAATTTGCATTATAATTTCAGCCTTGTCTCTCCTCTATCTCCTTTTGCATGCTTTGCTTTCGCAACATTTATGATGTCAGGATTTCAGGAAGCAAATCAACTGTGAGGTGGACCAAAGGTTTCACGTAAGTATCAGCAAAGGGGAAGGAGGGCAGCAAGACAAATGAAATAAAAAAATTACAAAAAGGATGTTTCCTTTAAAAAAAAAAAAAAACATAGAGGTTGAGGCTGTGTGTACCCGACACTCTGGAGCCACAGCACTGAGTAAATCCGAACAGTCTCAATCAATGTAATTTGATTGATGGTGGTTCCTCTCGATGATTGAGTGCATTTTTACACTATTGCAACCGACAAATAACAATGAGAGGCAAAATCACAGTGCAGTGTCAGCGTTAATTTTTTTCTTCGTAAAGGCAAGTACAACTCCTGTATTCAATCACTTTAGAATTTACAGGCGATCCCAATGAGGTGTCCACTGAATCCGACCATTCATACCTGCAAGTGTTGGGACGGTTGTATAATGCATCCAAACATCAATAGTATTGCGATGAAAGCAATAAAGAGGGTATTGTGAGAAGTGATCATGTGACTGTTTTTGACAATCGGCTTTGATTTTATTTTATTTTTTTGCTTCTTCTTTTCATGGGCCCATTTGCTTCTGAGAACTAATCCCACTCAGTGGTGTCAGCGCCATTATGAGCCCCCCCACCCCATTAAATGGAGCGGATATTTTAGCACTCCACGTTAAAAAAAAAAATGTTTTCCCTCCATTTACAATATTCTCGACAGAATGTTTAATCAGTGTCAAATTGTGTCCGCGGAGCTTGCAGTATGTGTGCAATTTGGTAGCCTGCAGTTATCAACGCGGCATGTGAGGTGAGCAAAGCATCTCCAATCTGGCTGGCATTGTTGTGGAACACTTCATCTGATATCATTCAACTGGGCAAGCGGCCATTTAGAGGATCAAGAGTCTCTGAAAGTGACATGTTTTATTCATTCACAAAGGGAATGTATAGCTTTTCGACACAGACCATTCTTATGTCGACTTGGCATCAGAATAAATTCAGTCCGAGACATATCAGCTGTTGTGATTACATTTATCGGTAGCGCATACTGAAATACTGTTTAAAATATATATATATATATATATATATTTTGAGATGTGTGTTTTATTCATTTGCTTTTTCTTCTATTTCCCCACACAGAGAGAATTCCCCAAATTTTTCACATTCCGCGCCAGAGATAAGGTAGGTGTGTCTACGACAAACCGTCAAAGTTTTCTGCTTTCAAACAACGGTAATAGTAAAGCGAAAGTTGTAACAAGGGGGTACTTAAGGACACTTTGGAATTAGGGATCAGACAACCTATTTTACCGGTTTAGCACCAGCTCTTTACATTACGGTGCCTATATTTTGGATTGATTGTTGAAACGAACCTTTTTTTTTTCTTTTTTTTACCCGAGGCCACGCTGGATTTCTTCCAGTGTAGACATTTGATGGCTCCTTCTCTTTCTTACCCCTGGTAGTTTGACTACAATGACACCAGCAAAACTCATTAAAGTAATGAACTCTTTAATTATGTCTCCCATTTAAGAGAAATGACACCCATTAGCAGCTCTCTGAGAATGAGATTGCCCACGATTTCATTTACTTAATACTGCGTGTAGCTCTTGGCCATCTTTTTACTTTTATTGAGAGCCGGTGTTCTTCAAACTGCCATTGATATAATCTTGGTTAATAGCAGTATTGCTTTGGACTCGCCTTGTGAAGAAAAAAAAGGTGGAATATTCTTGGAGAGTGTGTGTGTGTGTGTGTGTGTGTGTGTGTGTGTGTGTGTGTGTGTGTGTGTGTGTGTGTGTGTGTGTGTGTGTGTGTGTGTGTGTGTGTGTGTGTGTGTGTGTGTGTGTGCTGTGTTGCTGTGTTGCATTGTTGTTTGTTATGACGTTGTGCCATTTTCTCAACAGTTTGTGGAAGATAGGATCTACCGCCACTTGGAGCCGGCTTTAGCTTTCCAGCTGGAGCTCAACCGCATGCGAAATTTTGCCCTGACAGCCATTCCCTGTGCCAACCACAAGATGCACCTCTATCTGGGGGCAGCGCGTGTAGAAGTCGGGGCAGAAGTTACAGACTACCGGTTCTTTGTGCGAGCCATTATCCGTCATTCTGATTTAGTCACAAAAGTAAGACAGTGAATATGTATGCTCGATCAGCTCCATCATACCTACTCCTCACTGATCATTGTTTTTTTTTTTTTTTTTCTGTCCCTTCACCAGGAGGCCTCTTTTGAATACCTTCACAATGAGGCCGAGCGTTTGCTTCTTGAGGCCATGGATGAGCTCGAGGTCGCTTTCAACAACACAACCGTGCGCACCGACTGTAACCACATCTTCCTCAATTTTGTCCCCACCGTCATCATGGACCCGTCAAAGGTAAAAGTGTGTCAGACCATTTGAAAATGAACCACAGCTTCTCTTTGTGATTCACATCAACTTGGAACTAATTTGCCTCCGTGAACAGATCGAGGAGTCCGTGCGTTCCATGGTGATGCGTTACGGCAGCCGGCTTTGGAAACTGCGTGTCCTGCAAGCGGAACTGAAAATTAACATCCGCCTGACTCCGACGGGAAAGCAAATCCCCATTCGTTTGTTTCTCACAAATGAATCCGGCTACTACCTGGACATCAGCCTCTACAAAGAAGTCACTGACTCCCAAACGGGACAGGTGGGGCCCAAAGACCGCCAGGTGGGGCACTCATACATTTTTCCATGTCATCCGCTTGTCAGCTTATTTCATGAAAAGTGCTTCTGTTCCATCATGGATCCCTCATCTTAGATCCTGCATCCCTTTGCCTTGATGACAATTCTTTTCTTAGTAATGTACAGGTTCATCTAAAAAAAACAAAACATAGAATATATGAAAAAGTGTTAAAAATTTTTGTCACTCATTTCAAAAAGGGAGTAAAAATCGACACACAGAATGAAATATTTCTAGCCTTTATTTCTTGATATTGACGATCACGGTATTCAGATAGTGTAAAACCAAATTTCAGTGCTTTGAAAATTTGAATATTGTGAAAAAGGTCAAGATTAGACCACAAATCACCTTCAAAGGCTTCCTGATCCTTGAAATGGTCTCTGTTTGGGTTATGCTACATCATGGCCGGACTAATCTTTATAATACGCTATATGAGTTTCCCTGTTTGAAATGAGCGACCAAAATTTTAAACTCTTTCATGATATTCAAATTTTTTGAGATGCTTGCGTCTTCATCAGCTGATCGACTATGTTATACTTTGTGCCTCTAGCCGTCATTGCACCATTTCATCGTCACCCTCTTCTCGTTACGTTGCATGTAATGTGAACGTTTTGTATTTTGTTATTGGTTTTGTCAAAGAAAATGTCATTATGCAGTATTCTGTTTCTTATTCTCCTTTGTTTTCCTGCCACTTGATGCTCAGAGGTGCCCCGTTTAGTTTTCATTAGATTTTGTGAACCATAAATGGAGCCTATGCCAAACACGCACAGTGGAGCACACAGTTTCAATTCCAAAACTTGTGAATGTGAGACAGACATGCTGGCTACATGTACTACCATCAGTACTGTAATTGGATCTCAGTGGAATGGCTGTCACAGGCTCTAGAGAAAAACATTTTTCTTCGGGGGACGGCATGGAACTTTTTATTTAAACGTGAGCACAAGATATCGTTCCATCACATGATCTGGCTGCTGTGGTTCATTGTCATCCAGTCCTCATTCTCATCAAATCAGTCACCTAATGCCCAGGTAGTTAGAAAGGCTGCTGTATTTTTAATTACATCCCCTCCTTACTTGTGCAGATAATGTTCCAGGCGTATGGAGACAAGCAAGGTCCTTTGCACGGCATGCTCATCAACACACCCTATGTCACCAAGGACTTGCTGCAGTCAAAGCGTTTTCAAGCCCAATCACTGGGCACCACCTACGTCTATGATTTTCCAGAAATGTTTCGACAGGTACATTACAAACCTGGCTTTGCTGTCCTGTATTTCTGTTCAACAAACTATACTTAAATTCATTATGACTGGTTCATTGAAAAGCATGATTCAGCTACTTCATGGAGGGTGAGGGGCACCCGTTACATTAGTACTAGCATATGAGGGAACGTCACTGTTGGTAAATCATTACATTGAAGTTATTGTTGATTGATTTCTTTTGAATCAATGACTTATACCTGTTTATCCAGGCTCTGAAAAAGCTGTGGCACTCAACCCAAGCGCATGCATTTGTACCCAAATGCCCGCTTCCCTCTGAGTTGCTGACCTTCACCGAGCTGGTGTTGGATGCCCAAGGTCAACTGGTGCAGATGAACCGACTGCCAGGTGGCAATGAGGTCTGTTGTTGTGCGTGAATAAATACACGTATCAAAGTAATCGTCAAACTTGTGAGGTAATTTGTCACTATACAGCATTCTCTATTATCCTTGCAGTACAACTACGTTAAATCTTAACTTTGTTTTTTTTGTTTTTTTTTCCAAGATGTAGATTTTAAAGGTAGTAAAAATATTTTTTTGTAAATCACATTGCTGCATAGTATTTAATTCAGTGTGTGTGTGTATTTTATTTTTTCATTTACTCTAGATCGGTATGGTGGCATGGCGAATGACCCTCCGTTCACCAGAATATCCAACAGGGCGCGAGATCATCGTCATCAGTAATGACATCACGCACAAGATCGGCTCCTTCGGACCTCAGGAGGACATGCTGTTTTTGCGTGCCTCCGAAATGGCACGGGAGGTCGGCATCCCTCGTCTCTACATTGCGGCCAACAGTGGCGCCCGCATTGGCCTGGCTGAGGAAATCCGTCACATGTTCCACGTGGCCTGGCAAGATCCAGCTGACCCGTACAAGGTCAGTTAAATAACATTAGTGCCCTCGCTCCATTTTTTTTTTGGGCCGCATTTTTAATCAAATTCAGATGTTGCCATTATCGCTGTCATACAATAACGGAGCTGTTCACCGTATTGCCTCTGCAGGGTTTCAAGTATCTATACCTCACACCTCAGGATTATAAGAAAGTCTCAGCCCTGAACTCTGTACACTGCGACCATGTGGAGGACGAGGGAGAATCCAGGTACATCTCTAGATTTCATGTTTGGATACCTCATGTTGTTGGGAAAGGATTATGGAAACTGTTCTTCGATGAACCAAGTATGCATTGCGATTAAGATAAAGAAAGGCAATAGTAGAAGGCGAGACTGTTGGCCGGTCAACTCTGAAAAGATGTGAACGACATTATTTGCTGTCACGCAGGTACAAGATCACTGACATCATCGGAAAGGATGAGGGGCTGGGTGTGGAGAATCTGAAAGGGTCTGGAATGATTGCCGGAGAATCCTCTGTGGCTTATGAGGAGATCATCACCATGAACCTGGTAAGAGCATGTGTGCGCAAAACACAAATAGCTTTGAGCTGTCAACTTGGTGTCAAGAAGTCTTAACGTTAATTGTCTTGTTTAAAAGGTAACGTGCCGAGCCATTGGAATCGGAGCCTATCTTGTGAGACTTGGTCAAAGAACCATTCAGGTGGACAACTCGCACATAATCCTTACTGG
Source organism: Hippocampus mohnikei (assembly GCA_026261675.1). Lineage (NCBI taxonomy): Eukaryota > Metazoa > Chordata > Actinopteri > Syngnathiformes > Syngnathidae > Hippocampus > Hippocampus mohnikei. The sequence goes on from JAKGUB010000325.1 coordinate 9,496,469, forward strand.
GGCTGGAGCACTCAACAAGGTACAACAATAGCATCGTCTAAAACATGTTGCAATATGAGTAGCAATACGTTTAATAGCATGTTCACTATTATGTGTCTATCGTCGACCCCTGCACAGTTGCGGTTCGGCACCTGTGGATTTGCATATTTGCAGATGGGTGTTTTTCCCCCATTATTTTTCACAATTTTAATTGATTGTTTTTTTTTCCTCCACGTATCACAGAATATGTATGCTGTAAAGAATGTTACTATATAGTACAGTAGTTGCGGTATGTAAGATTTTTAGTGCTTTTTTTCCGTCGATGCCACTTTCTAATTTGCTCGGTTCCACAAGGATACCCTCACAATCCCAGACCACCCACCTTCATTGTTAAATAATTGAAGGCGAACCATGAAGTGATATTTGCTTTGCTGGAGGCTGCAATGCGGGACATCCGCATTCTTTGTTTTCCATTAAAATTAATGTTTTGCTGAGACAGGTTTTCTGCTTGCTGTTGATTGGTGTGAGTGCTCGTGTTTGAGCCTGCACGCTTTACTACACATCTTATTTTTCCTATTTTCCCCTCCCATTCACTCTCCCTGTCAATGTAATACGATGTCTCCATTTCAAATTAATTGACAGGCTGCACCATGAGAAATCATGCAAATGGCAGGTTGATGGCACACCTATTTGCTGAAGCCTCTGTTGTTTTTCCAACGATTACACTGTTTAGCTGTTTATGAAGAGGCGGGTTGTTATTGAAGTGTCCGCATCACGGGCTAATAGCCCAAAACTCTTGGCTAAAGTAGATGTGATTGTAGTTTTGGTTGGAAAGATTGTGAGCAAGATTCCTCTTTCTCTTTTTCTCCCCCCCGCCCTCCATTCTTCATGCGACTTCCTGGCTATTAACTGAAACTTAATTGAGAGCAGGAGGCTGCCACCCCAAGATCATCATTTAATTAGCCTCTAGAAAGCTTCCATATTTTCATGGGCTTTGGATAGTAACTACTAGCACAAATACCCCAATGAGCTGTTCCATCGACTTGGCCTCTCTTTTCGCTCTCCTGGCGAGCTCCCTCCTTTCCTGCTCCTCCATCCCCTTGCCGTCTCTGCGCAGCGGAATCTTAATGAAGCCGCGATGGCCGGAGGCTCAGAGGCTTTGTGTGTGTCAAGGTGACTGCAATGTTTCTTGGGGCCGCAAGCTTTCCTGACAGCTTTAGGGGAGCGCCCTAGATTTGTAGCCAGATACATAACCATTAATGGTAATAAAGAAAGTAAATGATGGCTGAAAAGGTGAAAGCCGAGGCTAGGGTGTGAGGTCCTCTGATTTTTACTCAGCCATGTCAGGGCCCTGCCACCTGTTCTGCCTGCTTATGAAAATAGGGCGTTCTGAGGTTAAGACTTTATGGCTTGAGGTTGGTTCAGGGTCACTTTGCCAGGTAAAAGTAGTTTGGTTGATTCTTTTCATTGCACCGTCCGTGGCAAATTATTGCTTTTTTTTTGTGCGTTCTTTCTGCGGCACGTCCAACATGTTTGTCAAGTCTTTCTTAATTGGTTTGCGCATATAGTCTACCCAGAGCTCAAGCGGGCAATAGTATTTGTATATTGTACAATAGTGATGTCATCTAGTGCCTACATTTTTTGGATGACTGAGAGCAGCACAGTGCTGTGTTTGCATGCAAGCTTAATTATCTGTATCTGAAGCTCCCCAGCCTGATTATGATATTAAATAGCCACCTCCCATCCAAATCCTCCATCATAACTTTCTTCGACTCAAGAAGGCCTTTATGTTATAGTTTCCAAAGGCAGAGCCAAAGAAGTATCGAGTGCTCAATTGGACTTCATGTTTGTGTTGTGCCTGTCCGTCTATCCTATGCCAGGTGCTAGGCAGAGAGGTTTATACATCAAATAACCAGCTCGGTGGAATCCAAATCATGCACAACAATGGTGTGACCCACAGCACTGTTTGTGATGACTTCGAAGGAGTTTTTAATCTCCTGCAGTGGCTCTCTTACATGCCCAAGGTAGGATGTAAATATTGCTACATTAAGTTTATTTCGAGCTTGTGACAAATTAAAGCAAAGAATATTGAATAATATGTATGTATGTATTTATTTTATTTATTTCCCAGTGCAAATTTAGCCCGGTGCCCATTCTGAGTGCCAAGGACCCCGTCGATAGGCATATTGAATTTGTGCCAACAAAGGCACCCTATGATCCCCGTTGGATGTTAGCTGGTCGTCCAAGCCAGAGTGAGTGCCCTTTTTTTTTTTTTGTGGCCATATGATTGTGTTTTTCAGCTAATATTTATTGGCCATTATTTGAAATCGATAGATACGTTTTAATGCTTTATATCGTTTGCAGTCCATGTTTGCAGTATAATTTTTTTCTGGTAGGATAAGTGTACAGGCCTTGATAATGATTTTTTGTTGTGTTGTTTTTTTTTTTTTTTTGTTACCGAAAATAAATATAAAGATTTATCATGTCCAGCAAATGTGCCATGAGTTCGAAGTTGCAATTACTCATTTCAAGAGAGCCTGTGGGTAGCTACTAAGAGAGAAACAGTTAGGTCTGCTATCATGCTCCAAGAGACAAGATCAAGATAGGACCAAAATGGATGTGGCTGCGTTTCCCTACTGCAAGCTAGGACGGTGCAGGTCCTGTAACAGTGTAATTATAGCTTGAGACCACAGAGATGTTGGCGGATTGTGCAGAAGGAGGCGCACGTCGGCGGTAGGGATGAACGGCAAGTCTTAATTGAACAGTAACCTCATAGTGTATATGGCATGTTTCTCGGGTTTAGCAAGCAGAAAAACAGCTTCGCAAGCCATTTGTATCCAATCATCCATCATGTTTCCTGCCAGGATTACTGATCGAGTGAAAACACACGCAGCCTCCCGCTATATGAAGAAGAATCTTGTGAAATGTAACGAAGAAAAGAGCATTTTACAAAAAGTGATTCATGTTTGAAATTTGCTACAAATGACTCTCGCTATGTTCCTTTCAATGTCTGTAAAAGAACGGAAGCAACACAATTTCAATCTATGTATATGAAGGTCCAAAAGGCTCTTCTTGGCAGAGCGGCTTCTTTGACCACGGCTCGTTCATGGAGATTATGCAGCCATGGGCTCAGACCGTGGTGGTCGGCAGAGCTCGGTAAGCCCCAAAAATAAAAAAACAAACATGAGAATCGATTTCTTCGGTTTGTAGTTAAATTCCCTCACTGCCGGCGCGGTAGATGTCAGTGCTCAATGCTGTATTTCCGCAGATTGGGTGGGATACCAACTGGAGTGGTTGCTGTGGAAACGAGGTCAGTGGAGCTGTCAATCCCAGCTGATCCAGCTAATTTGGACTCAGAGGCCAAGGTGAGGCAGGTCATTCGCTGCACATACTCAAGTACTGCATGAGCTAAGTGTTTCATTGTCTATAAAATGGAGTGATTGTGACGCCGAACTGTGTCTGTTTAGATCATCCAGCAGGCTGGACAAGTGTGGTTCCCTGATTCGGCTTTCAAAACAGCCCAAGCTATAAAGGACCTGAACCGAGAGGGGCTGCCTCTCTTTGTATTTGCCAACTGGAGGGGCTTTTCCGGAGGAATGAAAGGTGTCCGACAATTTAATAACATCCAGGGATTGTGTGGATGCTGAGAGAGACAAGTTGCCATAATGTTACGGGTCCCAATTTTTCCTTTTTTTTTTTTCTTTTCTTTTCCTCGTCACTTGCAACCCTTCAGACCTATGATATAAATCTTGCTGATATCCAACTTGCAGTATATGCCACCATTTCATGTTGCCGACTTCAGCAATCAAACTTACCGTATTGGCCCGAATATAAGACGGCACAGATTATAAAACGACCCCCTCTTTTTCAAGACTCGTTTGAAAAAAGACTTTTTGAACACTAAATTAATTTTTATACAGAAAATAATTACAGTACATCTGAAACAAAGAATTATAACAATATATTTGAGAGAAAAAGCATTCTATTTTGCCTCATTCAAATCTAAAGTAAAATCACATTCGTAAATGAATGCCTTCTGGTTTTTGAAATGTAAATTACATCATAACTTCTCTTGAGCTGCCGGTTAACCTGGCCGATCTTCGACCCACTTTTCTCCAGATTGTCACTACGTTTCTCCATTTTCTGTTATCTCTTCTATTGTTTTGTTCTCTTTTCTTTCTTACCGCTATTTTTTCTTTTTCTTTGTGCTACCGCTATTTAAATTTTTATTCTTCGTGACGGGGGTTCATTTTGGCCTGGGGATTCAAGTTCAGCATTCGCTTCAATGATATGTGGCGCCATCTAGCGTCGTGAATGGGTATAATGTCTAGGCCCCGAATATAAGACGACCCCCACGTTTTCAGTCTTATTTCAATGCAAAAAACATCGTCTTATATTCGGGCCAATACGGTAATATCAAAGTCAAGTCAAATGTATAATTTTCTAATATGGATTTCATTTTGAAATGCATTTTATTTATTTTTTAATTTTTAGACATGTACGACCAGGTGTTGAAGTTCGGTGCCTATATTGTGGACGGGCTTCGGGAGTACAAGCAGCCCGTCCTGGTTTACATTCCACCCCAGGCCGAGCTGCGTGGAGGTTCCTGGGTGGTTATAGATCCCACCATCAACCCTCGTCACATGGAGATGTACGCCGACAAGGACAGCCGGTAAGTTGCTTCGAAACGAGGAGATATTCATGTCTGTGTTCATTTTTTTTTTTAGTCCACCGAAACTTATTCATGTGCTCAGAGGTGGAGTGCTGGAGCCTGAAGGGACAGTGGAGATCAAGTTTAGGAAGAAGGACCTGGTGAAGACGATGAGACGAATCGATCCCATCTACACGAGCTTGGCCGAAAGACTGGGTCAGTCATCATCTTTCGTTCCAATTACATTTCTTAATTGCTCACAGCCTACTTCATTTGTAGTCCTCCCTCCCATTCCCTGTCAGTAAGGAGCAGGGGACGGAGGGCGGGGGGACCATCTACCTTCACCCTTCTTTATCTGTGGATAGTATCATCTTTGCCGCGCTCCCCTGAGAAACGTGTCAATCACAGCTGGCTAGGATCAATTGTCAGCTCTCCCGCCTCCCCTGCGCAGCTTATTGATCTACCTCACAGCTCGCAGGAACTGTGATCCAATGCTGCGTGCGTTTGCCGCTTTGGGAAAACTGGCGCAGTGTTATTGAGGAGGGTTTGAGAGGAAGAGATTGGCATTGACAGAAATCAGTATGCAGCTAGAAAGCTTTGATAGGAAAGCTAAATAAAATGCCGCTAGTCTGACTAAAGTCACTGCTACATTTTGCATCTTTTTAGGTTTTGGTTATTATTTGTCTCATCCACTTCAATTTTCCATTGTCTTATATTGCCCATCTTAAAGCAGCAGCTCTGAGTGGAACAATTTTTACCGTGATGACTATTTTGCCAGCAATTATGCTGACGCGCAATGTATAAAAGTGCTCTTTGCTCTCCCCAAAAGGAACCCCAGAGTTAAGCCCTCCTGACCGCAAAGAGCTGGAGACAAAACTAAAAGAGCGGGAAGAGTTTCTGTTGCCGATCTACCACCAGGTGGCTGTTCAGTTTGCAGACCTCCACGACACTCCGGGCCGCATGCAGGAGAAGGGCGTCATTACGGTGGGTGCTTTTCCTTCAAACAAACCCTTGCCTACCCGACCGGTTGCGTCTGCCTTCATCACCAGGCTGCGACGTATATTGTGATGATGCAAGTGAGTCGCTTTGGGAAGCACAAATCAGATTTGGACAATCTTGCTCTTTTCCTTTTGTTGTTCTTATTTCGTCTCAAGAACATACACACTCGTGGCAGAACTTCTGGAGTGGTGTGGGCACCATTTGGAATGTAGCTCCAGTCATGAATAACCGCCCCACTATTAAGCTTAATAGAATTGCTGTATTTTTAGCCGAAAAGCCAACGGAGAATTTTATGTGATAATTTCAGTGAAACAGCTTTTAATGTTAGTTGGGCTGTCCTCGTTTTTATGTTTCATCAAATATCGCGTTCATTTTGACGACATGGTTCGTGATACAAGTCAACATGATGGAAATTAACAAGGTGTTTTGTTATTTTTCCTCTGTCAGGACATCCTGGAGTGGCAAACATCCCGACAGTTCTTCTACTGGCGCCTGCGCCGCCTCCTCCTGGAGGAGACGGTCAAGAGAAAGATCCAAGCAGCCAACAGCGAGCTGACAGACGGACAAGTGCAGGCAATGCTGCGCCGCTGGTTTGTTGAGGCAGAAGGTGCTGTCAAGGTAACACATCCACGCACATTTTTACCGGGGATTTCTTTTCGATGTCAAATAGAACGGGAGATCACATTTGAAAGGACAAACACATGATCAAGCATTCACTTTTTCACATTACTACTGGGGTAAAGTTTATCATCAGAATTATCCAGCCAGCAAATTAAACTTTTTTATTTTTTGGTTTCCATCAAAAGAACACGGGGTATAAAAGGGCGCCGTCATGTTCACCAATCAGCCCCTTTGTGTCTTCATTTTTGAATATAATTTAGAAACGGTTTACTCTTGTGCTGTTATCCTTCATTTCACCCATCGAGTGGAACTCGGAAGACGTCAGGTTTATAGTTTTTCATTTGCTGCTGGTCAAATTAATGTCATTTTTTTGTGACCTTATAGATTTCATTTTCATTTAAATACAAACACTTTAATTTCACCTGCTCCATTGGACGCTGACTGTTTTGTTCAACAACTTTTTTTTCGGTCATGTTTTTCGCATCTATAATTTTGGGTTGTCGACAACCACGCATTTTTAGTTACTCGATGTCAATTCCCTTGATTAAAGATGTCCACATTAAATGCTTTGCTCACAAAATAGTGATTAAACATAGCGTGAAATAACGATACATAACCACAGTTCCTTCAGGCCCAATCTCAGCCTCGGAGGACCAGCGGGCAGGAGCTGTCAGGAGCCCCGTTTCCCGCAAAATGGCCCTCTTGTCTGCGAGGACGCTAACCCCATCAGAACTCACTGTCTTAAGCCACAATTAATCACAGCCCTGGCACGTGCTGATAGGAGAGCAACACGCTGTCTCTTAATTAAAAGCAAACAGATTAAAAATGATTAATAAGGGCATTAAATGTTCTTGCGGACCTCAAGCAGGGCTATTCATATAAAGGCAAGGGCCTATTAAACCCCTCCACCCTCAAATCTTTAAGCCCCTCCAGCCTGGCTTTGTTTGGGATCAGAGATGCCGGCACTCATGAATACTAATATTCCTATCAGGCCCAAATCAACAAGACATCATGCGTCCACTTTGAGCCGTCTACTTCTTTTGTTTGTGTTGTCCGTGATTTGTGCACACTCAACCGGGACCTTTTTTTGGAGGTGGGGTGTAAACTTTATATTTTGTCATAATTACCAACATGACAATAACATCATGCAGGCCTACCTGTGGGACAACAACGAGGAGGTGGTGGGATGGCTCGAGAGGCAGCTGGCCGAAGACGAGGGAGCGAGGTCCGTCATCGATGAGAACATCAAGTACATTCGCCGTGATCACATCCTCAAGCAGATTCGCAGGTGATTCTCGGGAGCAACAGAGTTTCATTTAGGGCTAACTGATAGGGACTTCTATTATTATTTTTTTTCCTTCACAATGATCTTCCCCGCCACCCCCTTGCTTGTAGAAAATGCAAACATAGGTGACATTAATTATTCAAATCAAGTTTGGCTTTCATTCCCATTCCCCCTTTTGAGATTTGCGTTTTTTCTGTTGGCATCAAATAAGAATTTTCAAGATTTTGTTTTTTTTTTTCGCCATAATTTGCATCAACTTCTACAGATATCAGAGAAATGTGTATTTGTTTTTCCTTTTCAGAGAACTGCATTTGTAAATGAACCTGGCTAAAATAACGTTTTAAATGTTCACACTTGGCCAAATAGTGTAATAGTGGATACACCTACCTCTGGTCAAATGTTTCCAACAATCTGTTAAATCACTGCTTTTGCTACATATAAATAGGCAACATCAAGGTAATTGATTCTGACATTGCCTTCAACAATGTCAAACCACTTCGGCTCATGTTAGAAATTCGACTCACGAGTCAGTTATTTTGAGATTCGAGAGCTCAAGGATTCAGAAAACGTGCTAAATATAGCAACCAAATCAATAAGTCGGCATTAACTGACTAGCTTCTGTCTTCTGTGTTCTCGTAGCCATGTTGTTAGCAGCAATGGGGGAAAATAAAATCATCCTGACAAATACGTGACTTTTTTTTTCTTATGCTTCCAGCTTCGTTCAAGCTAACCCAGAGGTGGCAATGGATTCCATCGTGCACATGACCCAGCACATCTCACCGACACAGAGAGCTGAGGTGGTGCGTATATTGTCCACTATGGAGACCTCAACCTCCTCCTAGCGCTGAGTCCGCAGCCGTCCAGCTCGGGGTCTCGGCTGCCAAGCAACGTTCGGAGGAGCCAACGTGAGTGCCCCTTGGCAGCCGCCAGGGAACCAATGAATCGTTGGTAATGATTCTCAACAATGTGATGTTTTGTAAGTTGTCTTAACAACCAATTTGGATAAAAGTGCATATGTCGCATTCAAGTTCAATTGGCAGAAAGTGGCTAATAATATTTGGTGACCAATTGGATCTGGTGTGGGGTTTGAACTAACCAACTGGAATGTTGTCATATTCCAATGCGTCATGCTTTCGGACAACGTAGTCATAGTTAAATATTTGGAGGACAATGCCAACAGCTTTGGCGAGAAAGTGTCTTTTAAACTACCAACGAGGGCACACTTAGTTACTGAGCAGAAAAATAGCAAGAACGTTATAACCCATTTGGATAGAAGAGCACAGCGGGGAGCAAAAGGAGCCCTTTCAGCCGCTGACTGCTTCCCAGTTCTCCTGCGGTGAACACAAAACTACAGCTGTCCCTTCTGTTCCCACTTCACGCTGCTCCACATGCACTTTATGCTGCTTCGCTGTTCACGTTGCATACCGAATCAAACATGCTCTCGCTGTAAATGTGGCATCCATGTCATCGCGCTCACTGTTACACACACATGCGGTGAACTCATAGAAATTGAATGGGAAATGCTAATGGTACGACATGCAGAGATGATAACCACATTTTTTTTTCTTTTCTCAACATTTATTTTGTCTCGTGTATCTTGTTAGTCTTCAAAACAATCAGTGAAAATAGCATTGTTGTTATAGATTTGTTTTTACAATAGGACAGATTTGGAATACATGATGAGATCACCTCTGTTCAATGATTCATGTAATGTAAGCAAATGTATCATTGTAGTTTGTGTTGATTCTGTTTATTTATTAATATTTTGTACTAAATGTCGCTAATTTTTAGTAACAGATTATTCTCAGTTGCAAATTTCCCTACTTGATTTTGGTTTGGAAAAAAAAGTGACTTTGTGACAAGTGTATGACAGAGGTACTGTACAGACAGTATGTGTAATGCTAAACTGCACTGTAAATGTTGAACTCAGTCCTTGACATCACTGCCTCATTATGTTCGCTTTACAATGTGAAAACGGCTTTGTGCTCAGTGCTGTGCCTTTTTTTTTTTTTTTACCTGGACTGACTTGCCAGCCAGTTTTGCTTTTTAACGCACAGGTTGTAACCTTGAAATAATGGTGAAATAAAGGCGTGTTGGCAATCGAAAATAAAGCGTAGCCACGTTAAATTGTTTCTGTCATGTCTTGAACAAAGGTCTGAAAATGTGTATGTTTTTTAAAAACATATAGCAGTATATACTTTGTATATACATGATGATCTCCAGCACAATACCGGTACTTGCATCAATTGAAAGCATAGTTAAAATGGAGCAGTCGGAACAGCGACGATGGCACTAGGGAGACATTTTCTGATTATTCGAAAATGATACTCTTCACATTCCTTAACCCAAAGACGATTAAAGTGTCTTTTTTTTTTCCTTCACACCCTTGCCTTTTAAACTTCAACAGTCTTAAGGAGGATGAAATGGATCAAACAAATACTGTGGGAGCTATCTCATCCTTTTATTTATTTAATTTGGTCTTATTTCGTTTGTATCATCCCCTCGGCTCTGTCAACTTTGTTATCGTCCCACCAACAAATATGTAAGACAAATTGAGTTGCATGTGCCCAATACCCACAACAATTACGAGCGGTCCGAAAAGAAAGAAGTCATTTGGTGCTATAATTGGAAATGTGTGTTGCGTGTTCCCCCCTTGTCTCCCACAGGGTTTTGCTCATTTGTGATGGCGTGCGCGGCGGGATAATTCTTTTGATCAGTGACAAAATGCAGATTCGTTTTCTTTCTCAGACACAGGAGGAGAGCAAACGGCATTGTTTGGGGGAAGTTGCACAGTACTAAATGTTTTCTTTTTCGAAAGGTAATACAAAAGCCGCCGTGGTTGTTTAAAAATACCAAAACAGATCCAACTGGTTGTTTTTCTACAGCCAGAAATATAATTTTGTTTGAAACTCTAGTGGTTAACACGTCTGCTTCACACTTCAGACGTACTGTATACAAATCCAGGCTCATGCCCTTTTTTGTGGAGGTTGCAGTTTCTCCTGGGTTTTCTCTGGCCACTCCCATATTCCAAAATCATTCATGTTAGGTTCATTGAAGATTCTAAATTGCCCAAACTGGAATGATAATAATAGTTTGTTTTATATATACCTTGTGATTGCCCACCCCGAGGTCTATTCAATCTTTCACCTAGCGAGCTCACTTGCGACCTCACCGCTTAAGAAAATGAATGGATGTTTAAAACGATGCTTTCATGGGGAAAATGGGCACAAAGCTTAGAAATCGCAATCCCCTAAGAAATTGTGTCGAAAATGTCGAAGAAATGAATGGAAAGTGCCTGTGAATATGTTTAACATACATCACAGCAATTACAATGCAAATGTGTATTTTTTACGTGGCTTTATTTTGCTTTCAACAATGATGTCATCCTTGGTTCTCTTCCAATGAAAGTCCACTTTGTCTCAAACGACTGATGGTGGGATCTGACACTGATGTGTGTTGACCTTGGGGATTTACAGTATCGTTATCAGGCTTTTTGACAGAGCTTACTGATGAGCTGTTCATTTGAATCACATTTCCTGGAAGAGGGAAAACTTCTCAAACGAGAAGATCTGTGTCTCTCTCGGACCTGAGTCGCCTTCTAGCTGGTTGGAGATAATCTGAAAGCTTTTACCTTTTGCATGCTTGCCCATAATTTTCTTTTGAATCAACTGAGACATCTCTCTCCTTTCCTCTCTGTAGTCCATGATTAGACATTATGTCACCAAACATTACATCACATACATGTACTACATGTCTCGTCCCTGGCTAAAGCAGGTGTGTACTACATACATCACTATCTGTTACCCTAGAAAGAAGCACACTGATGCTAATTAGAGGACACACCTTGTCTTATTGTCAAACCATTTTTTTTTGTCGTAGTATCATAATTTTTTCTCCAGGCCTCCATTTTTGTTTTCTCTTGTTTGTTTATTTTTAATGCTTCTGTTTAACCACCAAATGCAATGTCTGAATGTCATAATTATCTGTAATTTTCAGTAAATGTGTCAGTTTTCGGTAATTGAAGAGGTCATTGTGCGTTTTTCATTCATTATTGAAAGGAACCATTAATTATAGTGTCAAATAACCCACAGACACCCAAACTCCGCAATCGCGAAATCTGCAGCGTGACTATCCGCTGTGTTGACCATAGATGTCAGACATCCTGGATCTCGTTAGCCTAATTAGCTTTTAGCCTTCGTGTTCTACCAAGCTGTTGTTCATCTTTTTGATTGGCTTGAGTCTATTTACTGGTAGGTCACCGCTGTTTTTGGTTGTTGTCCGTTTGTGGTTGTTTGTGTTTTTAATGTGTCAGTTCCTGGAAAATATTTTTTTGCTCTGATAGAAACCTGCACTAGAAAATGTTTGCAGAAAACAGTGCTGCTGTTGCCTCAGTCAAAATGATTGAGACAGTTGTTCTGAGAAAGATTCTAGCACCCTTGCTACATGACGTATATGCTGTATGCATTTCATTTCATTACGATTCGATGTTTTTCCAGCAGGGACTGTTGGGGGGAAACTAATGGGGGAACTTTTGGGGGGAGGAAAAGATGCCTGCAATGAGATTGAAATGGAGGAATTAAGATAACTCAGTGGGGAGACTCAATCATGCATCTGGGGAGAACCATAATTCCACATTCATGTGTCTCAATGGCTTGACAGCACTTGAGAGACAATGTATCTGACCCAGTTGCAGGATTCCAATTAGCCGGCTGTATGCAACAGTTGAGATGAAACGCGAACGAGGTCTTTACAGAGCCCCTGGGCTGTCTGATTACTGCCTGAAAACAAAAAAGTCTTTTGCCCATGATAAAGACTCGACTGACACACGGGGAGTGCGAGGCCCCAGCTGTTCTCCGTCTCTCTCCAGGCTGAGGGTTTCGAAAGAAAAGCTCCTCTATGCTTGCCCGCCTGCCTTTTCATGTTTGGACCACATTGCAAAGTGTACATCGGCTCCCTCACGCTAAGATGCTTGAGATGTTATATTTTATGCAAATATGTAGTTTTTCTACTTCCTTCCCTTCAAAATCGATAATCTCAAATTCACATAATTGTGTCTTTTTGGCAGAATCAACCATGGCTTGTTGGCATCTATAAGCCACATTAGACATTTTTTGCCGCTTGGGACCACGTTTTCTTCTTAACACCTCCTGCTGCTATCCGGCTAAAATGTGCACATTTTCACTCATTTGTAATCAGTCAGCAAAGGCCCGACGGTCAGATGTCTCTGAAAGATTATTATCAAACCAATTTTAGTTATCCCGTGGCGTGGGGTGTGTTAAGAGTGACGGTTCCTCCCAGATTTGTTCGTAAAACAGTCGAGGAGAATGAGTGTAGATGTTAAAGCTGTTATTTGCGCTCACACATCCTAGTGTGTGTGGTCAACAACACCAAGTCTGGCCGAACCGACAAATAGAAGACACATCCGTTTGTATTACGTGTCTGCGTAGTTATTTACCAAATAAAAAGCAACGGTTCGCCTATCTGCAACTTTATTTTCGTCTCATTTCCTCTTTCTTCTGCTTTGTATTTTCCAACAGTCATCTTGAGTTCACCAGACATAATAGTAACAGTAAGTACACATATGCTGATTTTTTTTTTCCTTGTCATGTCTGTCACATTTTTTGAGATCGGTCAAAGATCAGCACATAAGGGTCTTCTTGCAAGGCACTGACAATTTATGGTATTTTTTTCGGAATAGTAGTCTCAATTCTTTTCACTGTTTTAAATCACATGGAACCATCCTATCCCCCGCCCCCGCCCCCGCCCCCTCTATCCACGCCATAATGCAGTCCATGTAAATTCCTGACTACCTCTAATGCCCCTCCAATAGGAGACAAAACTTAAGGTGTTCCATGATTATTTTTGGGGGTGCTTTTTGATTTGAATGCTGACAGGGAATTAGCTATGCAAGTTGATGAAGTTGATTCTCCAAAAAGGAAAACAAAAACCTTCCACAGCCGAGTCAAACAAACACTCATACATATTTAGAGTTTTCATCCACAGGGAAAACTAACTCCACACATTTCCAACCCAGAATCTCAGAACTGATGCACATGTGCTCACCGTGCTGCCAATATTTACAATGTGTACAATACAATTATATTTCCCACTTTAGCTAACGGTTTAAAATTTAATTATTTATTTTTAATCACATCAGTTGGAGGACTGCACAGTTGTCCTTCGTACATTTTCCGGGCAACAGTCTACATACCAATGTCAATATACATATAAAAGTACACATACATATAAAACAAACTGATTTCCTGCTCACCGCTGTTAGTCAACGTTTTTAAAAGAATAAACGAACCGAGTCATAAATAATTTGGATTATTGCGTAATCCTTCATTTCAAACAAGATGCATAGACATCAGCAATGTCCGAGCACATTTCAAAAGCAGCTTACTTTACACTGGAGAGTAAAAAGGGTATTAGTGTCCCAGTGTTTTTACAGAGCGGGAGCGAGGATGTGAATCTCTTTGGGGGCAGCCTGTCAGCCAGCTGCACCGCAGGCTTAATCCCCAATCCATGTTTAAAATGTGTCACAGGGGTCAAAGATTTCAACACCCGGTGATCATCACCCACATAATGCACACATTGTCATTCTGCCAGAGCTTGGTAAACATTGGCGGAGGGCTTCTGACTCAGGAAAGACAGGGACGAGACCCAGACACACCTGCTTTAGCCAGGGACGAGACATTAGCAAAACAGATTGATGATTTCATGTCCTTGAAGATAAGTCGCAGTTTTTACTTAAACAAAACAAAAAACACGACATCCTCAAAGTAAAATAAACAGATATGCAGATGTGTTTCTTTTTTTTTTTAATCAAAAACAATTACAGTACGTATATATTGATAAATGTTGTGGATGTGCCGCGCACAAGAAAAGAATGTGTTTCCTATAAACCGCATCCCCTCCTCTCCCGACTCCCCTCACACGTCTGACATTAACATTCATGGAGCCAGTGAAGTGTGGCGAGCCGCGCACATCGAGCCGTTGACGAGATGTGTGGAGGAGGAGAGAAAAGGTGACGGTGATGGTGGGCGGGGGTGCTGCTGCTGGCTAGATACGAAGAGGGATGAAGCGTAGAGGCCCTGACTTAGGTTAGTTGGAAAAAAACAGGCACGCTAGTGAAGAATTGTAGGAAAGGTCAGCAGGCAAGGTGGCGCATCTTGGGCCATAGATCACTATTATTACTGTGGGTCATTGTCTGGTGCAGAAATTATAAGGGCAGGGAGACCGTCTGCATGGCAGGTGGAAAAGTGGGCAAGGGGAAAAGGAAATCATTGCAAACTGATGCAGTGTCTCAGCAAAAATCATTCGGGATTTGGATTTTTAGCACGTGCGCTTTTGGTTGACATTGTAGCAGTTGTGTTTGTTATTTAGATTTCAATGTATAGTAATGGCACGTTAATAGGGGGGGAGAGAGGGAACCGACTGGCCGGCGAGTAAGCATTTTCAATGAAAACTGGGTTTGACTCATTAAAATAAACAAATAAATAAATAAATACAACTTCAATGTTTAAAAAAATACTGGTAAAAAAAAAAATCCGCCAATAGGTGAATCTGCAGGAGCCTAACCGCAGCCCTATTTGAAAGGTCGGACCGATTAAAATGCATACATTAGGGCATATCAGTGGAGCGTGTAAAGCCATCTCCCTATGGAAATGTTGGTTTACTCTTCCTCCTGGGGTCCGTACAATGGTTCCATGTATGACCAATGTCCTTTGGGCCTGAAGGACAAAGACAACCAGCCGTGGGGGAAATGTTGCAGCAGGCACAATAGTGCGACTTTTAAAATAGACATTCGGGATAAGTTACTGAAAGTGCTCGCTGAAGTTAAGCTTTTATTTTTATATTTTTGGTAATATGAGTTTAAATGTGCTGAAAATCAAATATCTTTAAATATTGATTGAAAGGGTGGCTCTTATCAGGATGGTACTTCTCTCGCCTGTCGGCAATACAGAAAGCCGAAGTGTAAACTTAGCAGAACCATGTCTGCTCATCTGCTACCCTCCGACCCAACCTCCGCCAGGCCACGCGCGCACACACACACACACACACACACACACACACACACACACACACACACACACACACACACACACACACACACACACACACGCGCGCGTAGCACAAACCCGTGCATTTTTGCCGAGTCGGCTCTTTCCCACAGAACGTTTCATGCTTGGTTGCAAACAAGAGAATCATCACTCTTATGCGCTCATGCCTGCCTTTCTTTGTCCGTCAATTCTACTGTATGACAATGCAAAACCCTCTACACATATCATGCAAAAATCTAAGGCTTCAATTTCCTGTTTAAGCATTAATATAATTGGCAAGTTTCAAGCTTCTTAGTCATTCATTTCCTCAAGGAGGAATACATTCCGTCAAGGTAGTACAATCTCATTTACTGTAATAATGGTATCCATATTTTATGTAAACAGTGTCAATTACATATTTAAAGTAAAAGTAAAATAACTGCAAATATATAAGACAAACAGAAGTTCACAGTGACGACAACTGATATCACCCACAAAGCCTCCACCGAGGCTAACACATTTGTGGAGTACTGCATTTTGGTTTGTTAGCGAGCTACTTCCTGGTGCCACTGCCATTTTGATTCTGTTCCATTTTGGATGCCTATATCAGTACATTTTTCCAGATCCTCACCAAAATGAATGAAAAAATAAATGTTTCGTGGAATATGTATTTTTCTGTTGTTGTTGTTGTCTGCAAGTTAAAATGACTGCTCCGTTATTAAAACACCAAAGCAAACAACTTTGCACGAGAATGTATATAATTTATTTAGTACAACATCCTTTCCCCAAAGCAGTAACCAAATTCACAGGTTTTTCCCTGATATTGTCCTATCGCTGTTCCAAAACCGCAAACATGGTCAGATGCTGTCGTTCTCCATTACAAGCATGTAGTGTCAATGTCGAAGTCAATAATACTTCACACCGCTGATGCTAGCGTAGCAAGAAATTTAAATCCATTGTCTTTATAATCTAAAAAAAAAAATGTAGCGCAAGTGATATGGTGATTAAAGTCGTAACAAGCGTATCTGCCTTGACTTTTGTGAGCAAATGACTTGTCAATAGCTATAACACGCTCTTACATCTTGTCAGCCCTTGGCCTTGCAGATGGAAGCGGCACAGACAGAGAGAGAGAGAAAGTAGGTGGGGAACACTTAGGATTCTGTCTTCTTCAACTTTAATCAAAAGTACACTGACGTGCTGCAGCTCCCTCCCTCTCTGTCATAATAATAGGCCGCTAAAAATTCAGGAGGCAGGCTCCACATCAATCACTCGCCAGATTTGAGTCCAATGCAATAAATATGTAAATGAGGAGAAGCCAATGTCTCGTAGCTTTGAGATCAGCACAAGAAGGGGGGCGGGGGGAATGGGATGCGGGGCTGGGGGGTACTGTATTAATTGCCCGTGGCCAGAGGAATCCTATTACTGTGGGCATTGATTATAAAATTGTATGTGTGAGTGATTTTCATGCAGAAAGTGGACGACCAAGCCTGAAGCCAAAAGTAAAGAAAGGGTCAAATTAGCAAATTGAACCAGATTGTTCGAGTGACTAAAAGGAAGCGGCAATGACAGAAAAGCCAAATCTAAATTCACATAAGATCGCGATGAGAATATTTTTCAAGAGTACCGACAAAACTAGAAAAAGAAATGTACAATTCAGTTCCAAAGTGTCAACAATTGTTATTTGGACTCTAAAATCTCACTTTGAGGTGTTTGATGGTGTAATTTCAGTGTGTAGTGGCAAAAAATATATACATCTGTAAACCTTTTGCATTTATTGAGGTTTCCATATAAATTGGTTATAAAATGTGATCTAATCTTGATCTAAGGACCCTATTTTCCTGTGCAAATACAGTGCTAAGCGCGCTTTCGTATTTTCACAGAAGGGTGCAGTTAGAAAGAGACGTTTGCATTGTGGTGGGCATCAACATAACTGACTTGCTTCCCAACAAGTGGCAGTAGCTCCTCTCATTGTCTTTAAATTCATTGCAGGAGAGGCGCAGGGTCTACTGGTGATGGACACAACAGTTCTTTGAAGTGTACAGAATTAAAAGATCCATTCAAAAGATTAATTCACCAAATCATTTACAGTCCATGCAGGAGATCGACATGCGCAAAGTACTGTAAAAAGCGCTGCAAGACTTGCGGATGTTGTAATGCCGGCAGGGTCGAACATAGACACTGTAAAGTGGGCTGCATGTCTGGAAAAAAAAAGGCACAGCAGACCACCATCAAACCCAATCCCAACTGTGAAATAGGGCGGAAGGGGCATCGTGGTTTTTGCCTGCTTTGTTGCCTCACAGCCTGGACGTGTTGCCGTTATCAAATGTAAAATCTGTTCCAAATAATCCATTTTGCAGGTGATTTTAAAATCCTCTGTCTGCTAAATGAAATTTGACAAAAGTTGGGTGATGAAACGGGAAAATAATTCAACAACAGAATGGCTTCAACAGAAGAAAATACGGATTCTGGAATAGTCTAGTCACAGTCCTGTCCTGGACTCGATTAAGAGGCTGTGTGTAACTTTGAGCTCAAGTCCTGCAGACAGCCAAAGAATATTGATGTTGTCAAACAGTACTGTGACACAGCAAATGGCTCAATATATGAAATGTGGTGCTTTGATCGCTTCGTTGACACTTGGTGACTGGAGCAAATAATACGGTAATACATCATTTAAGGTGACTTGACATAATTTCAGCAGAATATATGTACATCTATATATTATATATAAGTATATTTATGTCTTGTATATATAAGTATATTCAGATTCAGTATATATATATATATATATATATATATGTGTGTATACATATATATATGTGTATATATATATGTGTATATATATATATATATATATAAAGTAGATATATTGTGTGTGTGTGTGTGTGTGTGTGTGTGTGTGTGTGTGTGTGTGTGTGTGTGTGTGTGTGTGTGTGTGTGTGTGTGTGTGTGTGTGTGTGTGTATACTTTGCATCTACATGTACGTTTGTGTCCGAATGTACTTTGTGTATGTTTGTGAAGAATGCATATATTTCCAAGTTTTGTTTCCGGAAGAAAATCAGTTGATGACTTTTGTACTTTACACTTGTGAAATGTAAATCTGAAATAAATTAAATGTGTGTGTGGGGGGAGATGGGGGAGATAGGAAAACAAAAGCATGTATTTCGTGCCATAAATCAGACAACCTTTATTGTCCAAATACAAAGCTCTAGGTTTAGTCCACTGTTACTAAAAGCACAGTCAGCTCGGTGTAAATTGATTTGCTGGTCTCGTGTTTGACTTGCAAATCTCTCTCTTAATCAAGGCATTTTGCTCAGATAAACAGGGATTAGTTTGATTAACACGGCAGCATAATCTCCTACCAGGGAATGAAACGATAGATGACTTTCCATTGTGCTTAATCCAGAGAAAATAAAAACGACTCGAATAACAGATACATACATTTGGTTTTTTATCCATATCTGCAGCTCTTCTCCATAAAGTTCCTGAGTTATTTGACGTTGCTATTCAATTACACTTGTTTTTCTTCGAGAAAAAAATAGACCTTCACAGTTCTTTGTACATTTGACAAAATCTTTTAAATTAAAGAGAGAAATTAAATCCATACATCATGACAGTGCGATGTGCGTAAACTGAACACTGTGATGTCATTTTCAGTCGACGGCAAAATGGCCACCCCCGGTGTTGGATAAATAGAACAGATGGATTTTGCTGCTTAATTCCTTTTCCACAAACGCAATACTGTATTAGAATGAAGAAATCAACAGAATGCCATGCTTAGTCTTTTGGGAGCGTATAAAACATATTATGGTCATGAATATAAAGGAATTCTCTTCAGAACACCTCAAGTCACAGTGTTTTTGGAATACAATGTGACATAACTCACCATTTTTTGTTGTTTGTCGTGTTTCAATTTTATAATAGCCATTAAAAAAAAACTCCGTTCAGAAGTAAAAATCTGTTTTCTCTTTTGTCTGTTTTAATTTTCTTTAGTGCTGAAAATAAAACTACGCGATTCATACATTTATCAAACACTAGATTTTCCTTTTTCTGTTTATTTTACAGACCAAAAGCAAATGGATTTACGTTTGCATTTTAGATCCGATCAAATCTTGATGGTCCAAAAACAAAAACCAAGTCTGTCGTTCCTCATTCAGAAAGTCAGCAAAATTTTCAAATGTGCTGATGCAGTAGCAAACAATTTTCTAATGATCCATGACAAAAGTGAATCTCAAGAGTCATGCTCCTCTGTCGATTTTCAGACAACAAGCTAGTGTTTTCCCGTTGCATTTTTACGTGTATTTAATATTATCATGTTTCTCCGACTGTGAAATTATACACTGCACAGATTTTACTGATTACCTGCTACTTTTAATTTTCCTTGCCATTATTTCACAAAAACGTACATATTGTGGCTTAGTTGTGTGTCCACTAAACCAAAATACCACAAAAGTGTGTGCCAATTTTTGCGAAGGCGATAATGTCACAAGCTTGAAAAGAAAAGTCACCGTGTAATTGTTTACATTTTCCAAGAAGAATAAGGACACGCTAGAGCCTTTTAATCTTCCCAACACACAGTTGCCATTTCACTCGCACAGCCTTGGCTCGACTGAACGATGGCTCAGCCCCTGCTTGCATTGCCGCAGTCATTTCCAGCCATATGTACCTCCCCTTTTGACCTCATCTGGATTGTGCGAGCAACACATTGGAGGAGAAAATGAATCTTAAAAATGTCCCCTCGGTGCATGCTTCCCTGCAGTTAATGGTTTACAACCCTCTGGGCTTTCTATCCCTCCCCCCCTTGGCCCCACCCCTCTACCGCCCCAACGGTTCCACGGCCTCAGTGGTTACAGTCAGCACTCTTTTTGTGTGCCGTCCTTTATGTTTAAGGTATTGACTTTTGCCGTCAGACAATCAGAGATGCTTTAATGTTGCTGTCAGATCATATTTGCACATGTGAATGTGTTTTTACAGCAGTATAAATATTAGACCAAAAATACAAAAATACGTCATAGACGTCCAAGTCTTCTATGCAATTTTATATCCAACAATCGTGGTCAGCGGCGATTCATGATGCAGAATGAATATTTCCTCATGTTTGAACTTCAGGTGTTATGCAGTGATTACACACGGGCTGAATTGACAGGTCAAAGTACCAAATTCCAATTTCATGCCCATATACGGTATTTGTCTATTTATGTTTTAATCAACACCGATCCAATTTGGCAATGTTTGCACTGTTGGAAAATAAGAAACAACCATCATGGGCAGATACCCCAATTGCAAATTCACAACCATCAGCACAGAGGTAAACAGTGATACTGAAATAATACGCATCCTAAAATGACATGTCATTTTGTTGGGTAGATGTGAGGGTAGCTGTGGTATTACTCCATGGAATTTTTGACAATTATTTTTCCTATTTTACAATTGACACACCTCTGATGTAGCATATTTAGTCCTTATTTCATGCCTCTGCTTGTAATTTAGATTTACAGTGGGTGGTTTTAAAATGGTTATTTTTTTGGGGGGGGGTTTGATCTGATTGTCATCCATGTTCGGAAGAGGACTTATTCCGATCTGAATATATCCGATTACGCTGGCATGATGAATATTGGAATCGTGCCACTTCAGAATCTTGTCACTAAATTCATGCAAGATACAAAATCAGAGAAGGACTGAATGATCGCTTTTAGCTTTGGTTTGTTTGTCGTGTTATGGCACACCATGCAGCAGATTGAAAATGTCTTCATTCTGTAGCTTCATGTGACCCATCTTGAACAGAACTGGATTTCAGAAGTATTTTCGGCAGAGATTCTTATTTATACACTGTCCGTATTCGTTTGTGACTCGCTCCCCATCCACTTTGAGTTTGCCCTTCAAATGTGAAGTGAATATTGGTCTCCCCCGACATAGTCCTCTCGGGGCATCCCTCAATCTATCTTGAAAAGCAGTGAAAAGCTGATAGTCATGAAAAAAGAAATATATCAGATGAGGAATTGCACTGATCCAGAAAAAAAATATTTCTGCATGTTGTTTGCTTTTCGGCAGGAGACGTATACATGAAATGTGGGTTTACTATTTGGAGGCATCACATCACAACAGCGATGGTTGCAAATATTCTCCAGTTTGCGCAAGAATCCTTTTTTTTTAAACACATGCATTTGCAGTTTTTATCTAAGTAGATTCTCCCATCCAGATTTTGGGCAGATCCACCATCTGTGTATTTAATACTTGCTCCTTTATTTTGGCGAGTCCACTTCTGGGCGAGGTGATTTCCGGAGGCCGTTCCCACACCTGCAGTTGATTAGCAATCACCTCCTGTGTATAAAAACCTCTGCTGATCTGCAAGCGGGTGCCAGATGACTCACACGTTGTGAGGGTTATTTTGGCCATTAATAGCGCACGTTTGCCATGTTTTTATTTTGCTGCATAACTGTTTGATTGTTTTTCGACTAGTGTTCAGCCTGGCTCCACATTTCCTTGATTCTATACTTATCCTTTGTGCCATTCCTTCATCTCGTCCTCAATTCTCCAACACTAAGCCAAAGCCTCACCTTTTTGTTTGCGAGCCACCATTGTGTCCTGAGCTTGGTCATCAGACTCTCACTTTCATCAAGCACTCCCTTTGACCTCTGACAATTGTCTCCCATTCGCTTTCAGGTGCACTGCTGCCTTTTTTGTTTTCCATAACATGAACATGGAAAAAAAAACAAAGAGGCATGACTCAAGGACAGCGCAGGCTGACTGCAAATCCGAGCACATGTACATTTCCTGAGACTTGAGAATATCATTGGAGTAGACAAAGCAGAATGCCAATGTGTAAAGGCTTTATGTAGCAGAGTTGGCTAGGCTATTCTGTTTAAAAGAATCCAATTAAAGTAGGCATTCAACTCAAAGGAAATAAAACTACATTTCTCAGAATACAGAGTTTATGACTTGATGTTTGGAGGTTCATCAATAAAAAAGGGTGGTACTGACAATGCTCAAGAACAGTGGTCCCCAACCTTTTTTTGGGCCATATGCCAGTTTCACATCAACATACTTTGATGAAACATAAAGCGAAAAACTCACCATTAGACCATTGCAAAGAGTGTTTTTTCTTCACAGTTGCCGTTGAGCATCATTTTTTTAAATGGGAAGGAAAAAAATCCGTGAACGCCAATGAATATCACGGAAAAAACTCACCGTAGTAGCCAACTCACAGTGACTCTTTGATCAACTTAATTGTTATTATTATTATTTTTTTAATCCAGTTTCTGTGTGGTCATTGTGCTTGGAGACTCTGGTCACGATTGAAATCAATTAGCTTGTTACCTGAATAAGCACCGGTAAAGCGTGGGGGGGACAGAGTTAGCTGCAGAGCTCAGCCTTGAAGTTAACGTCCGGGTGTATGCCAGAGTTGGCAGATGGCATGAGACTGCAAAAAAACAAATAAAAAGAAACACAATTTGCAACAGTGCTTAAATGTATATAAGAGTTTTCTGGGAATCTCGTTTACAATATTATTCGAATGTGTGGCATATATTGCAACTGCACTCTCAAGTGCAATATGATATTGCACCTTTCCAGCACTCTTGGCTTACTATTGCTGCTGAAGCGCATAAAATCAAAAGTGCTTAAACCGACATGAGAATACAGTACTTGCAAGGCCAGATTAGATGAAGAAAGGCCACGTTTTAGTGTGTCTCCACCCAAAGCGCTTTTTGAGCATGGCGTTAAGTTAATAACAGACATCAGCGCTGAGAAGACTTCTGTCGGGTTTTGATGCTATATACATAAAACTGGATCATGTCATTAGAATGTATTGGCTCAATATTTATTAGGATAGGTCACCGAGCTGACATTGATCCGGTATGCTGTAATTATGCGACAGCAATGACGCAATTAAGTGAAGGCCCAAGGAGTGTTGAAAAAATCTCATTTGAATCAAAAGTGAACTATCTCGTCTGCTGAATTTAAATGACAGTTATTCTGAAGCCTAACTTTGATTCCGTATTTTAAAGCAGTCTCATTTTCAAACTGTGAACTGAGAAATCATGACTTCCACAACATTCCTACTAAATCACCATGTCCCATCACCGGTAAGCTACTTTAAGAACAGGCCCCCCAAACTAATTCTTCATAATTTTCACCGCTGCTTTTTACTCAAGTAATAACAGACATCAGCGCTGAGATGTATTGGGCAAGATTGGGCAAGATTGGAATGTTCATGAGACTGTGACTGTGGATGGTATAAGGAACAATGACTTCTCTGCCATGTTGTTTGCTTGCTATGTTATGAACATAAGACGCTCAAAGCAGATTCTTTTGTACTCAGAGCAATTGTAAGTTTATTCTTGAGATGTGGTGTTACTCTAAATTAGTTGTATCAGAATATCAAGGGGTCCAACAACACTGGCTTAGTTTGAAAATGGCAAAAAAGTCTCACGTATCAGAATCTTTCCCTAGATGTCGGGGACCATGGCCAACCTTGGTCGCCACTTAGCGCGACCCCTGATGAGGTGCAGTGCATGAAATATCATTTTGAAAAACAATGCCGGTAAATTCAGATGTCATCAAGCCCTAGTAAAAGGAATATTTCTGTTGTATCCAGTCCACATCATTTTATTTGACTTAATATTTTAAATGACACAATAAAACATACAAAACTATTTCCAAAACATGTTGACATTTTTACTGCAAATATGGGTGCAGGGGATTCCGGTTGGTCTTTGAATGCATGAAGCTGTTGTTTTGTTTCCAAAGTCAATTTCTACAAAAAACAATCAGAATGTATTTTATCATACAGTGAATGGTCAGAAACATCCGTCTCAGCCTTATTTGAACAATCACCTCATTACAAACATTAGCTACTGCTGGCATTATGCATACAAGTGTGTCTTAGGTGTGCTTTGCTACAGTCCTTGTGTGTGTGTGTGTGTGTGTGTGTGTGTGCGTGTGTGTGTGTGTGCGTGTGTATGTGAGTGTGTTTCCAATTACAAACTAGCACAGCGGGCAATCGCACAAACATAGCTACAAAGGTTTGGTTCTTTGTGCTCTGGAATCCATGTCCAAAATCAATCAGCTTTTATACAGTGAGAATTAAATAATGGGGCTCATAGTAAACAGTTGACTGCCCTTCACTAATATTCTTTATTTATAAGGTTGAACTCATCGACAGTGTCTATACAAATGCGTTCTTTCAGACGTTGCATGTCCTTTTGAAGGCAAATCAGTTTTGTGACACAGCTGGAAAAAAAAAGAAATTGAAAAAGAAACAAAGCTTACACTGTCCTGAGAGAGCTTTTTGGTCAAATGCAACAAACTTGACAATCACAATCTAAAACCTTGTATTCACCATTAGGTGTCGAGAGCTGCTTTTTAAATACTGAAAGGTGATTTTCAAAGATACTGGACCAGAATGAGGATAAAGCATACAAGACCACGGGAGGATGAATGGACTTAACATGAACAGCTTACATTTTGATCTTTGAAAAATTAGGTATGGTGTCAACAATTACAGTATGCATGTGTTTATTGCTCCATCAGAGGTTCCGCACCACCCAGTGCTTTGTACTCATGAGTCCAATTTGAATACCATCAACTGTGGACGCACCAACAGAATCATGTTCAAGAATAGAGATTTTGTGTGAACTCAAAACATTTAAATAAATAAATAAATAAATAAATACATAAATACATACATACATACATAAATAAAGTGATGATTTGCCTTCAGAGCGCCCAGCGTTACCACACAGTTCCTTCGCTCACCTCGGACGAGGGCTGTGACAGTTGGTTGGTGTATCCGTTGTCGCCGAGAGTAATGGTGGTGAAGGGCGTACTGGGCCCACACATCTCACTGGAGATGCTATGCATCGAGCCCGGGCCGTTGGGCTCCGGGCTGGGTGAATTAACTGGGTGGTGTGACACTGTGTCAGGGTAACACTGCACCTCCCCCGGACAGTGGTGGCCGGGGTGGCGATGCTCGATGGCCCCTAAGGGGGTGCCGGCGGGAATTGCTGAGGGCACGAAGCCCAAGTCTGCTGGTGTCTGTGCCTGGGATGATGGTGGGCCTTGGTAGTATTCATAATTCCCGGCTGGGCCATAATATTCACCAGGATAATCTGCATTCATTCAGAAGGAACATAATCCATGAGTAGGGTGGAGAAAAAAAATTCTGAAGTTGCCACATTAGGTACACAGACTAATAAGAACCAATGTAATAAATATAATGATGCTCGCCTTTGGGTGACAATTTAAGAGTGGTAATAAACATCAAACAGTAGTTGGCCACTACATTAGGCACTATATTTGAAAAATGTAACCCCCCCAAAAAAACCCCCCACATGCTGTTTGAATATCAGAGAGATTCTCCTTAAACAATTAAATTATTTTGAAACCTGCATAATATGGGCAGGCATTACAATATTTTGACACTTTTTAGAGAGGTGAAGCTACTGAAATGACTTTAAAATTTCCGATACCCTGGGGTCACCTTCGAAAAGCCTCCCAGTATACGTGGTGCAGTGCAAACTACATCCACCATAACAAAAAATAAATTAGTATGATTATTCCTTATGTTCCTACAAAGCATTTTGAAATCCATCTGTATTCTCAAACACTCTACAGACAAGTTATGAAATTAAATATCTCAAATCTGTAGAGATGTATAATGCAACTGCACAAAGTCCCGTGCGGTATAAGGAAATCATAAGGATTAAGATGTTATTTCATATGTATAGCTCACCTCCATAGTAGGAGAAATGGCCAAGCTCCGCGGTGTCCACCCGCTCTCCGAGAGCTCGCATCCTTCTCGGGGTGCGGAAGAACATGTGTCTCCTGGCACTAAGCGCACTCAGTTGCTTCATGCGCCTCTCTTTGGACCTCCGGTTTTGGAACCACACCTTTTGGAAAAACAAGATGACTCGATATGCATTCGTAAATTTTTTCAGAATGCATTTACCTATAAAACTACCGACACCGTCCATTTTGCGTGATGGAAGATTGCGCTTTTATGCATTACGATAGGTCAATCGTAAGAATTAAAAAACAAATGTAAGGTGGGATAAATGCTTAGTGTACCGCATGGGGTTCTGACAAAATGTTGCATTTTATTTCTTTTTGCTGTTCAGCTGACCGATGCATTAAAAACAGAATTTCATGGACACCCGCGTGCGTAAAAGCAACAATTCAGCCTACAAAACTAAATGAGTGCCGTAAACGAGAAGGCTCCGTTTTGTTATTTTCTCCCGCATTTACCTGGATGACTCTCATGTTCAGACCGGTCTCCCGAGACAGCTGCTCTCTGATGTGTCTGGTGGGTTTCGGTGTGGCCGCGAAAGCCGCTTTCAGCGTTTCCAGCTGCTTGGCCTTGATGGTGGTCCGAGGCCCGCGTCTTTTCCCGACTGCGCCTTGCTCGTCGTTCTCGTTGGGGCAAACGTCTTTGTCTGACAAATGGCCCGCCTCCGAGTCCTTGCAGTCATCCTGTTGCAGGTCCTGCGAGTCCGGAGATAAACTGGGCTCGCTACACGTCGTCACTGCCAATTGACGCAAACAAAAACAGCGCACTTAAGACAACTCATTAGAAAAGTGCGCTGGGTCACGTGATGGTTGTATTCAGATCCAGAGTGATTTTAGAGGATACAAGGGAATCCCAATTTTAATTTACAGACGCAGCACAAATGTACCCCAGGTATGAACGAAATAAAGACAAATTCTGTTTTTAAAATTGTGCCGAATAGCAGTCCTTGAAAGGTGGACGAAATGTGGTCTTTGACAAAGCTTAACTGTAACACATTTTGCTGTTCAAATCCAATATTTTATATATATTTTTTTCCACTGCACAGGGGGTGCGGGGTTATTGCAATTTGGAATGCATTTTTTCTTCCTTTTGTCACTGTGTACATTTACCCAAAGTATTTGCAAAAATAAATACATAATTAAATAAAACTTAGAAACACTATTGACTTATCAATACATAATTCAACAAAAGAAAGCCAAAGGGATCTTGAAAAACGAAAATAACATTATAATATGGACAGAGCAAAAGATACGACTGAGCAAATTATTTTAATATTGAAATTTTAAACACACGCAATTATCACATGTATTCCATTGATTAAAAACAATCAAGTAATGCTACTACTAATAATAATAATCATCATCATAGTAATAATAATAATAATAATAATAATAATAATAATAATAATAATAGTCATAACGAACCGGATAAGCGGTCGAAAATGGATGGATGAATAGTAATAACAATAATAATTAGAACCTGAGAGGTGAATGGTGTCTTTGCCGTTGTTGTTGTGGTAGTCCTCCTTGCAAACGAACTTGAATTCGTCCAGGATGTAGAGCTCCTCGCCGGTGGACAACTGCTTGTTGCACATCACACAAGTGAAACAGTTGAGGTGGAACACTTTGCTCTTGGCCCTGCGGACAAGATCACTGGGCAGAATCCCCTGGGAGCAACCGCCACACTTGGTCCCAAATCTCCTGTGGCAGGCAAGAAGACAGTAGAGCTATTCATGTGCGACATACGACACTACGGGATGTAGGAATAGTTTATGTTTATTATGATTAATATTATTATTATGCAATACAACGGAAAAATTAGGTGATGTAAAGTCTTCAAAAAAATCAAAACAGATGTGTATTGCATTCAAATGCAAAATGGAATGAAGGAGATAATAAAAATTCAAAACAAAAACCCGCAATATAATATCTGCTACAAAAAAGCATGGAAATGTTTCCAATGCATGTTGGTCTTCTTAATTGCTGTTTTACAAGAATTGACATCCATGACTCATTTTTATTGTTATTTGGTGATTCCCCTTTTATATTCACCTTGCTTTACATCCATTATCATTATAATTATTATTATTATTTAGGGATTTCTTCTTTTTCCTGCTCATCACACCATACGTCTCTTTACCAGACAGATAATAGTCGCATCATTTTTACAAGACTCTTACCTAAAGAAGTCATTCTTGCAGTAGAGTCTGCCTTCTCGTGAAAAACACTTTTCTGTCAAAGTGCACTTGCATTCGCAGCACTGCACACACTGAACGTGCCACGGTCGGTCCAGAACTTTGAGCAAAAACCGATCGACAATTGGTTTTTCGCAGTTGGCGCAATGAATCATCGTGCACAGTTAATTCCAATAAATAAATCAATTTTTGTTTGTTTTTTTACACACAGTGCTTTCGGGTGTATTCCAGTCTCCCTCCGTCACCTCGGCGTTCTTCTCCAAGGATTCCCCCGTTGCATCCAAGTCAATGTCAACAATGACGAGGATTATCCAACCGATTTAAACATGCCAAGACAATCCACACAAGACCGACAGCTCCCAAAAACGGGTCATCTGTTGAAAAAAGACTGCCAGACAACATTTCTGTCACAAGCACGAAAAAAAAAAAAAAAAACACGGTGGGCCAAATCAAGTTGATCTCGGGAATAGTAGAGTCAACATCAACCAACGCCTGCGTGTCAGTAGATCCTGGATTGCGTCAAGAATTGTGGGGAAAACAACGAGGGGTTCTGTCACTGTGTCCAACCTTGCCATTTGAGACCCATTTTCCATCTATTCTAACATCAGTCTGGAAAGACGCACTAACGAGCTCCTCTACTTAGCCAACAGCCAATCGCATGACGAGAAAAAGGTGACATCACGAAGACGAAAGCCAATAAAAAGGCCGCTTAATTTCCACCCTTCTAACGGGAGCACCAACTGTATTAAAAATGACATAGCTAAATGTTTTATCATGCATAACATCGAACACATACGCTTATTTTATTTTTTTATTAAAGTGATTATACATTTAAATATCAGCTATCCAAAAGCGAAGCTATTTTAATAGAAAATATTTAACAAAAAAATAATACATTCCTAAAGTAAATCAGAAAAATGCGGTCCGAGTGTACAATTGAGAGTGGACCATATTTTACATCTTGAGTGAAACTATAATAACTCACATCATTGTATTTTCATCCTCAACTGGTTTTTACTCATGGTTTACCTTTTTTTTTTTTTTTGGTGTGCATTTATCCTTCATACGTTTCAGGCATGTAGTACACGATGACCGTATGATGACTTTTCTCAAAAGACATGGGCTGTGTGAGTCTCAATGCTGAATGACATCATTAGTACCGCCACTGTGCTTTCCACACACACATGCGACTTGCATAAGTCCTCATCTGCTATCAAAAGACAAGGCTGATTAGCAGCAAAATAAATCTGACCATATAGGCTACATTTTAGATGTTATCATACTGGGATGGTGCACTGGGGGTGGTGATTGCACAATATTAGTCCATGTACCAAGGCTCTGCTCATTCATGATTGTGAACCTTTTGAAGTTTTTGAAAGAGACATCACATTACAAAGGAAAGTCAGCTTTTTAGTTCTCAGGCCACATATGCCAAATGTATTTCAGTAGAATATTAAATTGACTCATATGTAGATTTTGCAGCACAAATTGGCAAATAGTTCAACACCCTCAGCCGAAATCAATGTCAAATGCATCGTCGGCTGCAACAGCATTTTAGAGGAAATTTTAATTTCGCAAGCTTTTTCAGGTGAAACAAAAATACATGACATGCCTAACAAATTGCAGGCCGATATTTTACACCGCTAAAAATTCCAAGGTGGCCTACACGTGTATTATTAATACTGCAATTTAATTTTTACTTGGCAACCTGGAATATTTGGATGGCAGCACCATTTTAGAGAATTTTAACAACACTCAGCTGTTATGTGTGATTGTTTGGACTCCGAATTCATTAAACACTGGTCACGTGAGCTTTTAATTCTTACTCTTCTTGTAAAAGGAAGCCAATTTACAACTCGACGGTGAGATTTATAAAGTGTTGTGTTTAAAAAAAAAAAAAGTACAAAGACGATTTGTGATTATAACACACACAATCCGAAAAACAGTGTCAATGACTCAACCGGGCGATACAAAGCAATTATCATGGTGGCAAGTGCGAGTGTGGAGAAGTGTCTCCCTCCGGGTCTGGGTTTTTGCAGCGTAGGTGTTGATGAGCCACCCTTCCCAGTGTGCTGATCCCCCCCCGCCCACCCCCATCCCTCCAGCACACAAGAGGTCTTTCACAAGCAATGGAATCTGGCATGGTGCACATTTTTTGTTTTGGAAGGGGGTTGGGAAGCATGTCATTAGTGTTTGTTAATTGCTGCTAATTGGCCTTAACAATATGACGAGCCCACCCACTGGGACTGTTCAAATGAATAAATAAAAATCAAAATGAATTATCAAAGCCAAATGAAAAAGGGTTCAAAACGATTGGCGAAAATGAAGACGACATTGATAAGATTCTGAATAAGCCACAAAGTTTATGACGTATCATATTTGAGACACCCTCGGGAGTTCAACTTGACCCGGATGATCCGAATGGCACGCACTATCAGAAAGTCATACATTCATTCATTCATCTCCCGAACCGCTTGATCCTCACTAGGGTCGCGGGGGGTGCTGGAGCCTATCCCAGCTATCTCCGGGCAGTAGGCGGGGGACACCCTGAATCGGTTGCCAGCCAATCGCAGGGCACACAGAGACGTACATGTACGATGAAAATATTTTGCCAAGAAAGAGATGAATATGTCCCCCTCCCCCAAAAGAAAGACAAATATTATCACGCATTTCACAGTAGCTGCTGTGGCTGTGGTAAAAAAAAAATGAAATTAGAACCTAAAGGTCAACTTTAAAGGACACAAAATGTACACTGTGCCTGTAAGATGGGGCCAATGTATTTTTAAAAACACGACATGATGGAATCACGTCATTGGGAAAGGTTGTTCAGTTGTAGCATGACTGTGCCCCAGCGTATAATGCACGGTCCATAAAGGCATGCTTGAGAGAATTTGGTGAGAAAAACTTTTGATTCCTCACCTCAACAGACCGACATTGTGGGTGTCCAAATGTGGTGCAGCTCATCTGTCGGTGAATTCATGTGCTACTCCTCTTCCAGAAACATTGAGCATGAAAAATTATAGAATTCTGACATATACTTTTGGCAACATTTTTGAGGCAAGAATCAGTTTCTCATATTGATTATAATATTTGCAGGCATACGCACTTTGTTTGGTGTCGTGGAAACAATTGGAATAACGACGACGGTCGGGAGACGCAAAGTTGAGAGCAATTACAAAAATGAGAAAAAATGTTTTCTTTTCGGATGTTTTGTTTTTCCTGTTGCGGACTTTCCTGTCCCATCTTAACACTTCAAATCTTGAACACTAATCACCAAATACCATACCATGCCAACCAGTGTTTTTTAACATTTATTTATTATTATTATTTTTTTTACATAAAATAAAAAATAAGATCAATACAATACATGCTTCTGTCCATTTTTATTTATTTTTTTACTGTTGCCTTCATAACGTGGGCGTGGATTTGTTGTGTGGTTCTTTTATATGGTTTAGGGTACATTTTTGGGGGGGCTCTTTATCCTCGTCTATGGGGCTAACATGGCCTTACATCCTCAAACAATATACACCGTACTCCATTCGCGCAAACCTTACTCAGCACTGCGCGGGTCTGGACAGGTTTCAGGCACAGTGAGGCAGAGGGATCCCTCTCCCATCTGAGGGCCAAGTGAGGGATGTGCCTAAGGGGCCGTTCTGTGAGAGGGCCCAAGGGAGAAAGTGCCCTCAGCCTCTTGGTGATGATGGTGATTGATGCGGGCACAATTCAGACACCGCAGACGTTACAGCAAATTAAAAGGCTATTTTGTAAAGTTATAAAGGAGCAGAATGGCAGGGCGGGGCCGAAAGGAGGGGGTCCTTTCCCTCGTCCCTCCTGCCCCAAGCTCTGTCACACCATCAGCTTCTGTTTAGCTTCCTCAGCGTCATGAGTCCCTCAGGGATGGCTGCCACAAGCCTTTCACACTGATGGTGCGTACGCCAATGCGTACGCTTGTGCACAGATGGGAGTTGGTGTGCGTGATGAAAGGATATGGATAAGAGTGTACGCTTTATTTCAGGACTTAGAGAGAAAGTCCACAAGCGCACATTGCTGTCGATGTTTTTTTTCCAATCATACAATAACAAGGCAATGGATAGAATGACGGGCCTTTATTGTGAAGTCCGACAATAAAACAACAGGGATGGGTGACTTGCCTGTTCAACTCCTAGTCCAATATTAGTCATTGAAACAAGACATGAACAACAAATGATCAATTCTTGGATCAACGGAAGAATAGCTTCTGGTTCTTGAAGTAGGATGGAAGGACAAGAAAAGAGTCCGGCATTTGTATGTTGGCGTGCATTATCCATATTAGTCACTTCATGTGCCAACGTGTCATGGAAATGGTTTGACGTTTTTTTACATCATCCTGCCAGCAAACAAACAAGCAAATGACCTTTAAACCAAATTAAAACAATATTAAAAAAAAAAAACATGTTGTTTTGTTCCACATCAGTTTTATGCTTTTGGAAAGTTACTTTATCTCTTTGGAAATAATGTGCCTGGAGGCAAAGCAGCAGCATGGCCTCCCTTTGGCCTATCAGACCCTTATCTACATGATTTACAAATCATTTATCTTCAATTTGAATTTAATTGACCTGGCTGACCTGATGATGCACACGTTGTTGGAGGTGCACCCTGCCTGCGAGCGGCGTGTGTGGGGAGAAGAGATATGGAGACAGACTGCGTGAGGCGCGAGGCAGAGCAGCCTGCAGGGTGGACAAGTCACACGGCTCAGGTCAAACCGGTGTCAAGTGGGGAGAGAGGCCAGCTGAGCTGCCTTGGCGCACACATTGTGCTCATCAATGCAGCTGCCGTCAGTTATCGGGAGTGCCGGTGAAAAGGGGAGGCCCGCTTGGCCCGAGGGGGGGCGAGGCCCAGGAGCGTGTTCATGTTTGGGGGAATCAAAGAGTGGGGGGATTGGACCCTGGAGACATATGGTTCTACTTGCAATGGGGTAAGAAAGGGCTTTTCCACAGAACACATGACAAGACTCTCACGAGCACATCACCTGTCTTCAAAACAAACATTCCAAATATAATGCTCACGAATGCAACATTGTGAATTTTTGTGCCATGCAATTAAGCGGTTGATATTCCAAATCCTCAAACAGACCGTCGACAAACTCACACGATCTAATGGGATCCAATGCGAGAGTCTTGTTTGACAAAATTGGAGAGCTATTGCTTCAACAACGCAGTGAATCCACCTTTTAAATTTTTTTTTATCGCAGGCGACGTGCTTGTGTCCCAGCCGCAAGAGGTGAAAATCCGTGGTTGAGGTTTACTATAAAAGTGACGTTAAACAAACATTTGCATATCGATGACAGTAAGCATAAACATTCAAACAACAGTTACTTGAACACACAAGGAGTAGCAGAACTTATGGAGCATACAATTATACTCATAGGCATATATTCTCTTTGCATCTATTACCGTTGGGGACTTGAGTATTAGTTGGGTCCTTCTCTGCCTCGTCGTTTTGATCTTAATTACGCTGCATCTCTTTCAGCTGACCTCAGTGCTGCCCGGCAGGTTGTAGCATGACACGCCAACAATAAGAAAGGTCACAGGACTGTAAAAGAATGCATAGTAGGTTAAATCAAGGCCCATCGGTGTCAATCTGAGTGTGAATGGACGACTGCCGATACGTGCCCTGCGACTAACTGAATATCACCCATGCCTTTGAGGATAAGCGGTCGAGCAAATGGACGCCATTTTCTGTTCCGATAAGATGAATGAGAGCATTGCTGTAAGGTTTTGAAAACCCTGACATCAACCCCATCCAAAAAATTCTGGGATGGATTGGAACAATGATTGTGAGCTACCTGCTGCCTCAGGTACACACATGACTGATATCCGACCCATGAGATTTTTAAACATGTTCAAAGACACACACACAAACATCTTGTTAGAAGGTCATTCAGGAAGACGTTGTAGACTTCTGACATCATCATCATCATCTGTTCCCCTGTCCGCTGGTGCCAACACGAAAGGGAGAGCCAACTGTATGAATCGATCCGCTCCGGCGCTGAGCCCCCACTGAGAGGTCACAGACGACGTGTGATATGTACACTGGCGAGTCGATGGAAAATATTAGCCAAACAGATTAAGAGAGCACGAAAGGGAGGTAGACCGACGGTGTCACGCATGGCGGCATGCATTTGCGCATCTGTCAGACGCACGTCCCAACCCGCTTCTCCTCTGCGCCGGCAGCTGTCAGTCTCTGATCTCCGAGTTGTATGCAAGCAGGGGAGTCATGGATTCAACATAAGAATACAAGTGGTCTGCACAAGTGTCACAGACAGACTGCGTCCCGAAGCCGCCGCCCACCCTTGTCCTTTCAGCTGGGCCTTCTCATGCTCACCCTTTTATCAGCGGCAGCTCTTTGGGACCGGGCTTTTCTCAATGCACAAAACAGATGGATGTTTTACAAAGGGCCGGGCTTTTTTTTTTTTTTGGCAAGCTGGTGTTCTACATGGCTGATTACACCTAAATACCAAAATCAGAAGCGATACAGTGACTCGTGGTCAATTTATGCAATGAGATTATCGAGGCAATCAGAGGGGAAATTCAAACGTCAATCATTTATCAAAATAAAAGTATATGCTGTGCAATATGCCACAATAGTATGACCCTTGTAATAGTGATAATATATATGTGTCCATACACATACACAAACACACTGGCAGAGGTACGTGTAAAAAGGATAGCACTTTTACGAGCGCAGTAGGGGAAATCTAACAAATTCGGAATCGCCGTTGTTACAAACACAAGCGCCGCAACATTCACATTAGGAGAGAAATTAAAAAACGGATTTAGGACTGCACTTTAGCATTATTGTGTGACATATTTCAAATCAAATGGTCAAATAAATAAATAAATAAATAAATATAAAAACAGCCGCTATTAAACAAACCAAGAAAAAAAAAAGGAAGCTGTACTTCTTATCAGCAGCTGTGTCCTTTCCCGCTCTCTTTCCGGCCGCCCCGACCATCCCTGTCTGGCCTCCCAGATATGCTAATTGCTATGTAAGAATATCCTGTTAGATAATTAGCATACATTACCCTGCGCTCATCTCCGGATTAATTCTTCGTGTGCATAATCGCATTGCCGCTTCTATTCCATCCTTGTGTTGTAGGTGAGACATGGGTAAATACAATTTATGCTGATTCGTACTATGTAGTGTGGCATGCATTAGTAGCTCTTAGAACTCCACCAGGACATTTTCTGTGGACTGAGAAGACTGAATGAAGACAATTATCTCGTCGGAAATAAACTGATTGCCGGCCAGTTTATTACTGCAGTCCAACCGTGGGAGGGTTCATTGTCAATATCCATGAATTACTGGTTGCAGGTTGATTTCGATACGCATGTCTATGGGGCCATTTTCGTGAAGTACACGATAGCTTTAGCGCTGTCGTCGTGTCGCTGCCGAGCGGTTCTCGAGCAAAATGCACATTCGGCCTCACCCGCATGTCCACGAATGGTATTCAAAAGGCAATTTCGAATCTGATGTGGGAGTATTTGTGTCGCGCACACATTTTCTTCACACCACTACTGGTCTGGCATATAGATTACAACACTTTCTGTTGTTTATTTAGTGATTTTGACCACAACGAATGGATGAATAATTGCAAAAAAATGCTATAATAATAATTGAATGTGGAGAAATGGCAAAAAAAATAAGCGGATTGACGACAAGATTCCCAATGATTGGCTGGCAACTAGTCCACGTTGTGCCCCGACTCCTACCCAAAGTCAACTAGGAAAGGCTCCAGTTTACCAATAACCCTACTGAGGATAGGAATTAAGCTCATGCATAACAAACGCCCGGATACTATGCAAATCTGTTAAGTATAGGATTGGCGTAGGTGATGACAAAAGAGCAATCTCTATGGACTCATAAGTGCTATGCTTTTCGTTTGTACCACGACAGCATCAACGTATTCACATTTTCATTGATCTTTATGAAAACGTCTCTTTTCCAAGATAAAAGAAAAGTTTTTGTTTTTAATCCTTTATCATCATCACGCGCAATTGTATTTTGTAGCTCCTTGCTGATATTTCGTTGATATGTTGAAACTTCAATATTTTTCGAATGGGATAAAGACCTGAAACCGTCAGCGTCAGCCGTCATTATTTCGGGGCTGGCCCAGTCCGTCAGACTCTGTCAGCGTTATTATTTAATTTCCTTCCAATATTGCTAAATTACATTTCATCACTGCTATTTTAGGTCCATCAGTAAAACAAAACTACTTTGGCCCCCAAAATGCCCCTCGTATTTTTTTTTCCAGTCTGAAAATCACTTCCTTCAGTTGTCAGTCCACAAGTTACCGTCAGTTGTCAGTCCATCAGTGAAAACAGGAGTCAATCAATGACGGACTGATAGACCTTCCATCGGTACTGACGGACAGACCGCATCTTTTATAATATCATATTTATCATATCCAGCTCGAAATATTTTTGGGGTTTATCCGTCAAACAACTTGCTCAGTGTTTTTCTTTTCTCTCTTAAGTTTGAGCCTTTGGGAAACAGTGATAGTGTCGTGCACCGTTTAAACACGAAATGTTGATCCTTTATCATTGCGAATACGAAAATAATTTTTAAGCCGATTTTAAACAGTCTCGACCCACAGCATACTCCCACAACACTTTTTGTGTTTTGGGGCTTCCGAAAAGAATACAAATCTTTTTGTCTGGCTCATTGTATGAATTTGAATGGCTGAAACGTTGTGGCCAATTGACATTTGAATCATATCACACCAGAAGCACGCATGTATTGATAACCACCCCCTACTTTTATATCTCATTTGAATATATTGAGTGAGGCCATCTGTAAGCCATTTATCTACATCCAAAAGCCGTTAGAAATGCGCTATCCTCCCCAGCGCCCCACGCCCACCCCCCGCACCTCACGCATACATACAAATCAACATGCATGTTTGTGAACACCTTTAAAAAAAGAGCAGCAAATTTATTTTCTGAGAAGAAAAAGGCTTGATTTTCATCTTGTTCACCCCCCAGCCCCCACCATCCCCTACAATGGAAGGGAATCATTTTATGTTTGAACCACTGTTAAGCTATCGTCTTTGCAATTATTCCCAACAGTGATCATTTGTTTTATTTGCACACTTTGTCAGCTGTTTATTTATTTATTTTTTCTGTTCACGATGTTCCTTCAACCTTTTGATGCTGGTGACTCACCTTCAGTAAAGACCCGCCGAGGCTCTTACAAGAGAAATGGGCAAATTTAACAGTTTGCCGCGGCACACCTGGGTATGGGCCCCTGCCGTATATTTCCACTGATAGTTCAACATTTCTGCAATGGACTGCAACTTTACTGGCAGTCAATAAACCCACAGTGAGAGAGGACCGCTTTTAAAGCTGTCACGTGTTTTGAGGAATCTCATACGTGACAGCGTAAAGGCCCACAAGGCAGGGAGGGGAGGGCAGACCATTTATGTAAATTCTGCAACCTTTCTGCTTCAAAGACTGTGTACGTTTAATTCACACTTCTGTTTTGTGTGAGATATTAAAATGCCTCCCAACAGAGCCCGAGGCTGAACAAGGTGTCTTCATTCCAGTCCCTCTGGCACCTATTCGAACCTTTTTTTTTAACTAAATTGAATCCACTCTAATAAATACCAAATCTCATTCTTGTATGGATCTCTCATTTTACAACTCAAAAAAGCTTCTTCTGTCACACTAACCTCTCTGTCATTATAGTATTTTCATTCAAGATTCAAGATAGTCGACAGGACTGTCAGCAAGTGTCATGGAGCCAACAAACGTTAGCCTTTGTTTCTTGTAAAACCTGGAAAGTGGTGCAGCATTACAGTTTAGCGCACTTTGGGTCCAAATCAATAACATCAATTCCATCCCGTTTTTCCTTATTTCTAGCAGCAAACCTTTGTACCATGATTATTCCTGAATAAAAGCACAAGCAGAATTTCATCTACCGTAAATTCCGGACTATAAGCCGCTACTTTTTTCCCAAACTTTCAACCCTGCGGCTTATACAGTGATGCGGCCAATTTATGTAATTTTTCTAACCGCCGCCACGGGCGCTTGAGTAGAAAAGGTAAGATTAAGACCGGTGGAATATATGCGTCGAGGAAGACTGCAACTTCTTGTCTTCTGCATAAATTAAATTAGCGTGAACATACCCTCATCATGGAAAATACAAAAAGAAAGGCATATGACGCAGCTTTCAAACTAAAAGCAATCGAGCTGTCCGATAAAGAAGGAAACAGAGCTGCTGCTGGGAAGAAAGTTATATTATTATTATTGTTAAGTTATATTATTAAAACTTTGAAAACTCTCTCTGTGTACCGTCTTTCTTTGTAAATATGTTTACATGTTTTAATGTGGGCACATGCGGCTTATAATCAGGTGCGCTCTATAGTGCGGAAATTACGGTACTCGTTCTGCTATTTTTCAAACTTCAAACATGATGTAACAATTGATAAGCATCACCCCTTTTTTTTTTCCTGCGTATTTGGGCACTTTTGTGCCAAAATAACTCCAAATACAGACAACTTCATGAGGCGACTTGTCCCTTGCTAGTCCTCCTGCCTAACTTTAATAAGATGTCAGTTTTAGTGCAACATCTCAGACATGATTAGACAGGCAGTTGCAATAGCTAAACCGCATGTTTTTGTCGTCCGTGATTTGGAGAAGTAGGAAGTCATTGTTTTGTATCGCGCTCTACACACCTTTATCGTTGAGTGGACGTAACAATATGTCAAAACGTAGAATACTTCTCAAGCGGAAAACACACTCTCACTTACACATGATTTTTTATTTATCTTTTTGGATGACAGAAAGATGAACTTCACCAATCGAATTTGCATCTTCGCCCACTGAGCTACGAGAGTGTTGTAGTCCGTAGGGAAGTGGGTGGTGAGAGTCGGGGGAATGCACAGAGTGAAGTGCTAATGGAGCAGCTGATCTCACCCTGAGCGTCTGCCAGTCCCATTGCTCTGTGACTCTTGACTAAGACATATGCTCATGACAAAACACGTCTGTGGCTGCAGCTTTGGCACCCCTGCTGTTCTTTATTCAAGCCCCCCCACCCCATATCTCTGCAAGCCCAAGCCCACAACGCCAATATTCCAATTCTGCTTCATTTCAACGTGAGCAACTGAACGCAGATCGCAAAATGTCTTTAAACTGCTCTGACATCACCGGAGACATGTTTTCAGCGGCGTGTTAATTTGTTGCGCATTACCATGCAAACTGTTTGTTGAAACTGCTTCATCAACGCAGATGCTACCGGCGCCATGTCAATAAAGCTATTTGCAGGCTGTCACATCTGACTTGTTGGCTCCCATAGGGTGTGAGCACAAATCGCAGAGCCGGGGCGGCAGAAGGAGCGAGAATCATTGATTCTCGCGCATGTGACCTCAGATGATATCACCGGACTGACGATCAGCTCTCCGCCGTGTCTTGCTGCTCTACATGGTTTGGTTCTTCTCTCCAGAGATGCGGATGGATGTGAAAGTGAAAGAGCACCATGCTCCTCGATCAGGAGTGGCCAGAGATCAGCATCACTCCCCCTTTGCCTCCCCTAGGGGAGCGAGTCTCTACAATTGCCGTGTCAGATTTGATTCACTTGCTCTTTGACGTTCGCCAAGACCATTACTTGGTGCCTTTTCTGTTCAAGGATGAAGGAGAGTATCAAGCAAAAGCATAGATTCCTTTTCCCCCCGCTTGTGGTCCTCCCCATTGTTGGTGACAGAAAAGATATATCGCTCTGCTGAACAAACGTTTCTTTTTTTGAAGGAATGGAGGTGGGGAGATCAATTCCTCTCTTCACTCTGTGTCACAAAGAATTCATTTTATTTGGGCCTTCTCCTGGTGGCGGGTTGAACAATCACGTCATTTCGGCCTCGCTCGCTGAAGACTTGCGGTTTGTGGTTTGAGGGTTTGTGTTATGTATTGATCATCTTCATCCGCTCTGTCTGCAGACAAGAGGCAAATTAGCGGCCAGAGGCTGCACAATTTTAAAACTGAGTGACGGAGGGAAACATACGCAAAAATGCCTGTGTTGTTAAGGTTACCGCTGAGAGTCGGGTGCGATCAATAAAACCGTGTCGAGTGAAAGGAAGCAAGTCCATGAATGCAGACAAATAGACAAATACAAAAAGAGACTGAATAGTCTGTTGTGACCATAACAAAACTACTTTGGCCCCCAAAATGCCCCTCGTATTTTTTCCAGTCTGAAAATCACTTCCTTCAGTTGTCAGTCCACAAGTTACCGTCAGTTGTCAGTCCATCAGTGAAAACAGGAGTCAATCAATGACGGACTGATAGACCTTCCATCGGTACTGACGGACAGACCGCATCTTTTATAATATCATATTTATCATATCCAGCTCGAAATATTTTTGGGGTTTATCCGTCAAACAACTTGCTCAGTGTTTTTCTTTTCTCTCTTAAGTTTGAGCCTTTGGGAAACAGTGATAGTGTCGTGCACCGTTTAAACACGAAATGTTGATCCTTTATCATTGCGAATACGAAAATAATTTTTAAGCCGATTTTAAACAGTCTCGACCCACAGCATACTCCCACAACACTTTTTGTGTTTTGGGGCTTCCGAAAAGAATACAAATCTTTTTGTCTGGCTCATTGTATGAATTTGAATGGCTGAAACGTTGTGGCCAATTGACATTTGAATCATATCACACCAGAAGCACGCATGTATTGATAACCACCCCCTACTTTTATATCTCATTTGAATATATTGAGTGAGGCCATCTGTAAGCCATTTATCTACATCCAAAAGCCGTTAGAAATGCGCTATCCTCCCCAGCGCCCCCCACGCCCACCCCCCGCACCTCACGCATACATACAAATCAACATGCATGTTTGTGAACACCTTTAAAAAAAGAGCAGCAAATGTATTTTCTGAGAAGAAAAAGGCTTGATTTTCATCTTGTTCACCCCCCAGCCCCCACCATCCCCTACAATGGAAGGGAATCATTTTATGTTTGAAGCTATCGTCTTTGCAATTATTCCCAACAGTGATCATTTGTTTTATTTGCACACTTTGTCAGCTGTTTATTTATTTATTTTTTCTGTTCACGATGTTCCTTCAACCTTTTGATGCTGGTGACTCACCTTCAGTAAAGACCCGCCGAGGCTCTTACAAGAGAAATGGGCAAATTTAACAGTTTGCCGCGGCACACCTGGGTATGGGCCCCTGCCGTATATTTCCACTGATAGTTCAACATTTCTGCAATGGACTGCAACTTTACTGGCAGTCAATAAACCCACAGTGAGAGAGGACCGCTTTTAAAGCTGTCACGTGTTTTGAGGAATCTCATACGTGACAGCGTAAAGGCCCACAAGGCAGGGAGGGGAGGGCAGACCATTTATGTAAATTCTGCAACCTTTCTGCTTCAAAGACTGTGTACGTTTAATTCACACTTCTGTTTTGTGTGAGATATTAAAATGCCTCCCAACAGAGCCCGAGGCTGAACAAGGTGTCTTCATTCCAGTCCCTCTGGCACCTATTCGAACCTTTTTTTTTAACTAAATTGAATCCACTCTAATAAATACCAAATCTCATTCTTGTATGGATCTCTCATTTTACAACTCAAAAAAGCTTCTTCTGTCACACTAACCTCTCTGTCATTATAGTATTTTCATTCAAGATTCAAGATAGTCGACAGGACTGTCAGCAAGTGTCATGGAGCCAACAAACGTTAGCCTTTGTTTCTTGTAAAACCTGGAAAGTGGTGCAGCATTACAGTTTAGCGCACTTTGGGTCCAAATCAATAACATCAATTCCATCCCGTTTTTCCTTATTTCTAGCAGCAAACCTTTGTACCATGATTATTCCTGAATAAAAGCACAAGCAGAATTTCATCTACCGTAAATTCCGGACTATAAGCCGCTACTTTTTTCCCAAACTTTCAACCCTGCGGCTTATACAGTGATGCGGCCAATTTATGTAATTTTTCTAACCGCCGCCAGGGGCGCTCGAGTAGAAAAGGTAAGATTAAGACCGGTGGAATATATGCGTCGAGGAAGACTGCAACTTCTTGTCTTGTGCATAAATTAAATTAGCGTGAACATACCCTCATCATGGAAAATACAAAAAGAAAGGCATATGACGCAGCTTTCAAACTAAAAGCAATCGAGCTGTCCGATAAAGAAGGAAACAGAGCTGCTGCTGGGAAGAAAGTGATATTATTATTATTGTTAAGTTATATTATTAAAACTTTGAAAACTCTCTCTGTGAACCGTCTTTCTTTGTAAATATGTTTACATGTTTTAATGTGGGCACATGCGGCTTATAATCAGGTGCGCTCTATATTGCGGAAATTACGGTACTCGTTCTGCTATTTTTCAAACTTCAAACATGATGTAACAATTGATAAGCATCACCCCTCTTTTTTTTCCTGCGTATTTGGGCACTTTTGTGCCAAAATAACTCCAAATACAGACAACTTCATGAGGCGACTTGTCCCTTGCTAGTCCTCCTGCCTAACTTTAATAAGATGTCAGTTTTAGTGCAACATCTCAGACATGATTAGACAGGCAGTTGCAATAGCTAAACCGCATGTTTTTGTCGTCCGTGATTTGGAGAAGTAGGAAGTCATTGTTTTGTATCGCGCTCTACACACCTTTATCGTTGAGTGGACGTAACAATATGTCAAAACGTAGAATACTTCTCAAGCGGAAAACACACTCTCACTTACACATGATTTTTTATTTATCTTTTTGGATGACAGAAAGATGAACTTCACCAATCGAATTTGCATCTTCGCCCACTGAGCTACGAGAGTGTTGTAGTCCGTAGGGAAGTGGGTGGTGAGAGTCGGGGGAATGCACAGAGTGAAGTGCTAATGGAGCAGCTGATCTCACCCTGAGCGTCTGCCAGTCCCATTGCTCTGTGACTCTTGACTAAGACATATGCTCATGACAAAACACGTCTGTGGCTGCAGCTTTGGCACCCTGCTGTTCTTTATTCAAGCCCCCACCCCATATCTCTGCAAGCCCAAGCCCACAACGCCAATATTCCAATTCTGCTTCATTTCAACGTGAGCAACTGAACGCAGATCGCAAAATGTCTTTAAACTGCTCTGACATCACCGGAGACATGTTTTCAGCGGCGTGTTAATTTGTTGCGCATTACCATGCAAACTGTTTGTTGAAACTGCTTCATCAACGCAGATGCTACCGGCGCCATGTCAATAAAGCTATTTGCAGGCTGTCACATCTGACTTGTTGGCTCCCATAGGGTGTGAGCACAAATCGCAGAGCCGGGGCGGCAGAAGGAGCGAGAATCATTGATTCTCGCGCATGTGACCTCAGATGATATCACCGGACTGACGATCAGCTCTCCGCCGTGTCTTGCTGCTCTACATGGTTTGGTTCTTCTCTCCAGAGATGCGGATGGATGTGAAAGTGAAAGAGCACCATGCTCCTCGATCAGGAGTGGCCAGAGATCAGCATCACTCCCCCTTTGCCTCCCCTAGGGAGCGAGTCTCTACAATTGCCGTGTCAGATTTGATTCACTTGCTCTTTGACGTTCGCCAAGACCATTACTTGGTGCCTTTTCTGTTCAAGGATGAAGGAGAGTATCAAGCAAAAGCATAGATTCCTTTTCCCCCCGCTTGTGGTCCTCCCCATTGTTGGTGACAGAAAAGATATATCGCTCTGCTGAACAAACGTTTCTTTTTTTGAAGGAATGGAGGTGGGGAGATCAATTCCTCTCTTCACTCTGTGTCACAAAGAATTCATTTTATTTGGGCCTTCTCCTGGTGGCGGGTTGAACAATCACGTCATTTCGGCCTCGCTCGCTGAAGACTTGCGGTTTGTGGTTTGAGGGTTTGTGTTATGTATTGATCATCTTCATCCGCTCTGTCTGCAGACAAGAGGCAAATTAGCGGCCAGAGGCTGCACAATTTTAAAACTGAGTGACGGAGGGAAACATACGCAAAAATGCCTGTGTTGTTAAGGTTACCGCTGAGAGTCGGGTGCGATCAATAAAACCGTGTCGAGTGAAAGGAAGCAAGTCCATGAATGCAGACAAATAGACAAATACAAAAGAGACTGAATAGTCTGTTGTGACCATAATTTAAAGGAAAGTGGCATTATCTGAACATGCGTGGCTCACCGAGACGTCATGTGTACGATATACTGATCGTCAATAGACACACATATTGGACACCGAGGAGGACACAACAGAAAAGCAATGCCATCATACAGTGCAAAAAATGTCAAGGGGCCGACCAGAAAAAGTAAATAAGGTGCATACTAGCGTGTTTGTCATGCGCTGTCTTGATTGTGTTCCAGCTCCAGCTGGAGTGAAGGGCGTTGCCCTCCAGCAGGTGCACCTGCGCCTCGTTTTCCCATCAAGCCGAGCCTTGTATTTAAGGACTCTGACTTCTGCGACGCATTGTCGGGTTACTGACCTTGCCTGCTGTTGTGA
The DNA here is from genome assembly GCA_026261675.1 of Hippocampus mohnikei. NCBI lineage: Eukaryota > Metazoa > Chordata > Actinopteri > Syngnathiformes > Syngnathidae > Hippocampus > Hippocampus mohnikei. Next base: position 9,541,466 of record JAKGUB010000325.1, read on the forward strand.
TTTGAGTGTGATGTTCTCGACCTCTCGATACCTTTCATAGTCATTCGTTTTGTTCATAGATCCTTGTTTAGCAGTATTTTTGTGGTTCCATTATTGCTCTTCGTTTTTGTGTTATTGGACTTTTGGATATTTTGTTTGAGTATTGGTGTTGAACCTTGACTTTGCTTTTACTTTCATCTATTGTTTTTCCTGGCACCCCGTGACCAGCGATTTCAGTTCATACTTTATTGATTAGAGATTTTTTGTTTTTTTTATTTGTTTTTTTTCATGAATATTTTTGTAATCGAACTTAGTCTGAGCCTGCATTTTTAGAATCCTAAAACATTATTCGCTTTGGTAAGAACCGAGCAATGTTTTTACAAAAGTGTACATACACAAGTCTCCGGTGTGCACAAGAAAAAGCAGAGAGGCGTGTGAGTGCAATGAACGTTTCCAAGACAAAGAGTGATTTACAGTTGGAGATGCGATGATTCAAAACCAACGGCATGCCGAGTATTTAAGCCAAAGGTGGACTGAGCTTGTCAGTCGTTATGTCCATATTGCGAGTGGAGCTGTGGTGGTGAATTAAGGTGGACAAAAAGTGGCATAATGTTTCAGCATGCACGCAAGTTGTGTGTATATATTATTGTTAAGTCTAGTCCAAAGTTGACACGCGTTATTTTTACAATTGTTCTCAATGCACATTGTTTTACAAAAGTTATTAAATGTACATGAAATATAATGATGTTATCACCTTATTTATACACAAAATATTAACTTTTCACTGCAGCAAGTGGCATGCGTATGTGAAGCATCCCTTTAAAATCTGATCCAGTTAATCCACGGATGGCAAAGTACGATCCGCGAACAGAACGAGCGTCTTCCTCATGTAAATGATGTCTTTCTCACAAAGCATTCAGTAATGATGGTATTAACTGCCAGCAGCACGGCTCAGTCAAATCTGCTTCTGGTAAAGCAAATACATTGTGATGGAAGATATGACTCACACTGGGCTTTGCATCAGGCAGGTTTTATGCTCCATTACTTTCACTATTCTCATGACCATCTACTCTGAGATATGTAAATAATAGACTAGAATAATAAGTGTGCATGCAGCACAGCGGTATGGAGGGATGGGGATCCGTCTAACTGTAAATTCTAAATACCGCGAGACCAAGTTAAAAGGAAAGGACAGTCGCAGTTTCCGAGACGGTTTCAGTCATTTTTTTGAATTGACCATCAGTCAAGCACACAAATACAAAATCAAAACACATGCAAGGAGCATAGAGAAGATGCGAACAATAATGCTAATCACCTCATAAAGGGCCAACCGAACTCACTGCAATTCCTGATGTCGCTCATTAGGCCCCGCCCCATTGAAGATGTGTGAATTTGTTAATACCAGCAGGTTCCTCCATTCTGTCTCACTCGTGTTTGGAGTGACTCCTAACTGAACCTTTCCTTTGGTTTAAGGTTCACTTATGTTTGTCTATCATTTTGATAAATCAATGGGCCACTGAGGTGAGTTTCATAAGCCATTTATTCTTGGCGGGATTTTTTTTTCATTTTTTTTTTTCATAACCCAACCAGCAACCCTCTCCAAGAATGTATTCTGGGAGAACATAACAGTATGTATTTAGTACTGTATGAGTAAAATAAGTGCATTGGTCATTTCTAACCTTCATTAAGCCAAGGCACACATTTTACAACAACAACAAAAACACGGTATGTTGTTATGTACTCACGGTACACAAGAACATAATTAGTGGAACAAATGGCTACGTGATCTCATTAATTTTAATTTGGAGAAGTAGGAAGTCATTGTTTTGTATCGCGCTCTACACACCTTTATCGTTGAGTGGGCGTAACAATATGTCAAAACGTAGAATACTTCTCAAGCGGAAAACACACTCTCACTTACACATGATTTTTATTTATCTTTTGGATGACAGAAAGATGAACTTCACCAATCGAATTTGCATCTTCGCCCACTGAGCTACGAGAGTGTTGTAGTCCGTGGGGAAGTGGGTGGTGAGAGTCGGGGGAATGCACGGAGTGAAGTGCTAATGGAGCAGCTGATCTCACCCTGAGCGTCTGCCAGTCCCATTGCTCTGTGACTCTTGACTAAGACATATGCTCATGACAAAACACGTCTGTGGCTGCAGCTTTGGCACCCCTGCTGTTCTTTATTCAAGCCCCCCCACCCCATATCTCTGCAAGCCCAAGCCCACAACGCCAATATTCCAATTCTGCTTCATTTCAACGTGAGCAACTGAACGCAGATCGCAAAATGTCTTTAAACTGCTCTGACATCACCGGAGACATGTTTTCAGCGGCGTGTTAATTTGTTGCGCATTACCATGCAAACTGTTTGTTGAAACTGCTTCATCAACGCAGATGCTACCGGCGCCATGTCAATAAAGCTATTTGCAGGCTGTCACATCTGACTTGTTGGCTCCCATAGGGTGTGAGCACAAATCGCAGAGCCGGGCGGCAGAAGGAGCGAGAATCATTGATTCGCGCATGTGACCTCAGATGATATCACCGGACTGACGATCAGCTCTCCGCCGTGTCTTGCTGCTCTACATGGTTTGGTTCTTCTCTCCAGAGATGCGGATGGATGTGAAAGTGAAAGAGCACCATGCTCCTCGATCAGGAGTGGCCAGAGATCAGCATCACTCCCCTTTGCCTCCCCTAGGGAGCGAGTCTCTACAATTGCCGTGTCAGATTTGATTCACTTGCTCTTTGACGTTCGCCAAGACCATTACTTGGTGCCTTTTCTGTTCAAGGATGAAGGAGAGTATCAAGCAAAAGCATAGATTCCTTTTTCCCCCGCTTGTGGTCCTCCCCATTGTTGGTGACAGAAAAGATATATCGCTCTGCTGAACAAACGTTTCTTTTTTTGAAGGAATGGAGGTGGGGAGATCAATTCCTCTCTTCACTCTGTGTCACAAAGAATTCATTTTATTTGGGCCTTCTCCTGGTGGCGGGTTGAACAATCACGTCATTTCGGCCTCGCTCGCTGAAGACTTGCGGTTTGTGGTTTGAGGGTTTGTGTTATGTATTGATCATCTTCATCCGCTCTGTCTGCAGACAAGAGGCAAATTAGCGGCCAGAGGCTGCACAATTTTAAAGCTGAGTGACGGAGGGAAACATACGCAAAAATGCCTGTGTTGTTAAGGTTACCGCTGAGAGTCGGGTGCGATCAATAAAACCGTGTCGAGTGAAAGGAAGCAAGTCCATGAATGCAGACAAATAGACAAATACAAAAAGAGACTGAATAGTCTGTTGTGACCATAATTTAAAGGAAAGTGGCATTATCTGAACATGCGTGGCTCACCGAGACGTCATGTGTACGATATACTGATCGTCAATAGACACACATATTGGACACCGAGGAGGGCACAACAGAAAAGCAATGCCATCATACAGTGCAAAAAATGTCAAGGCGCCGACCAGAAAAAGTAAATAAGGTGCATACTAGCGTGTTTGTCATGCGCTGTCTTGATTGTGTTCCAGCTCCAGCTGGAGTGAAGGGCGTTGCCCTCCAGCAGGTGCACCTGCGCCTCGTTTTCCCATCAAGCCGAGCCTTGTATTTAAGGACTCTGACTTACTGCGACGCATTGTCGGGTTACTGACCTTGCCTGCTGTTGTGATTTGAGTGTGATGTTCTCGACCTCTCGATACCTTTCATAGTCATTCGTTTTGTTCATAGATCCTTGTTTAGCAGTATTTTTGTGGTTCCATTATTGCTCTTCGTTTTTGTGTTATTGGACTTTTGGATATTTTGTTTGAGTATTCTTGGTGTTGAACCTTGACTTTGCTTTTAATTTCATCTATTGTTTTTCCTGGCACCCCGTGACCAGCGATTTCAGTTCATACTTTATTGATTAGAGATTTTTTGTTTTTTTATTTATTTGTTTTTTTTCATGAATATTTTTGTAATCGAACTTAGTCTGAGCCTGCATTTTTAGAATCCTAAAACATTATTCGCTTTGGTAAGAACCGAGCAATGTTTTTTTACAAAAAGTGTACATACACAAGTCTCCGGTGTGCACAAGAAAAAGCAGAGAGGCGTGTGAGTGCAATGAACGTTTCCAAGACAAAGAGTGATTTACAGTTGGAGATGCGATGATTCAAAACCAACGGCATGCCGAGTATTTAAGCCAAAGGTGGACTGAGCTTGTCAGTCGTTATGTCCATATTGCGAGTGGAGCTGTGGTGGTGAATTAAGGTGGACAAAAAGTGGCATAATGTTTCAGCATGCACGCAAGTTGTGTGTATATATTATTGTTAAGTCTAGTCCAAAGTTGACACGCGTTATTTTTACAATTGTTCTCAATGCGCATTGTTTTACAAAAGTTATTAAATGTACATGAAATATAATGATGTTATCACCTTATTTATACACAAAATATTAACTTTTCACTGCAGCAAGTGGCATGCGTATGTGAAGCATCCCTTTAAAATCTGATCCAGTTAATCCACGGATGGCAAAGTACGATCCACGAACAGAACGAGCGTCTTCCTCATGTAAATGATGTCTTTCTCACAAAGCATTCAGTAATGATGGTATTAACTGCCAGCAGCACGGCTCAGTCAAATCTGCTTCTGGTAAAGCAAATACATTGTGATGGAAGATATGACTCACACTGGGCTTTGCATCAGGCAGGTTTATGCTCCATTACTTTCACTATTCTCATGACCATCTACTCTGAGATATGTAAATAATAGACTAGAATAATAAGTGTGCATGCAGCACAGCGGTATGGAGGGATGGGGATCCGTCTAACTGTAAATTCTAAATACCGCGAGACCAAGTTAAAAGGAAAGGACAGTCGCAGTTTCGAGGCGGTTTCAGTCATTTTTGAATTGACCATCAGTCAAGCACACAAATACAAAATCAAAACACATGCAAGGAGCATAGAGAAGATGCGAACAATAATGCTAATCACCTCATAAAGGGCCAACCGAACTCACTGCAATTCCTGATGTCGCTCATTAGGCCCCGCCCCATTGAAGATGTGTGAATTTGTTAATACCAGCAGGTTCCTCCATTCTGTCTCACTCGTGTTTGGAGTGACTCCTAACTGAACCTTTCCTTTGGTTTAAGGTTCACTTATGTTTGTCTATCATTTTGATAAATCAATGGGCCACTGAGGTGAGTTTCATGAGCCATTTATTCTTGGCGGGGGTTTTTTTTCTTTTTTTTTTTTTTCATAACCCAACCAGCAACCGTCTCCAAGAATGTATTCTGGGAGAACATAACAGTATGTATTTAGTACTGTATGAGTAAAATAAGTGCATTGGTCATTTCCTAACCTTCATTAAGCCAAGGCACACATTTTACAACAACAACAAAAAAAACACGGTATGTTGTTATGTACTCACGGTACACAAGAACATAATTAGTGGAACAAATGGCTACGTGATCTCATTAATTTTAATTTTCACTTTTTTTTCATCATTCAATTGAAGGAAATGGGAACCACTGTTAAAATGAATTTCTTGAAACTTTAGACCTGTTTTCATGATTTTTAGAAAGAAAGTAGGAATGTAAGACACCAGTGAGCTGAAAGACATACTACTGACAATGAAAAGGGTGGAGTGGGACAACGTGTCAGGACTTGTGATGAATGGAAATGCACCTCGATCTCCATCCAGCAGCACAGCCGTATTCTCCGCCGCCATGAATGACATTTCTCTCATCACTCATGTTCTATACATCTGCGGTAAATTACTCCATCAGACTTTGCTTGCACCTGTCTGTCAGACAAATGGAACAGCTGATGTCTCCCAGACAGGTGAGTGACGAGGACGAGTGTCGGAGGGCGAAAAGAAAAAAAAAAAACATCCAGAAGCAATAGTGCGAGAGGGAAGAGGATGGAAAAAAGAAGAATAGAGCATGGGGCGATGAGCCAGACACACTTCCAACTTATATTCCCTGTGTTGGAGTCCAGTATCAGTCAATCTCAGGATAATTCATGTGTGATACGAGTGAGAGAACAGCGAGTCAAGTAGAAATGATGGTGGGGCACAAGTGAACAAATGGAAGAACTCCTGAAATGGGCTATCACCTACTTGCAATGATATCAAGGCGATGTATTAGACTAGAAGGCTCATGAATGCTTTAATACAAAAATTATGTGGGTACTCTAACCTTATTAATACTGCATACTTCAGAATACCCACCGCCCGTGACAATGCAAATGAGCTCTAGTGGGGCTATGAGAAGTGTTGGGGATGACATCAGCGCAACTGAGGATCCATGATAGCAATTAGCTTTTCTGTTCCATGATGCCGTGTTTGATGCTCTGAAATGAAAAGGCCTAAAAATTGAGAGTCAAAGCATTTTTCAATTATCTTTCCTGAACAAAACAAAGATTGTTCTTGGATAATCTTTTGAACAATTCTGGTCTCGTTGGCTCCATTCAATGCAGTACTAGGCATGAAGAGCACCGTGAATTCACCCAAAATAGTTGACTTAATTTCTACCTTGTGGCAAGAAGCAAACAAAAGTTACATCAAACATATCGTTCGTATTTTCCAATGCAAGTAAATTGCTTGAATCGGACGTGAATCCTGGACAAAAGACTACTGACTGGAGGTGCACCGGGTTATATGAGGAGCGGGAAGTGGAGAAGGTGGAACAGATGGCGTGATTTGGGTTCCTTGCAGGGAGTGCATAATGTGCCACGAGGTGGCAATGTCTAAATTAATATGATTTGTTCACCTTTGATATATAAGAGGATTATAGCTAATGTTCAAACATGGAATTGTGAATAGCCTTGGATGAGAAGTGACACTGAGTGGAATAGCATTAGCGGCCCCTGAAGGACTCATTGTTAACTTCTTGCCTAATCCTTATTAGGACTCGCAGGTCTAAGGGAACTGTCCGTGGCCAAAGGGACATGTGCCCCCATTGTGCTGCTGATGGTTAATCACGCCATCATGGCAGGAGGAGGGGAAAGCCAATGAAAGAGAATGAAGGATCAAGAAAGTATATAAAAGCCCCCCTGCCCTTAATGGGTGCTCCTGAGTCTTGCCGCTGATCCGCCTTCGTGGCTTTAAGGACGGAGTGCAGAACCTTCCACTCAGCATGTGCCAATGAGACAGACAATGCATTAACCGTCGGTACAGATGGGAATGAGTGCATATTCCAACCTTGCAATTGACTTGAAATGAATTTTGACAAATTATGCAAGGCCAGATGTTTGTTTGTTTGTTTGTTTGTTTTTAAAGCCGTGTCTCGTCATTCAATTATATGTAAAGTCTCACGGTGTCATTTGCACATTTGTGGGGCTGACTGCTGGAGCCGCGAGCAGGAAAAAGGCCGAGTAAAAGGCGATGTTCTGCTGATCTTAATTAACTAAATAATGTCATTGTTGTTGCTGTCGCTTTGATTTTGTGTCCTGTTTCATAGTGTACTTCTATCTCACGCACTAACCGCCAATTAGAGTGACCACTTGTCGTATTGGGCAGTAAATAATGAAGCACATTCTCCTGTATATTCTATATTCTGTATCACGTATTCTTGGGAATGCAAGGACCCGGTTCTCCTCTGGGTGTGCGCCTTCCAGATAACCTCTGTCTCCCCTCACACATGTCATGCCATAGTTCGCCAATCCGGTCCTCCAGTGAGGTGCTCGGGACAATGTGGTAACACTATCATGTAAATGAAGCCATTTGAAGCAGCTATGTATGAGCCGAGGTTTGGCAAGGTCGTCCCTTCCACAGCACCTCTGCATTGTGCCATCACAAAGAGCAGCTGTGGCATTCCCATTGACAGACCAAAGGTCAACGCTGATCCAAAAAGAGGTGCATGCCTTCAAAGCAAATCAGGCTGTGGTAAAGTATCATTTTAAAAACTGAGTAATGACATGGAGAAAATCCCTGCACGTTTATTCGATTACCCCCCACACCCCGCAAGCAATATATGGGCTCTCCCCCATTATCTCTTTAGCAATTGCCCTTTCTCAACCTGAAAACCAAAGTGTGCAATATTGTGTATACATAAAATGGCAGTAAAAGCAAATTTGTCAGAAAAACAAAACACTTGATTGTTGGGCAAATGTACTCTATAATGCATTATCTATGATACGCCAATAACAGAGAGCACAACTGCAGCGGCGCCATCCAATTGATAATTCCAGCGCCTGCAGAGCCAGCAATCAAAATGCTATTAAATTATGAAGTGACACACGCTGAGCTTGTCGCGATACTCACGCTCGTTTGTTTTGCCATCATTAGAGGCCGAGAGCTGGCAATTGTCAACACAAACAGAGCTGAGCTTCTTCGTGCCTACCCCCCACCCTAGCTCACTCCGCTTGCCTAACGGCTCATAAAAGAGTAGACGAAGTACAAAAGCAAAACGTACTCCCGCCCCCTCCATGAAGTCATCGTTGATCAGCAGAGAAGACTCGAAAGAAAGTCCGATTATGTATTATGTCAGTCATTCGAGCTCTGACTAATGTGGGTTACATGCAAAGAGCATATGACAAACTTGGGCCTTAAACTGGACAGTGATTTCAAATTTGATCGGCAAATTGGTGCCGTTGTTAAATCCAGCTTCTTTCACCTTAGACAGCTGGCCAAAATAAAACCTCTCCTCTCTCATGAACACTTTGAGACAGTAATTCACGCCTTTGTCACATCCCGGCTCGATTACTGCAATGCCCTTTACTTTGGAGTCAGCCAGTCCTCCATTAAGCGGCTTCAGCTGGTCCAGAATGCCGCTGCTCGCCTCTTGACTGGTACTCGTAAGAGGGAGCACATAACTCCTACTCTGGCATCCCTTCACTGGCTCCCCATACATTTTAGAGTTATTTTCAAGATCCTCTTATTTGTTTTCAAATCTCTAAATAATCTCACGCCACCTTACCTCTCTGAGCTCATCCGCCCCTCGCACCTGCCCGGCGCCTCAGGTCTGCGGACCAGACATTATTAAGTACCAAGAACTAAACTGAGGCTGAGAGGGGATCGAGCCTTTTCTGTTGCTGGTCCCTCTCTCTGGAATGACCTCCCACCGAACATTCGTCAAGCTTCCTCACTGCCCATCTTCAAAACCCTCCTCAAAACTCACTTGTATTCTCTGGCTTTCGACTCAGCATGACTTAAATTTGTTCTTGGTTTTACTGTTTGGTGCTTTCTACTGTCTTTATTACCGATTTGTTTTACTGTTTATTGTATATGTTAAATTGCTCCATGTACAGCACTTTGTATGCGGCGATGGCTGTTTGAAAGTGCTCTATAAATACAGTTGACTTGACTTGACTTGACTTGACTTGACATCAGAAATATTGGGGAAAAAACGTGAATGATCAAAAACCTTACACCAGGAATGAAAGATTTAACGCAGATGTACTTAGTCTAGCCAGAAGATGCAAAACATAAATACATGAATAAAATAAGCATCCTGTAGGTTCGTACAAATTCTACACGGAGAATGCCATGAAGCAATAAACAGTAATAAGCCGATGAAGGCAAGCAAATGAAATAACCCGATGTCTCTCTTCCGCCATTGCTCCGCCTCGACAGTAAACCTTACCGATTGGCAACAAGTGCAACGCTGAAATTGGACCGTCAAAAGGCCCGTGAAATAGATCAGAAACTGTGCCCAATGTCCCTGATCGGAATCCAGACTGACTACAAATGTGGTTCTTTTGGTCCGTCGAAACATGGCGCCTCCGCTACTGTAGAGCAAACAATGGCAAGCGAGTCTATCGCCCACGGCATAATGAACCTCTGCTGGACGGTAAGACGACGCGAGAAGAAGGCGCAAGGGTGAGCCTCTGATTGACAGAACCACCCCCCACTCCTGTATCCGCTGTGTCTACCTTGACAACAGATGGTAGATTGAAGTTTGGGTGAATAGAGACAGGTGAACTAGGCTACAAGCTTCAGCTTCTTGGTCCCAAACAACCTGCATCTGACTGCGTCTTTACGGTACTTTCATTTATTGAATCATTGACGATAAAGGTCCGGATTGGGTAAGTTGAAAACACCCTTTCCGCCATAGCGGGTCTACATAGTGTAGTTTTCTTCATTTAAACCATCTATTCATTGTCGAAGTGAGGTGAGGAAGAATGAGGGCTCCGTCGTCTCGGCCGCAGACTAAATGTCTGACGTGGCTGCGGCTGATGGTTGGCATCCGAACTCCACCACGTGCTCTCGTTGTCGTTCACGTATCCGATTGGCTAGACCAGTGTTTTTCAACCCCTGTGCCGTGGCACACCAGTGTGCCGCAAGACACTGTCAGGTCGGCCGCGGGAAAATATCAATTTGCTGTTTGGTCTATCGCACAGAAAGTAATAGTGTAGTACCCTCTTATACCGCTAGGGAGCAGCAACAGATAGCCAATTGCCTTATGTTTAGACGAGAGACAAGCGAATTTGTGACCCATGAATGCAGGACAACGGTGAAACAATAAATATGAAAGATGAGAACATACCTTTTTCTTTGTGCTCATTTGATTCCAATTCAAGCTGTTATAATACAATACATACATACAATACATACTGATTTATATATATATATATAATTAAAAAAAAAAAAAAATCCTCATCTCACCCCTCGGGTGGTGTCCGTCCCCCATTCAGCTCGGGTCCTCTACCAGAGGCCAGGAAGCTTGAGGGTTCTGCGCAGTATCCTTGCTGTTCCCAGCACTGCACATTTCTGGACTGAGATGTCCGATGTTGTTCCCGGGATCTGTTGCAACCACTCATCTAGTTTGGAGGTCACTGCCCGAGTGCTCCGACCACCACAGGCACGACTGTCACCTTTACCTTCCAGGCTCTCTCAGCTCCTCTCTGAGCCCTTGGTATTTCTCGAGTTTCTCGTGTTCCTTTTTCTGATGTTTCCATCACTTGGGACCGCTACATCCACTACAACGGCTTTCTTCTGCCCTTTATCAATGATCACGATATCCGGTTGGTTCGCCATTACCATCTTGTCAGTCTGGATCTGGAAGTCCCACAGGATCTTCGCTCGGTCATTCTCCACCACCTTGGGAGGTGTTTCCCACTTTGACCTTGGGGTTTCCAGTCCATACTCGGCACAGATGTTTCGGTAGACTATGCCAGCCACCTGGTTATGGCGTTCCATGTAGGCTTTCCCTGCCAGCATTTTACACCCTGCAGTTATGTGTTGGATCGTCTCGAGTGCCTCTTTGCACAACCTACACCTTGGGTTTTGTCTGGTGTGGTATATCTGGGCCTCAATGGCTCTGGTGCTCAGGGCCTGCTCCTGAGCAGCCAGGATGAGTGCCTCTGTGCTGTCCTTCAGGCCAGCCCTCTCTAGCCACTGATAGGACTTCTTGAGATCAGCCACTTCACTTATGGCCCGGTGGTACATCCCGTGTAGGGGCTTGTCCTCCCATGATGGTCCCTCTTCCAGCACCTCATCCTCTGTTCCCCATTGTCTGAGACATTCTCTGAGTACATCATCCGTTGGAGCCTTCTCCTTGATGTATTCATGGAGCTTGGACGTTTCATCCTGGACAGTGGCTCTCACACTCACTAGTCCCCGGCCTCCTTCCTTTCGGCTTGCGTACAGTCTCAGGGTGCTGGATTTGGGATGGAACCCTCCATGCATGGTTAGGAGCTTCGGTCTTAACATCCGTGGTCTGAATCTCTTCCTTTGGCCACCTGATTAATCCTGCAGGGTATCTGATCACTGGCAGGGCATAGCTGTTTATTGCCCGGGTCTTATTCTTGCCATTGAGCTGGCTTCTTAGGACTTGCCTCACCCGCTGGAGGTATTTGGCCGTAGCCGCTTTCCTTGTTGCCAGTTCGAGGTTGCCATTGGCTTGTGGTATACCGAGGTACTTGTAGCTGTCCTCAATGTCTGCTATTGTTCCTTCAGGGAGTGAGACCCCTTCAGTGCGGACTACCTTTCCTCTCTTAGTCACCATCCGACTACATTTCTCAAGCCCGAATGACATCCCGATGTCGCTGCTGTAGATCCTGGTTGTGTGAATCAGGAGTCTATGTCCCTTTCGCTCTTAGCATACAGCTTTATGTCATCCATGTAGAGGAGGTGACTGATCGTAGCTCCATTTTTGAGGCGGTATCCGTAGCCTGTTTTGGTGATTACTTGGCTTAGGGGTTCAGTCCTATGCAGAACAGCAGTGGGGAGAGTGCATCACCTTGGTATATGCCACATTTGATGGACACTTGGGTAAGTGGCTTGCCATTGGCTTCAAGTGTGGTTTTCCACATCCTCATCGAGTTCGCAACGAAGGCTCTTAGGGTCCTGTTCACCTTATACAACTCAAGCATTCAGTGATCCATGTGTGTGGCATCGAGTCGTAGGCTTTCTTGTAATCAATCCAGGCTGTGCACAGGTTGGTATGTCGGGACCTGCAGTCTTGTGCGACTGTTCTGTCAACCAGGAGCTGATGTTTGGCTCCTCTGGTATCTCTACCAATGCCCTTCTGTGCTTCGCTCATGTATTGATCCATGTGTCCACTTATCTTAGCCGCAATGATGCCTGACATGAGCTTCCATATTGTGGAGAGACAGGTTATTGGCCGATAGTTGGATGGGATTGTACCCTTTGAGGGATCCTTCATGATCAGGATCGTTCGCCCTTCAGTTAGCCATCCTGGGTGAGTCCCATCCTTCAGCAACTGGTTCATTTGTGTTGCTAGGCGCTCATGGAGTGCTTTGAGTTTCTTTAGCCAGTAGGTGTGGACCATGTCCGGGCCTGGTGCTGTCCAGTTTTTCATATCTGAGACTCTTTCCTGTATGTCTGCCACTGTTATGGTAACTGGGTTCTGCTCAGGAGGTTGCTGTGCTCCTCTCTCAGGGTCACCAGCCATTGTGCACTGCTGTTATGTGCAGCCTCCTCTCCCATATTCCTTTCAGTACCTTTCAGTTTCAGTCTTGGTGGGTCAGCTCTGCTGTTAGGACCCTGCCACTGAGCGTACACTTCGCAGGTTGTGTTGCGAACAGCCTATTATTCGCCTGGCCTCATTCTCTTTCGTGTACCTCTTTAGGCGACTGGACAAGGCTTGGAGCCTTTGTTTGGCAGTTTCGAGTGCTTCAGGTATGGTCATCTGGGTGTACCTCTCAGGTATCAGCCTTTTCATCACACCTCTCTGGGCCTCCGTCAATTGACTCACATCTTTCCGAGCCGCCTTGATCTTAGCCTCCAACCGTCTTTTCCATGGTGGGTAACGTGTCTCATGGTTGCTCCGATAGTCAAGGATTTCTAGGATCACTGATGCTGAAGTGTATATCAGCTCATTGGTTTCGGTGATCGTTGTGGTAGGAATCGCCCTCAGTGCTGCATTCACACTTTCCATGAGACTTTCAGGTGGTACTTCACATAGCCGTTGTAATCGGTTTCTAGGTTGCCCAGCTTTCATCCTCGCCATGATCTTAGCTTTCAGGTCAGTTGCTGCCTTGCTCAGCATTTCATTCATTGGGGCTGGCCTCCCAATCTCATCATCTGCATTCATTGGGGCTTGCCTCCCAATCTCTGGTATGACCTCCTCCTCTGATCTGGCAGCCTGGGGCCCTTCACCATGGAACCTGCGTTGTACCTCATCAATCTCAAGTTGTGACAGCAATTGCCGTTTGTGGATGTTGGAACACTGAGTTACTAGTTGTTTCGTGGTCAACCGTGACTGTGGGTTTCAAGTAACCATTCAGCCTGCATTCTCTGCATGTAACCCCTCTGACTAGGGTTGCTTGAGTAGTAGCATTCCAACAGAGCCATGTTATCGCATCTCGCCCATCTCCGCTTTGTTCCAGTAGCCCATTTTTCATCAAGGTGCTCTGGTTCCCCAGCACCTGACGCAGACCTTGTTTGGCCGGGCGACGTCTGAGCCGGCATGTCATTCATTTTATTGTCTCTCATCATTGTATGAGGTAGGCATTAGCGTGAAGGATCTTGCCCAAGGACCCACACTGGATGGTGTTATGTGCTCATTTTTGCCCCAAGCGGGATTCGAACCACCGTCTCCCGTATGCCAAACCGATGCCTTACCAACTGAGCTATCCAGCCGCAATATATATATATATATATATATATATATATATATATATATATATATATATATATATATATATATATATATATATAATTTATATAATGTCATTCTTCAATGCTAAAAACGGTTATAGTAACAATATAACACATTAATTATTCAAATAAGCGTTCACATTTTCAGCTAGTGGTGTGCCGTGAGATTTTTCCAATGAAAGAAGTGTGCCTTGGCTCAAAAAGTTTGAAAAACACTGGGTTAGACCATTGAGCTCCTCCAGACCCGATGATTCATCCCGAGCCGCCAGTTGAATCAATAAATTCATAACGTCGCATCTAAATATGGCACTCATCTCAATCAAAATGTAACTGCTCAGTTTTCTTTTTTGATACAGCTTTTGTATCGGATATCGTTCTACAGGGTAGTCGGCAATACTAATATTGTAATCAGAATCAGAATCAGAATCATCTTTATTGGCCAAGTATGTAGAACACACAAGGAATTTGTCTCCGGTATAACACGCTGCATTAGTATCATCATAAACAAGAACATGACAAAAAGGTATGGAAGGACATTTCGTAATGTAAGTGAACCGTAGTTTCAAGCAGAGCTAAAGTGATCAGTGGTAGAATACAATACTATTACAGTTTGTACAGTTGGTGCAGAAAATCATTGAACCATTTTAGAGTGACCAGTAACAATATTTGTTGTACCAGAAGAGTGACTACGTCAGTGACTGTTTAGGGAGTTAATGGCTAGAGGGAAGAAGCTGTTTAAGTGTCTGCTGGATTTGGTGCGCATGGATCTGTAGCGCCTGCCTGAGGGGAGGAGCTGGAAAAGGTGGTGGGCAGGATGCGGGGCATCCAGGAGGATTTTCCGTGCCCTTGTCTTGATTCTTGCAGTGTGCAAGTCCTCAAGAGTGGGTAGGGCGGTGCCAATGATTTTTTCCGCCGTCCTAATTGTCCGTTGAAGTCGGATTTTGTCCTTCTTTGTGGCGGCCCCAAACCAAACCGTGATGGAAGAACACAGGATTGATTCGATGACTGCCGTGTAGAACTGACGTAGCACCTCCTGTGGCAGGCCATGCTTCCTCAGCAGCCTCAGGAAGTACATCCTCTGCTGGGCCCTTTTCAGGATGGAGATGGTGTTGACTTCCCACTTCATGTAATTGGTATTTTTTTTTTTCATAACATGCAGCCTATAGAATTCCTTTGAGCTACCTGTAAATTATGTGGCGCCGATTATTTGGTGAGAACAGTGAATTAAGAAGAATTACTAATATTGATATTATCTATCAGAATATCATCCTTGAAATACTAAAAAAATGGGCAACAGGTGTAAGCTGTACACCGCTACAAGCGGACCATGTCGTATGGGAAACTTTCCTCCCGAGGCTACCTCAAAAATGACCTTTTTCAGACCAATCTATTTCCTGTTGTTGGCTTTTGTTCCCATGTCTGTCAGGCCTTTGTTTGGAGTGACGCAGCACTCTGCCCCTCAGCTTTTGTTTATACCCACAAAATTGGACCTGTTAAGGAACAGAGTCTCGCACCAATCTAACCAACAATTCATCTGCGCCCTTTCGTTTACGGGGCGGGGGAGGCCAATATTGTTCCCATTAAATGTGTTGTACTGTTCCTCTAAATAGATAGCATGATTGCAGTAGTTAGATGGGTAAACGCTCTGTAAGCGGCCATTAGCGGCGAGGAGACAGAGCACAGAAAGCAGACGGCATGCTGTAGCCACCTCCAATTTTCCATAATAGCGCTACCATTTGCTAACAGCGCCTCGCTCCCGCCAAGTATTATTTAAAGTTTGTGGAGTTTGATGGAAAGTTATTTTGTCATCAAACCATGCCATACGATTGAAGTCCATCAAAAATAAAATAAATAATAATAATGTTTAACCTGACTTGTATTTCGTGTGACGAGCTTTTACAGAAATATATTTTATTTGACTAGTTTTTGGTGAGGCAAATCATGCTCTTTAGAATAACATGTTTGGCTCGAAAAATGGACTGAAAAAGTGCAGCCCGATCAATGCCTCCTTTAATTACCCAGGAAGAGCTTTTCATTTTATTCGAGCAACACAACAAGTGTGAAAATGAGATGAGAAACACTCTGATTAGAGTCCCCCACTTCATGATCAAAATCATAGTGAATGCGGAGTGTGAGACATCGCTCTGCGTTTTTGTGAGCTGGAGCTTGACTCATGACTCATTAAGTCAGCTTATCTTTGAAGTCACTTTGACCGCATCTGATGTTTCAAGACTCCAAATATATGAATGATTGACGTTTGTTGTTGTTTTGCTTCATATTTTGTGACTTTTTCCTCATTTAATGAGGACAATTGGGGAAAGATATGTTTTTGTGTGGTGTTCTTGCTGTATCCACATCAGTGAACTGTGAGCTGTTTCAGCTGAAGAAAACCTATCAATGTTTTGCACACATTTGTTTGGGGATTATATTGAGGTTGCTATAACTTGTACTTTTATCGCCTTCTAAAAGCTGTAAGGCCCGAATCTAACATAAGCCTAAATGTAGTAGTGGGAGAATTTCAAATAGTTTATGTTACCTGAACAATTCTAAAGCATTTCTCTCGATGCTGTCCATACTCTCTTTTTACGCACTCTCAAATGAAAATAACTTCAAACAAAAGTAGTTTTTTTGTTTGTTTTATTAATGAGGCAAAGTCATAGCTATTTGACCACAAAAGTGACATGGAGAATGCATCTGATCAAGGCACTCTCATCTCATCTTGGTGTTGACTCACTCTGGTTCACGGAACCAAAAGCAAACAAAAAAAGCGAAATTCATTTTAGGCCGTCACCCCAATTCAACAACAGCAGTAGATTCATGCCGCATTCCAGAAGCGCTTGTCAGGAACCTCTAAGACTAAAATCAGCATTTCAGCTCTGCATAACACCATCAATTATAAATAGTTCATGGACATGACAAATTTAGAAACGGCGTCTGCCTGTATGGGGACAATAAATTAGACTTGAATGGGACCCACTCTCAAGCCAACATTTGAACCAGTCCGAAGGCGAAGCAACAGCAACCATAAGACAACAATAATAATCACTTCCTGGAGATTGAAATTGCCGTGGTAAAAAAGTTCTTACATTTGAAGATAACCGAGGGTTAACGTCCTCTAAAGAGATCTCGACTTTTGAATAACACAAGTCACCGCATTGATTTTCTTGGGCTTCAATTAGCCTTGTGTCTTATTTGTTGTGTGTTTTTATTTGTGCTCCAAACTCCACATTTTCAATGTCTCATTTGTAAGCGATTAAGTATCATGACACTACAATTAGATATTGATTATTTGGGCAATGTTGCGACATTTGAACCGTCACAGTGTTTGTTATCGCATGGCATGAGTGCATTTTGTTTCCGTGGGTCTTGAGCGCTATGAAATCAGTCTGAATAACAAAATAATATATTTATTATTATGTAACATCGACCATCAAATCGTATCGTTTCGGATGACATTTAGAACTGAAAATGTAATGACGTCATGGTAATTACAGTGCCCGTCAGTAGATTCTCTGCCGCTTATCCGTTCACGGTCGCAAGTAGCCAGAGCATATCACAGATGGCTGAGGCGGTATAACAAAGCGGCATGCAAAATGGATGGATGTGTATTAAATTGTATTTTGAAAATATTGCAATGAAACACTGGCTGAAAATAAACATAACGGCACAGTAGGGTGCACAGTTCTACATCTAAGTCATACGTACGGTGCCATCATGTCAAATAACAGCTAAGCAGATCGTATTTTTCACGCTACGCTGGTATTGCACATCCAGCGCAACAATGATTTAAAATAATGCACCAATCTAAATAAAAAAACGTTAAAGTAGTTTCTTTATTTGGTCGCTATACAGGGTCAATGTGTGTGTTTTATCATCGGGAAGAATCATTTATATTCAGCGTTAATCCAGGCGAAAGGAATGTTAATATATATTTTTATATATAAACACACTTAATTATGTTTGACTTAAGTAAATCCCCATTGTGGTCCTAAATTCGGTCTATTCATCTACGTGACTAGCTACAATAAAATGAAACTATGCCTGAAAATGAACTAATACAACATTGGCCATGGCAGTCAAAATATCCGGACATTACGGTTGTAGCAGTAATGAGCAGTATTACACTGATTAACGTAGATATATGAGGAAAATTGCATTATAGTAGTCCAGATAATTGCAGCGGCATCGTATGAAATCAAAATATCATCAAACATTACGTGAGCCCATTAAGAGAAGTGAGGCTACATCAATAACCAATATGAATTAATTATCTGGGCATATTTGTCCAACAAGACAGTGATATGTTTGTGGAATTGATGTTACTGGGCATCACATGCAAAAATTAGGAATGTAAAACTACAAAAGTACATTCTCGGATTGTACTTTCCCCTTTAGATATTTCCTCGGAAACATATGTTGGTTAAATTATCCTCACATCATTTTGTGCCGCGGTTGAAACAGAAAGGGACTAATGATAGTCATTTGGAAATACATTTGCTGAAAAGTGATCAATCAAGTCACATGATTAACATATTAAGGAATGCGTTAATATTTTATGTTTAATTAAAATGAAATATTTATCAGCTTTTAGGTTCCAGGTGCCGATAATCATTCTTA
The DNA here is from genome assembly GCA_026261675.1 of Hippocampus mohnikei. Lineage (NCBI taxonomy): Eukaryota > Metazoa > Chordata > Actinopteri > Syngnathiformes > Syngnathidae > Hippocampus > Hippocampus mohnikei. The sequence continues at coordinate 9,560,090 of JAKGUB010000325.1, forward strand.
TTCGTGGTTTTGATACACTGGGTCTCTGGCACCCTGAAAACGAACGCCCAAAAATGTGGTTTTGTGTCTAGAGGTTGCCAAAAAATACAAATAAAAGTCGTTTTTCAAGATTTTCATTGATGAAATCCTAGTTAGCATGTAGGCCTACATCAAGTCTGGTCCTCAAGAGCCCCTATCCAGCCTGTCTTCCATGTTTTCTGATCCACATGATCAGGATCGTTGTTAGGCTTCTGCAACGTTTGCTGATGAACTGAACGAGCGGTCTCGAGGACAAGACTGGGGCACACCTGGCCAATGTCATTGTTTAATTTCCGCAAAACTTTCTGAACGTAAATCAAATCTCAGGGGCATCTATTTCTGATATAATTTAGTCCTTAGTGCACTCAGTCATAAGTCATAAGTCATGGCATTCGATTTCCTGAAAAAAGGTAGGGTTGACCTTTTTTTTTCTTTTTCAGGGAATCGGTCGGGTGCCACAGATATTTGCCTTTTTAATCTTCATACACACTGCCCAATAGAATGAAGGAAATTTGGAATTGTTTGTTGCTTTAATGTTGATATGGTAAGTTACCAAGCCGCTGTTGTCTTATCAACTTTTTGAAAAAAAAAATCCTATTTTCTCATCATTCAATTCCACATCAGGAATTTGTGTTTGTACACTAGCAGCAAACATCTTTGGTTTGGGATGTTATGAGCCCAAACATATGGAAGTGCTTGTTCATGATAATCATTGTTTTCTTTCAATTTCCTGCTGCTTACGATTCTCTCCGGTGGTCACATATAAATAAATAAATACATTCAAAAATCAACCCCAAAAAAAGATGCAAATGCACAAGCGCCGCAAACTGGGTGCTGTTTACTCCGCTTTGCATCTCATGCATCCAAATTAAGCAGCGACACAAACTTGATCTCCCGCCCTTGAGACCCTCAAATCTGAAATGTTTGATAATGACAGCGCTTGTATGCAGAAATAAAACACTGGAAGGGACAAAAACAAAGAGGGAGAAAAACTGACATGGGCAGGCTCTCATGGCATAGAGGATCTTACAGGGTTCGGTGGGGGGGAATAATGATTTATGTCGTAAAGGAGGGAAGTCGGGTGGCGCAAGGGATGGAGGTAGAAGTCAATAATGATAAATTCCTCCTTTCACATAACCGGCCCACTCCCAGCACTCACACAATGATTAGATGAAAAGAATTCAGCACCTCTGTGTGCCGTTATCACACTTTCATCATCGGGTTTTCCATACTTTTCACATATGCATCAACATCGTTTTAGATAGAGTGCAGTCTTTCTCAGTTTTTGTCTATCGTGTATCCGGAATATCGGAGCTCGTATTCCTGATGGATTCCAATGATCCAGTGCTTTTGGGAGAAAAGTCTGTGTCAAAACATCCTTCCTTCAGCACTGTGCAACAAAGAGGACAGTCAGAAAAGAAGGGGGTGCATTTAAGTAGTCTTTGCAGATAGACGGTAAGGGAGATCTCTAAAAGAATCTACTATTTTTAAAATAGCAATGTCATCCAGGATATAATCCACTTCAGCCATGGCCCAATTGTTGACAAGTGCGCAGTGCCTTGAGCGAGGTACTCTGATACCAATTTTAAACATCTTAATAGGGCGCAGTGCTGTATTGTATACTCACAGAAGACAAATACATTTCTTTTTTTGTTTGTTTGGTTTTGTTTGCTTGCAGTTCACCGTTTTACTCTTTAATTCGACAGTGAGTGGATCCAATTTTGTTTGCTTGACATTTCTAGTCTTACTAATGATCTTACTCTAATTACTATTGAATTGGGGCGTCAATGGCAGTTTGATTCTTTATAGAATTATTGAACTGGTCATCAGTGAAATATCAGACGAAAGTGAGCATGGCATTATCAACATTCATTAATCACCAATCATCAGTAGGGCTGAGCCAGCACACTGAATTTCTACCAATGAGACATATGAAGATGGTCGAAGAAATGATGCTGACTTGTGCTTAAATGTTCTAAAAATGACCCAAAAAATATTTTTTTTCCCAGAAATTGTTTTATTGATTGGCCAATGTATGTCAGGTTAATCAATAAGTTTACCAGTAAGTATAAGTGAATAAGTATGATGTGTGTTTTTAAGTAATTGACTGATAGTGTCTTGGACGTCTATTTGTGTGGACATGTAGATGGGCCTTTTGGATCACACACCATGAGAGTTGTGGTCTGACTGCGTAAACAGATTGGCATCGACTGGGGATTTGGTATTTGCTAAAGGCCCTGTCACACCTTGACGATTCAGCCAGCGTATGCCGACGTTCAGATTTTCCCTAAAACGCTGGCATACGCTGAATTATCGATTTTTTTTTCAATTTTGGGCGTATACATAGCGCATTCATAACGGGCTGGACGTATACATAACGTATCAGTAAATTATATAGAACGTTTCGATAACTTATAGATAACTTATTCCAACGAATGCCTAGCGTGTTGCCGGCGTACACAACTTATGCCCAACGATAGTCTAATTTATGCATAGCGTGCAGCAGCGTATTGCCGACGATCACGTGGCGTAGTCTATAAAAGGCTGGCGCTCGACGTTTCAAGCCCCTGTCACACCTTGACGATTTAGCCAGCGTATGCCGACGTAGGAAACATTTGGCAAATACGCTGGCGTCGTCGAATAAGTTATGGGTAAGTTTTGTATACGTAACAGCACGCTGAAGCACGTTGGTATACGTCGAAATGCGTCGAGGTCGTCGAGAAATTTTAAGCATGCTTAAAATTTCTCGACGTATATCAGCGTATGGCTATCGTCCGTATACGCAGGCCATAAGTAATAGGTAAGTTATGCGATCGTTGCACACGTTCAAACACGTTAAGTGTAGGTTACTCATAAGTCCAAATACGTTGAGAATACCTACTAGCTGTTCTCCAACATCCGTGCCTTTCGGAACTTGCGCTTGGACATGCTGACCAGGCTGTCACGCACGTAGTTGGCGAAGGCTGCAGTGGCTGTGATGGGCTGAGCCTCTGCGAGACCTTTGATGAGCTCCCCAGACTTTTCTTTGCCATGACGCTGATGTTGTTTGGTTTATTAATGACACAAGTCATAATGGCGTTTGATTGCTGCTTTAATAGCGTGAATAGCAACTCACAGTAACGATGGCAAGCCGCACCTTGCCTCTTGGGTTATACCATTTTAACTAGACCGGGGGGGGGGGGATAGTCCCCAAACAGATGTTGGTACTGCAATGTCTAGTGCAGTTATGATTTGAAACGTCGAGCGCCAGCCTTTTTATAGACTACGTCACGTGATCGTCGGCAATACGCTGCTGCACGCTATGCAGCAGCGTATTGCAGTTCCGAAAGGCACGGATGTTGGAGAACAGCTAGTAGGTATTCTCGACGTATTTGGACTTATGAGTAACCTACACTTAACGTGTTTGAACGTGTGCAACGATCGCATAACTTACCTATTACTTATGGCCTGCGTATACGGGACGTATAGCCATACGCTGACATACGACGAGAAATTTTAAGCATGCTTAAAATTTCTCGACGATTTCGACGATACTTCGACGTATACCAACGTGCTTCAGCGTGCTGTTACGTATACAAAACTTACCCATAACTTATTCGACGTACGCCAGCGTATTTGCCAAATTTTTCCTACGTCGGCATACGCTGGCTAAATCGTCAAGGTGTGACAGGGGCTTAAAGGATGTCTTCTATCGTAACTGTTCATGTTATTATATCATTTCAAAGCTCCTTTTAGAACACCCAAGGGCACTGTACATACTGTAAAACCCGACTATAAAAACAATATTCAATAATACACATGGATTTGAAAGTCGCAGACAGGGCAAAGTCACTGGACAGGTTAAGATAGCTACCTGTATTGGGAATTCGATGTTGTGTTCACAGGATTTTGGGCCAATGAGGAGGTAGATGACGAACAAAGTGGGCAGAGGAGAGAGCCTTGGGGAATACCATGGAGAAAGGGGCGGGTGGGATAGGAATGATTTAGGTTGAACGAAATGAGAATGGCCATCCCCATCCCCAAATGTCTCAGAGATTTCACTCGAGGTAAGACTGTCGATAAGAACGTTTCGGGAGATTATTTTGAAGGTTGCTCTCAGTTTGAAGAAGTTGGGATGGTTAGCAGTCCAGGTAGCTGCCAAGTGGAGGTCATTTTATGGTCATTTTTTGGAGGAGAGGGAGAAATGTAATGATTCAAAGAGGGTATTGTCCAAAAACTGAGAATAAACCTGAAAGAATTGCATTGGAATTTGTGGGACAGTGTATATTGCCTGTCTGAGACTTATTTATTTAGTATCGGGAGCAGCTGTTGTAGAAGGCGCTTGGCAAAGTAATACCAAGTACAGGATGGAAAAATGAATGGTTGTTTAAGTGCTGCGGCGACAGACTATCCTAATTCAATAAGGATGCATCATTTCAAAGCGATGAAACCCCAAACTGCAAACATCAGTAGCCATGCTCATTTAATTTCACACGTTGATTTGATGTTATAAATAACACTATAGGTGAAATCATTATGTAGGAACTCTGATTTATTCAAATAATATCATATTACAGTTAGATAAATATAATTGCACATGTCATGTATTCATGAAAAAAAGTCGTTTATTTGATTGGCAAATAAGATGGAACCTGCTTAATATGCTGAGGCGCTTAAGTAAATAATTGTGTCATGAAAAAATCCCACCGCCCGTTTTGTATTTGGAATGCAGAACACACATTCTTTAGTCTTAAGCCTCCAGCAAACAGGATCGGGTGCTCGATGTTTAGGCTGAATAAATTATGATACAATTTAGATTGTGTGCTTGCATGAATTTGCGATTCAGAATTTTTAATTAGCCTATTGTTATGATTTCTTGAAAAAATCGTACGTGTTTATTCAATAGATTGAATGCATAGTAAACACAGGATGTGTGTAAAAGAATACATGTAATAATACGAAACTTTATTTATGGGTGCCGTTCTGCGTGTGTACTCAAGGACATCACGCGGATCATATACAGGGTATGTACCATATAAATTGGCAGTTGCAGTTTATTTCTCCTCATAATATTGGGCTGGAGAAGAACAATGGAAGAGGCAGCTGACAAAAAAAAAAAAACGTCTCTTCCGAGCAGGAACATGTTGAAAATACTAATCAAACATCATTTACAACATGCTTTTATTGAGGCTCCTAAGAGAGCGGCTCATCCCGCTTCTTCGCCATGGTAACCAGGGATTCATTTCAGAGGTGTCATGCTGCATTATCATCTCACCGGTTCATCCGCTCCCCTCCGCCCTCTGGCTTGCTTGCTTTTGTCCCCCCTCTGTTCAGAGCCCTCAATCTCAAACCTGCTCAGCGTCCTGGAAGGAAAACAGCTCGTATAAAGCTCCATCTCCCATCATGTACACCGTACGCGGACTCACAACCACACACCTGCATTCAGATCTCCCCTACCACACAAAGCATCAAATTTTCCAGACCGTACTGTACCGCTGGACCAACACCACCTCCAAAATTGTGTTGAGTGTAAAAGATTTTGTAATATAGATTGCATACATAATTTTGTCCACTGGGGAAAAGATGGTTGTGTTGAATTTACTCAATTTTAATTCATCAACTAAAATCATTTGGATCCAGATACAATTTCTTTTTAAAGTAGAAATGTAATGTTCTTAAAGACAAGTATTATTAAAACAATGGCGTTGGGTTTCATTTACTAACAGGGGGCTTGTTTGTATTATTATTTTTTTTAAAGTACTTATCTTCATACAATAACTTTGCAATTATTTCAAAGTGACATTTTTTTAGGAGAATTAGATGCTACATTATCGCATTCATCTGTTGTGACATTTTCATGCTGTTTCTTTGTAAGACTCACTCAGGAACAGACAATGAACTCCGTGTTTAGTCTAAGACGGAAAAAGACATATTACACCCAAGATGTTTTCTCTCAGTAAACACGCCGGCCCTTATTTTGAGAGTGTTTGTAATGGATTTACACACACACGCACGGGCACTATTGCTAAATACTACTATTGAACGAGTCATTAGCCTCAATTAAACGATGTCTCATAAAATGTATCCCACAGCGCATGGAAAGTGTACTGTCTGCTCCCCACCCCCTAGGCTGCACACACTTAGCTGGAGGTCTATAATGGTCTACTGTAATAAGTGCCATGCTCTGGTCTCCTCTGGATTGTGAGGTGGTCTCATTTTAATTGGGAACCACTGTGAACAACAGAAGGCCCTCATCAGACCACGTCAGTTATGCATGATACTCGAGGGTGAGTGACTTCATGGCTGGGATGCGTGACTCAGTAGTAGACTGCCACCTGGCGGTACTGTATGTTAATACATCAGGTGCCGAAAGAGATGGAAAAAAATACTGCACACGAGTTCTGCTTACAACATCCGACATTTCGAGGTTACGATTGAAATTCTGAAGTGCATATTTGATAAACGTCATCCATTGCAGACTTTATGATGGAAGGGGGTTCCTTCATCTGTTGTAAGAGTGACATCGACTGTACACACATCGTCTCTATTGAGTGTGTTGGTCGGGCACGATGCCCAAACACAAGTGACAACAATCTCGGTTTGGTTCAGACTGCGTTTTTCATTTTTTTTTCTCAATTTTTTGAGGCAGGATTCTATCTATTGCATTGACTAAGAGCTGCAAATGTCAAACTGCTAACACGAGTCAACGAGTAAAAATTGTATGCCCAAGACGGGAACAGTGCGGAACAAAATCACGATTTTACATTTCTATTTAACCAAATACTATTTATCCTGCCAATATTTTCATTTCATTTTGATTTGTGTTTGTCTTCAAGAGTCCATGTAATGACTACCGTAAGCGGGGGAGCGGTGGTGTACCGCCCTCTATTGACAGTAGTATGCAATTACGCCAATGCGTCATGATGACATGAGGTTTGATTTAACAACCTCATCTACTTGTCATCTATTTCCAGATCCACAACCCCCCCCCCCCCAAAAAAAAACCCTGACATATTTTATTGCTGTTGTATATTTATCATTCGACATTCCTCTTAAGGCTGTTGCTTCAGTCTATTTATGGGCATTTTATTTCCTATATCTACTACTTTTTTAACACTGCTGGATAATGAGTGTCCACACTTATATTCTTTCAACATAAAAGTGATGTATTTTATTATTAATCTAATTTGATATTTGATTTTCCCTTCGTTTTTTTAACCATTTTGTGAAACGTGTAAATCCAGAACTAACCATAAGGTACATGATTATATTCTCAATTTCTGTACCAGTGAATGCACTCTTGCTCAAATCAATGTAATTAATAATGTTAAGTAATGTAACTGGATGTACTGTATACCATGTGTTGTTGCATGACTAGGTTCAGTGAGATGTCTCTGGTTAAAGTGAGGAAGCAGACACATGTATTGGACAGGCATTTTATTTACAAAGAGCAGATCCAGACACGCAGACAAAATACAGTCATATCGGCAAGTTGACAGAAAGCTAGATGATAGGAATTTGTACGGAACAGATTTCAACAAAAGCCCCTTTTCCCCTCACAAGGTCTGCTAATCAGTTAGGGCATTAAAAATACAGAAAAACCAAGTGATCACCTTCTCTCATAAGCAATTTAGTTTATAAAAATATCACCATGGTGATCCACAGATTCACAGAGTCGACCTTGGAAAGACATATTTACAATATCCTCAAAGGAAAAGATGAACAGTGCAGAGGGAGATCCCAAAAGGCAAAACTTGAGCAATTCAAGGTCTCTAAATTGACACCTCTTAATCTTTTTTTTTCCATTAATCCTATAAAGACCAGACACACAAATCAGTCAAAGGGCAGTTGATATAATCTGTGAAACATTTCTATACATGTTTGTACAGCATACAAAGTATCTGTCTTTATTTGTAATATACAAAGGCGAAGTTATATGCCAGCCAGATGCGTATTTCGGATAAATCTGTATGTGCCACCGTGCTCACATATGAGGAAAGACCATTCGGCTTTGGTACCTAAAATATAACCAAACATGATCACAAACAGAATTCTAAATCAATACACAAATGCTGTTGATAGATTGATTATTTGCTTGAATTGCAAGTTATATCATCTTTGTTTTGCAAACGTGACATTAGACTCCACAGGAAGCAGTGTTGTTATCAATTATTGCATGTATCAGTGGCTTTTGCTATGATTCTGAATACATAAGTTAAGGGCCAACATTGAATTCACGCTTGGCGCCGACTTTAATCGGTACACCTGCACAATACGGATGGATTGCAGTTTGAAGCAACTGGACCCACAACGAGAAAAGAAATCAATCAAACCTGTGCAGTTTTGGATACATCTTAGAAATTGGCTCTTATTAAACTGTGCAGGTGAACCTAATAAAGCAGCTAGGGAGTGAAAAAAAAATCTCCTTACACCAGCTGTAGTTATATTTCACATAGCTACTGAATATACGGTAACTTCTATATTCAAAAATATTATGTGTATTTTGCAGGGATATTAGTAGTTTTTTTAATAAGCGGTATTATTCAAAACAAAATTATTTAGAAGATATTGGTCAGTATTTTATGTGGATAATACAGCTGTGTTTCTCTGAATGGAGACACGACGTTACCCAGGAGTAGTTTAGCATTCTGAAGCCGCCATAATGTATTCCTCAAGAAGATTATGAAACAGTGTGACAGGTTGGAAGAGGTAGTCAAAATGGTGGTCTGGTGGCCATGGTGACAGTGAGTTAGATGTGCTCTCAGCAACGGCCGGAGATCTCACCTCATAGTTGTTGTGAAGTGGCGCCAATGTGAACAGTATGACAGGCTGACATATTTAGTATCTAGAATGTGCCTGCCAGTGCTGAAGGAGAAGAGGAAAGAATTGAAGGGGATGTTTTATAACCATTTTGTCAACAAAATGCATTCTGCGGTGATGGTGAAATCATGGAGACAAATGGAGTGATGTGTTTAAAAATAATGGAGGGGGAAAATGGCGTCATTTGAGGACCAATGTTGTGGGGAGGATCAAATTAAAAAAATGAATCAGTGCTGACTTCCATGTTCTCCATTGTTTGCTGCCTATGGAAAATGGTGATGGAAGAGGAGTTATGGGCGCCCTCTTGTGGTGAAATATGAGATGGCAACAAGAGGGCCAGCGAGATGCGGGACGATTCAGGACAGCACGCTGGTGTTTTGTGAGTCCACGGCTTGCACGGTCATGATAACTGTACTTACTCCTCTGTCATAAACCGGGTTGTCGAAGGCGGACTCCTCTGCCATGTTGTCATACGGCGGCGATGACGTTGGCATGCCGATAGACTTCCCTTGGAATCTGAACAACAGGTGGGCGGGGGGCACATGCGGCATCATGAAATGTGTATTCGTTCTCAAAGGTCACGCATAAAATGTTGTGTGCAACTGCTTACTTTGCAGCACAAACATAGATCCCAAGAACCACCGCCATGATAATTGCCATTGGAAAAAAGACAGCGAGGGTAATATTGGTTCCCTCAGTGCCATAATTGGTATTGGCAACTGTGGGGTCAGAACAGGCACACACAAAAAAAATATTTCTACAAAATATTACAAAAATAATACTGATGCATTGTTTTTTCCATATTCGAAAGTATAACTCACCATCCAGTCTGTGTTCATTCACATATCGACTTGAGGAAGCTGCAAAGAGACAATTAGTGTTCGGTCCTTTTTGTTGGTGTTACACAAAGCTCATGTCACACTTGAGCACTAAACTATATCTTGTTTTGTTTTTTTGCAGCAAGGAAATCAATAGCTCATGGACTTGTGAGCTTTAAAAGCGTTCGATACCCGCGCTCTTTACCTCGACAAGCCGGTGGCGTGCTGTTCCACTGTGACGGGTGTCCGGGGATGCAGTAAATTGTGGCCTTGCCCTGCAGCTCGTAGCCTGGGTGGCAGGAGAAGGTCAGCATCTCGCCAGCTTGGTAAAAAACCTTTTCAGAACTTTGTGCACTGGTGGAGGGGCCACCGGGGTTCCTGCATGGCTCGTACTTTTCGGCTGAAGACAGAAACATTTTTAGGTACGGATGTGGTTCATAGCAGAAGATCGTGGGGGGGGGGGGTCATGTTGGTGTGTGTGTTCCCAAGCGAGACTTGGAGGGGCCAGTTGACTTTAGTTACAAGTCGGGGGCAGTCACTGTAAGACTGTAAGATTTTGATTCGCAACAAAAGTACTTCCGTTTTGGAGGACAGTTAAACTAGCCTAAGTCTGTTCTATGCAAATGTTGAGAGAGGTCAATCAATAATGGATCATTAGGAGTTGAAGGCTTACCGGTCGGTAGTAAATCTGAGCTGGATGTTCTCATTGACTGCGAATCGCAGGTCTTGAAAAGCGATAAATAATAGACTGTGCTTCATAGCAAGCGTTTTTGCCAGCTGACATGAAGTTGAAGTTAGTCCACTAAAAATCAGGCAGTGGTTGAACTTTAACTTAAATGTACAAACTCATACTTGGTCTTTTGTGAAAAAGATATTTGCATCAGTAAAGAAAACACAAATAAAAATCAAAAACAGACCGACCTATATTGATTGTATGACTTACGAAGACACTTGGGGAGCCGGTCACTCCACTTGGGTTTGGCCGAATCTCGGTTGTAGCAGGTAAGGACGCTGCTGCCTGACAGAATGTAACCTTTGTTACAGAAAAACTGTACTGAAGATCCAACAGCAAAGCGGGTGCCTGTGTTCACTCGATGACTGTGCTGCACATTTCCCGGGTCCTGACATGTCATCACTGGTGTATGAGGGGAGGGAAACAAAAGGAATGTATCTGTATTAATAGGTATCTCTTAACACTGAATGTTTGTGTTTTTCGTTGTAGTAGCACATGTTGCTATAAATCTAAGAACGTAATAGCTTGTCAATCGGGAGAGCTCTTGCTCTTTTTTTTGCCAACATAGCATGTGTTATATAGTATAGACTAGTATTATTAATCAAAAAGGTCTTTGATTGGGTCAAAATGACTGCCAACTTACAAGAAAAAAAATATGATGATTGGAAAAGGAATTTTTACTGATGTAACCTCAGCCTTAGATCAGATATAATTTAAAATTGCGACAATTGCTCTTCTGATGTAGATTATATCCGATCCCGGGTACTTTGGCTGCCTTGTGTTGGATATAATTAGAAATTAATAGAGTTCTTGTCCCGACAATGAAAAACAATCCCTGAGCAGACGGATGACTTGTGGTGTCAAACAATAGCTCGACAGACATTGTGATGAGATTCATTACATGATGGTGACATGTTGTTCCTCACCTTCCTGACATCTTGGCACATCGCCGCTCCAACTGAGATCCCATTGGCACATGAGGATCTCGGAGCCCACCATTTCAAAACCAGGGTAGCACTGATATGTGACGACGGTGCCGTGGATGAGGTCAGGGTGGGACGTGCTCTTCCATCCGTTGGTGATTTCGGGCAATTCGGAGCAGGTGTCGTTCCTCGGCACCTCTGTGGATATTGGTGATGAAATAGGCAGTGTGCCAGGTGGATAATGAGGAATCGTGTGAATGCTGCGATCTCGTTCATTCCGATTAATGGCACCGGAAGGAGAATATGTCGTATGTTTCGTTGTTTTTTTTCGGATATAGTGGTAGTGTATATATATATATATATATATATATATATATATATATATATATATATATATATATATATATATATATATATATATATAAAATATGGAAAGAAAGACAAATTTGCAGTCAAAATTCATGTTCATCAAATTTGCAATCGTCAGTTGTTCATGTTGAACAACTGACGATTGCAAATTTAGTTTGGCCTGAAGAAAAAAAAAAGGACTGATGATGATGGACGGGGTAGCCAAATTTGAAGTTCTAGATCAGGGGTGTCAAACTCATTTCACATTGTGGGCCACATACGGACTCGGCAGATGTCAAGTGGGCCAGACCATTCACATTATACCATATTCTACTATAAATAACCAAAATACCATTTTTGTATGTATCAGTTTTGGTATAAAGAAGCATTGGCGCATTGATACCGTCTGCTGTGTTGGGACAGATTGAGACAGCTGTTTTCTCTGATCAAAACAATGTTGTCTTCTACTCTGATTAAAACGGTCTGGCCCTAGCGGATAATCCATGAATTGCATTTTATTAAAAATATTCATTATGTTTCTTTAATGCATTGTTTCACTTTTAAATGATCCTCCGGGCCAGATTGAACCTCCTTGGGGGCCGGTTCCGGCCCGCGGGCCGTATGTTTGACACCGCTGTTCTAGATGTCAAATCACTCTTGGCAAACGTGTTTCATAAATGACGTGCTATTATTTCATTGCTTATTTCAAGTCCAGAGACTGTAAACATTCTCAATTGTTTGTAAGGGAAGCGATGGGTGGTTCTTGAAGGATGAAAATAAAAAAACAACTCATGTAACGGCAAGGGATACAAATGCGAGGTTTTCTGTGAACAAAACATTCTTGTTTTGGGAAGCAAATGTAAACAAAGGCTCGAGATGTTCGCCGGGAGGAAAGCAGCAGGCAGCTTGGCACATGTTGATACACCATGGCACAACAGCACATGGCAAAGAACACAAAGCATCCGCAAAGCAAGCGGCAATTAAGTGTACCCAATCATTGTGTTCCTGTTTGTCTCTCTTATCGAATGCAGCGCACCTGCGATGCGCCAGACAAACAAAAGGCTACGGCAAAGGAACAACAATGCAACAAGAGTAATGTCCAAATTGTTCTTTCCTAAATTGCTTGTAAACGACTTTGGATTTTCTCTTGCGTATTTCAATCTTACCAAAAAAGTGGACCACAAAGCCGTTGTTGTAGCCATAGATATTGGTGGCAGGGTCGGACTGAAACTGTATGGTGACATCCGCCATGGACGTGTAGAGCTTGAAGTGAGGACGTTTGCCACCGTATTGGCCAAGAATGTTCGCTGAAAGGTCATCACCATCGTAGAAGGTCAGTAGGTCATTTTTCCCCAAGTTGAGTCTACAATGCACATGGAAATGACGATTACTTCTCCATACAAACTCACAGTCCATTCTATACACACAATAACAATGTTTTTTTTTTTTTTATATTATTAATCCATTTTGGAGCAATATGTTCATAATTCATGCACTTCCTATATTGCTTACGTGATCCAAGGTCATGAGGAGTTCAAGTCTATCCCAGTGAACTTGAGACAAAAAAATGGACTACATTCTGCAGTCAATCACAGAGGACACATACGGTATAGAGACGGACAACCATTCTTAGTTGTATTCACATCATCACTGAGTGGGAATTGAACCTACGCTGACTGCACACAAGTCAGGCAAGTATGCCACTTTCAATCTTTCAATCAAAGACTGTCTAAAACACTGTGATGAAACGAAAACACCGACATGGGTGTGACGCCCTTGCGATCGTGTGAATGTCAACAGCAGAAGAAGAGCTGCATTGAGTTGTTGCATCGGATTAGCTTTAGCTAACAATGTTAGTTGCTGAGAAGCAGCACATACTTGCTTACAAGGTCACGTTGTTGACACCTTGGTGGTGGTTTGATGATGTGTCCATGCATCACAGTGGGTTAAATAAAGTGCATCCTCTATACACTAGGTGTCAAGGTCAAGGCCCGGGGGCCAGATCTGGCCCGCCACATCATTTTATGTGGCCCGCGAAAGCAAATCAAGCATGTCGAGTTCCATGATGCTTGCTAAAGTCTGAACCAAAATTTCAAATTGTCATATGTCATCCACAATAACAGTCATTATTCTTGACTTCTGATTTTAAAACTAGTTGTGCGCTGTGTATGTAATATCTGGAGGTGATTAAACATTTAGATGGTTTCCCAAAATTCATAACGGCCCTCCAAGGGAAATCGTAACTACTATGTGACCTGCGACAATAATGACTTTGACACCCCTGCTCTATAAATAAAAAATGGGTTTGGTGTCATTATGGCTGCTTGCTTTTTTTTTTTTTTTTTTCCCCACAATCCATGCTTTGTTGCCACAAGTAGAAGCTGCTCTAGTTGCAGCCTGACACCAAGGCTCCAACCTCATCATAAAAATGGAAGTTGGAACCACAGTTGGTCCAAAAGTGCACTGCACATACAGCCTGTATGTCATTTCAATTCATGTTACCACGTGCATGCTGTTCGAAGTGATGAAGCAGTTTTTCTTCATAAACAATTGTACAAAAAGTTAGGCATGATATTACTTGCTAAACTATCATAATATTTCAACTGTTTTGAGAGGTTCTTCTTTTCTCTGTAATTTATTACAGGTATCTGTTCAGGGGAAGCACAAATTGCGCTCTGCTGAAAATTGTATTTTTGGTGTTCATTTTGTTATCACGGATGATGGTGAGGTCAACGCTAACTTATACATTGAAATTATCACAAGTTGAATAAATTGGAAGTATATTTCCAGTCTTCATTGGTCAAGTTTAATGAGAAGCTTTTCATGATCTGTGTTTTTGTTGACTTTGTTTCGATTGGATTTACTTTTGATTTTGATTTGTAATTTTTTTTCCATCCTATGTTTAATTTGCTCGTTTGGTTTTCGTCTCCACCTGTTCTTGTCAGCCCTGTTCAGCCAATCAGCTCGCTCCACCCACTCCAGGTGCTCCTCATTGTCTCGTTAGTTTTCTTGGATTTCGCTGCCTGTTGTCAAAATGTCACCTCGCTGCAGCCATGTCATGTTTCATGTGCCCTGATTGTTTTATTATTTTGAATGTAGGTTTTAATGGGGATGAGGAGGTACTTGTGAATTTTGTGTTTAGATTTTTCAATGAACCTTGTCTGTCTTTTTATGAAGGAATAGTTTTGGCCGAATCCTCCATGTTTTGCCACCAACTCCAACATGCAAACACACTCTGACAATGAGTACATCTTTGGGCTATGAAACAAAAGCTAAGGATCATTGCGATTGTAGCCTCACTTTTTTCGTGGAATTACTTTCAAGTTACCAGTAGCTAGTCCTCCATAAGGTCACTCTAAAAGTTTACCTCTATGTTCAGTTGATGTAAATAAATCACCAGTGTGACATAGCATGTAGCACACATAAATCAATGGATTGGACACAAATGGTCAGTCTTATTGCGTGTCCTCCTAGAGTGCAAATTCTTAATTAGAAGGATAACATTTTGTTATCCTTATTTGCTTATAACTTTGTACAAAGACCAACTATGTGAGTGGTTGGTGATTTAAGTCAAACGATTAACACCAAGTGCGATAGTGAGAAGGAAACAAATGGGCTCCACACATTTCTATTCATAACCTCACCCGCGCTCTTTCTCATCTCCTTCCAGAACACCACACACACCTCTGCCAAAAATCAACAGGAAGCGCAGCTTCAGATTTATTCATCCATGTTAGGGAACAATTCCACCTTGACAAAAAAAAAAAAAGAACAACCTAAAAACGACTTCACATTTAAATACATTACGTGTCCTCCCAGTATTCTAATGCCGCTACGGAGAATACCTGCACCAGTACAGCTCTTGAGAAGAACCAGTCAATTATTTGCATACAGTATGGATGTGACTATCCCAAGGTATAAGGTCAAATTAAAAATAAATAACACTTGTGAAAAAATGTCAAGTATGCTAGCAGGTAAATGAGAAAAAAACAGCAAGAACAATATATCAGCCAACTTGAAACACAAAATGGATGTCCAGCACAATGGAAACACCTTTTGGAGAGGGAGAACTACATTATATCAAGAATGAATATTTGCTGACGAGTAACCGTGATTTGAAACGCTAGCAGTGTGCCAACTTACAGTAAATGGGAATGAATACGTTATGCTAATTGTCTTTCATGGTCGTGCCGCACTCAGTTTCTTCTATTCGATTGTATCAGTTGTGTCATTGGATTCACGGAGCAGCACAGCATGAAAAAGACCTGCCATTGTATTCAGGCTTACTTTATTCAATCAATATTGATCACGTGATATTGTTCCATCTGCATTTCTCCACACCTCCGCGCTTCATATTTCAGTGCAGGCTTGCGTCTGCACAATGGAACCTTATCAACCCCCCAAAGGCCTCACACCAAATCAGACCACCCCAGACAAAGTGTATCTTGCAGTTAACCATCTTATCTACCGTGACTGGTTTCAGCCTCGGATTTTCAAAGGTGGCAGGGTCATTTTTCTTATTCCACAAGGATCTTTGATCAGTTCTTGTCCATTTTCTTCACATTCGCACATGCACCAAAATGTTGTTTTTAGCATTTAAGCATCACTGAATTAAATCTCCTTGATTCATTTAGAGCAACAACGTCTCTTAATTGAACCTTTTTACACGTCAAATCATTTGAATGCTGCCCCTGTCATTGTCATGGCAACCCCAGATCACCTACTTGAGTTGTCAAAAATATTAGTGAACCAAACAGGATACCTCACATACCGATTTTATTTCACGAGATAGAATAAAAATGCAAAATAATGGGTCGCGTCTGTAACACAATACGGTTACCGTCAATCTATTTCTGCACAAATCTCTACAGGAACTGATCTGGGCTTCAACTGCTACCCCCACTATTCACTAAATATTGATACATTATAAAATAAATAATAATTCTTAGTCACGTTCTCATTTTTACATTATGTTGATCTCTATGAATGAATGAGGATTACCAAGTGGAGTATTTTCTTCATCAAGATTTAAGTGTTTTGTTTCTGAGCAGTTGATTGTAAATGGTCCTTAATTTTGCTTTGTCAGTTCAAACAAATTGGTCACAATTTTCACACCGGTATGCGCAAGCACAGCTCAACTTCCAAACATTCTTCAGTTTTCCTCCAGCGTTTGCCTTTTTTTTGTCCAATGGAATTCTACCATAAAACAAAAGTTACAACCACAAAACAAAAGTTACAACAAACCTCTAATCTAGAAGCTTTCGGAGGACAAAACACAAATAACAACGGCACTCGCTTGTCATCTGCCCTAACATTTTGCCCTAACAACTCTTTAAATTGTCACCTTTAGTCAGATAAAACACTGTCATCTCGGTTTTGCGATTCCAAAAACAACACAGACGCAAGCTGGGATGGCAAAGTGCCCTTCACCCAAGACTTGAACATCATTCAGTAGTTAAACAGCACCGGCCGATGAACTGAACTGGCTTCATGATAGCAACCGGCCGGGCATTGTCCTGACTGATACCCGTTTGGACTCAGTTTTGTGGCACAAAACCAATTTTCTGTCTTCAACGGTGCGCGTGGTTTCACATGTTTAGCTTGAGGGGTCTTTTTTTGAAAAAAAAAAAAAAAAATCTATTTTTGAATTACAATGGCATCTGCTGAATAGTCTACATTAGCCTTTTGAATCTCACATGCCAAGTCGAAAGAGTCCGGCATTATCCACAGAAAAAAAATCTAAAATTGCTTTCAGTGTCATGCTTTGAAAAGGCAAAATTGTAATTCTTCTCATATTTGACAACTAAATTGTTGGTGTCAATTCAAAACAAAGCTTGCACATTACAATGTAGTGGTGCCGGCCTCCACATGAGGGCTCTCCAAACCTAAAATGTGCAACAAAAAACGTTTATAACATTTTTCCATTGTGAAACATTTTCTTAAACCCTCGTGCAGGTGCGGATCAGCTGCAACCTCTCCATCTGCCGCCATGCTAATTAGTCAGAAGCCCAACCCTCCTGTTTGGCCTAAATTAATCAGTCCTCATTATGCACGCTGTTCCTCTGTCATTTCCAGCACAAGCATGGTGATGAATGATAATATGGAAAATGTTCTCATTAATGTGGGGAGGTGTGGAACAGTACCACCCCCCCCACAGCCACACCCACACCCAACCCCACTCTCGTTTTAATAAAGAGACAGCACTCATCCACAAGAGCTTTTTGTCAAGTCAACACGTGTGACGGAAGCAAACAAATTTGACCAAAAAAAAATGTCGCCTCATAATTTTCTTCTATATTCAAGCATCGCCAACCTTGAGTACTCTGTATGGAAATCAGTTCCCTTTCATATCTAACTTATTTACTTTTGGGATTTTTTTTTCTCCCCACCGAGGTGAAGTGGTTGACTTTGAACATTCGATATTAGTCAGTCGTAATCACAGCATTTCCCGCTGAATGAAATTCAAGCCTCTTTGAAGTCATCTGAGTTGTAAATAAAATTTTATCTTGCAATGTACACAGATAAGGAGAAAAGGATTGGCAATAGTCTTTCTATTCAGTGGAAATGAAAAGTGAAGAAACTCGAAATCCACAATGGCCCTTTGTGTGTGTGGAGTTTGCTAATTTTCAGATATTGTGCCTTTTTTCCACATTATAAAAAAATTGCATGGTAGGTTATACGAACATTATAAATTTCCCCAAATTGTAAATGCTTGCCAGTCTATATATGATCTGTAATTGCCTGGCGACCAGTCAAAGGTGTTGATGCCAACATTAGCCGGGACAGGGTCCAACTCACCCGCGAGCCAAATGGATGGATAGAAGTTTTAATTGTGTTTATGCTTTGTATAAATTTAGCTGGTGTTCCTGCCCACCCATCAATCATGAAATTAAACCAATAAGTAAATCTGTTGTTGGTTAACTATTTCCGAAAATGTGTCTATAAGCCGGTTTTGAATTTTTCACTGAGCAACCATCGTGTATGTGCTGCGAGAACATGTCACAGTGCCATGCACAAGGTGGGCATTTTCAGCGACCCTTGAAGAGAAAAATGTTCAATTCAAGAGCGTGGTGACATCAAAAGGTACATCCAGAAGGTGAGAAGCTGGTAGAGGGATTTCAGAGGGTGAGCAGTAAAATACCTCCTAGCAAGAAACGTTGCATTGTTATCGTCCTGGATGCTAGGCAGAGTAACAAAATACAATATAATTGATACTTTTTGTTATTTCTCTTCAGAGTAGCCACTAGCATAATTTCAATGCCCTTGCACTGCCCTGGTCATCATATTACAAAAGTCACACCCGGTATTGTGCAGGCGGGTTGAACAATTGCTCATTTGCATGAGATATAACCAACCTCTACCCAAATGAAATATTTTCTCCTGGTGCTACAAGGTATGCTGTAATTCTTGATCCGTTTTCTAGTTTGACCAAAGAATGTCAGAAACCGTTTTATCATGATACCGTTGTGGGCGAATTAG
Source organism: Hippocampus mohnikei (assembly GCA_026261675.1). Classification (NCBI taxonomy): domain Eukaryota; kingdom Metazoa; phylum Chordata; class Actinopteri; order Syngnathiformes; family Syngnathidae; genus Hippocampus; species Hippocampus mohnikei. The sequence continues at coordinate 9,579,208 of JAKGUB010000325.1, forward strand.
GGCTGAGACCCTCAGCATTCGAGTTAAGAGCCAACCGCTCTATCATCCGAGCCAAGCTGCCCCGATTCACTTGGACGTGTTATTATACTCCTGAAACAAAACTGAAAATAACATTTGGAAGCGAGACGATTTGTAGACCTTATCAAAAGGCTGGGAAGATATTCACTAAGATTTATGTATCCTGAAGTAGATTTGGAACTAAGATGCAGGTTTTGTTTGACAAATGTGAATGTATAGATCTTTGTAGTATGCAGGAATGTATAGATAAAGTCAATACAATGCGGAACACAATCACATAAATGCTTAAACGCACACGTGGCTAGCATGCCCAATAACCAACAATAGCCTCTATTCGAGATTGTCTGCGAGTCAATTTTTCTAACGCCCGCGGCAGCATTCCCGCTGGTTTAAATTTAACCTCCCTGTGCCCTCGTGTGTGCAAGTGCTTCAGGCAATAACATCATCACTTATACATTTTTTTTTTTGCCATATAAGGCTGCACGAAAGGAGAATCATTCCGATGAAAAATCACTTGTTTGTTTTTTTTTTCTTTGCTTGTGGAATGCAGGAATGTTTTACGATGTGGTCTTTAAACACCGTTTGGTAATATCTCAATGAGGGGGGAAATGTGTATTGGTGGGAACGTTAAGGTAAGAGTAATGGGTGAAGGAGGAACGGTGTGCGACCGTGCTGGCGTGCACGTCTAATGTTGACATCTGGGTGCACGTGTGTTGAGTTCCAGTTGGGAGGGCTGGATAAGTGGTTCAGGGTAGTTCACTGCCAGAGCATATTCATTTCAAAGCCAACTCGGAGACACACCAGGGAAGTGAGAACAGGAAGGCTTACTGGCTAATCTGGTCGGAGAACAAGCTGGAAGCAAGGCAGAATGCTTAATGTAGAGGATGGAGAGGGGAAAAAAAAATCTAATTAGCGACTGCAACTACAGAATCACATTCCCATGTGCCTGTCATAGAGTGTCGGTGTGAGTGTGGGGGGAGAGAAATTGAGGCGGAAGAGATGGCATGCGCTTTTGTACAGAGATGCCGCATTTCATGTTGCGAGGTCAGCGTGACCTCTGAGACCTCGATGTGTGAGTTTTCCACTCGCACACCTGGGTGCAGTGCCTTACACTTGAATATCGAGCATGATCCGCTTGTCCTCTTCCACGTGGATGCCCCAGATGCAGTCCTGCCCCTTGTCGTAGGCCTCGGGCCAATTAGGAGACAACACCACGCCGGCAGAGTCGGTAATCTCGCCGCTGCAAACAGCTGCAATACCAAAGCAGACAAAGCTTTAAAAAAAAATGCATGAATACCGTAGTTGATGTCAAACACTAAATTGTATGTCATGTCAAATCAATTTGAAAATCATCAAAAACATTGACTTCTCACCGAGAAGTAAATTTCAATTCAGTATGGTACGGTAAATAAAAAAAATTGTTTACCAAAGACAATCCATTTGTATCGATTTGTACTTCTCGGACACTCTATAGTATATTTGCGGCAGTGCAATTTTACCCCAACGCACCCACAATAGTAAAACCATTGATAAAAATTGTGCTATTATCTTTGAAAAGGCGCTTTCTTTATTATAGGTATTGAATCACAGTGTACATGCACATGAACATAAAACACAAGAAATATACAGGTAGGCTTATTCACATGAGGGGAAAAAAAACATTTTAGCAGTAAACGAAAGGGTGACCGTGGCCTGGGGGGTTGTGGGGGGGGGGGCGGAGCATTTTTTTTCTCATTTTCTCGGACTGAGCTTCACGGGAGAGCTTTTCAATTTTGCTGAGTTGCGAAATCAACATGCAGCCTACACCGGCTTGCGATAAGGTCAGCGTGTTGTGTGTGTGTGTGTGTGTGTGTAGATTGAGAAAGCACATCTTATGGTGTGGTTTCGTGTAGCAGCAAAAAAAAAAAGAAAAAAAAAGATAAAACCCTCTGCTATCTCCTCGAGGACAAATTTAGTTAAAACGAAAAGGACTTTCTATTAAAAAGTACTTTCCCAATAGTCTGTATATTAAGATTCCTTTTGATATTCCTTTAAATCCTGCAAAGACGTATCACAAAATGAAAGCTTTGGGTCATCCAGTTAATCGTATGGAATTTAATTGCCTCAGAATGAGTCGAAAAAGGTTAAATCCGATAGCTCACCCCTGCAGGCTGGCTCGGTCTCATTCCACTGAGCATTTTCGGCGTCCACGCACTCGATGACCACAGAGCCTTGCTCCAGCGTGTAACCGGGATCACACGAGAACTCCACCACAGCTCCGACACTATATGCGGAGTCACTGCTGCTGAAATTGCCGTACTTCACAAAAGGCTCATAGCACATTCCTTTCGCAAAAGCTAAGGGAGGAAAAAAAAAAATCACAGTGACATGAGTATGCAACTGCTTCCCCGGCAAACTGCACAATATAAGCTTGCCTTCATATCTGATGGCTGCACCAGTGGAGGTCAGCGTTCCGTCCGTGGTAAACTCGACAAACAGATAACGCCCTGTGCTCAGCACTCCCTCGATGGGCAAATACTCGACCTCATAGGAGTCATACACTGGAGGGGAGTCAATATTGTTGCCGTTCTTAATCAGCAGTCTAAAAAAAAGGGGGAGCAATGGAAATAGAATAGAGCCAAGTTACCCTTTAAGAGATGCATAAAAGATGCGCAGCGATGAAAACTGCAAATAACTTTGTCTGCCACCTCCAAATGAGGTGAACGGTCATGTGGGTGATGAGAGCAATTTATGCTTTCACCGTCTCACTTCTCTCTGCCGTCCCGTAATATTCGCAAGATTGAACATGGAAGGTGTTAAAGAAACCCTCTGACTTCTTACATGAGCCCTCCATGTGTTTTGCTTTTGATTTTGCGTTACTTTGTTTTTCTGGGTGATTACTTTTCATACGCCACCATAGAATGGTTTGGGGGATGCATGGCATAAGAATGGGAAAGAAATGCATTGCAACAGAGAGAAGTGAGACATGTAGGATATGTTCTGGCTGCTCATTACACAATGGCTAAAATTGACTCAATATAATAATAACAAATCGCTCACTTTCTGCCGTTATTGTGCTCAATCCCAAACAGTGCCCGATTATAAAAATATTATTTGATTGGCTTTCTGGTGCCAAGAACTAATCTGAAGTGAGAGTGAGGAGCTTCATTTAGATAGGCCAGGATGCTTTCTAGTAATAACTAAATGTGGTGCTTTGCCACCATTTTCAGGTATTAAAAATCTTTTGTGGGACTACAGATTTTCATGCTTGGCAGTAGGTCTCAGTCCCTATAACATTGTAATGGGAGCTATATGAAGACTTTACACCCAAAAAAAAAATGTCCTTCAAAGCATTGCCTTCAATTTGGCCATGTTTCTCTGAAAATCGTGTGCAATGTGATTTAACGACTAGATGCCAACTAATTTTTCATTTCAAAGTGTGTGTGTGGGTGTGTGTGCGCGCTTTATCCACCTGTCGTCGTCCTCTGCCAGAGCCACCTTCTCAAAATGAATGTGTAGCCGTTGGTCATCAGGGGCCTCCAGGACCCAGTGGCATGTCAGGTTGTTGCTGTAGTTGCCAGGAAATCCAGGGGAAACAATGCGACCATAGGTGGCATTTTTGATCATTCCGCCACAGGATGCTGTATGAGGGTGTGGGCGGAAGGACGGGGTGGGGGACCAAATGAGCAAAAGTAATCACACAAACTGGGAAGTGAGAGAGAAAAGTATTTGGAAAGACAGCATGGCGCTCCAGCAGACTAGTCCACATTAAAAAGTTTGCGCAGAATTGAGGACTCTGTGTGAGAGACTTGTTAAAAATGGCATGAGCGGTGGCATTATCAGTTCAGAGCAGCTGTACGCGGGCATGGAGTAAGTCTGGATTTGGTAGATGAGCATTTTACCATCAGGACAGGGAAAGTCATGCAACCGGGTTCTAATTAAGGCAGCCAGGTGCTAAGTGCCCCCAGACAATAACTGTCTGTGCTGCTAATCGTACGAAAACACATTCATCTGGCCCCGGATAGTACAGTAATCAACCCAGTCGAAAACAACCTAGCCAACACCTTTTGTTAATCAGAATCATTTGTTCCCTTAAGTGAAAAGATGCCAATAAGATGGACTTTCACAAAAAAAAAGCAACTCTGTGGTTTTAAAATGAATTGTGACTCATTTGAATGAAATATAGTGTAACAGAAGACTGTATTTGCGTGCACAAAAATATGCAAGTGAGCATTTATGTTGCAGCGGTTTTGTTTAGTCTATTATCGTACTTTCTAGGGCATGTAGTGGTACATTTGTCTGACTTCGGTGCAGGCAGCGTGGGTTCACTGATGGCGTGGATGTGTGGGAATTGTATGTTTCGACATGTGCCCTATATGACTGACTGGTGACCAGCGAAGGGTGAAGTCCACTTTTCTTTCAGAATCAACTGGAATAAGCTCCAGCTCCCCTTGACGCCCGAACCAGTTCAGCGATGCAGAAAATGATTTTATATGCACAGCATTTTCCAACCACTATTGCTTTGTCTTACCAATGCATTGGGGCTCCTTGCCGCTCCAGTAGGGTGTGGTGGCGTTGCGGCAGATGAGCATTTTGAGACCTTTCAACCTGTAGCCGGTGAAACAGTTGAAGTAAGCTTCTCCACCTGCGGAAAGGTGCGTCACGGAGACTTCTCCGCCAGCCGGCTCTTTGGGGAATGAACAGCTCAGCACAAAGGCTAAAGAAAGGGAGAACACAGACAACATATTTGGGTCTCATCATCTTTTGGGCCTTTCTGGTGTCGTCACATGCGTAGAATGAACTGAATAAGGCACGGTGCCGAAACCCAACGTATTAATCCGGAAACACTGACAGTAGTTGCGCTGACAAAAAATGTATATTCAACCAAAAAACAACAATTAAAGCATAATTATAATAATAATTTGAGTTTTTGTTTGTATAGAGTAAGGCTATTTTAATCAGGCGAGCCCTTAAAACGTGCACAAAAATGCTTCCGCTCTGAATCCTGATGGTTGAACATCATTACGGGCTTATAACGTGATACTTGGAAGATGAATGACCAGCGTACGTTGTCACGGTTGTGGTTCCAGCTGGTTAAAATCAATGTCTCAAGACTGGATTGCCCCTGTTTGAAATAAACGGATAGCACGCGATAGGACAAAGCGCTCTCATGGAAACCAAGTTTAATGGAAGCTATTAAACAACCCCTCTTCTTGTCTAATAACCACACGGTTCTACCTCATTAGGGTAGGCCTTTTAATGACAGCACTACAACTTTTAAACTTCCTGGAAATGTGGGAGCACCATAACAAGTAAACATAATTAGACTCACCATGGCTTCGTACAATAAAAGCTATTGCGTAGCAAGCAAAATTACAGAAATAGTTTCAACGTTGCAACTTTGCACATCCTTTCAGGACAGCAACTTTCTGCTTAATGAGCTGTCCCCAAAGCCTCAATGATAGCTTATATAATGGTGACCTAAAGCAAATATTGAAAGATAACGACATAAATGCTCTCCTAAAGGTTGGAAACAGCGGAAATTCTAAACTTCACGGTCATTAAGTTGCAACTCAAAATGAAAGTCAGTCCATTGTATATAAGTTTAAGAAATGTGATTTTGTGTCCATATGAAAAAGAGACAAATATCATGTGCAAAGTGTATTTCGGACAACATTAATTAATTGGGAAGAAAATGAAATTTGTAAAACAATATACGCCACTTATAAGTTATGATTAGTAGTATGACGAATGCATGTATAAAAAGCAGAGTTGGGCAACTTAAATGCTGGCGTGGGGCCGCAATTTCTCATTAGCGTTACTAGGGGTGCATATAAAACCACACACATATGTACGCACAATATTTTAAATTATGTGATATTGATCAATTTATAATGTGCATCACATTCAGGCTCAATCCGGTCGTGGTATTTACATGCTTGCACTGAGATGTTTTACAGTTATTTGACTGGTGGATCCTGAGAAATGATGCACCTTTTTAACCCCCCCCCCCCCCCACACACCCTCTCCCCACAAAAAATGCAAGTTGGAGTCCACGCAGATCTACTGTATGAGGAAACCTGAATCTTGATAGGCTGCCACCTGAATCACATTTGGTTGCCTGCATTGCATTTCATCATGAGGAGGATGATTGCTAAACTGCACAAAATACCGTTTTCTTCTCAGACACTCATTTAGGAGATGAAAACTTTACTTTATGAGAGATACAACTTGGTACTAAACATGCCCGTGACTAAAATTAACCCCAAGGGAAAATAGGCGCAAGTACCTAATGGCCATAAACTGCTTGTAAAACTGCCCCTAGCCCTTGTTTTAATTTAATGACTTATGTTTTTCCTTAACACAAGCCATTGCTTTCCCGCCACTAATGAAACTACAAGCACCCCCAGCCCCCGCCCCACCCGCAAATCGGCAAGTCACGGGGACGAGGCGCACTGCCCTTGGGTCATCCATTCAATTCCTCGTTTATCACTAGCTCCAATGAACCTAGTTATTGCTATTATCTTAGAAGCATTTACATCCCTATTGAGCGTGCAGTGGAAGAGCCGTGGGCAAAACTTGTCGAGCCAATTGCAGAAGTATTAAATTCTGTGCTGCTTCCATTCCGCTAGATGCCGGGCCATAAAGTCTGATTATTTAGCTATTACAAATAATAGCTGCACTGCACGGGCTGCCTGAAGATGAGCCGGTGGAAGGGGTGGGCCACGGGGAACGGATGGAAGGATTAACTTTTCAAGTTACCGATTCTTTTTAGGGGATGTGGGTGAATCATATCACGCTCACCAAAGATCAGCCTTCATTCCCCAAGATATCGGAATTAATCTTTGCCTGTTGGGTTAAAAATGTGTCCGCTGGATAAACAGATTATTTCTTAAATGATGAAAAATATGATGGCTTTCATCATTGGTCTACCTGATTATTCAATATAAAAGCATTTGAACCAGCGGATTATAAAATGGATGGATAGATACGCTTATATGCTGGTAATACGGTTATGCTATAAATGAACTTTGAAAAAGACATTTCTAATTTTCAAACTGATTACAGCAGTCCAAAGAGTTTTACTGCCCCGTGTAAAGCGGAATGACGACTCACATGAACTTTGGGCAGGGAGACACTTGATTGAGAGCGCGTGGGGTAAAATGCTGTCGGTGTCCTGATGATGAGGTGGAGGCAATGTAAGCAAAAATGCGTTTGCATTGAAATAAAGCACAATTGTGTTGTTACAAGTAGTCCCGGATTCAAATGTTATTCAAGTGATTAAACTGGCCAACTTGAAATTTTACGGTCGGCTTAATGCTCATTTACTCTGATCTCATCACTTGTCAGTTTAGTGTATACTTCACTCACAATGAGTTGTGAAGAAAATCACAGCCAATGGCATATTTAGTGGGCTATGAATTTTAAAAACTTTTAAAGTATGGTTCCATAAATTATTCTCCTTGAGCCATATTCCCCAATGTGCACAAGAGGGAAAAGGCGCACTGTTGCACTCTTTTTCTGGCTGCACAAATTCTCTCATTGACTTACGTTTCTCATTAACGCGCCCCCCTCATGCCAGATATGCACTCTGAGAGCATCAACTCTGAGATGGTGAGGTTCACTGTCTAATCAGTCATTCTGGGTGTTCTCCCATCAATTTAGACACATTTCCTCACAAGTGCATCGGAGGTCCTAGTAAGTCAAGTGCGAAGTGGGGAAGTGTAACGTCATTCTGGATTTTGGATGAAGTTACAATATACATGAACTAATAGCGTTGTCAAAGACACTCCCAGAAAGCTGCTGAATGGATGTACGCATACATTGATTTGAAAGGCTCAATATAAGAGATCAAATGGGAGAATTGAAGAGTGACAGCAGAGCATATAATAGCCCCCCCACTCTGTCGAATACCTTCTAAAGGGCAATGTAATAGGACTCTGTGATTATTGGTGATTGATTGTGACCGGCTTTGAGCATCAGTGAGCAATCAGACGCGGCGGAAATGTGCATGGCGGTAGCCAATAAGAGTCCAGCTTTTTGAAACGAAAAGTACAAGGAACAAGAAGTAAAACAATGACCGAATGAGCAGCTGGTGGACAGCCGTGACTTTATTTTTCCAGTGTGAAACCATTTTGCTCAGCTTATTCCTCACCGTTGCTTGTGCGGCAACGTGGCATATATCAGAATCAGAATCATCTTTATTGGCCAAGTATGTAGAACACACAAGGAATTTGTCTCCGGTATAACACGCTGCATTAGTATCATCATAAACAAGACATATGCAAGGCTGAGTCCTCCAGAATAGGCAACACAACAATTCTTTCGAATCATTTCAACAAGTAACACTCGAGCGATGATGTGGAAAGCAGCAAATCATTTCTAGTCGACGAAAACCATATGCATGTTTGAACCAGTCCGTGGTGCGAAAAAGGTTGGGGACCACTGATCTCGAGCATCGTGGTTCACACCTTTTTTTTTTTTAATAAATTGCTGGAGCTGCAAACATGCATTCATCCTTCAGTGGGTGTTTCATTAAAGTAGTTCTATTTCATTCATTTTAGACAGAATGAAAAATCATGCTCTAATTTCAAGTGCCAGTGTAGCCAATATACAAGTCCTGATATCGGACTTGACAGCCTCCGCTATATTAGGCCTTTTTAGATTTAAAGTGTACTTTATCTTTGTCCCAGATTTCCATAAGATTCACAAGTTTAAAGAAAAATCAATGTTCCATGATTTACACAAAGCCTTCATTGTGAATGAAGCTTGCTATTTTGGAGGGTGGGGGGTGATGTCTGAATTCTTTCCCAACTCACAGGTGTCTATTTTCAAATGTCACAAAATTATGACGTTCTGTATATTATCTAAAGTTTTGATCAATTAAGCCTTTTTAAGGAAGTCGCTTGCACACACACTTTGAAGTCTTTGCGGTCGAAGAATGTTATAGAAGCATCCGTCTGTCGCAGGCAGTGCTGATGCTGCGGCAGATTTTAATTACTCCGAGCTGAGACCAAACCTACACAAGTCCATCCGCCCGCTTATTCCATGCTTGTCCAATCTCATTTCTCACAGCCCATTATCAAGGACAAGGTGTCGCTGAGGCCGGGTTGGGGAGAGGAACGCAAATTGAAATATCTGCTGCGTCTCCAGTGTGTGCACCCTCGCCATTTAAAATCAGCTCAGCACAGTTTTCTTTCAGGTGTCGAGATTTGTTTTAAGTTCAAAGTAGAAATGCACCCATGAGAGCGCCGACCTCTGCCAAGGTTGAATGATCCTAATTTAGACTAACAAGATATTGTACTGATAAACCCACCTCACGATCCGGACGGCTCCCGGAGAAAATAAGGCATCCGTCGAAACAGGCCTCACAATAATGAGTCAAAACTCATTCCCCTATGTGCGCTTTTATCCAAATTTGCACAACGGGACATAACTTCTTGTCTCCAAAACGTTCTCAATGCCTCCATTGTATGCAGCGGTGTGAAATAATGAAGTACAAATACTTTTGTTACTGTACCCCAAGTCGAACTGAGCATTCGTTTTGCCGACCTTCATTTGAAAACAGATTACAGATCACTCTTTGCTAAAATTGTTTTTGTTGCTTCTTTCAACTTGCGCAAATGATGACGGCTAATGGCGATAGAGAGGTGAAGTCAACCGCAGTTGAGCTCTTGATTGATTTGAGATCTTGAGGTCTTATATAAGGGGGGGGGGGACAGACAGTTAGTGGCATGGAGGAGCATGAGCTAACGAGCATTCACAACGGCAACAGATTTGTAAAAGCAAGAACTTGCCCCACATTCATGGCCTGATTTAGCAGAGGTGGGCAATTTTCTACATTTTGCCTGTCCGCCATTAATTATTCTTCAGCGGCTTGGGCACCCGTCCGTCATCATCAGTCTGCTATTATTTCAAACTCTAATCGCCAGTGTGTCAGTCCGTCATGTTATTCAAACCCCGTTTCCATCGTTGCTTCCATCAGTCAACATCACCGGTCGGCAAGTCCGTCAATCCATTAAAACGAACAGACAAAACAAAAAAAAAAGACTTCATAGTCCAACACTCCAATTTGATTTCAAAGGTAAATTGAGATACACTGGCAACAACCATCCATCCATCCATTTTCCAAACCACTTGATCCTCACTAGGGTCGCGGAGGGTGCTGGAGCCTATCCCAGCTGTCTTCAGGCAGTAGGCGGGGGACACCCTGAATCGGTTGCCAGCCAATCGAAGGGCACACAGAGACGAACAACCAACCACGCTCACATTCACACCTAGGGACAATTTAGAGTGTTCAATCAGCCTGCCATGCATGTTTTTGGAATGTGGGAGGAAACCGGAGTGCCCGGAGAAAACCCACGCAGGCCCGGGGAGAACATGCAAACTCCACACAGGGAGGCCGGAGCTGGAATTGAACCCGGCACCTCTGCACTGTGAAGTCGACGTGCTAACCACTGGACTACCGGGCCGCCCTAACTAAGAATAACAACTCTTATATTACGCCCTACTGTTCAAAGGTCTGGAGGTCCATTCACATGCAAATTTATTTCATTGCACAGTGAGAACATGCAAAGAGAACCTCGATCTCCACTGTGCGGCACACGTGCTAGCCACATGCCCCCAAAAAAACCAATTTCCAGGAAATATAGTGAATTGAACACCAGGAATTGATGGGGAACAACACTTCAACGGATTGTAACGTATTTTATAGGATAGTCATTTGCAAAGCAGTATCACATCTGCACTGACCCCTCAAAGTTATCATCACGTCTGACCACACCGAGCAACAGACCACAACCGGCAGAGATGGGCTGATTTATTTCCCATTGGTGACAATGTTTGCACGATGCCTTTCATTTTAGAGCTGATGAAAGAGTTGCCATAATGCGGTGGAATGAATGTTTTGTTGACCAGCTCCACCATCAACTAAAATCGATGGGGCATGTAATTGGCGGCCACTTTGTGCGATTGCTAAGATAAACAGAAATTGTTGTGGACATGGAAGATCAATGTCTCTCTCTCTCTCTCTCTCTCTCTCTCTCTCTCTCTCTCTCACACACACACACACACACACACACACACTTGGCAAGCTGACGACAAATTTATGAGCCATCATATGTGCTGCCAGCGCATGCTAATGACTCATTCTAACAGGTTTTTCTTGCCCACTAGTTCTTTTTAAAGCCTCATCCTGTGAAGTTTCAGTGTACTCAAGCCACATTGAGATTTTGCGGTAGCAACATTCGAAATTCACGAGTAATGAATTTTCTACTATCAATATAACGTTGAAATGAGGTTCGAAAAGGTGAACGACTAATATCCAGCAACAATGTCTTCTTTATGGCTGCAGAGGAAAGACCTGGGAAAAGAATGTTGTCACGATTGATCAGTAAATGCAAATGTAGAATTTAAGAACAAAAGTGTTTGTTTGAACAGACTAAGACCCACCGCATAAATTATAGTGATATAGAAGTTAGACAATGTGTTCCATAGCTTCTATGGGAAAATGTTTTGTCAGTGCCAAAATGAAATCTTTCAGCCTTTTTAAATTCTATGCAGCTCAGAAAATATATATATTTTTTTAATGGTGACAAATGTAAATGATTGTCTCACCTTGGTAATGGAGCTGAAGGACCCCTGAGTTGAGCTGTTGGTCGCTACGGAAACGGATGGAGATCTGGTTGCTCCGACTGCGTAGCACAAGACCTCGTATCAAGACTGACTCATTGGCAAGAACAAAGGCTTCTCTGCCACCCGTGTCCTCCACCGTCACTTGCTTCCCCTCTGACATACTTGCATTCACAACCTAAAATAAACCACAGAACATGGTTACACAGAGAACATTTTACTTTGCTTTATATCAGTGTTGCACAATTCAGGCATCACAATTGTCAGAATCACTCCTTAGTGTTTTGTCTTATTTGTCCCTCATGGCATTTTTTCCAGCATAAGAACAATTAGTAACTCATTCAAGTTGATTCGGGACTCGCTCCTTCAAAAGAAAACAAATACTGAATGCAGATTTGGGGTTCGAGTCCAAGATCTAATCTATACGTGCAGTATGTTTCACATATACTGTATAGTAGTTTGAGTATATTCTATTTTCCTTATTGCATGGAAGGTTTTTAATTTCCATCCATCCATCCATGTTCTAATCTGCCTATCCTCACGGGTTTTTAATTTAATATACATAAATATTTTGATTATATGTTGTATTACACTCCCCCCCAACACACGAATGCACACAACTGCCGTCTAGTAGAAAAATTCACAACATTCTTTGCCAGAAAATGGAGTCATTGTGAGCTCAGTTATGCTACCAAACTGCAAATATGCTGCGTGCCAAGTCAGAAGTGTGCTGGAGTGTTGTTAGTTACACAGTCTGAAAGAGCTGAGACAGTGGGCAGTGTGAGCACACCGCACAGGAGCAGCAAAAAAAAAAAATGTGGTTTACGTTGACAAACTATCACTTGGGCTGATGGGGGGCTGACAATAAGTGCAGGGAAGCTAATGGACTCTTCCAGACTGAGTTTGGAGGTGACTTCTTCTGGTATTATCCATGAGGTCAGACACTTTGATTGATTAGATTTTTATCACAGGCCACCATGAGACTATTCTGCACAGCTGCTTGTCTTTAAACCTCAAAACAACATTCAGTATGCCTTATTTTTTCATTGTTTACCAAAGAAACTCAGGAGGTTTCTGATTGGTACCGTATTTTCCGCAGTATAAGTCACTTCGGAGTATAAGGCGCACCGTCATTGAATGGCCAATTCTAAAACAGTTTTTCATATATAGGGCGCACCGCATTATAAGGCGCATAGAATAAAAGCTACACTAGTGGCCGCGGTTGCGTTATGCATGCAATAGATGTGGCTATGCTAAAGGGAATACAATATAATACACTTTTATTTATCTACAGCTTTCACAAACGTTGCAACTGTCACAAAAAAATCATATGTCCAAGAAATCAGATTATTGATCCATGTATAAGGCAAATTAGATTATAAGGTGCACTGTCATCTTTTGAGAAAATTGAATGCTTTTAGGTGCGCCTTACAGTGCTGGAAAATACGGTAAATAAAAACCTCAAGTGGTTTTCTCTTGGTGTTTCATTTTCATTCAAATTTGGTATTCACATCGCTGCTGCTATTCAGAATCATCTTTATTGGCCAAGTATGTAGAAGACTCAAGGAATTTGTCTCCAGTACAATAGGCTACACTGGTATTGTACGATACACAAAGACATGACAAAGACATGACATGACAAGTATCGAAAGACTTTCCGTAATGTAAGGCAACCATTGTGCGGTCCTGCCACCCAATGACAGCTGTGCAACAATGTTCAGAGTCATCGAGCAGAGATAAAGTGATACATGGTGCAATAAAATTCTATGACGGTTGTGCAGTTGGTGCAGACAGTAACTCATAAGTGTACAAGTGGAAATTGCCAAACAATACCCACAGAAAAAGTCAACTTTTTCTGTCTGGAAATTCCAAAGGTATTTACAATAAGAATAAAAGCAAAAGTTGCGGGAAAAAAATAGCAATGCTGCTGTGGCTGTGCATTACATACTATTTGGTTTCCAGAAATTATTAGATCAATTGGCTTTGCTCCCAAATATAATCAGTTTGCCAGGACCGTCAAAGTATCTGATCAATGAACGGGGACACAGCTGCCACAATAATTTATGTGACCTCTTCACAATTGCTACGCTGCCCGTCGTGGCCATCATCATCATTTATGATATCATGTCGTTTGACCAGGTCAGATAGCCAGTTAGAAACAAACGTTGCAGGCTTCAATGAAAGACTTCAATGAATGTATACTTGCAGAAAATGATTCAATGTAAAAAACAACTGATAAACCTGATATACAGTCAAACTGTTTAATTCTTGCCTGCTAAGCAGAGCCAGTTTAAACATTTTACCACTATATCCACAGTTTGATTCTGCTTTAAATGTTGGCCCATTTTAGTCTCATCCTGGGGTGATGAAATGCGCTCACATTCTGTCAACAATACGTATAGTAAAACACGATAGGAATGTGTGACCACTTGGTTTACACAAACAAGCGAAGCTTCTGAAGGACACAGGGGGATGCAGCCAGCAGAGAACATTTGGACGGAGTCCCCGAGGGCCCTGTCATCTGTCACCTTCCCTGGGACCTGTCACTGCAGCCGGCAACAGCTGTCCTGCCTCAATTATGACTCATTGGCCATGTCGGGATACATCACACTGCCCTAAATTCACCGGTACTGCAGCCAAACGCCCAGAGGGACAACTCTCTCGCTCACCTGTCCCTTCTCTTCCTTGGCTCACTGGTGTGTGAGCATGTGAATTCATATAGCCGTGCACATTTTCTTCTGCTTTTATTCAACATTATTATTGGGGCCTGGAGCTCAAGTAACAATCACCATCTATACAGAATTAATCTCTGAGCTCCTCCGCCCCGACGCACCTGCCCGGTGCCTCGGGTTTGCGGACCAGACACGATTAGAGGCACCGACAACTAAGCGGAGGGTCGGAGGGGATCGAGCCTTTTCTGTTTTTGGTCCCTTTCTTTGGAATGACCACCCGCTGAATGTTCAGCAAGCCCCCTCGCTACCCAACTCTTTACTCTCAGACTTTTTAGTCATGCTTTCTACTGTCTTCGTGATGATTTTATTTTTTGTTGTAAGAATTGGATTGGATAAACTTTATTGTCAAATGTACTGTATGTGTAACATACAGCACAGATGAAATTTCTTCCCTCTCAACATAAAACAAGAAAGAATGATTCTTGCTCCACATACAGCACTTTGTATACAGCGGTGGTTGTTTTAAAGTACTCTATAAATACAGTTGAGTTGAGTTGCGAGTGACCCCTTATTATCGCCACAGTGCTGCAAGCCAAAATTAGATTTCTGAGCAATTTTCAGATGGAGCGCTGCTCTAATGAAGTGGGACAAAACAGGAGTACTACAGTTGCTCATGAAGTGTCAGCCATCAATTGAATAGTATGTGTGAGACTTTTGACATTTTTGCACTTGACAAAACCCATTAATTTGTTATCATTCTTTTTATTATGGTTTTATATTTTTTACAATACAAAGTTTTTCTCTATAAAAAATACAATGTGGCATTTTTGGGCCGTTTTTTTTTTTTGATGGACTTGAATGGATTAACGGCATTTCAATTTAATGGAGAAAATGTATTTGCGATGGCGACCCAGAACAAATCAAACACACGTCAAGTTACCACCGTTGTACTGATTTTGAATACTTTGGGACAACTAGTTTTTTTTTTAGAAATGCCAAAATGTATAATTTATGGACATTGTTTTTGTGTCATAAAATCAATTGATTGTTCCCTGCCAGTAATTTAGCTTTTCATTTTGAATAATATTCAGATACTATCTTGAAAAAAAGTTTGTTGATAATGTTAATTTATGACAATGCTGGCCACCACACATTTTGTGCATTCTTGGGCAAGTGCTTTGGATGGATTTTGCTCGTATAAATTGTGTCGTTCTGACTGCAACCAGCTTTTACAGATATTATATCGTTGATGCAGTCTTACTTTGATTATAGGAGGTGGTCCGCAACTGTCTGCGAGACATTAGTTAAATGATCGGCATTTTGTATCATGAGGTGCATGTGTCCTCGCACAAACACTTCTCACTGTAATTGCGTCTTTGTAAGAAACAATAAGTCTCACACGTGACACGTTATCTGTAAGTAAACACTCCGGATTAACTTTTCACAGAGGCTGCCTCATACCGATAATTTATTGCTGAAAACATCTGCTGTGGCTCCATCATGAACGTTTAAAGGGACTCGCGTGAGCCATCGCTGATGCTGAAAGGAGGACTATGTAATCAAACGCATCCCGCTATACATGGAAATTAAATGACCCTGCTGCTGGGAGGGGGGTGAGGATGATAAATCAACAGCTTCTAGACTCACCAGCTGTGGAGACCTCATTACGATGATGAAACCTACTGACCGATACACTGAAGCGTTCACGGAGGGTACCTGCCTCATCGCCCTCTATTTTACATCCTCATTTCCCCATCATGGGGTGAATAAGCCGCCTCCAGGTGGTGGTTTGTGTACGTCTTGATAAATTCATTCAAAAACAGGATCATTCCAGTGCTCAGTATGTGAAAAAACATTATCTCAATCCAACACTCGCCTCCATACAAATCAGCCAAGTCAATTTCCTGTGTTGCTGGCTGCCTAAAACAATGACTCCTTACCAACCAAGCAAAACCTAAGTGCCAATGAGAATACGCCAGAGCCTGTGGCTGAATTCATCAATAAATTGCTTGTTTTGATTCATTTCATTCATTTTTATTTATTCACCTGTGACAAAATCCCCTACACCATAGAGTTACCATCATCTCAAATAGGATATTCTGAGCTTTTCTTACTTTCAGATGTTGACAAATTAGTACTACTTGTGAAGTTTTTCAAAAAATATACATATTTCATTCTGTCTTTTTCCTTATGGATCATATCTGTTTTGTAATTATGTCATATGGGGCAATTAGAAGATGTTATTTGCCTCTATAACATCTATTAATGTCCCTGCTTAATGTTCTAGGTAGGTCCAAGCAAACTAATCAGGTCTAAGGAGGATCGGTTCGACCTACGGTAACGGACTACTCCTGGTTGGGAGTGATACATTGAGTTAACAACCTTCTTGTGAAAACGGCAAGACAGAAGCCAACCTTGCATCAATCTTATCCACGAGATGAGCTTCTTACTTTCCAATAAACCGCCCCCACTTTATTCACTGCCTCTCAAGCCGTGACATTTGAGTTTATTTACAGCAGGGTGCACTTTTCCATAGCTTTCAATTCTTGCCTCGCGGATTACTTTTTGTGTTTTCAAGCATGCATCCTCACTCTCATTTTTTTTCCTTTTCCACGGTGACACTATGTGTTTGAGAGAACACAACCCCTCTGCCAGGCATAGCCTTCTCCCTTTATGACAGCTTGATGGGTGCAGCGGCAATTAGTGTCACCTGAAAAGCATTCCTCTCAAGATGGCTGGGCCTCCTGAAAACTCATCGCAGCAAAGCCCTGACATCCTAAAAAGCTCATCAAGATCAAACCAGTCTTTATGCCCTGTCTCACTCCCGAAAGGCACAACATGAAGAAAGCATCCATCCCTCTACCATCCTATCTTCTTCCAAATTTGATGAACGGAAGCAATCGTTACCTCTCTTGTGAAGTCTCAAATTCTAATGGACAAATCTGTTATTTACTCTCCAAGTCAAGTGAAGTCACAGCTTGTGTACTTTTCATCTGCGCATATCCTCCCTACCAGACTTCCGACACACCCACCAATGCGTAATCCGAGAATGAACACGGATACAACAAAGACGCGTGATTCATTGACAGCAATCTAACTTTTAGTGTTGACAGCGGCACCAACACGTCAGTGAGTTGAAAGAAATATTCACTGTTGTCATGTTTGTGTGATGAAGGTACTTGTGGTGAATTAACACCAACAATAGAAAAGTCATTCTCTCCCGAATCGGTCATGTTCAACCAGGGTCAATGTTTTTATTTTCTTTGGGGAAAAAAATACACTGAATTTAAAATAAGAGTACTTGGAGGGATACGGCAATTCGCCCGGATCTGCGAAGAGACTGTGTCAAGTGTTGGTGCTGTTTATTAAAATGACTATTGATTTGAGTCAGAAGAGCGTGGTCACTGTAGCAGCATTGGCAAACAATGATTAAACCTTGAAAAGGTTAACTGTAAACATGCCCCAAGTCAATTGTTTGTTTAAAGACAATACGCTGATCCGCCTCGGTACATAATTTCCAATGGTCCACTGTATACCGAGCAGTGAGGACAAACCAGACTGAAATATAAGCGTGTCAGGGTGCGGGTTTCAGAAGCTAGTTTTCATGAATGGCCAACTGTCAGCCACTAATTATGCTGTTGTTCAAAATTTGAATCGCTGATCGATGGTGTCACAAGGTGTCGGATGTTTCCACCTCTTTGTGTCAATCCGCTTCTTCTTTGACAATTGTGCCATGTTTCTGTAGCTAAAATTATTTCCAGCAAAGTGCAAAGTCACAGTTTTTGCATTCAGCAGAATGAGTGGCTCAATCCCGTGGCGTCTGCATATGAATTGCCAACTGTCTTTTTTTTTTTTTCACAATGGTCCACTTCAGTCGCATTTGGTCGGATCGCTTGATGGTGGCAACTTTTTAACAACTGAGCTTGGGCTCTTAGTTTCCCAATTCAAAGTCTTTGGTTGTGGATATAAATCATACACTAGAGAGCCATTATATATTTGAATAAACAACATTACATGGACAGTTTCATAGTCCAGAAAAAAAGGACATTTACACTCTGAATAAATAAATCTGAAAAAAATAAGAGTTCGAGAGCACCAATTACTTATTGAGTTATTTTTTTTTCAAATGTGCTTTCCTTTCGCATTCAATGCAACTGGCAATCATTATGTAAAGGTGAAACTTGATGAAGAAAAAAACTTGATCTTGAGTCATATTAATGCTCTGTAATATTCAAGTCACATGTATTCATTAATGCATTGGTTGAAAGTGCTGAGTCAAAACAACATGCATGTTTGATGCTGATGGGCCAAGTAAAACTGGAGATTACATATATAATTCAAAGGCCAAAAAGAGCCAAGACTATTAAGGGTTGAAAGCTTTCCAGTAGAACTGATGCTGATTGAGGCATTGAAATAGACGGACAAATAGAAAAATGGTGTCATTAGTATGGAAATGGGAAACAAGAAAAGAACTGAAGAAGAAATGGGATTCACAGTATTGAACACAAAAATCTATCCCCACCATCTTCTTGAATGCCCACTGCCTTAAGCCTGTCAGAAAATGGAAACACTCCTCCAATCATGCTTTGTGGCAGTGGGAGAAATTGCCCGTCTGGGCTCCTAACCCTTTAAATGTATCAAACTCTCCGAGCCCCCACAGAATTCATTCCTCTTTTCCCCGAAAATGCAGGCTTCAATGAAACAGGACTGGGAGGACAACATGGCCACAGTGATGTAAGGACCTTAAGACTCAGACAAGTGGATAATGTAATCAAGCAGAGGATACTGGAATAGAACAGATGACAAACAAAAAGATGACAACCAGTTTATCGATGGGATTCATGTGCTCAAATTAGATGAGCTCCAAAACAGATTTGAAGGAATTTAATACCACTTTCATACTCTTGGAAACATCCATCTGTCCTTTTAAACTGTATTTCAAAAGTGATGCACTGCTGAAAACGAGTCAGATATGGGCAATGCAAAAATAATACAGCATGATATTTGTCAAAACGTAATTGTAAAACATTTATTTTAAGTGTAAATGATAGAAAATTGATTATTTAATTGACATGTAATTTACCTAATATACAGTGATCACTTATAATTCAGTAATTATATTCATTCTTAGTAGTATCATCATTTTCATTTTCATTTTTAATCTTCTTTTTAATCTCAGTTGTATGCTTTGGCGAGACATCTTCCATGTTATCCGATTTTCCACATTTATTCCCAAAAAAATTTAACACTGTATTACCGTATTTTCCGCAGTATAAGGCACTTCGAAGTATAAGGTGCACCTTCAATGATTGCCTATTTTAAAACCGTTTTCATATATAGGACTCACCACATTATAAGGCACATGGAACAGAAGCTACAATGGTGACTGATGTTGCATTATGCATCCATTAGATGGAGCTACACTAAAGAGAAAACAATACAATACAGCGTTATTTATATAAAGCTCTCACAACTGCTGCAGTTGTAACAAAGCACTTTACAGAACATTTAAAATACTACATCCAGGAAATCAGAATATTGATCCATGTATAAGGCGCACTGCACTGTTAGCGTTTGAGAAAATTGTAGGCGTGCCTTATAGTGCGGAAAATACGGCAATGCAGAACTGTAAATCGAATGAAAAAACATGTTCTCTATTATCTGGCAGGCTAGTTGCCAAAAGCTTCTTGCACCAAAAAAGTTTTTCTACGAATCCCCCCTGATTCTAATTTCGCTCCAGTAAAATGTTGCCTTGTCCATCTAGTAAGAGTTGACGTCAGAATTATTTGGTGTTACATTGCAATCTTGCATTTGATGATAGCCTGTCTCCTGAGTTGTGCAGATTCCGCCCACGGAAATGAGTGGGGGTGGGCGCGCCTGGGTCCTCCAGAGATAGTTGAGAGAAAATGGCAAATAAACTCATCAGGAAAGTGGAAGCAATCAATTTACTCGCTCCACCGACAGTTCATGGCATCGCTCTTTTCTCATTGGATGCTGTGATTAAAGGGAGATTAGTATCACCGAAATGACTTCACACAACATGATGAAAAGTGGAACTCTTGAAATGAGAGTAAAGAGCATTTAAATTGAGGTGCCTAATAGATCAATTTGTGTGTGTGTGTGTGGGGGGGGGGGTAAAGGGGGATGCGTTCAAATCCATTTTATGAAATAAAGGACAAGACCTAGATGTCTTACTTGTAATAGCATCAACAATTCCACGCACTTGTGAAAATGGTACAGATATCGAATTGTTCCAATGTTTTAGCCCTAAAACTAAGGAACAATAATGAGTACATTTGAAGTCTGAGCCTGCCACGAGGAAACCAAGAGATGTGGATTGTCTTCAGGCAGAAGGAGATGACTGCTGATGAGTAGGTGAAACACATGCTTGCCTTCGATATGTCTCTCTTTTTCAAAGAAATGGAGACCGTGGCTTCACTTTCATCAGTTGTGTCATGGACTGGCCTATGAGGTTCAGACTCGCTAATCAGCTCATCAGTATGGTGGACGGAAGCTCCTTTTCTTGCACTGATGATTTCCAAGTACCCAATGAATATTTTGCCAAACTCACTGAAAGTTCTGTGACGGTTCACAAGCTATGACATCAAATGTTGTCAAGTCTTTGCTCAGGGACGCCTGTGTGGATGTGTGCAGGTAAGAGTCTCTGTGGTTTTCGGAAAAAAAATACTCTCTTCAGAAAGAGTATACTCAGTCAAGACTTATCTTGGCCCTCCAGAGGCAGGGAAACAAAGCTCACATATGGTTTCAAGTCTCCTGCGGTAAATTAGACGAGGAATTGCAAATGCCAGGCAACCACACAAACGCACACACACGTAAACACTGACAATTAATTCTTATAACCTTTATAAAAAGACTTCCCATGCAAACATTCAACCTGAGACTGTCCCTGTCCTCCCACACACCCAAGCAATTTTCTGCCTGTCTATCTTCATCATCCCACACAAGAGCGGCAAATATTCTAAAAGCTAACACCAAATATGTCAGCTATTTACTAGATTAACCCCCTGCGCCCTTATTTCACTTGAGTGTTTTATATAACCAACATTACCGCTTATTAAGCACATTACGAGCCAGAGTAGTCGGACATCATTTCTAATATGCAACAATATCAAGCCACCTGTAAATAAAAAGGGTTACTTGCAGTAGCCATTTGATAGTTATAATAATTAGATTGGTGTTTCTGTCCCCTTTTAGGAGCCTTATGTAACGTTTTGTTGTGATATACCGGAGTTTTAAACGCATACATAAATGCACAATTAGTGGGCTTGTTATTAAATTGTGGCAAAAGGAAGTGAGTAATAAGATAAGATAAGAAAACCTTGATTAGTCTCACAATGGAGAAATTCCCAATTCACAGCAGCAAAGTTATGGAAGGAAGAAGTAGAAGAATAAAATATAGGAGCTGCTGGAAAGGCAGCCACTCTTGCGGCGCCATCTTGAAGTCAAAATAAAATAACACAACACATAAGACACAGACAGTCGTGCGATCTTAATCACTTTGTTGTTTGAAGCAGTTATAGATGAAAGAGGAGAGGATCAAAGTGTCCTTTCACCCGTGGATCAGAGACGTCATGCTGAAAATGTGCACACGTCTGCTACAAGCTAAGTTTTGAAAAAAAAACACGAAGCTGTAGCGTCCATTGGCGAAAAGAGATTGGCTCACATCTCCTGTCCCACGTAATCCGCTTCAACTCCAAGCCGCGACTCCCAATTCCACATCCGCATCGGCGCTCTGCGCTGACGCTCCTTTCTTCTTATCGTCGGCTCCTCAAGCCTTGCATCCATCCAGCCGTAATGTTTAAATCGCAACATATTTATTCTTTTAGTTAGCTCGAAATTATTATAATTTTTTTAAACAGTCTGGGTGAAACCTGCTTGCCCAAAGTCGTAGTCAGGGGCCGCAAACAGGGCCTACTACAAGGGTCAAAAGATGTTTACACAACTCAATCCCTCAATCAAAAAGCTAGTGTTGTTTCAGATGCTCGAAAGAATGACACGGGGTCTCGAACACTGACCTGAACCTCGACGCCATACCCCAGGTAGACGGTAATCAAGTAGTTGCACTCCATTGCTGTGTCAAGCTGCTGCAGGATTTCAATGTTGCCCTCGGGGTCAGTGAAATTTAGGCCGCACGGCTCTGCAGGAGACAGCGAAAAGACGTGTGATTCCCTTTTCCTTCAGTCCACTGACTCTTACTGACAGCCCACCTGTGTCCCCGTGGCCGTGTAACCCTCAAACTATCTCTGCGGATTGCTTCTCCCGCTACACGATGGACAGGCAGGACAAGTCAGATTGTCTTTGACGCATGAGCAACTCTGTTATTCCTCGTGGATAGGATGAAAAGCTGTGCGCAGCATGCAAGGTGAGCAGAACGGAAGCAGAAATCTGCCGTTTAATTTTCTTCCCCTCGGAAGATGCGTGTGTCAAATCCTAACAGGGAGATACTCCAAACTTTGAGTTTCCTCTGGGGTTTAGGTCATTGTGATGCGGCTCATACTTATTTCACAGTCATTTGAACAACCTTCTGTTTCCCACACGCTAATTTATGGAAGGAGGAGTCGACGGAATTGGGAACATACTCACCGGATGTTTGCACTGTGGTGATGGTTGTCGTCGTGATCACGGATGTTGACGCGGAAGCAGCCTCCGTTTGGGATGATGAAGTTTGGTTCGGGAGGGACTGATTGCTTTTGTCTTTCGGCGTTTCATTGGCTCGCCCTTCCTCCATCCTCATCGCGGAGGATGCCAGGTTCGTTTCGGCGGAAAAAGCCTCCCATGGGTGATCTCGCTGCGATGATACGGAAGCAGCTCGGGTGTCGTCGTTGTTTGGTGTCACTTGCGTTGTGAGGGTATGCGCGGTTTGCTCCAGCTTGTCGCCTTCCTTTGTTTCCTCGGAAGACTTCTGCAGGAGAGGCATCAGAGGTCTGGGTGTTGTCGGGGAGAATGTGGTAAGCGGCGAGGTGGCAGCTGCGGTTGCGGTCGAGGCCATGTCTGAGAAGGCTGGGGCATCCTCGTGGGGAACTATTTGAGTGACGGGGTGCAATACATCCGAGGCGGACACGGGCCTGGTCTGGTGGGATATGAGCCGCCGCTCCTGAAAAAGTGCTGGTCTCCCTCAAAGTCCCTCATGAGGAGGTGCTCATGAAGCATCAAGCCTTTAAGGACCGGCCGGTGGTCTGGGCTGTTCATCGGCAAGGCGGTGGTGACCCAGTGAACCTCACTCTCTGTGTCAGCAGTTGAGGGGTATGTGATGTGACCCCTGTTCAAAGCTAGAGTCCTCCACCTGGTGCCATCACTCTCATTTGGACCTAAAAGAAAGAGAACAATTTCACATTGGTGGGTGGGCGTGGGGGCAAATATTCAAAGAACAGATTTGCATCCAGATATATGGATCAGCTCGTTGCAATACAACATTCAAACCATAATCTCGGATCTGCCTCATATTTCTCCTGCAGGTTGGCAGTGGCTGTGTTAGTTATCTCAGTACAACGACATCATCCCAGCCTCACAGTGTAACCAACCCATGAATCAAGTAGGATGTGACACGGTAAAGAAAGGAACACAGTGGAGGACATTAGTTTCGTTCTTTCTTTTTGTCATAGCTGCTGCATTAGAGGAGACAAGCTTTGTCTGGGACAAAAAAAGGCATGTTTCACCTTCCTCCCACTCCCTTTCCCATTGTGCCACCGAAGCGACGCATGGCTGTTGATATTCTAACAGCCTTTCAGTTGCCTCACAACCGTGTGACATGACGCGGAAATATTTGTGCAATTCGGGTTGCTCCACGTTGCTGCATGCATCCGCTAGATATTTAGCCTCATTGAAAATGTCAACGGTGGAAATTTTTGAATGGATCACAAATGACACTGTTGTTGGGAAGGGGAATTGAGATGAAGAAAGTAAAAACACAGCACAATAGTTGACTGTTGTATAGCTTAGTGTCTGAATTGGGGATGAAAACACAACTGCTTGGAAAAAAATCAGAGCAATGACAATTTTTTTCAATTAAGTAAACACCAACCTCCAAACGATGCAGCCAAATAATCTTCAATTAAAATACTTTGATAAATAACGGGAGTTATATTTCACAGGCATGAAGTAAACAACGCAAGCCTGGCAGGATTATTGGTGCACTTTTGACCTACATCTGTTCAGGTGACAGCTGAAATTTGTGTACAGTGTAATCACCAACTGTTAAGTGGCAGCTCATGCCACATAATTAAAATTGTGTGTCCTCAAGTGTCTTCCCCTCCCTCCACACACACACACTGTTTGCCTGAGGAGTTCTGACAAATGGATTTTCGGAGTTGCCAAACCCTGCGAAAATATTCACGCCTTCAGAATCTTCGACAGGCACAAACCAGTAATTATCTGGATATTTAAAAAAAAAAATGGAAGTTTAAATGGGTTTTAATAGCTGCTTGTTATTTCAAGCCACACATCGTCGCAGGATTTCAATTTACTTCTTCCAACGTGAAGAGCAAATATAATGTGCTTAAAGTGAAGCTGCGAGGAGTATAATTTCATGTGAAAATATGACAAATAAGTCCGGAGGTCACTTTAACATCAGTACAATTCGTATGCACGCTCGCATTAAAATTGCATTTGCTTTTCCAGAACGGGAAATAGATACTCGGATATGTCTGAAACCAAGCAAGCAAATATTTGCTCTGGAAATATGACCGGCACATTATTGATGTTTACCACAGTAGACCGTGCATTTAAATGCCACACAGGGCACATACCTTAACTAAAACAAATCGGGCCACTAGAATGGCTCCGATCGGCAACCGCAACTTGTATGAGTACAGTCATGTTACAGTTTGATCACCTCATGCAAAAGTATAGCAACATCCAGAAGAAAAACTTCTGATCGTTATTGTCCTGATTCTTATCTGTGACTCCTCTCTGAGTCAAAATCTTGGTGTGTTAAGCTTTTTGACCATCCAGCTGGCTCCCAGCAGTCAGAATATCGAGTGGTGTGGAAAGATGGAGTGGGGAACTAGGTTAAAGCAGAGTTTCTCACACAAAGATCAATACAAAATCAATGTGTACAGGTTGGAGACCCCACCGTGGTGATTACTGTGCTACCACAATGTTCTCTGAAATCTAATTGGATGTTTGCTGTAGAAGTTTCACTCGGTAAGAGTTGAAATCTTGTTTTATTCTTCTTTTTGTTTTTTTGTTGTTGTTGTTTTTTACTTTTTCCAAAACTTTTTTCACTTTTAACCCTATCCTGTCGTCGTCGGCATTGCTTCAATAACTGTTATATAAGTTTTTAGCAGTACACTGGGCTGGGTTCACTCTGGACTGTTTACCATCCAATCTCGGGATATGTTTAAAAGCTTAGCCAGTGTCTGGAAGACATATTTTCTTCCCCTTTTTGTCCTGTGCTTAAGATGAACCTATTTTCTTGTCTCGACTCACAATTTATTGGTTAGAAACACTTTTTATGAATAGGTTTTATTATACTACAGTATATACCCCCTCGACCCTTGTGAAGATAAGAGGATCAGAAAATGGATGGATGGATGTTTTATATCCTGAGATTGGCTAAAAACTATTTGCACAATGATTCCTCTGAATACAGGCCCCGGTGTTTTTTGTTCGTCTTTGCCTAAATTAATTCGCCTCTTTTTCCTGAACTGAATGTTGTGGACGTGCCGTGAGTCTGGTAGAATCGTCACTGCAAGTTTATAGGATACGAAATATTTGTGTGTGTGTGTGGGGGGTTGTTATTTGAAAGCACAAACTTCCATTCCAATTACTGTTTGCCCACTGTGATTTTGATTCTGGCAAACACAACCGAGCTCGACTCTGGATTCGAAAGCACAGAAGGGGCCCCTTCGTCACCCGGTTCAATCCATAGATGGAACATCTCACTCTACTGGCAGCCAATTTAAATTCATTGCGCTTGAAGGACTCCAATCAAGTGGAGATGTACTGTCACATGCCGGTTTAAGCGTTGGGAGTGTCAGAACAAGGTGATCTTCATGGGCTCTGTCAGCTTCACAAGATGGGCGTATCGCCATCATATTTAACGATCCAACGATCAATGACTAAAAACCCCCCAAAGAGATGATTGATGTTTTCTTTTGGCTAACTTAGATTAAAACAACATGTTTTTAACCGCTCGTGTTCCAGAATGTGACGCCACTGAAGCCTCTGCATAAGTGCCCAGGCGGTGTTGAGGATGATGTAAACTCACAGGCCGTGCGCTCATTTACTGCGGCAGGGATTCTAATGGCGAAAAGTAGATGCCCGCGAGCTGAAACGCTTAAGAGGTTATGTGTGTAACTGCATTAAGTCACATGACACGGAGGCTTGTTAATTAGAGCGTATTCATAAATTAAAGTTGGTGTGTGCCATGACAGAATGAGATTACCATTCTCGCGCTGGTTCGTGTTCCTATTCAGACGAGTGGCACAAATACACCAAGATGCAATTTACTGTCCGTGGGGGAATTTAGGTGTAAAAGGAAGCTTTTCATTTTGAATTCACGTGTACTTTTATTGGGTCGCATGAGTAGATCGAGGATTTAAAAGAGTGAGAAGAATTAAGGTTTGATAAGAAATCCTTTCTGATGTCTGGTGATTTGGTGAGTTCTGATTCCTTTCCAAAGCATCCTGACCAAATCATTTAAATTAAATGTTTCATTTAGTTTTACATTTAAAAAAATGTCGTTTTATATTAGTTGAGGAAAATATGCCATTTCTCTCTGCCTGTGTAATGCATGCGGCAAAATACAGCTGAATGGGGGAAACATATTTCAATTATTAAAATTAATATCATCAGTAAAACTAGGCACTAAATTCTGTTTAAAAAAACTAAAAATGTGTGTGTGTGTATGTGTGTGTGTTTTTAAGCAACATTGTGCTGTGCTTCTACACAACAAGAAGATCTCGAAAGAGACAATGACTACCAGCAAGATCATACAATCTTAAATATGTTTGCTTAATGGTACACTGCCTAAGCTGGTAGTATGACACCTTTATCCGGACTTAAATAAAAATAATAATAAAAATGAGTTCAGTGCCTTTGACAAGCACGACATGTTTGGCAGGGGGTTAAAATGCGGGGGCAGTTGCCGCAACAATGGCTGTGAAAGTGCTACATTTTGCTGTAATCATTTAGGGCTCGAGATTATTGCTTCAATAGCGCTTATTATACAGCATGTTGGAATCACAATGAGCCCATCCGCATCAGTCAAAAAGGTTCTGGGCTCAGACCGTCCTGTTCTACCTGCACTCGCATGGCTTTTCTTTGCATTGCACCGCGATTCCAAAAACATGTCAAGGTAATTTAAAGCTCCAAATTGCCCATAAATGTGAATGTGAGTGCGACTGGTTGTTTGTCGATATGTGCCCTGCGACTGAACGGCCGACCCTATCATTCATGGATGACCTTATCGTGAAAAAAATTGTACATTCTCAATGCCCTTCATACCGGAAGATGTGACTTTGTTTGGATACATTTCTGTATCCATGACAATCTGTCTGGCGGTCTTTGCCAACTGCGGAGACAGAGTGAGCAATCACAAGGGACTCCTCCTTAAGATGGCAAGAGACAAGCTTCTCTCTTCAGTTGCATATCAATGGAGTCATCAGAGAACTCTCAGTGCATGGAGAGCGCGTTAATAAGATGGGACAAGCAACACTTGAGGCGGGCTGCTGATTGACATCAATCTCCTTTACATCCAGGGGCTTTATTTCCTTATTTTTACGCCGAGACTCTAGACAAGCAAATCAATCGACAGCTTCCATTGGACTCGCACGTGCATATTTCAGAACCCGCAGCGCGACTCCCTGGTTTCTCGGTGGAGGTTTACGTCGGGAAATGAAAATGGCCTCACTTTGACACGTGCTCCATACCTGTAGCATTTGTTTGGACTAACGTGATCAAGAAAAGACGACGGGACATAATGAGCTGGATCTGATAAATGATTCCATTAGTCGACTTAATGAATTGATAATTTAATTAGGCTTCTGGGTGACACAGGTGCACGGAGGTGGAAATGAATAAAGTGTCGGGAGGAAAACGTACAAAATTCAATTACCGTAAGTGAGTGCTAGCCAGGAGAACAAGCTAGATTTTTTTTTCATTAAAAAAAATTAAGAAGAGAAAAAAAATCTACTTATAAGTGAAGGATATTTAAAGTGTGGCTCAGCCCAGGCGACCGAACAAAATCTGATTTTAAAAGGGTCATTGATAGACTTTCAATGTAGCAGGCTGATGATTTTTGAAAATAGCATCATAAGTTGGACCCTTTTTCTCCTTTTGCCCTTTGACTTCATTGAGCGGAACCATCATTTATCATTTATTATGCTCCGGTTCAATGAACTTCGTCCTTCGGGCTCCAAACAAACTATGGCTTAATAGAAGCTCATAAGGACTGACCTTTTACTAAAAGCGGAACAAAAACACATCCACTTGGTAGCCCTGTTTGCATGAAACAAACCGTAGAGCAACGAAATGTAAATGGGCCATTCAACATGCACACTGCAGCAAGGAAGCCTCAATGGTTTGAATGATGTTGAATTGTGAATATTGCAATTCCATTCAATTTCTTTCATGCATATTTAGCTTATCTTTATCAAGCACAAGTGAACCAATGAGAGTACATTGTGTTGCTTTGTGTTAGTAACCCACGTCTTTCATGGAAGAATCATTATTGTAATTCAATTTACCAATGCTGCGCTTCTGAGAATGTACTGGGAGAAAATGTCTCTGACACACTTCATTTCCTTCCATTATTGAAATTTATCTTTTCATTTTATTCTCATTTACTCCATGCTGGAGTCAATTAAGAAGTGAGCCCGGGGTGAAACAGAAATCACAATTTGATAATGGATTAAGGTAATGTGATACATTTAAAATCCCAGATGCTTTGAAGTAACACAACATACGATTATTTACCATTTTATACTCAAGGTCTCCATAATTTCTTGTACTGCTCATTGCAGGGTATTTATGGATGTAGGAAATGCAAAAATATGCGATGTTAGCGTCACACATGATGCCAGCATTTCAACCAGTACATCCAACTGCAAAACACACGCACACTCACAAATGCATTTATCGTTATTTCATAGAACTATCACAGAGATGTGGCATAAATTCAACCGGGTTCTCTCAGTGAAATAATTAAAATCCCTTTTGGTTCACAAATACAGAGTGGGAGTGAAAGTAAAGGTGAAAAAAGGGCAACGAAGTCATGGGCTGATGATATCATTATTTTACCAATGAAAAGACCCCACAGGCTACACTACAGATCACAGTCATCAAACATAGCATTTAGGATTGCTGAGAAAAAAAATCATTGGCACCCCACTCTCTAGGCTTGAGGACTTGTGCGCTGCAAAAACCAATTAAGACGAGGGCAGGCAAAATTCTCTGACCCTCCAGATCCTGGTGACCACCTTTTCCAGCTTCTTCCCTCAGGTCGGCATTAACGAACGAGGCGCGCTAAAGCCAGCAGACATTCCAATAGCTTTTTCCTTCTTGCCATTAACTTCAACAGTTAACTCAAAATTCCACAGTGGCATTTTGCTAATGTTTGCCAATTTTGCACATTCGCACTTCCCTGTGTGACAGTAATATAATAGTGATTATTGTTGTTTCAGCTCTCAACATATTTGTATACCTGTTATGACAATAGTCCACACCACTCACTATTTTAAAGTGATCAAGTACTCTTTGCATTATTGCACATCTGTTGTTGTCTCATAATGACTGCGCGACTGGTTACTTTAAATTGTGCGACGATTCTCTTCATCAACTGTCATTGTATCGTAATTATTGTTTCGCTGCTCACTTTATTTTTGCTTGATGACTCTTCGCATCATTTGCACAGCTATCATTGTTTGGTACAACGGAACTAATAGGACCCTTACATGATGTAAAGTTTGTCTGTATTTATGTGTTCGAGCTGAAATGTTTTCTTTTTTGTTATAGGTGCTTTTTACTGCAATGCCATTGTGGCTCAAATTAACAGAGATAAATTGGGAGTAAAATTAAGGGCAGACATTTATATGTGCTGATTGTGTGTAATTTTGAAATGTTTGTTTTGGCAGCGGGGTGTCAGAGGGCAGATTCAGGTGAGTGTCCGTGCGCTCAAGTCTGAAAACATAAACCCAGTAAACCAGAACACAAGCTGCCCATGGGGAGGCACGGGGATACAAATAATAACGCTGACAGTGATATATGACGCTGCTCCCTGTGGCATTCTGACGCATACATGCACTTTTTTTTTTTTTGAGTGAAGAAGGCACTATAGTCTTGATTAAAACATGTATTTTTCTCCATGCCTAGTCAAGTCAAACGTGCCGTCTACTGTATTCTTTTTGTTGATATATATATTGATTGATGAAACAGGCTCATCCCCTTTGTTGGAACATAGCCACAACGATAACACTAGCTGAACATTAAATCGCGATTAGGATGATATGCTGAGGAAAACTGTGTTACAAATAATAATTGTATAATTAATACTACTACTACGACTACTACTACTACTACTAATAATAATAATCAAGGTTCAACTCTCGAAACGTCAACTGTATACATCCCAAACATCCAAAGTATGTAACTAAGCTCCACAGTGAAAGTTAGCATTTATTTAGCAAAGCAAATGTAGCATTTTTCTAAGCTCTCTCCTTTCCTGCAGACAAGTCATTTCACATATTTTGTCATGATTCTGTTTGTGACCAACAGGTGGCACTGTAGCCCCCCCGCAGCTGCACACCTGTTGGTCGTAATGTAATTAGTACTATAAAAGGACTCCCGCCCGACCACTCATTGTCAGGTCATTGTGTTAGCTTGTTTGCTGCTATCAGGTTTGTTTCAGTCATGTTTTGGTCACTGTTGTTTTAGCTTCAGTCGTGTTTTTTGTTTGATACTTTGCACTTTGGATTTAGTTTTCTCTGTGTTTTAAGACAATTGATCAAGTACACCCTGCTCCTCCCTCTTGCCTGCTTTTTTTGGGGTCCACCAGCACCTCGCAACGTGACATATTTGTCCCTACGGAGTCACTTGTGCATATCAAGCCGATGCCGAAAACTGCAGTTGAGGCTCTTGAGGACAATAAACTGTGCGTAGAGCTTAATCACATCGAGGCAGCAAATGTGTTTTAAACATACAAAATAAGACACAGTTGCAAATTCCATCAAATTCTGGCAATGGGCCCGCAAAATAACTTTATATCATGGACATGCAGATTATATTACGCAGAAGTAATTTCCCTTGTGGTGACCGATGGGATACCATCTGGGATCAACTAAAAGTAAACAGGCGATATTGCATCAAATCATATTCAGGAGATGAAAAACAAAGTGTGAAACGCTTGCTCATCCTTTGCTTTTTTTTTTTTGCATCTTGACATTCCCACTCGAGTTCTTTCTAGACAGCAGGTGGTCACAACACCCACACCGACACTCACTCTCGTAATCACTGCTCAAGACTAATCATAGCTAATATTCACATCTGTATTTGATTCTTTTTGACAGGCAAGCGGTTTATATGTTGAAAGAGATTTCAAAAGGAAAACTGCATTTCTTTCATTCAGAATGTTGTGGGAATTGCATTTCAGAAACAGTTCCTGTATACAGTGGCAATGGTGTCAAAGTGATTTAACATGATAAGAGCTAACCAGGCAGGTACACCAAAATTACAGCGCATAATGCCGTATAAATGACACACATGCCAAAAATGTGTCCATCAGAGGATTTTTGAATTCGTTGTTTTCAGGAAAACTTCCTATTACACGTTGTTGCTCTGCCTTCAGTAAAAGTTGCACACACCAAAATGCTTCCCTCAGTTCACATCACGCAATTTAAAACATTTACGATGCCAACTTATGATAATTAAAAAGCTTATCAGCATCTCTCATTTCGCTTCTGGCCGTTTTTTCCCCAAACATGACCCAAAAACTGATGTTTTCAAAGTAATGTGGCCTGACAGCCGCAGTATCATGCATGAAGCGGGGCTGAATAATTCAATGTGTTTTTCAAAAGGACAAAAGACAAAGGAGAGTGACAACTTGTCAGCGGGTGATAAACTGGGGAATGAATAAGAGATGAAGAAACTCTGCCATCAGATGTTGGTAACCGTGCACATCAACACCTTGGCATTCAAAGTACGTGTTGATTTGACAAAAAGTGTTGCCGCTACAAAAAGCAAAATTATGCATGTTAAAATGTTAACACCACAGCGACAAACAGATCCCGCATGAGGGAATAGGACATAAAACTGAGGAAGTTCAAAATGGGGTCATGGAGATAGGCGAGGTAAAAAAAAAAGATATTTAATGGACACTAACATTGTCCGCTCATGCCTTTGGCCACTATGTGACTCATTCCGGCTCCTGTCAAAGTGAACTCTGACCATGTGCGTCCAAAATGGCAGCCACGCTGAAGGGGAGTTACACGGACGAGTGAGAGGGTGCAAAGCGTAACCAGGAGCAACCGGCAGCCACGTTCTGCTATGATTTGACACTTTATGGTCAGTGCATTTATCACAAATGTCAGCCTTTATCACCGCTCGCTTCTATCACATGTAGGGTGTGCATACACAATGTGGGGTACGCGGCACACGGATGGATAAAGTTGTCAAGCCTTTTTACTTCGCATCTTGATACTGCCAACGCAGCAGTTACTAGTACGATCGAAAAATAAATCTAAATGTAGGCTATGGAAGTTTTGCACTTCTCCAAGACTTGCACAACATCATTCCATCTCTTTGTGACCAAAAGGTTTTATTTTAAATGAGCATCATTTTCATGAGTTCCATTTCTATTCACTTCAAGCATCATCCATGTATATCAAAACTGCAGTCCAGTTGCATGCCGCGGCACTTGTCTCGTTTAAATCAAGTGGAAATGCCTTTTAAAGAACAAGAATGCAATGAAATGAAAACAAATCCATTTGGACTCTTTTGCTGTTATATTAATGGCCTAAAAAGAAAAGTTCAGTGTCTGACAGACTCAATCTTTCAATCACGCCTACACTGATTTGTTTTTCCACAAAACCATTTGGGGGCTTGTGGTTTAAATCCAATAAGTGCATATTCGCAGATATGGAATATGTTTGTCCTCTGACTTCTGGATTGAAAGGATTTTCCATCCCGGGTGGAGCTGGAGGGGTCGGGGATTGAATTGTGAAAAAAAAAAAAAACAGATTAAGTTGACATTGTACATAATAAAATCTGCAGCTTCCTTCAGAACTAATTTGAAGTAGCTCTGAAGCACTGCCACGCTCTTGATAATGTCCTCTGCAAAACCAGAGAGTGAATCCGAATCTTCAAACAATAAGCAAGGAGTCAAATCAAAGAATTCTATCCTGATCTTCTCTTCACGCGTTTTTTTTTTTGGATTGAATAAATTAAGTAGCTTCATACTTCACACCCGATATTTTTCAATCATATACTAAAAATCAGTCGAAATGTGAATATTTGCTTTTCAAGTCGATTTCAGATCAGGGCCCATCACCCTCATAATAAAAAAGATCCCCAGAATCACCTTAACGTTATGTGATGCCCGATTACATGCTATCAGGTTTAGTTGCCTGCACTTCGTTTTATTACGGCTGACGAAGTTTTCTCATCTAATCCGTGACTGCCGTGGCAAATGATTTGACGATTTAACTATCGCGCCAGGCATCCACGGCACTGTCATGTTTGCCCATCAGGCCTCGCAAGTATCCTGTTTTGTCCGCCACAAAGGCCTAAAATGGAGATGGCATTGCTTGCAAGGGACATAGTGTAAAAATAACCGGAAGGGGTGTGTCACGTGATTATTATTATTTTATTTATATTTTGGTACATACTCTGTGTGGCAGTTGAATATGACTTATGAATAGCTCAATTAAAAATAAGAGATGTGACAGAATGTCCAGAATGCACCATGTCATTTGTTGCAGCAGTTTTAACACCAAATGATAGATTGTGCAAGCTACATAGTGAACCCGGAGTAACTACGGTAACTGCTTACGCCAGCATAATCAATCGTAAAAATGTGTACATTTTGGAGTTAATTCTAATATCACAGATCCTTGTCACAGTGGTTCAGGGTTAAGCGTTCTGTAGCAGCTCCACGCTAATCCTTTAAATCTTGGAATTTACCAGCTCAGGGGACAAGGAAAAAAAAAGGAAAACTGTCAGCAAAACTGGAAAGGACGCCACACTCATTCATATTGTTTTCGTTGTCACTGTTTGAGTAGTTCCGTCTCTTGTCGAAAGAGCTTTCCCATTTGGTCACTCGATATTGGTTTGGCAGAAGCGCATGAAATTCATGTCATTACAACCACCATTTAAATCCTCTGTTGGTTTGAGTTATTAAATGTGCTGTCAACATTTAAAGTCCTAATCATGTTAGCTTACCTCTAATTAGACTGCACTATTCATGCATAGACACTATAAGCATCTGGCATTTGTATTTCATAACAAATGATTTGCAGTCAAGTGTTTAAAAAAAAGCCCCGAAGTGGGCCGCATTTTGTGCCGTAAATTCTTAAAACAGCTATCATCACAAAAAAAAAAGTCAACAAACATCCTCCCTCGACTCCCACTACCTGTCAGCTTTTGTTTCTGTAGGAGAGAGTGGGGGCCAGGTTGGGGTTGAATAAGCAAAGCAGCCGAACACATCAGAGCGTCGTCGCTGCAAGCACTGCCAAGCTCAAGGTTGAAAGGACAGCGACCCTTACGCGCAGCTGTTCAGAGAAGTTATGTAAAACGGAGACGTCAATTCAGCCTGCAATGTAGCGGCAGACAATCGTGGTTTCTCAAAAGATGAACAAGAAGAGCAAAATGGTGATGATGGATCAGAATATTATGCAGTGATAAAAATCTGATGAAAATCGTAGACGGTAGAGAGGAGACAACACATTTGAATAAATGGCCAAACTGACCTGGTGGGCCAACTCTGGAAACCAAGAAATATGTTTCTTGCTCCAACACTGACCGATAATTTGTGCATTTATTATCAGAATTGTTATTCATAAGCGCTTATTATCAAAGCACTTTTTTTTTTGTTGCTATTTGACATGCCATCCAAAACAATACAGCAGAGCCATGACCTGCCAACAGGCTTCTAACACTTCCCTCTTATCAGCTGGCACTTTGGCATGTGTAGCCCAATAGCGTCTTCTACAGATAAAGCCATTTATCTCTTCACATCTCATGGCTGAGGACAAAAAGTTGAGGTCATGTTGCTCCTACAGTAGGAAAATAACCGATGAGACGATTACGCCGCAACGCTATAAAGACCGGCAAAGACATTGTTTATGGCTCACAAAAGGTCAGCTGAGCCATAAACAAAATTGGGTGCAGACAGAGCTCTGGGGTAATAAAATGAGCGAGAGGATGACATTTCAGGCAATGAGTGACAAAAATAGGGAATCCTCAAAAAAAAAAAGTGAGCGATGAGGTGACATTAAAGAGTCGGATATGGCCAACTGGTCATTCTCAAAGTGTGCTGAATTGATTAACTTTTTAGGGAGGTATTTCAAAGGGATTAGGTGCTGAAGTTATTGCTCGGTGAGAATATAACTATTTAACGCTGGTGGTTTTTCGTGAAAACCTTTTATCATAAGAATGTATTTGTATTTTTATGAACCCTTCCAGGGACAGAGATTACTACAGCGGACGGCTTCTCATGTTAACAGGTTGCAGGGTGTATGAAAGGGTTATTATTCATTCATTTTTATCACTTTTAAAAAATGTTCACTATATTATTGTTATTTTGGGAAACTATCCGTGACGCTTCAATTCATCTTAAATTTTGATGTCTGAAACTACGGTTATCACTGTGCAACGTCTGTGGCATTGACTGCATGATTGTGGAGTCTGCAGCAATTTTATTGATTTTTTGGGTGTTTTTTTTGTTATAAGATTCTAGCTCCAAAATTAGCATGAGATAACATCTACATTTTAATGTGGTATTATTTAATGTTTTGCGTTTTTCATCATACTCAGAATAGGACAAACTTGCACAATATACAACACAGAAATCTGCCCGCCATAAATCTCATTCTCTGCTCTATATAATTGATAGAGCATTTACTCTCTTATCAGACTAAGATGTATACCGTAGCTGTAATAAAAGATCCAGCAACAGTCCTTGATAGATTTCGAGAAGTAAATATCACAATAAAAGTATCATTCTTCCTCTGGGAAAAACGGGGGACAATGACAAATCGATGGAGGTCATTCCTAGGTCTCCTTCGGTATTACTTGAGGAAGAAATATGAACCCCGAATGGACAAACTCGACGCCGGCACCGCTTTTGCATACTGCTGATGGTGCAGCAAGATGTGCAATGGTTTTTCATTCTGTCTGTGATTGAATGCAATTGTCAAGATATGAGCGGCAAAGTCATAAAATGCACACATGCCAGCAAGGCAATCTCAGACAGGCATATTTGTCTTTCAAAAAAAAAATAAGAAAAAGAAAGACGGAAGCCCATAAGCGGCGCTGATGCCCATATGACTCAATATATAGAGACACATTTGATCATGCAACAAAAGTGAAGAGTTGTTTAATTAACCCTTTCGGGGACAGCGGTTACTTCAGTGAACGGCTTATCATTGACAGGTTGTGGTCTGATCGCAGACCAAATGGAGTGTGGATCCCCAAACGCAGACTCAGATAAATGGAAATCATGTTATCGGGTTTCAGGGTGCATGAAAGGGTTAAAATTGCATAACTAGAAAGACACAGCCTCTTTTCCGGTCATCTCATCGTTTTATTGACATCGTATTTTGTTTTTCATATTAGTTTATTCGTGCAAGAAGAATTCAATACTTTTTGCAAAAGAAGGGAAACAAAGCATTGAGCTTTTGTTATAAATGTACAGGCTGGTGCCGTATGTCATTGAAAATTGTTGCTGATATTTCTCTCAGAGGCTGTTTGTCCTCAATTTACAAGTGTGAATAGATAGTGCTTTCGGTCCTGAAATTGCCGAAACTATAATTGATTAAAACCTTTGAGAGGGACAAAAAGCACAACAAAAGAGAGTGACAGTCAGAAAGATAGCAAGTGATGTTTCGAGGAGATGGCAGGAAAAAAACTCTGGCCATCCGGCAGAATTTTAATTACTGCGCGGCGGCACTTCTTACAGACTAATCTCCTCCACAGTAGGATTTATGGACACGACTGATGCTGACAAAGTGATCGCTCGAGGAGAGATTAAATATTACAAAATAAAGCATGGAAAATTGATATGGGGAACACCGACTGCTCCCGCAAGGTTGTTTAAATGTTTATTAAGCTTAACTGAATTGCTTATTCGCACATTGCTATTATATAATATCATAGAGTGTGTATGTGTGTGTGTGTGTGTGTGTGTGTGTGTGTGTGTGTGTGCTATGTTGAAACTACCTTACTTTGGACTACAAGAACCACTTATCTTACTTTTCTGGCAATTCTCTAAATGGATTCTGGAAAACAAATGTGTGGGTGATTGAACAAAAATAAAATAAAGAGATAAAATGTACTTTAAAAGAGGCCCCACTTTAATTGAAAAATAAAACGCCTGACAAGTGGTGACAAATTGCAGGCAACAGGCACGCCTTAAAACGGTTTTACTCTGTCGGCGGGGAACGCGGTTGGTGGATGAAGAGAGGGCGATGTGTTTTCATGCACGCAGATTGTCATCGCCTGCCAGAAGTGATCGAATAATTATTGGATTGGATTAATTAACTTTTTTTTTTTTGCAGCAATACAAAACAAAAAAGAAGCATTCTTTGTTGTGGTGCTCAAAATAAAAATAAAACTCTAAGGAACAACCCAGTTCATTTTGAATATTATTTGTAATTTATTTTGGTTTGTTTGTTTGCTCTCTTCGCATGGATTTTATGTTTATGGTCATATGCTGAAAACAAAGTGTGTTGAATTCACTCTTTTTTTTTTTATATCATCAAGCGGTTGCATGAAATAAAATCATCTGGATCCAGATACATTTTTTTAAGGACTTTAAACTTTAACTTAACAATGTTTCTAAATACAGATCATTCTACTGTATGCTTCCTTCATTTCTCAGTTGATCATGCATTGATACAAATGACAAAATTCAGGCAAATGCAGGGGGTCGCAGA
Organism: Hippocampus mohnikei; assembly: GCA_026261675.1. NCBI lineage: Eukaryota > Metazoa > Chordata > Actinopteri > Syngnathiformes > Syngnathidae > Hippocampus > Hippocampus mohnikei. The sequence goes on from JAKGUB010000325.1 coordinate 9,617,615, forward strand.
CAAATTGTACAACTTGGCACTGATATGATTCTTAACCTTTGAGGAAGGTTGTCCGGCTTGTTCGATCTGATTTCAAACATCTGCTGTTTATCTTGCACCGTTCTTATTCATATGATGAGCAAAACAGTTTCACAACATGAATTTTATTTTATTTTTTTTGGTTGTCAGACAGAAATCTCTCCCCCTAAAAGTAAATTTCCTGCACAGTAAATGTGATTTGTTAAAAAAAAAAAAAAAAAAAAAAAGGATTTATGTGTGAAGCAGAAATGATGGATTCCCCACCGCCGTGTAATTTCCAAGACCTGCAGTCAGGACATCCGCTTCACCCCTGTTTTCACTTCTTGACATTTCTATTATTGAGAGGCAGCAACTGTAAGATAGTCTGCCTCTGCGGCCGCACAATATCCGTTCGGACTTAATCCTACTGGCATTTTCACTAGCCTTCTCTTCGTCCTCGCACGCCATACGATTTGATTTCTAATCCATTTTGGATTGGATAAGCACACTTTGCTCGCTTGAAAATGTTGATCTCACCCGTAGTTATCACTCATGTCAATTATTGTTGTTATTATTATTATTTTTCGACTGTTAAATGCATCAAAACGACCCCCCCAACCCCCCATGGTCACGCCCCATCAGACTTGCTTGGCTGATCAAGGGCATTAATTGAATTGCAGTACATTTGGCCCCGCCTGCAAACAAATCAGAGTTGCAGCCAGTCGGCGTTTGCTTTTAATTTCACACTCCAAAGTCAATTTCACAGCTCACACTTCTCATATGTTTACATGCAAAGTATCTCGTCTCTGTTATTAGTGACACCTTCTTCTGGCTTAACCTCACAATGAAAACACACCCACATCTTTCCAGGCTGAGAGGAAATGTCTTGTCTGTGTTCATTCTAATCTGTTTTTGTTTTTTATTTCGGGACTCCATATACAAAGGAGAACGGTCTCAATAATGTGAGGACCAGCCGTTTTTTTTTTTAAACTCATTCAGTACCAGCCAATTCTAGACCAAGTCTGAAAAGACGTTGAAAAACGTCTTTGGGAGTGAGTGAGTTTTAAAGATGAGAAGCAGAGTAAAATTGTTGATTTGAGCTGAGCAATTAAGGGAACTCGCATTTGCATTGGATTAGTTTTAGATGTGATGTATAAGTTCTGTTAGCATAAATGAAAGTAGATGGGCTGAAAATAAACCCTCAGCATGTGTTTCTAACTAAGCTCCGCGCTATTTATACATATCCTTTTTAAACGTTCTTCACTGACTTGATTTCTGGCTACGGGGAGTCCTGCTGCCAGTTTAACAAATGGGATGGAACGGAATCATTACTGGAAAAATCAGAATACATCGTTGTTTGATCAAAATAAAAGACCCGAGCCCCTCTGGTGGCGTTTCTGCCTAAGAATAGAAAAAAAAATCTGTTCACAAATCATGTGAACTAAACAATGAGAGGAATCAAATAGGAGCACTTTTAAAGTGTGCCACACTTAACCGTCCCACTGCAACTTACAGCCATTGAAAACGCATTAATATTTCCTGGAACAAAGACAAGTGCCAAATATTATTTGCCTGCAGAAAGCCCTTGTTTAGCTCCTCTTGAAAGTATTTCAAGTCATGTCATTGAAAATTGCAAGTCATGTCACACCAGGTCAATCATGGAACGGAAGTTCTTCAAAGTTCTCGGCCCTCTAATTCCATTTTCAACGAAATTCTATAGTGGCTGAAAACAAAAATAAAGGTAGAAGAGGGAACGATACAATCGGGGTACATCCAGATACACCAACAGCTTGTTTCACCGTTCAGGGAGAGATTTGGCAACATTTGCAAATTAGCAACTAAAAGCAGGATAGGTTGCTGTGGGTTGTGTCTTACATGTCGGTGTCATCCAAGTTATACGTTTTAACCAGTGAACCAGTGGAGGTGTCACATGAACAATTGCGTCTCCTGTGGCGTCGTGTTGTGTGCGAGTGTGTCGCTGCGCAAGTGACTCAGCCACTAAACTCATATCCAATTTGAGGAGAGAATGCAGTATTTGGACTGAAGATGCATCTGTAGAAAAGCAATTTGAATCACATTTCAAAGCACCTCTACAGATGGTTTGGCTCAGTCTATAGTAAAAATGTGTCTCATGGGATTTTCGCCGTTTCAGACTTCAAGCAAGCTGTATATGCCAAACATATGATTCGATTTGGGACTGGCGGGATGTGAATAAAGACTTTGCATGCTCCATGCATTTTTAAAATCTGACCAAACACTACAATAATACGACAAAAATATATGGAGAATAATATGGAGCCAGTACTGCATAGAATATAAAAATATGTCTTCAGCAATCAGATTGTTTGTGACCTTTCACACACTATGCAAACAATCCTTAACTCCACTCAGAAAGCTCAACTGGGTTGGACCTCATTATGAGATAAATTGACACTGTGGAGGCATTTTTTTTTGGGGGGTTAGTCAATATATTGGGTTGTGGGTTTCTGCAGGAAACAGTCCTCACCTGCACCGATGACCATCCAGGGTACGGACATAGAGAGGGTAACCTCCTACAAGTACCTGGGTGTTCTTCTCAACATTAAACCAGACTCATAATCTAAGGGGCTCTTCCTGCTCAGAAAACGGAGGTCTTTTGGAGTTTAGGGGTCACTCCTTAAGACCTTTTTAACTCTGTTGTGGCTCTAGCCATTCATTATGGCATCGTCTGCTGGTCAAGAGAGAGACTGGACCGACTGGTCAGGAGGGCCAGCTCTGTCCTCGGCTGCTCCCTGGACACTCTGGAGTAGGTGGGCAACAGGAGGATGCTAGCTAAGCTAACAGTTATAATGGACCCCCTCTCCAGACCACCCTGACAGCACTGGGCAGCTCCTTCAGCCATAGACTGATAAACCCGCGCTGCAAGAAGGAGAGATACCGCCGCTCGTTCCTGCCGACTGCTGTCAGGCTATTGAATAGACGGTCCTGAAAACCTGTACTCACCGCCATTCACCCATTTTTAATATGCTTGTATTTATTGATATACTTTTTGTCTTCTACTTTCTCCCTTTCATAATTGTGCTGCTGTAAATTGGGAATTTCTCCATTGTGAGACAAATAAAGGTTTTCTTGTCTTATATTGCCGCGCAGGCACAGGAACAGGGGATTCACTTGCTCAGGCATGTCTTCTGTGAATCCTCAAATACAAGCAGAGCAATCATAAAACATAACACCCCTCGAAGACGAGAGAGGCGTCTCTGCAAAATGTTACTTCTTTCAGAACTCTATCAGACTAGAGTTGCTCGTTTGACGGAGATGTATTTGTTTAGTGGGGTGAAGCTCGCCTGCGGTTAAAGAAGCCAGACGTGCGATTGGAAGTCACACTGAAACTCTTGGTGGTGGAAATTAATGAGCAACGCGCATCCCATGTGGTGAGAATAGGCAGCCCTCAAGCTAATTTATGGGCCGCGTGTAATCTTACTTCCTCTGTGACGTTTGCCCTCAGGATAAAAAAAATAAATAAATGGCGGCTGTACGTCAACAAACCTGGAAGCAATCAGACATAAACATCCGTATTAAATGCACATTGTTGTCATGAAAATAACGAAGAATGAAATCGGAATGAGCTGAGATATTACGGTTGTTCAGTTTTATGCACTCCAAGCCGCTGCGGAAAACATTTCATTCCATTGTCTTTAAAAAGCCTGGAGCAGGGATTATCGCTTCTTGGATCGTGGCCTATTCCTATCCCCTTTGCTTCCCTTAAATGTAGTGCTACCGCCCCATGATGAAACAAGGTGAAGGAAGAAGCCCATATTTTCAACAAACCGAGACAGCAGGCACGGGTTCATCCTGGGGGATCGTCTCACTGATTTCCCTCCAGCCCCCGCGGCCTGGCTTTGCGAGCCACAAGGCAAGTTTCAAGGGCTCTCATTACTGCCACGTCCATGTAAAGCTGTTCACAGCCGCCTGAAGCTGTCCGCACGAGAACCCTAAATTGAGAGCTACAGCAAGAATGATGGATAACCTTGTCTGAGATACAGATGGCTCCTGCAGGGGGTCTCCCCCTTGGGAGGAGTCAGCCGGGGTTTGGGACCACATGTTGACGGGCCCGTTTCTCGCCGAATAACATATGGCCGCACGGAGCTATCTATAAAAAGGCCACGGACGAAACGAGACGACGCGCAAGAAGCATATAATCAATAAAATGAGGCCCCCTGTGCATGGAGGCAATACTCAAAGGTACAATTATTTTGCTTTTCATCAGTCGTTAGGAAAGTAACACATGCGGGTATCGTTATGTTGGATAACTAACACTCAGCTATTGATGAAATGCAGGCTGTGCATTCACAAATGCCTAAACACGATACAATTAAACTCTGAAGGGTATTGCCCATCCTAAAATCCGCATTTTACTGAAAATTAGCGCAATTCAAATTCTGTACCATATGATGGAGATGATATTTTCTGACCAAGATTCTTACAGTCGTAACAACAAAGATTTAAAGTATTTGTTTCCAGAAAAGTGTGCAGCTGGAATCATGGCAACATTACTCATGAGCAGCATTTATTCCCATTATGTCGCTTGCTGTGGTTGAAATTATTTTCACATGCTACACCACGGAAGCATTCAATTTTTAAAATGATTTTTAACCTTTTTAACACCATATTAAATCAACATCCATGTAATTGTTGCAATTTGTGATGAGATCAGGTTTTACAGTGACAGAAACTATTCATTTGCTATAGCGTTGATGATTTGATTTTAGCCGTCCGTAATGACTCCTCTTGGTTGTTTGCAACTTCGACATTAGCTTTGTGGAATAATTTGTGCAATTACTTGCTCATGCTGTCAATAATGTATGTGTGTGTTAATGTGTGCATGTGTGTATTGATAAGTTTCTTGGGGTGGGGGCGGATGGGGATTGTATTGTCCCGATGCATTGTCCTTCCATAATTGCAAACAGGCAAGACGAAGCTTGCATTGTTTTCCTTCAAGGCAGGCTGTTCTATGCTTCTCGTTTCTTCCTGTTGGGGCACAATTAAGAGCTCTTTGGTTGCATTTAATCCATTTTGATATATTCTTCTACCACCCGCTAATGACCTAATACGTTCCTAATTACATGACTGTTTTTTTTCATTCATCTAGAATTTTCAAAAGGAGTGTTCTCAGAAATGAACTTAATCAAGAAAAATAAAGATTTGTCATTTTAAATCCATAAAACAGTCGTAGTGATGAACCGACCGTTTGATTCTTACAGCAAATCGTTCACTTTGGCAAGATATAAACTCTTCATCCACCATAAAGGCTGCGATTATACGTGGGTAAAAATCCGACACCATCCAGCGAACTGCCGCAAAAGAAAGTTACGTTAAATTACCGTATTTTTCGGATTATACGTCGCTCTGGATTATAAATCGCACCAGCCAAAAAATGCATAATTAAGAAGGAAAAAAAATATATACTGTAAGTCTTACTGGAGTATAAATCGCATTTTGGGGGGAAATTTAGTTGATAAAATCCAACACCAAAAACATACATGTCATCTTAAAAGGCAATTTCAAAATAAAAATAAAACTAGAGAACAACAGGCTGAATAAGTGTACGATATGATAACGTGACATGACGCTTAAACAACGAACTGTGACTGTGCCTGGTATGTTCACGTAACATATTAAGAGTTATTTAGACAACTGTAGCACAAAGAACATGCTAACAAATTTGCCAAACCATCAGCGTCACTCCAACTCACGAAATCCAATGAAATCTTCATGCTCTGTGTCGCTTTTAAACAACTCCGCCAACTCCAGAGGTAGAAGATGCAGCGCTTCCGCTTCTACGTCGCTTACGTCAAAGTCATCGTTAGTTGTTTTTCTCAGTTAGCGCCAACGTGGAAAGTATCAACACAGGCCGAGAGCACCCTCTTGCCGTTTAATGTGAAAATAACGTGATGTGTACAGTGTGTGAACCATTTCACACATAAATTGCTCTAGAATATAATTGCACCCCCGGCCAAACGATGATAAAAACTGCGACTTATACTCCGGAAAATACGGTAGGTAAGTATTTGTGCTGTGCAGTTGTGTCACTTAAACCAGTTGTGCTGCACAATACGCATATTGCACTTAAGCTTCTTTCATTATGTGTGAAATGCTCCTAAACGTTGCACATTCTCTTGTCTTTCATTCACGCTTTCGTCCAGCTCGCGCATATTGCTCAGCAATAACAGCCCATGTGGGAAAAAAATAAAAATCACGGCGAAATCCCGGGATATAGCAAATAATCTGCCATGCAGTGAAGCTGCAACAAGTGAACCGAGTGATAAAAATCACATGAAAAATTCATGAAAATAGACGCTGAAAAATTTCATTTGAGCACTAAAGCTCAAATTCTTTTCTTTTTTTTTTCTTTTTCTTAGTCTCCTGCAAGTTTTTACTGCTACTTTAAAGGCCATTGTGCAGCGTGTCAAGAATAACACAACATTGTACTTGCTGCGCATGAATTGATACATCCGAATCAAAACACACCCTGGGACCACCAGTGATAATTCGGGGCAGCCATAAATAAATCTTCATTGCGATTGGGTCGATGGACTCAGGAGGACATGCACTGTATGTCACTTTGATTGAGGGGACCGCAGGGTGGCTGGTAATAGAGTGTGCACGTTTGACGAGGCCCTTGAGGTCACGAGTCTTTGAATGCTTCCCTTTGAATAAGTCTCGCTTTGCCGGTCCCGGCTGCCCTGGCTCGCTCGTTGTTACAGGTACGGCTAATCAGAGACGTCGGCATTGGGTCCATGCAGTAAGAGCTGAATAAAACATGAAGAAAAAAAAAAAATTTAATCAAGGCGAGGGCATCTGCGGCAGTCCCTGGCTGCTGCTCCGACCACTCTGGCTATTCACCACATGTGTCCTCATACTAATGACAAGCCTAAAAGGAGGCAGAGGGCAACCTCTTCTCATAATCAAAGTGTTTTTATTCATGACATGTCTATTAATTAGTTTGGAATAGTCAGCACTATGTGCTCAGGAGAATTTAAATGGGCCGAAAAGGATTTGCCCTTTCTCAGACGAGCCAATGATTTCTTGGCACGCCTTTCGCAACAGAGAGGGACGAAGAGTTGGGTGGCGATGCAGATGACAAGACAAGGACAGAGAAAGCGGCAGGCTGTCTTTCTCTCTTTGGCCGTTGTCTGTCTGTCTGGCCTCTCTCTCTCTCTCTCTCTCTCTCTCTCTCTCTCTCTCTCTCTCTCTCTCTCTCTCTCTCTCTCGCTCTTTCACCAGGAGTGACACATAGGCCTAATAAATCACAGAGGCCAGTGAAATTGAAACTGTCACTGGTATTGGTCCGGATAAAACACATGTACTAGTACTTTATCACACCAAAGTACATCTATATTGGTTAGAGTAAAGTCACTACATTTGAGCACACAAAAAGTGAGCCCCTCACTCTCCCAAGTTAGTCAACAATCCTTCAAAGATAATAATGTGGTTTTGTTTTTTTCTTCTGTAGCAATGGTCATGCGAGAAGGCATCATCTCACATCGGGAAGCCGCGAGCTACCAAGGTGCCACATGAGCCATCAAGGTGTGGAGGTGACTCCAAACCCAACACAAACTGCTCTAAGGCAGGCTTGAGTGTTGACAGCTGAAACTGTGAGCAAATAAGCGAGCCTCACTTTACAAACAAAACAAAAAAACGTGTCTGAAAACAAGAAATCCCAATTCATCAAATTACGATGCGGATGAGATTTCACTTTTTGAAAACGTGGATGCAGCTTTTTCATAAACACGATGCACGTTAATGCGTCGTGTTGATGTAGTTGTAACAAATTATTTTTCATATGTATACTTTCAAAAGGTAGTCCGGTACAATACATACATAGAGTACATGGATAATTCCACTTCAAGTAGGACTCCGATAATGATATGTCTCCTGTGGCAGATTAATCTCTGTCGTCTGTGACTGCCCTCCACAGACAAAAGACGATTAATGCCTCCGTACGTCCGCTGTCGTTAGTGCAGTACTCCTACTTTCTCTGTGACAATGCCGCCGGGGCCAGTGCCATTTTCATCATTCAAACGATGTCAAAATAGACACAAGAACAATAGATTATAATTGCAAAGAAAAAAACGACGTGCAGTATTGACACTTGTCAAGATAATAATCTACAGTGTTATTTTAGTCACGGTAGATGACGAACCAGGAGACTAATTGTTTGCTAAATCTCATTTCAGACTCCCGATGTGAAATCAGGCAGGCAAGCAAAGCAACATGCAACAGTGGCCTGGCTCGCTGCGTAACACCAAATTATCTTTCCCAAGGCTTAATTATTCATTAGGCAAACATAATTAATTTAAGACGCCTCTCTCACAGGGGAGGTTTAAAATAAAGGCCAAGAAGGACAGCATTATGCTTAATGATTAACTGAACATAGTACAGCGCCATTACGCTGCAAAGGTCTGAACGTTTTCGTCAATATCATGTCAATTATTTCCAACCACTTTTCTGGGGCTCAACAAGTTTATTGCACAACCCCCCCCCCCCACCCCCCCAAAAGAATGCTATTTAAGTAGTTGACATTGGAAAAAAAGATTCTGCTGTATTGGCTCCATTTTATTTGTTTGAGTGATTGCACACAAAATCATAATAATATAATAATAAATAAAATTAATCTGGATCCAGACATTTTTTTTTTGTGCAACCACTTGACCAAATAAAATTGAGTCCATTCAAAAAGATTTTTTTTTCAATGTACCTCGTGGAACCTTGTTTTTTTAACATGTGCTCATTTTTCCAACGACAACAACAAAAACACTTCAAAGATTCAAATGAGTAATACGATAATTAGATATCCTTTATTCGTCCCACACTGGGGAAATTTACAGTCTACGGCAGCAAATTTGGGGGGGTAGAAAGAAGAAAAACAAAGTGTTTTCAAGAACAAAAATAAATGTAGATAAAGAGAGCTGTACACAGTTCCATATAAGTGCAATATAACTATCAGTATATATATATAAGCATATATAAGCGGACCCTGTTTTGTTTCTCCAGCCTGAGCAAACCCTCTTACTTGTCTTCAAGGGCTTCTCATCCGTCGCATCTCCAGATTCCATACATTTAGCAGGAAGGAAGGCTAATTATACACAACGAACACAAAGACACCAACTTTGCCCTCTGTTGTCCTCCTCATCTTTCCGACCCTCCCTCGATGTTCGGGGACTCTAACGAAAGCATCTCAGCGACTCAGCTCAGCCTTTGATCTGTCTTCTATTCGATGCTGAGCTTTCAGATGCACGGCGGCGTTTGTCTTTGCCCGAGACAAAGAGCAAACATATGAAAAAGTGCCTTTTGAGATCCATTTGCAGTAATGACACAGCTGTCTGCCGGCTGGATTCGTGCATTGACCCCTTTTTCATGTTCCATCCTTTTGTCCCACTCCATTCCAAATCATCATCGTAGTCTTCTTTCGAAAAAGTATTGTCATTGTCCTGGAAATATTTTGGATCATGGCACCGCTACTACTCTTACAAATTCTGTTTACTTTTTACTTTGGGCTTTTTTTTTTGTTTGTTTCGAGCAGGTCAGATTTTCTAGCTCCCGTTACCATGGAAATAGCTAATTGTTTATTTTCCCAGAATACAATCGTTGCATTTACATGATAAATCCGTTGGTCAACAACATGGATTTACCGGAGTACAAAACAAGAAATAAGCCTAGATGATATGGATTTATATTGTTTTTTGGGGGGAGGTGCAAGCGCGCAGTGGCATATAAAGACAAATGAGTCCATATAAAAGGAATCGGTAGACCTTTTACAAGAACCTTTTGCCTGCCTTTTGATTTCACCTTCCTGTTTTGGGCTAACAAGATCGTCCCGTAGAACTGTGCATTGAAACCGCTCGCGACCTTTCGTGAAGTAGTCCGTGAGCACTGAAAAGCTAGTAGATAGGAGAGTAGCGAAACAGCACACCACAGCAGACATTGAATCATAGTCTGTGGCATTTGAACTTGTGTCTACATTACATACACATCAAGACTTACAAACACTTCCATTTTATTATTGTTGTTATTACAGCTGTTTATCGTGAGAAGTTTCCCCTTTAATGATGAGGGATATTCAGAGTGAGGGTTACGCAACACACACCTCGGATGTACTCACACTATTAAAACACACATTGCACACAGGTTGATCGAAACGATGTTAGCGTGAGCTGTCCCCCCCCTGCCGCCTGTGCGCCCTGTTCCGTCACGACGTTAAACGTGCATCCAGCCGCCGTTTCCTGGATCTCAGCCACCGATCGTCCGCGCCGCCTCTCAGCTGAAGCAGCTTTGTCAAACTCAGTTAGCCGCCTCCGAGGGGGAAACACCTCCTTTCACAGTAATTCTCCAACTATTCACATCATGCCCCCTTTGCCTCTGCCTCGGCCACCTCATCAATCCACATGGCAACAAAGGTAAACAGCCTCACACCTTCCAGATAGGCCTTTGCTGTTTTGTTGACACAATGTATGTGCGAACAACCCACACCTCCTGCGAACGGCTCACGGGACACACTGTGCCTCATTTACAGAAGGTAATTGCACCGGAGCCAAGCGGTGCAGGGATATATTTATTTCTTTACTTTTTGCCGCTTTGCTAAAACTTTGACAGGACTTGTTGGAAGAACTTGCTTTGACAGGCAGACATCATCAACACAAACGTCGGGCCTTGTGACTGACAGAGTCTTTAATGTGCAAACCTGGATTTGAAAACATCACTCAGACTCGAAAGAAATATATTTTAAAAATATATATTCAGACTGACGCATGGATATTTTGGATTAATGCAGTGGCAATTTTTCATTCGAATGAAGAACCACGCTAAATCCATGTGATGGTTTACCGGTGATAAAAATCCGTACCGCCTCCCGCCACCTAATATATATATTAGAGGTCTGCATCCCTCCAATAAAAAGACAATTCGATTCGTATCTCGATGGGGTGCAATGGCAATCGACAACGATTTATTTTTAAAGTGGAGAAATTTGATTTGATCGACGACGATTTATTTTTAAAGTGGAGAAATTTGATTTGGTTTGATTCAGCGGGATTATAATTGTTATGAGTTTCTTGTTGGAATATTATGATTGCGTATCCCACCAATAAAAGAAAATCCGATACATAGCTTATATACTGTATTTTAAAGTGGAATGATTCGGTTCTATGAAAGACAACCTCTAATTTTCCATATGCGTCTCAGGATTCAAACAAACTCCTTGAGCATTCAGTGGACCATGGTGAGCAACATCAGAAATGCAAACGGTGGCCACACCGGTATCACACCTGTCCAAAAACTGTTCACCAACGTAGTGTCGTGCAGACATCATGCGCGCTAATATTGTCGTTGGCATGCCGTGATGGCCATATTTATAAAGATACACAATCGTTCGTCCGATCAACCATCACAGTCGTACATCCTGCTGAGAGACTGCGGCGAAAGATCTCAAGCCGTGTCAGATATTCTGAGATGTCAGCTGCTGCGATCCTTGTCGGCGAAGCAACCGATAGTCACACGCTACGAGAAGATGTGAACGTCACCGCGTCTGTACAATCACAGCCGCTGTCATCTGCGCCAAACACAAAAGAGATGGAGGAGAAACAGAGGTGGGACACAAGACTGGAGCAATGCGGCCATGCTGGCTCAAGCTAACACCAACTGTGTTTAATAACACGAGTTATTCATTGCATTCTATGTCGGACCCCTTTTCTCCAGCCACGGACGTGGCCGTGTGTTCTCGTTGTTTCTTTTCTTTTCAACACGCATAAATACCACAATGGGGAGCTCTAATTTTTTGGCTTGCTGTCGCTATGACAACAACTTACCGTGAATACCCAACCGCGATGCAATGACGCTGCGTTCAAAGCAAGGAATTCACTGTGTTCAGCCCCACCGTATGTTTTATTGCACTGTGTGACATTTCTGTAATGATCGATATGTGTCATGTTGTGCTGTTTTACCTTCGAAGGCCAAAATCTAACAGCGGTGAACAGGTTGTCTAAGATGAAAAGAAAAAAAAAACGGCAAGAACTTGAATCAGTCGGGTTTGACGAAAAATATCTTGTTAAAATTGAAACCTTCTTTTTGTCTTTCATGACCAGGTTGTTCTCATTTCTCAGTGTGGGTTTTGGGGAGCTTTTTATTCAACAGTATGTGTGCGCCCCCAATTTCAGCATGTGGGAAGAAATAATTTGTCAAAGTACGAGTGAAAAGCTGTCAGTAGTGGTGTTCTTTTTAAAAAGGAATGTCATGTTTCATTTCTGCCCTTTTCCACCAAGGTTGCATGCTGTTAAGTCATTTTTTCCCTCATTACTAAATCAAGTCCTGTGATTGTGCTGCTCATCTTTTACTGTGAAATAAAAGGGGATAATTTTTCTTCTTTCTTCTTTCTACACACAATTTTGCTGCTGTAGACTGTAAATTTCCCCATTGTGGGACAAATAAATGATATCTTATCTTAATCAGCTCAAATGTCTTGCTTCTGTTTAACTTGAATTTAAAACCGTTAACATACAAAAAAAAAAAAAGAAGGGAAGGGGAGGGGGGCGAATGTTATCTGTGAAACATTTTAGTGTCCAAATCTGGAAGTGTGTCATAAAATGAGATAAACAATTTTTTTTTAATTAAAGGTACCTTATTTATCCTCCTGATCCCCCAAAAATAGTATTATTATAAAATAAGTACTATTATTATTACCCAATTATAATATTACTTTTTTTTTTTTTGCCTTATTGATGGCCATTCATTTAAGTGGTTGGGTGCCGCCCCATTTACCAGCCGCCATTGCTTTCAGTTCAAGAAAGATGCTTTCCATGAAGATTTGGAGCTTGCCATTTCCTTGGTCCTCACCACTCACTCGTGTCTACTCGTGGAGTGTGCTTCCGTGCAACCATCCCTGCTCCCAATCATGTCAACCCCCCACACCCCTCTAACCCTCACGGACTCCTAACACATGAAATTTTACTCTACCTCAGCCACTCACCATGCAGTTGGCATGTGCCCCTCATAAATAAGAGCAATAAAATAAATAAATAAATGAACTGCCTCTTGGCTTCGAGGGCTCACTGGTCTACAGAGCGCGTTTTCAACAATCTAATAAATAAAGTAAAGCACCATGTTATTTGGCAGCTGCATTATAACGAAAAAGAAACACAGCGTTATGTTTTTGTTTAGGTTGCATTTGGTTTTGTGCCCTCTTTGACTGCACTTGTTCCCCTGTTCTCGCCATCCGTGTCCCTTGTGTTGAACCAATCGGCTCGCTCAACCGTTTGTGTCTTGTCCAGGTCTTTCTCGTTGTCTTGTCACTTTGCTTGTATTTAGTTCCCTGGGTTTTGTCAGTCTTTGTCGGGTCATTGTGAGTCTGTGAGTGTCTGTGTGCTCCTGTCACGTTTTGTTTCTGTCATGGGTTTTTTTGTTACTTTGGTTCCTTGTGGTTTTCAGGAATTTATTCGAGTACTTCAATTAGTTTGTTTTCCTGTTTGCATTTTTGTTGAACACATTTTGTTCAGTCGACCCTACTGCTCCCTGCCTCCCTGCTTTTTTAGGGTCCTCTACTCTTGTAACACACAAACCGTGACACAGAGTTAGTAACACCATTTATTTATGACATTACTCCCATCATTGCTCATATGCAAAACAGCACTACAACAGACCTATGGTTGCACTGGTAATGAAGTGCTACAGGCTGCTGACTTGGAGGCAGACGGTGCAGGTTTACTTCCCGGCCAGTATTTTTAAAAAAATGGTTCGGTTGTGTCAGGAAGGGCATCTGGTGTAAAACGGTGCCAAACAAATCATACGAGTGACTCGCTGTGGCGACCCCTAATGGAACAAGCCAAAAGTCACAACAACATATTCATCATTACTCCCTACATTTTATGGAAATCCCAACACCTGTCCTGTATTTCCTCTTCAGCATGCGAGTGAACGCGTGTTGCGTTAAATGAACAAGCAGAACAAATCCATTCACGTCTGAATCATTTGCGTAGTTCATTTTGTTTTACAACATGGTTTGCGCATTATATTGTCGATATATTTATCCACATCTGAGTTCAACCGTCCTGCCTCTATTTGAAGTGTGACCTTTAAAGTTTGCTGTTAACAGAATCACACGAGGGAGTATTAAATTGTGATAAAACATTTGTCCTAGTCTCAGTTTACTGTGCCCGTGCTGCGTGAAAGGCCGTGTCCTTGGCAAGAATCGGCTCTTACTGTCACAATCCCTTTTCATCTGTTTGCCTTTATAATTCAGATGTAATCCCACACACACACACACACACACACACACACAAAGCAAGGCTTGATCAACTGCTCCTCCTGGCAAGCTGCTGAATTCTGGGTTAAATAAGTCAAACAGGGATTTGAAATGTTATACAATAATTAGCACGTCAACTTCACTTTCCGAGGGTATATCTTTTTTTCAGATGGGCTGAGATGACCTTTTAAAGGGAGGAACTGGAGAATTTTACGGCAGTAAACATTTTATTTGAGCATTTCGGTCACCACAATTTATGTCTTTTCCACTCTGGGGTCAGAAAATGTACGTCCGCAAACAAAGCTATTTCAACAAAATCCGTTCACATGAAAGCGCATTGGCAGCCTGTTATGACGAAAAGCAAGCGCAGCTCCTCCTTTGGACCTCTGTTTCAAAATGCAGTGATTATAGTGAATTGTCCAAATATATGCACAAATGTCCGGAAGGATTTGTTGAAAATGGGTCATGTCATGAATTGAAATTGCACATGCACGTTACATTCAGAGTATTTGGTTTTAATATTTGACATTAGTACATTCTGAAATATATTAAACATTTCGGATGAATATACAGACATGGGAAAAAAATAGTTTGTATTATCTATTCACTCACCCACCTCTACCAGATCACTCACCCACCTCTACCAGATACTACTCTATCTACCCCCCCACCCTCTTTTTCTCCACTACAGATCCACGAACAGGACTGCTCTTCAAGCAGCAGAAGATCAAGAAAGCTGCGGGGCCCGACAAAGTGTCCACCTCCTGCCTGAAAGTCTGCGCTGACCAGCTGGCTCCGGTCTTCACACAAATCTTCAACAGATCCCTGGAGCTGTGTGAGGTCCCATCCTGCTTCAAACAGTCTACCATCATCCCAGTTCCCAAGAAATCGGCAACATCGGAACTGAACGACTACAGGCCTGTCGCTCTGACGTCTGTGGTCATGAAGTCCTTTGAACGCCTTGTGCTGAACCACCTAAAGAACATCACCGGACCCCTGCTGGACCCTATTCAGTTTGCCTACCGGGCAAACAGGTCTGTGGAGGACGCAGTCAACATAGGTCTGCACTACATCCTCGAGCACCTCGACAGCACAGGGACCTACACAAGGATCCTGTTTGTGGATTTCAGCTCTGCGTTCAACACCATCATCCCGGAACTTCTCACCCCCAAACTTCTCCACCTCAGTGTGTCCCCTACGATCTGCCAGTGGATCCTCAGCTTCCTGATGGGACTGACACAACAGGTGAGACTGGGAGCAACAACATCATCAACACGCACCACTAGCACTGGAGCCCCACAGGGATGTGTCCTCTCTCCACTGCTCTTCTCCCTCTACACAAACGATTGCACCTCAACAAGTCCAGCTGTCAAACTCATAAAGTTCGCAGACGACGCCACGGTCATCGGTCTCATCAAAGACGGCGACGAGTCCGCATACCGGCAACAAGCGGAGCAGCTGGAGCTTTGGTGCAGCCGACACAACCTCGGGCTGAACACGCTCAAGACTGTAGAGATGATCGTGGACTTCAGGAAACATCCTTCTCCACAGTTGCCCCTCACACTATCCAACTGCCCTGTGTCAACCGTCGAGACATTCAAGTTCCTGGGAATCACAGTCTCCCACGACATGAAGTGGGAAGTCAACACCATCTCCGTCCTGAAAAGGGGCCGCCACAAAGAAGGACAAAATCCGACTTCAACGGACAATTAGGACGGCGGAAAAAATCATTGGCACCACCCTACCCACTCTTGAGGACTTGCACACTGCAAGAATCAAGACAAGGGCACGGAAAATCCTCCTGGATCCCCCGCACCCTGCCCACCACCTTTTCCAGCTACTCCCCTCAGGCAGGCGCTACAGATCCATGTGCACCAAATCCAGCAGACACTTAAACAGCTTCTTCCCTCTAGCCATTAACTCCCTAAACAGTCACTGACGTAGTCACTCTTCTTGTACAACAAATATTGTTACTGGTCACTCTAAAATGGTTTAATGATTTTCTGCACCAACTGTACAAACTGTAATAGTATTGTATTCTACCACTGATCACTTTAACTCTGCTTGAAACTACGGTTCACTTACATTACGAAATGTCCTTCCATACCTATTTTTCATGTTCTTGTTTATGATGATACTAATGCAGCGTGTTATACCAGAGACAAATTCCTTGTGTGTTCTACATACTTGGCCAATGAAGATGATTCTGATTCTGATTCTGATTATATTGCCCTCCTTTCTACGGTGTCTCTAAAGATAAATTTGTTGGGATGAATATGACGACATCAAAAAACATGTCCTAAGAGTTTAATTTAGGAGCTGGTATTGAGCTGTTATTTTCTTGATAATAACCAATATCACTCTTGTCGATAGCTATTCAGCTCATTGTGCTGTGGCCATGTTGGAACCGATCCCAGCCATCTTCGGGCAGTAGGCGGGGTCCACCCTGAACTGGTTTCCAGCCAATCGCAGGGCACACTTAGACAAACAACAATTCTCACTCACACTCACATCTAAGGACAATTTAGACTGTTCAATTAACCTCACGGTTCATGCGGGATGAAACCGGAGTATCCAGAGAACACCCGGGCAGGCACAGGGAGCACATGCAAACTCCACACAAGAAGGCCGGAGTTGGAATCAAACCCTGTACTGTGAGGCCGGGTGCTTACCAGTCGACCCCCATGCTGCCCGGGACTAGACATGCCTCACAATTTTTTTCATTTGGTGAAATGTAAAAGGATTGAGCTTCTTTAAACCTGTATTCTGTATGACAACATTAAAATATATTTTTTTTGTGAGGCTTGATGCCCTTGATATGAATCATTATGGATAATACTACTAGTACTAGTACTACAAATAATGATCATCATCATCATCCTAAATTTATAAAAATGCTGATAATTTCTACGTAAACAATTGGGACTTTCAGCGCTTGCTGCTTGATTCTAAATTACTAAAGGACATTGTATTAAGACCCTGGGATGCATGCAAACAGCCATGAAGTAAAAAAAAAAAATCTGCAAACCCAAATGTTAAATTCCTGCTGCCATGCCGTGTTGGTTTGATGGAATTCCAATTGATGCCATCTTTCCAAACGGCACCAACCATCACTCTCACAGCGATGAAGCAATATCCGATGCCACATGTGTAACCCGTCTCCCATTGTGGCGACTGAGGTTAATCCAAAATGCAGCAGCTATTGGGTGTTATTTGCCACATCTACCCTCAAATGTCAGCCTTTGTTTACTTGAGAAGCCACAATGTAAAAAGAACAGGTACAAAAATACAAGCACATACCATATTAATGTCATGATGTCAGCGGTATAGTTTAATCTGCATCATCTACCTCTGTGACAGTGTTCATTAAAAAATAAGCAGATTGCTTCATAGCAAATTAGTGAGGTGTTTTTTATGCACATCGCTTCAGCGAAATGTCACGTGTTATCACAAAAAAGATCCCGCCTCGCAGTAAGTGCTTTGGTCCACCTGCGTTGCAGCTGTTCCCTTACTCAGTAATCCATTCTTTAACCATGATTTTTTTCTTCAAAGGCATCTTGCCGCTCTGACTGATGGAAACCATGACAGTGAGCCAGCTTTCAATCACTCAAAGAGGCACAGGTCTCACTTGCGACTTGACAGACAATTGCCTGACCAGGCGGCGGTTACTCAGAGTGGCAATGTTCGATAGTTTTCAAGATGGGGGTCGATGTTAGAACCTTTGAATTACACAAAAGGGTCCCGGGGGACCTCATTTCAATATATCACACCAAAGAAAGACTCAAAAGACATTGCAGCCTGACTACTCTGTGGGTTTTGCGTGGATTAAAAACATCAGCTGGAGTAGTGGACTGAAATGGATGTATGACATACCTACAGCGCCTTTCTTCACAATAGCCTCTAGATTGCGTTCTGATAATATTCTGTTCGTGGTTTCAAACGATTATGTAAGATGATTGGGTCATATCATCAAAAAATTTCCCCATGAAGAAAATAAAAGATACACTATTTCATCAAAAGGGCAAACGTAGCTGTTGTGCTGTTGATTGTGTCTGTTCGCGATCATTAAAAGTTTGGATGGTGTCGGACTGTTGTAAAATGCGTTGTCATTTTACCAAAGTAATACATCACCAGTATATGTATATGATATGAACAAATATGAGAGGACCGAGTGGAGAACAGGGAAAAAAATGTTGAAATTAAAAGTTTCTTCCGACCGCGCACACTTTCCTTCTCTTGTTTGTCTTAACTGTTTTCAATTACCCCTGGCGCTACAATTCCCTTCCTTGATCTATCCGCAACACTGTTATCTTTCTCTTCTACTTATAATATGTTTACTTGTCCCGATGAATTCAATTACATCTTTTCAGAGGAAATTACTGCGGGGGTGGCACCACCCGCCAGAGGTCAGGACTAACTGTGAATACTAAAACTACTCCCCCAAACACATTACACAGCCTATTACCTGCTGCTTTCCACACAGTGCTGCGCCACCCCACATGCGCCTTCCCGCCGCCACAGATGAAATGCTTTCGAGATGGAATCTGGCATCGAGAAGAGGGGATGAGTGCAGGCGCTGTCCCCAACCCTAATCGTTTCAGAGAGGCATCCCCATTGCTGCCACAAAGCACGCCAGTCCAGATTAGAGACGTGTGTTCACAGACAGGCTGAGCATGAAAGGTGCGCAAAGCAGCCTTGGTCTGGGGTAGGGCGACCACGTTCTCCTTTTTCTTTTGTATTTTGTGGCCGGCCAACGCCATCGATTGGGTGCCAGGCCAGAGGCGAAGTGGATTGAAATTACGGTGCTGATGTGCTGCCTTGACAAAGTGGCAGAGATCTCTTCATTTAGACCTGTTGTTATTTTTCCACGAAATAGCATTATTTGAAACGTGTGTACCCTTCCGATGTGGCCAAGCAGTTTCTGAGTCCATTACGCTCCCTGCAGGAGGTCCTGCTCCACTATGCTCTTTGTTTTGAAAGAGAAACCTCATAAATGAACCAAGAGTGGCCTTGCTTCAAATTCCATCGATTCATTTGCTGCTTGTCCTCATTTGGGTTGATGATGGGTTGGAGCCTGTCCCAAATGAATATGAACAAAAGGCAGTCAACACCTAGGAATGATTAGCATATAGACAAACGATCATTGACACCCACATTGACGCCAACGGACAATTTAAGGGCTTCATTTGACCCGAGATGCATTTTTTTGGAATGTCGAGCGAAAATGTCGAAGACCATGATAAAACCAACAGAAGCATGGGGAGAATCTGCACACTCCACTTTGAAGGACCTACGTTGAGATGCAATTCCAAAACGCCTTGACTGTGAGTCAGATGTGCTAACCACCGAGCTGCCAATTCCACTTTTTTTTCGTACTTATTTTTTTGCAGTAACTCAGGAGATGATTGCACTGAGTCAAATGATTGGCTCTTGCAGAAGTCCCTGACATAATTATCTGGAGCCCATTTGAGGCCCATCCAATCTGTGAGACTGATTACACAAACAGGGAAGGAAATGTTTTTGGGGAAAAGCCAGTTTCTTCCCTCTACAATGGGTTCTACACCAGCGTCAAGCGATCATTATCATCATTAGAATCAAGATTTATAGATTATAGAATACACTCCAGTTGCTGATGGTGTGGTGGTACACCCGTCTGACTTGTGTGCGGGCAGCATGGGATCGGTTCTTCATTCAGTGAGGGTGTGAATGTGGGTGTGCGTGGTTGTTCGTCTCTATATATGCCCTGTGGCTTACTGGTGACCAGCTCATGGGTTAGTCCGCCTTTCACCCGAAGTCAGCTGGGATAGGCTTCAGCAACACCCGCGACCCTCTTCAGGATAAGTGGTGTTATGGATGCATGAATGATAGAATAAACTCCAGAGTTAGTTGCCAAGCCGAAATGCCCAAAAAGAGAGAAAATATATACCGTATTATCCACATTAATGAGGCGCACCTTCAATGAATTGTCTATTTTTTCATATATTGGACACACTGCATTATAAGACGCAATCTGCAATGCATCCCCTAGATGGAGCTATGCTCAAGGAAATACCCACAGAACGATCAGATGTCAGTAAAACGTGTTTTATAAAGCAGCGACACAGTTCACTTAACCAACAGCAAGTTATAACATTGACTCGTTAACGTTGCCGGGCTCTATTTCCGTGTTCAACTGCGTAACCCGATCACCTTAAATTTGAACTCTGCGTTATAAGCATGCCTCTAGCAAGGAGCCATTTTGGGGTCGACATATTACCATAATAACCATACACAAGGCGCATCGGATTTTAAGGCGTGCTGTGAGCTTTTAAGAAAATGGAAGACTTTTAGGTGCGCCCTTTAGTGCGGAAAATACGGTATATTAAATATCCATGCCCGTCAAGGCAGTGGCATGGGTTGAGCATCCCGAATCAAGAATCGAGATTTATAGATTAGAGAATACACTCCACTCGCTGTAATGTGTGCGGGCAGCGTGGGAGCGGTTCCCCATTCAGTGAGGGTGTTACATTACTTTTCTCCCACAATTGTTCAGAAGTCAGTGCAAATTTTTGGTGAATAGTTCATCGCGCGGAAGAAGCCACGGAACACGAACGAATTGAGACCAAAAGGAAAATGCACAGCCGCTCTCTCTCTCTGCCTTGGGCCGCGCCTTGCAGCTGTCATATAATTGGTGCCAACATGTTAAACTGGAAGTAAAAGAGTGGGTCATCACACAAATGCAAATGCAAATGTCTTGCTAATATTTTGCTTACAGCACACACAGCATGTCCATATAAATATACAGATACACACACAGCATATGATTATAAAGACTTCTTGGATTAAATCATCAAAATTTAAATTATGGCCAACCCGAGCAGCGGCAGTCCAAGTTTGAATGGCACGCTGGGCCGAGACCCTTTTGGTGCTACCGTACCACCCCACACCCCACCAAAAATCAGAATGCATTTACATTCATTAAAACCTCAATAATGTAGTAATGGGTATCATTGTTTGGTATCGGCAACCTCCATGAGTACCCAATATCTTTAAATAAATTGGTATGGGTACTCACCCATTCATATATACCGCATCCATGTGAATCTTTTGATCTCAAATAATGTGAAGCTGACATAAAAATGAACACTCAGTGAAAACGTTCAGATGTATTTCAGACAGGACAAGCAGTTTTCAAATGTTGCGTTTATAGGAGTCTGACTGCCATCACATTTGTCTTGAGTACATGACAAGCAAGCTCTCTTGGATTGATCTCAAGCAACTGACTTGAATATTCACCCCCACGTGAAGGTAAAAAGTGATCAAATCTACACTTCAGCAATGTTTTATGTCGTGTTCGAAATACCTCTGCTTCAAACTGTACAAAGAAGAAAAATATATCATTTTGAATATTAACAACCGTCTATGCGCAGTCCCCCCTTCCCCATCAGCATAAGACTGAGCGGTGAGATCACTGAGGTTAATCTCGCTGTGAGGTACTCTTTCCGCCACGAGATCCAAAAACATTCTTTGCCATTTGACGGATAAATACCTTCCCACTTTTGAGGGAGCGATACATGAGCCGAGGACTCAAATTAGGATGCATGCAACATTCTGGTGGAGCAAGAGAGAAATTTGCACATGAAGAGATGAAAATGAGTCGCATTCAGCCAAGCTGTGAGCTCCACCTAGGAGGCGGTGAAAGAGACGGAGACGGGCACAGAAAGGGGCCGAGGAAGGCGTGCACTGTAGCTTTGGAGCGTGCGGAAGGGGGCTTCCTGGCCTAATGACTCTCATTTAGAAGTGACAGGGCTTGGTAAAATTGAACTAATTATGGCAGCACACAGATGCTGAATAGCCCTTGATGAAGTTAATCACCAGCAATCCAACAAACAGGTGTTGCGTGATATCCATTACCTCCCCTCGAATTACTGGGGACGCCGCTTCAAGCAACCATTCATCCCAGGGAAGAATTATCTTGTATTATCTACCATACCTCGGCGCATTTGACGAACATTTTGGAGCGTGAGCCACCCTCTAAAATGCCAGAAAATTAAAAACCCCTCATTGAGACTCATTAGTACATTCGGTTCGTCGCAAAGCCTGTTGATCGATGTGAAATAACTTCATGAAATACTGAAAAGGAATATGAAGTGCAAATGTGACCTTCAAAATAAAATGACTGCTTCAAAGTCATTGTGTGGGTTGCCTGCTCGTGATAAAGGGAATTAAAAAATATATATATCCATTACACTTCCGGATGTTCCGGATATTGGTGGACTAGCCAGACATTTTCAGCTTTGAGTGAACAATAAAGCAAATTAAAAGATCAGCTTGGGCGATTGATTTGTCCCTTAAGAAATACACATTCGCCACTCTTCAGTTGTATTTAGCGCAGTGATTGAAAAGTAAATTACTGTGTAGGAGGTGCCCTGGAGAAAACCGGATCAAACCTCTCTTTTAAATATGGCCAAGTAATGAAGAACCCATGTCAATCTACTCATAACTCCTCCGGCGTGAGGAAATTATTTCTGCCCTGAAACTAAGACTGTAGTTATTATTAGCATGTGAATTACAGACCTCCATCTTGCATTTTTTTTATATGTCAAGGAGCACTCTGTCAACTGATCATAACTCATTCCATGAGCTTTAAGATAGATAAAACATTCCTGACTCTCTGACTCCCAGCACACTGCTGATCATTGTTAACTGGAAGCAATAATGCGTCGACACCTTTTATAGGCCCGGCTGAATGTCGTTAAACTTTATAAAACTCTAAAATTGGCTTTGCAGGCCTAAATAAAACTCATCGAAGTCAATGGACGCAAAAACAATGTCGATCAAGATTAAACAAGACAGGATTATATGAATTTGCATCTTCTTTAATCCAGTACTGCTGTAATACTTCTTTTAAATATTGTAATACTGTAATTGTGTAAAAATGTCCAAAACAGTGATATTTATTTTGCCCGGCAGCTAGCTCAACATCTGATTGGAGAATCGCCCTCGTCCCAATTTCCAATTTTCTCAATGAATTGCCCCCTCCTGATACCAAATGCAATTCTGTCAATGTCTAGGAATCAAAATTGACTTTTAAAAATGGCAAGAGTATGAGGCAGACTCCGAGTGAAGCAGATGTCACACTTTGCAAAATGTTTCCAACTAATTATTCTGCATGCGATGTCGTCACGGAGAGGCTCGTTTATCAAGCTCTTTAAGTGATCGAGGCAAAGCTTGGGCAAAGCAATCAAGGACAAAAATGTTTTCGATGACTATCCTCTTCTGTCTGCATTGACAATAAAAATGCGATGTCGTGACTTTGAACAAAAACAAGCCATAGCAAAGCACACTAATGAACAAAGGAATACGAATCAAAAGCATCGTCATTTGCTTTGTACAGTATATTGCACACACAATGCAAGTTAATGAAATCTTTTGTCAAAATACATTGATACAAACAGGTCATATTAACTTGCCACTATTCATCAAAGACTGAAATAAAGCCTGAGGAACAAAAGGCAGTATTATCAACAATAGAATACAGCTTTGATGGGAAAGAAAACAGAAACGCAACCTTATTTTACAGCCTCGCATCACAATGATAGTAGCAGGCTATTAAAGATGCTTTTTTTCCGAGGAAATAATCAACTCCAATTTTCTCAAATTTCAGCCACTGATAATGTGCGCAACTCAAACTGGTGAACGAAAGTGTCGTGTTGGTCCTCAATGCAGTTGAATGGCTGCATGGGGGTCCCTGTGAGGTAGTAAATTGACCAGGGGGCAGCATCACAAGCATGCACACGATTTTACCTTCTTTCAACGCGGAAACGTCAGTGATTAAAAATTGAAAAACTATGAGTGAGCTTCTGCTGGCTAAGCAGCAAAATTCACTAATGGAAGCTGTAAAATTTTATTTTTGCTCTAAAAATAGTTGCTCCCTGCATTTTCCTTCTCCCTGGAGTTTTGAGCGCTGAACACACGGCGCAGGTGTGTTCCCGGGGCTGGAAAAACACTCAATTATTCCAACGTCTTCCTCAACGTCCATCGCACACTCTGTATTAGTGTTGACTCAATCAAACATTTCACAAATATAGAATGTCTGCTAAGGGCAATGCCACAAATGATTGGATTTGCACATTTCTAATGTCGGAACTCTGGTAGCGGAATTGGGATCATTTCCTCCACCTGATATTCAATCAGTGGGCGTTTTGTTTTCTTTTTTTTTTTTGATACTATAATATATTGTGGCAGGCGCTGCACTCGAATCGCACCTCATTTTAGATGGGCTGAGATAGGACCAATGTAATAGGCAATTCATTTTCACAGCTCTTACATTGTTTAGTTTTGGACCTGTTTTTCCTTTTCCCATTTTCAGCATGAACAGGGTGTCAGAAAGCAACATTAAAAACGGCCATAATTTAAAATGCACCATCGAAAGAGATCCATTACGGGAGTCTGCTTTTGCAAATATCAGGAAACACTGTCAGAGGTGTTAATTTAACCATATGTTCATTATTATTGTAGCCTGCAGGGGTGTAGAGGTGTTTCTGTTATCCCATTCTAAAAGAGTCTTCCCCCTCACCCCCTCCACACCCCAATTTTAAGGTGAGAGTACCAAAACGTTTGACAATATTTCACCATTCCCTTGTGATCTGATGGCATTCATGTTGTGTTGATTTCAAACTTGTGAAGCTGAGGAGCTATTCTAAAGGAAAGCTGGTTGTAAAGATGAAGGCAAGGCGGATGCACAATACAAAAATAATTAGGACAAGGCCACTGTGCATGAATCCATCGCCACTTCCCACAAGCACTCAACTGTGTCAAACAGCTTGGTCAATAATCTTCAGCAATTCCTGAGGATTAGAGTCTTATTACTGAACACCGTCTGTCACACAGACCTCAGCGGCCAAATAAATCGCTCTCTGGCTCGGTTTTTTTTCTTTTCTTTTTTTTTTTTTTTACTCCAATCAACTCATGCAACACCCCCATGTCGAATTGATCACATTGCAAGGTTGAACACAATAGCCTGTTTGATTGATTTGTGGCCAATT
The DNA here is from genome assembly GCA_026261675.1 of Hippocampus mohnikei. NCBI lineage: Eukaryota > Metazoa > Chordata > Actinopteri > Syngnathiformes > Syngnathidae > Hippocampus > Hippocampus mohnikei. Next base: position 9,642,911 of record JAKGUB010000325.1, read on the forward strand.
AAAATGAGTTTCTCGGTGTGTTATGCTTTACTAAAGAGTCTCGGTGTGTTTTGATGGACAGGAAGCAAAAGCGCATTTCACCCCAGGGCTTTATAAAGATCAATTTGTGATGAGTTTGTTTGCGATATTTTTTTTCCCCTGCACACTTGAGGAGTTTATCGTCCTTTAACAGTCAGCATTTGCCCAACGCTGTTTACTCATTCATTATGTGTATAGGTTTAAACGGAAAAGGTCGAATGGATCTGCATGTTTTGCATTGGATTATAGTGTTCTACTCTGTTTGGTCCCATTGCTTTCATCTGTACACCTGATAACTGGAGATCCATTTTTGATGAGCCACTAAGTTTGCGGAGTAAGTCAGTGAATGAATTTAAAACACAGGTTGAGCTTCCCCCACTCAGTGTGATTTGGTTTTATTTATTCAGATATTTGCTTAGTTTACACAATAGTTGACGCTTTGTATAGTTTTTTTAAATTTAATCTGTATTCATGATGATCCATTAAATTTGCAGATTACGTCAGGGGATGACTTTAAAACAGAGGTTTAGCTTCCCCTTGGTTTATAATTTGCTTTCATTTGCTTTTCTTGGTTTCCACATTTTCTAACGTAAAAATATTGTTTTGTTAAGAAGGGGGTTTTTTCAGGTGGTATTCTCAAATGAAAAGCATAAATAGACATCAAAGACACCGCTCCGTTGTGGACCTCAGCACCTTGAACCCCGGCTTTGTTTTGTTTGACAAACGCACTCCCAACCGAAAACAAAGTGCACGCAAGTTCTTACCTCGCCCGTGGCTCGTGGCCACCGCAGCTGCGAGAAGCCACACGGCCAGCATGCTCATCAACGCGCAAGCTCGTCTCGTGCAATTCATCTCTTCTTAAGTCGAGGTCGCGCGGCTGCAAAATAACGTCCTTGTGTCGGAGAAGCGAAAAAAAACGGGAGAGAGAGGGAAAGCAAACCGTGAGATTTGAACGTCCGTGAAAACGCAAAGTTGAATCCGTGACGCTTTTTCGCCGATTGACTTTGCCGAATTTGCAGTTGAGAAGACAGGCGATAGTAATCAAGTGAAACGCGGAGGTCCTGGTTTGACTCGGACGATCTGTAAGCGGATTTTGGCTGTGCGAGCTGGAGGCACATCGGACGAAGACAGCAGAGCGAGTCGTCAGCACCGAGGACAGCTCCCACTCCTAGCGTCAGAAGACGGAACAACCTCGGCGGAGTTTGGGAGGGTTGGGGAGGGGGAAAAGGGGCTTCATCGTGCATTTGTGTCATGTGACACCTGCTGGACACAACATTAGGAACACGCGGCTGCACGACCTAATGACATCCAAGCAAGTTTGACTCTTTTAATGGCTCTTTTAACGACCCCCCCTTTTTTTTCGCCAGTCACCCTTGACAATAAAATAGTCAACAGCAGGGAAGAGACATGGGAATAACAGGGTTCGGTTCCATTTAGCTTTTAGCGAGGCAGGCAACTTGACATTGGCAATTGTGAGTTTTTTTTTCCTTTCTGTTTTTCTCTTCGCACTTTTCACATAGATAAATCACAGAGTGCTTCATACATATCGCAACACAACATTTTACAGTTCAAACAAGAAGAAAAAAAAGCAAATCCAAGATGGATGTGTCAGGTAGAGTGAAGAAAAATTATCTGTGTGTATGAGTGTAAGCATATACTAGATATCTATAAGCATGTGTGTGTATAGTGTGTAGAATGTGAATAAGTAGCCTGCATATTTATGTTTACAGCTTCCTCAATAATTATTTTTATCGTGAATTTTTTTGCTTCGAATAAATTTGTTTTTCTAAATCATATCGGACTTTGCATCGTCTCTATAAATCATCCAGTGACTTCAGTCCTCTCCTCTGCAGTGTTCTTTTTAGCACAGGTTTCCAGTGGGGTTGGGGTCTGGGGACTGAGAGAGCAATGGGAGGAAAATGACTCGATTTGCTTCTGCAGTACAAACAAAATTTATTTCAAGGTTTTGAATACATCTTAACCAGGGGTGCCGTTATGGAAGGCACTGTACATGGACATACAGTACTCTATATAATGATTCAGGGTCGACAAGTTGAGCTCATTCATGAAATTATCTGCATGTGTTGATAGAGAAGGTTTTTTTTTATTTTCTTTTTTTAAATGTAGGATACATTACTGTATACGGAGAACATACATTAACGTAATATGAGTCAGAATTTAGAGAGAAGAAGGAGTAGGACTAGATTGTTTTTTTTCTACTTCTTTATACTCATCTTGAACACCTAAGTTGTGCCAAGTAGAAACATCTATTGGTGTTCTTTGCCTTTCTTTCAATTTATTTTTTATTATTAAAAAAAAAATCTCGCAGATATGGGTTTATATGCTCCAGACGTCAATCAGTCAATTATATAGGGCAGCACATTTGCCCCACAGTTCAGCCGTTCCAGTGGAGGCTCCGGCTTTCCTGTGTGGGCTTTGCATGTTCTCCCAACATGTGTGCGTGTTTTCTCTGAGTACTCCGGTTTCCTCCCAGTTTCTCATGTAGACACTACATTGTGGATAGATACGTATGCTTGCCTATACTCTGATTCAGTAAACTTTAGTTGTCTTTGGGGGCCAATTAAGGGAGCAGAGAGCAGGATCGTTATTGACTCCAGTTTACAGCATAAATAAGTATAAAACATATGAAAGGAAAAACCGATACATTCCAAGTGTTTTTTCATAAGATAAGAAAACCTTTATTCGTCTCACAATGCAGCAAAGTTATGAAAGGAAGAAAGTAGAAGAACAAAAAGTAGACGAGGTGCTCTCAAGGAAGCCACTCTTGCGGCGCCAACTTGAAGTCATAATAATACAATAACAAAATAATACAACACAACACATAAGACACAGACAGTCATTCAATCTTAACCACTTTCCTGCATACTCTTTGTTGTTTGAAGCAGTTACAGATGCAAGTGACAAAAGTAAGCAAACCAAGCCAGTCCCTGCTGCACATTTCATCTTTTTGACTTTTGACCGCCCGGTCACGCCGGGGCAAGTGACACAATGGATTTTCCTGAAAAATCAATATCACTAACAGGGTGACATCAGTCGTCAAGTGCTATTTGTGAAAGACTGACGACAGTTTATACAATAAAATAAGCAGACAGCATTCATCACTTAGGGCAGAGGCCCAGTTTTTATTGAGTGGCCAACCGTAAAGGTAAAATCTTAGATCATCCAAGAAGCATAACATTCTGTGCTAAAGGGCTTTTTGATTGATGTTGATGATTGATTTAACAAATTCACGTATGTTTTCTTTATCATTAGTTTACATGCATGCTAGACATTAGTGTTTGGCAATACACAATGCACTTTAGTATGAGTTTGAATCCCTGGGGAGTTGTATTATTATTAGCACAGTTTGCAGCAGTGTAGAAGGGCTCCACTTCACAGTGAGGGATGTTTCTAATTTTGTTTCTCTCATGTAGCTAGAAATGTCACCCAAATCTTAATACCTTCTCTAATCTGACAGCGCCAATTAAAAATCTGCATTATTGTATTTGTAAAAGCAGAAAGAAAGCTCCAGCAAGTGCCTTGCTCTGCTACATTGAAAAGAAGCTCAATACAGTCACTAAATGAATACAATTATCACCTCATTAATCGTTATCGTTGCATGCATGTCATATCACCTACAAAAATAATTCATGTGAACTACCGCACCAGTGGACACAAACCAGACCGGAATTTCTCAAGCATATTTTGTGTTTTGCCTCTTCCAGAGCACATCCTACTCAAGTGATATGAATTCTTCTTAAAACCAAAATGAAAGCAAATTTGGAGACAAGAGCAGATAGAGGGAGAGTTGGGAATAAAGGCACGGGAGGGAACTTATTGAAGATACCAAAATAGTACCTGCAAGTAGATGCTGTTGCAAAAATAGAACGCTCTTTAGAACAAATCATGTATCAAATAGATGAATACAAAGCACCCGTGCTCCTCAAGTTTCAACAGCCACCAATTAAAACCAATCTATTGCCCAAATACAACGTATCATTGCATATCGTTTCTTTTCAACCGCCTTCCTCTATCTCTTCTTTTCCTACGATGTTCAACAACTAATACTGCAACTTCGCCTCGAATGAAACACATTAAATCCTTAAAGCAGCTTTAAGGTCTAGTTGGCAGCCAGACGGTTGCAGGCAAGCTTTCATTCTGCTAATGGGTCAGAGTGGGGTGAGTAGTTAATGAAAATCAGACCCTTGAAATGAAATGACCAATGTCCCAAGGTAATGAGGCGCAATGCGGCAGTGGGCCTTTACAAGCATTAAGCTAATTTCATATGGCAGGATTATGTAAAAACAACTAATGATGCTGATTAAGTCGCGAAGGACTGACTGATTATTACATGCTCAGCTAACAAATACACTGACTACTGACTCAGAGCAGTAACTATGATATTCATATGGACCGCTGCCGCGATCCCTTGCCAAATGCTATCAATGGGTCTCGTCCCACACAGCACGGCGAGCTTCGAATGACTGCCCGTAGTAATGTTCCGCAATATCGCAGTCACAAGACTCCCAAATGAAAATGATCATGCGTTACCTTCAGAGTACAGCTTTGTGACCTTTCTTAGCCTACAATCAAAATGACTGTGCCAACATCAGTTCATACCTCCCAACTATAACACCTGCCTTATATAAGATCGCACCGGCCTTATATAAGAAGTAACCGCCTCGCAACTGTAACACCTGCATACCATTACATCTGCCTTTTATAAGATGCAACTGTCTCACAACTGTAACACCTGCATTCTATTTAATCGGCCTTATATAAGAGGTAACCACCTCGCAACTGTAACACCTGCATTCAATTACATCCGCCTTATATAAGATGTAACTACCTCGCAACTGTAACAGCTGCATTCAATTACATCGGCCTGATATGACAGGTAACCACCTCGCAAATGTCACACCTGCATTTGATTATACCTGCCTTTATATAAGCGGTAACCACCTCACACTCTAACACCTGCATTTGATTACATTTGCCTTATGTAAGATGTAACCACCTTGCAATTGTAACAACTGCATTTAATTAGATCCGCCTTATATAACAGGTAACCATCTCGCAACTGCCACACCTGCATTTGATTATACCTGCCTTAAATAAGCGATAACCACTTCGCACTTTAACACCTGCATTTATTTACATTTGCCTTATATAAGAGGCAACCACCTTGCAATTGTAACACCTGCATTTAATTACATCCGCCTTATATAAGAGGTGACCACCTCGCAACTGGAACACATGCATTTAATTACATTTGCCTTATATAAGAGGTAACCGTTGCAGATTGTTTGCTTGATAATGAGACTTTTCAGAATGCAGCTACTTGAATATAGAATAAGAATACGTTGGCAGAATAATCATTTTCTTTGTGAAGAGAAAGCCCTTTACACCAACAGAAATGAAGACCACTGCAGAAAGTTGACAGGAAATGTTTTTCTTGATGTAAATAATGAAGGTGAAAACCACTGGCCATAATCAAGAACAGGAAATCCAGATGGCATCTTGCCAGAAATTCTTACGTTCGGGAATAAGATTCTTGGGGAAAATAAAATCAAGGTCAACTATTTCAACAATGGGATGAGAAATGTACAGCAAAGCAAATTTACAACTCAAAATCGAATTCATCTGTCAAACATTGTACAGGCAGTCTCGTAGAATGAGGAGAACTTAAGTGACAGAAATCCAAAATTGAATGAGGTGTATGGTTTGTATGAAAGACTATTTTGAGCTTCATCCACTACATTTTTAGGTCAATTTTATTGAGTTTTGTCATAAAAGTCTCAACTTTAAACAGGAACAACTACAAACTATATAACTTGATTTTACATCAAAGGCCAGTGGCAACCTGATATCGGAGGCACAGAAACATTTTGCAGTTCACTGCCTCCTTGTTTCTTATCCCCTGCAACCATTGCTGCTTCGTTAGGCTTTCAAATTGACAGGGAAAACCTTGCTTGTCATGATACTGGCCATGCCCAGCCTCAGCCGTGTGGTAGCCCGCATGCCCATATATTTATTTATGTATTCTTATAATTATTTTTATTAATGATATTTTTTTTTAATCTTTTTGAAGGTGCTGGACTCTACAGTCCTCCTATGTCTGTGGATGCTCTATTTGTTAGCCTTTTGACCAGAAATATTCTGTCTAAAGGAGGAGAAGGAGCGGGCAGTCCAAATAACAATGCACATCTGGCGCATAGTCACATTAATGAGGTGCATGTCTTTCATCAGAGACTGCGCGGTGGGTGTAGTGGGTGAAGTGAGGCTGTGTTCAAATCTTTGTAAACGCAAACTCTCCCACAATACTGTTTCTGGTTGTATAGAAACACAATATCACCCAAAAAATAAGATGAATGATGACCATGAGTGACATTTCTATTCATCCTAAACAGAATAGCACAGAAAAAGAAAACTTGCTCGGTCATGGTTAGAATATGTATTTGTAATTTTATATCTCTCGCCACCGTTAACTCTGGAGTGCACAAAAGACGAAAAAAACAATTTTAACAAGAGTGAATTCTTGTGCGCTGGAGTTTTAAAGTAAACATCAGCAGGGGCACAACACTTGTTTTGATTCAACTCAGAATGAGGCGTCATCTCAGAGTACAAAGTAAACACGAAATGTTGTTGTACCAAAATAGATCAGAGAAAACGGTTTGATTTTTTTTTCATTACTCTCTCGAATATTGTTACAGAGATGGATCGAGGGGAAAAATGTTTCCAGGCATATATTGTATAGTGTCAGTGTTTTATTTATATAATCCATATTTCTATTGAGGATAGAATAATACAAGGCCAGAGTTGAGTCATTCTGCCAACTCTGCTCATTTTTATTTTTACTTTCTGCTGAACCAGAAAATCCTCTCGACTTTTACGTATTTAATGGACAATACTGGTAAATGAGACAATAGAACAATAAGGAAGGTAATCAAAATTGGAACGATGTGCCATTATGTTTTATTGTTAGCTTTGTGCTTTTTTTTCCTCCCTTTTTAGAATGCATGTTGCTTGCATGCATGTGAGTCAATACAAATTTCGAACAAAGCAAAGAAGCTAATAGAGAGTGAATAGGTAATAATAGTGGGCGGTCAAGAATGTGTTACAAAAGCACTAAATATGAAATGTCGATGTGGACAAACTCAAAAGAATGGCTGCAATAATAGCCTCAATCTGTTATGTTGGTGTTTTTTTGTTTTTTGTTTTTTTTGCACAGGCGATGCTCCCCCTCATCACTCATGCATGCGAAGGGCTCATAAATATTGTTTGTGCAAATGTGCAAATTGGCAATACGGTATTCTTTGAGTGGGGGAAAAAAAAATCAATGTTTACTGATGAGAATCGAAAAGCACTCTTTAATTAATTGTTTGTTTTTATTTCTTATCTTACCTTGTGTTGGCCGTTACCCCATTTCCACCTTGATGTCAATTGCCTTCTCTCGCCATTACTTTAATGACCCCATTTCCTCCTGGATGTCAAAGTTTTTCTTTGACTTTACATAAGGCTTTATGAATACACCAGAGCAGTTTTTAAGTACATGTTGTCTTTCTTCCTTTTGTCGGAGCACTGCTAATTGCACTTCTTTATTAGCATGTAGAGTAATGGTGGTGGAGGGCGGGGGGGTAACCGGCCTCTGAACAAGTTCGCCGCACACACGACAGCTTCTTGTCCGCATCCTTTTTCCAAGAGAGAAAAGGAATTGTGTGTGAGGCTCCGCTTGACCTTTAACCTCAAACATTTCACATCTGCTTGGCGGTTTTTGTAACTGTTGACAGGAAGACCGCTCAGGAGACAGACTGCAGGGAGAAACCGCTTGTGCTTTTTAATTTTTTTTTTTGTTTTTTGTGCGAGCTTTTTGTTGTTCCGGCCGAGGCTGCGACCCAGGAGACTATGCGGCATTGTCGACCCCCCTCCACATCACCCCCCATCATTACTCCTATCTGATGGCCCGGGAGCACTAATAGTCTTGCATAGTCTTGCCAATAAATTCAGCAGCCTATGGTAATGAGCTCAAAAGGATTCCTATGCTCCGCGCTGTCATTTTGATAACTCCAAAATTAACACTGTGCAGGAAATGTTCAACACCTGCTGTAATAACTTTCGAGATAGAAGGAATATGTCAACAGTAATATTGGTACAGGAAAATTAGTGTAACCCTTCTTGTCAAATATAATTAGGACCATGGAAATGCAGATGCGCCACAATGAATAATTTGTTTCTTTATTACTATTTAGCCACTCAGGGTATTATCCTGACGCACATTATTTTATTTATTTATTTTTTTTTATGAATGGGAAAAGGAAGGTCATTGCGATCCACAAGCTAACGCACAAGTTTCACACAAAGCATGGACACACATTAACGTGCATAAACGTTTTGACAGAGGATGTGACATATTGTCCCACACTTGAACATACGCATCGACGCTCTCTCTCCCTTTCCCACAGCGCACCCCTCCCTCTCCTTGACCTTCTCTTTTCATTAGTCAGAGCGTGTCCGCGCCTCTGAGCATGCTGATAGTGCACTGCTCCAAGGCTGCATTTATCATGATGATAAAGCACTCTCAGGCAACAGCCCAGCATCTCAAGGCTAGCGGAAGCAATGCCTGACAAGTGACAAGTCACACAAACTGTCCCGCTTTCTTCATCCTCCCCCGCCAGGTGTCATCTAGAGAGTACGCTGCGCTCTGGTCAGTCACAGGTTGTCGATTTGTGTCACCTGACCCCCTAATGAGCAGTTAAAGGAAGGTGGGATGATTGTGCGCGAAGCTGATCTGCCGCACATCAATGTATAGTACATCCGGTGTGCTGTGTGCTGTTGAGCGGTGTAGCATACAAGGCTTTATATTCACGGACTGCACAGATGCGCCCAAGAGTAAAAACTTGTATATCCTGCTTTTTATGCCAATGCAAGCCTCAGTGCGCTTGTTGGGAATTCTCGGTGCCATGCTTGGCGTTCTGTCATAGGGGGGTTGGGGGGGGGGGGTTCCTTTGACATGCACTCCTGCCACCTGACAATTTCGTGGCTAAGAGTAGACTTAAGTTTACGCCTGCTAGAACCAGGTCTAAGTATCGGTGCACGTAGTGTCATGCAAGCTTTGAGCGAGCTTCAGATACGCCGCGGCTTAAGTAAAGTGGAAAAAAGGAGAGCACCACCACCTGTACTTTCAGCTGCTCATAAACACTCAACTGCAAACTCAAAATGAGGAGACTAGTCCAACAGGATGCAAAAAAATCCCAGAAACTCTCACAAAGGTGAAGTAGCCATGTTACTGGCATCACTCACTAGGCCACACCCCTACAAGGCACAAATGAACACTGCAGCTGAAGTTGCCTTGGCTCGCCTATCAGTTAAAGCACATAGTTGTTTTTTTCTTTTCGCTGTATTTCATCTCTGTTCTTTGTCAAGCATGTACTGTATGTCTATTTCAGAATATTTTATGTGATTTATACATGAAAGTGGAATATCTTGTCAGGAGAATATCACATCAATTAAACTGAATCTCTGCGATTGGCTGGCAACCGATTCAGGGTGTCCCCCGCCTACTGCCCGGAGACAGCTGGGATAGGCTCCAGCACCCCCCGCGACCCTAGTGAGGATCAAGCGGTTCGGAAGATGAATGAATGAATGAATAAACTGAATCTAATCAACCAAACATTTAATTTCGGTCCAAACAGCACTAAAAAGGAATGGCTGAGATTACTTGTAGTAACAAGTAATCACTTTTAATTAAAAAAAAGTCCAGGTCACTTATATTCCCTTGCTTTAGTGTGGACAAAGTTCTGTGGATTTTAATTAAAGTGAGTTTAGTTTAATGGAATGTCTGAATGAGTTTGCGTGTGGAGAAGATGAGGGATTGGGACCAAATGGCCGCCTGTCAATGGGGAAAGTCTGGTTGTGCATCCACAGAAGGTATCATTTGCAAATCTGTCCGAGGACAGCGTTGGAAGCTTGAGGAGACTTTGGATGCAGTAATGGCTTTTATATTGAAGGATTTGCAGCTCCAAAAACAGACTGGGTGTTTCGTCCAAGCACGCTTCACAGATCAAGTCGTCCAGGGCATCACGCATACCCAACAGATGTATTATAAGACGTGATTTTTTTGTCTGAATATTCTTTCATCATATTGCATTCATATTCCTCCTACTTGCGCTCACTTCCGACTCTGCACCATGCAATTTTCTGTCCATCCATCTGTTTTTATACTTTTTTTTCCTTGTCCTGTTCAGCATCACGGGGAGCTGGAGCCGATCCCAGCTGGCATCTGGCGAAAGGCAAGCTAAACCCTGGAGTGGTCGGCCGCTGATAACATGGCACATAGGAAAACATGTTTTTTGGGGGGGATTATTGTTATTTTGTGTTAAAAAGAAAAAATAATAGATCACCTGGGTAGTTTTACTATTATTATTATTATTATTGCTGTTGTTTTAGCCTCTTCCTATTAAAAGTGTTTCATTTATTTTCTAGACTACTACAACAGTGTAAAAATGTGACAGAACACATTGCGTGTACTGTTTAAGTTTGTCTGATGGCGCAAGTTTGAACCTGCAACTGATTTATTTTTATTTTTCCTTTCAAATGGGGAAATTATTTCAAAACAAATTGGAGGTTAAGCACCCACTCTGAACAAATGTGTCTCGTTCTAAGGTATCTCACTCCACAGAGCAAAACTCAAACTGGCATCTTACATCAATAAGGACTGGACGCATTGTATCAGAAGGAGTGCTACCAATGGCCCGTTCTTCAAAAGCCGCTCATTCAGTGATGCTCCCTGTGGACCACTGGAACATGCTCTCTCCCACATGTGCAATACTTACATCTGAGTAATGCTAATTGTGCTATACATAGCATATGCCATGACATAGTTGGGTCATACTCAGCATATAAGAATGTGTTTTTAATTCACCATAAACTTCACTTGGTTTACAAAACATTTTTCCCCATGTTCATACCCTTGAACGGTGTAGTGTGGTTTCCCCAAGTGTAGGACTACCGTATGCTGTCATAGGTTAGGATAATTAATCCCACCACAAAGGCTTCTGGTTGGAGTGTTACGATATTAGCAGTTCCACTAATAGGAGACAATGGTCCAATTAGACGCATTTGTTTCCTCTGTTGTTTTATTACGACTCTTTACCTGGCTCCAAGTTTAATTTAAATGCTGTGTGATTAAGGACCATTATATTAAGGAACGTTTGACTGGAATTCTGAAGTGAATTGCTGATGGAAATTAAAAGGCTCACAAGGCAATATTACGTTCTTTATTGCTCCAGAGTTTAATTTTATTTCTGTACGTCTGCGCGCTCATTGTTATTATACAATGATTAAACCGTGGCAAGATGCAGGAGGAATTGAGGCAAGCTTTTCAACATGCCAACCTTGTACCGCATAGTTCCATTTCATATATTGTGCACCTTCATCAATATGAACCAGTTTTTTATTTTGCATCTGAAGTCAGCAAATGGATTTTACAATGACACATTGGTTCGTCTTTGATCGTATACTGTAGTTCCATTTTGGGAGAGTTTCCATTTTTAGCTCGAGGCGATAACATTCTGACATGCAGATACTTGACACTTTTTTTTGCTTGCACAATGCAAATTCCCACCTAAGTATAATGAATAAATGCTTGAGTGAGTAGAAAGTGATCCGTGAGACTCTGCAACCATCTATGTCCATCCATACTAATTGTAGTAAAAGGCAACTAATTGCCTGAAATCAGAGCCTTGCTGACGATGAGATGACTCAGTCCTTTGACCATTTCGCGTAGAAGCACACAGCACCGCACTCAAGTGAAATTAAAAATGATTAGTTCAGAGTGATGTTAGATGACTTCTTTGGTATATTGTTTGAATTTCTGGTAAAGTTCACTAAAGTTACTTTAGTTCAGGAGCGTTTGTTGTTGTTGTTGTTGCTTTCATTCTATTATTGGACTTTATTTATGGGGGGGTGGGGTTCCATTGATCATTCCAGATTAATTAGATTGCGAACCAGAGGGTTTATTTTTACGGGGTGGCAGCTGCCATGCGTATCAATCCCCATTTGCCACCCCTGGCAGTTGGCAATGATTCTATCAATACTAAATTCCAAAATGTATGAGAAACGTTCCTTATATTTTCTCCATAGTGTGCATAAAATGTGTGTGTCGAAATGACTCTGGCACCCCAGGAATGATATGATAAGCCAATGCAACAGCAGTATAAATAAATAAAAAAAAAGATTGTTTATTGTTTATACACCATAATTGCTTTGTGGATGCCATCAAAATACACCCACTGGTGAAGTTTTCCCACCTGCATCTGTTCAAACGACATAATTAAGCACGGGCTGTATATGTAAACACAAACTGTTAAATACAATTAAAATATGGAAGTGTTGATCATTGAATAAGTTAAATGAGAACCAGTGGAGCATTGTGTAGGTAATCCTCATTGAAGTCATCATTGGGTATAAGTGAGCGCATAGGCCTACTAAACACTATAAAACAAGGTGGTGTTATTTATCTGCAATTTGGCCTTTTGCGCATGAATGTGGGTTGCTTTATGTGTGCCTGGAAATGTTGATGCAATAATAAGAATAAGAATAAGACAATACAGTAAATCAGAATTGGACACTTGGACCTGCAGGGTAAATAAGTCAAGCAATAATTGTACGGATTTTTAAAGCCTTCACCATAAACCTTGTTGAAGAGTTTCTGATCAAGAAGTGGTTAGTCATGTGTGAAAAAGCAATTTGCAAATTACATTATAATACAGCCCATTGCATGTACAGTTTAGGGGAGAGGAAGCTTATCACAGCTGACATTGGCTGGCCGTGCGCAGCTACGCAGAGATGATGCTTTTCCTGTTTCTCACAAGGTTGTTTGTGTATTCCAGATCATATCTCGCCGTCGACGCTTGAAGCTCACCTTTGTCAGGCTGCCTCTCTATCGATCACCGAATCAAAGACAACAATGTTTGTCATCAGCAGCTCCACAGAAACAAGGAAATTTTGCGCGTCCTTTTGTTGCGTGGTTAGAAACGTTATTTATGGAGCATTCTGATTATGGTTTGTTGACTCTAGAAGAGAAACAAATCAGGTGGTAAGCATGTCTCCCGAGCAGTCAAAGCAAAACAAAATATGAAAGGGTTATTGAATACTTTATCTGCTGCGCACATCTTCTGTCCCAGTGTGTCTCCCCAATCCATTCCAACACAATTTAGAAAGTACTCATTAAAACAATATTGACACATTTTTTTCCAAAACACTGCTTGAAAAGTTAATGTGACGTGTAAACATCTGCGGATTGACTTAATTTTTTTTTCGGTAGGTCTGCTTTGCTGATTTTCACAGAGGTTTAATCTCAAATATGCAATTTCTACACACTCTTCAGCAATCGTTTAAACCGGTGATTCCCAACCAGTGTGTCGTGGCACATTAGTGTGCTGCGAGAGATGGTCAAGTGTGCCATGGGAAATTGTTCACTGTCAATTATTCGGACGGAAAATTATTTACTTCCCTAAAATTATTTACTTCCCTAATATATATATCTATCTATCTATCTATCTATCTATCTATCTATCTATCTATCTTGACCTGAAAGCTAAGATCATGGCGAGGATGAAAGCTGGGCAACCTAGAAACCGATTACAACGGCTATGTGAAGTACCACCTGAAAGTCTCATGGAAAGTGTGAATGCAGCACTGAGGGCGATTCCTACCACAACGATCACCGAAACCAATGAGCTGATATACGCTTCAGCATCAGTGATCCTAGAAATCCTTGGCTATCGGAGCAACCATGAGACACGTTACCCACCATGGAAAAGACGGTTGGAGGCTAAGATCAAGGAGGCTCGGAAAGATGTGAGTCAATTGACGGAGGCCCAGAGAGGTGTGATGAAAAGGCCGATTCCTGAGAGGTACACCCAGATGACCATACCTGAAGCACTCGAAACTGCCAAACAAAGGCTCCAAGCCTTGTCCAGTCGCCTAAAGAGGTACACGAAAGAGAATGAGGCCAGGCGAATAAACAGGCTGTTCGCAACACAACCTGCGAAAGTGTACGCTCAGTGGCAGGGTCCTAACAGCAGAGCTGACCCACCAAGACTGGAAACTGAAAGGTACTGGAAAGGAATATGGGAGAGGAGGTTGTACATAACAGCAGTGCACAATGGCTGGTGACCCTGAGAGAGGAGCACAGCAACCTCCTGAGCAGAACCCAGTTACCATAACAGTGGCAGACATACAGGAAAGAGTCTCAGATATGAAAAACTGGACAGCACCAGGCCCGGACATGGTACACACCTACTGGCTAAAGAAACTCAAAGCACTCCATGAGCGCCTAGCAACACAAATGAACCAGTTGCTGAAGGATGGGACTCACCCAGGATGGCTAACTGAAGGGCGAACGATCCTGATCATGAAGGATCCCTCAAAGGGTACAGTCCCATCTATCTATCTATCTATCTATCTATCTATCTATCTATCTATATATATATATATATATATATATATATATAGCGAAAAAGCTGTATGCTAAGAGCGAAAGGGACATAGACTCCTGATCCACACAACCAGGATCTACAGCAGCGACATCGGGATGTCATTCGGCTTGAGAAATGTAGTCGGATGGTGACTAAGAGAGGAAAGGTAGTCCGCACTGAAGGGGTCTCACTCCCTGAAGGAACAATAGCAGACATTGAGGACAGCTACAAGTACCTCGGTATACCACAAGCCAATGGCAACCTCGAACTGGCAACAAGGAAAGCGGCTACGGCCAAATACCTCCAGCGGGTGAGGCAAGTCCTAAGAAGCCAGCTCAATGGCAAGAATAAGACCCGGGCAATAAACAGCTATGCCCTGCCAGTGATCAGATACCCTGCAGGAGTAATCAGGTGGCCAAAGGAAGAGATTCAGACCACGGATGTTAAGACCGAAAGCTCCTAACCATGCATGGAGGGTTCCATCCCAAATCCAGCACCCTGAGACTGTACGCAAGCCGAAAGGAAGGAGGCCGGGGACTAGTGAGTGTGAGAGCCACTGTCCAGGATGAAACATCCAAGCTCCATGAATACATCAAGGAGAAGGCTCCAACGGATGATGTACTCAGAGAATGTCTCAGACAATGGGGAATAGAGGATGAGGTGCTGGAAGAGGGACCATCATGGGAGGACAAGCCCCTACACGGGATGTACCACCGGACCATAAGTGAAGTGGCTGATCTCAAGAAGTCCTATCAGTGGCTAGAGAGGGCTGGCCTGAAGGACAGCACAGAGGCACTCATCCTGGCTGCTCAGGAGCAGGCCCTGAGCACCAGAGCCATTGAGACCCAGATATACCACACCAGACAAGACCCAAGGTGTAGGTTGTGCAAAGAGGCACCCGAGACGATCCAACACATAACTGCAGGGTGTAAAATGCTGGCAGGGAAAGCCTACATGGAACGCCATAACCAGGTGGCTGGCATAGTCTACCGAAACATCTGTGCCGAGTACGGACTGGAAACCCCAAGGTCAAAATGGGAAATATATATATATATATATATATATATATATATATATATATATATATATATATTTAATTTTACATTTTATTTTTTTCACCTTAGAGTGGGGGTAAAAGTCCAATACAGTTATTGTTTTCAGGCAATCTTGAAAAAGCACATGCAATATAGAGTGGCATTTGGAGCTGGAGGCTTTAACATTGGCTGGCGGTGCAAGACCAGAAGTTGAGGGGTGAGTTGTATGCAGTGAAACTCAGGTGGATAAAAAGTGACCTGGAGGCAAAAGCAGAGAAGAGTGTTCATAAGAACCCATGTGAATGGCACAAAGTGATGGGCTTACCTGGCTATGAATATTTCAGACAGCGCTGATGTATGTTATTACAACTCAGCAGGAGCTCTCGCAGCGTGGGCCAAGACATGTGCCATCACAAGATAGGACGGAGGACAGGCGCAATTTCTTCCAGTGATCAAAAGAAACACTTTTGAAATTGTTCATTCCTTTCGTAGAGCACAATGTTGATGTCGGTGAACAAACATTCGTTTCCACTATGAAAACTCAAGAAGAGAAGTAGATTTATACATGAGTGGAACTAGAATTTTAAGATAGGTGAGAGAAATCCATGTGCCATGCTTTACTTGAGGCGGAACACATGTCTAAGGTTTGGTTGACATTTTGCCTGCAAACTACTACAGCAAATCAATTTTACTGGGCTCGCTTCCAATAACAGAGTCCGTTTTGATATATACCGTACATGAGTTTAATAGCAGCTCTGTTTCAGGCTACCATCTCTTGTAAATGAGACTGTCACCGCCAACAATGATGGAGGAGATGCCTAAAACACACTCTAATTATGAAGCAGCGTACAGTAAAAGGTTGCTGGCAGTGTCAGAAATAACCAAGAAAAACGTATCACTTCAACTCATACTAATTAACGCAAAAATAAATCTTTAATATGTTCGGATTTAAGTAGCTCATTGATGTATTTTATTTTTTTTATTTTTTTATCATAGGGGGTCAATATATGAGGTCCAGAAGAAACACCAACAAATTGTGGCTCATATCAGCTTGACACTAACGTAAAAGCTCCAAGCAGGGAACAGCCAGCCTTATGCATTAAACATCAACCCTTCGTAATTCATCAGAAAAGACATGGATTAACCTGTATGTAACCTGGCGTGCGTCATTAATATTCAACAGAATGTGCTCTTTGATTGAATGTGTCCAAGAATAAATAAATAAAAAACACTCAGCACACTAAAAGCGTGACATGTAATTAACAACCGGCCCTCTCAGGACTCTCTGATCTAAACAGTCTCGTTTTTTTGTGAACCATTTGGAAATCATTCATATCCTAAATCAGGGATGTGTAATTACGGTATACGCGTATTTATGTAAATATTTGTAATGTAAGATTTATGATGCTTATGATGAAACGACAAGTACACATACTGTATATATTACATTGATTTTGCTGGTGCAGCAGCTTCAGCCGAGAAGCCCACAGCTCCCTATCCGGAACCACTTTGTGAAGCTCTACAAGGAGCACCCACAGACACCCACAGACGAAGGCGGACGCTTTTGCTTTCTGCTCCTGTCCCCCACCCCCACCCCCACCCTTCCCTGCTCGCCACTTAGTCCATGTGCTGTCTTTTGTCTAACTTTCCTAGCCTCCTGTCGTATTTTCATCCTAAAAACAAACATGGAATTGGTTGGCTGGTCTCTCGATGCCATCGACAAAATTTTCTCGACGAGATGAGCAGGCAGTGGGGAGCCTACTTGCCCCTCGGGGACTTTTGCTGCTGGGTACACCCTAGATCCTTGGAGGAAGCGGAGAATGGTGTGCCTGTCAACACTGTCCGTTGAGGATGCGGATGACATCTACATTATCGGCCTTCCGATAACAGGTATGCTGCTGTTTGGCGCTAGCAGTTTCCTGATCTATCGAAAAATTCAACCGACGGGAGCGGCTCGATTGGAAGTGAAGAGGCTGCCGGTCTAAGGATGGCAAAGTGCGGATGTCCAACACTCAGACTCAGACTGTGCTCAACCAAAAACTGTTGCGGTTTTGGAGCGTCTCTGCAAGATGGTCAAGAACTTGGAGAAACTGGAATCCGTGCTCAAATATTGACAGAAATCACGGATTTGGCTGATCGACGCCACTGAAGAGACATAAGCCACGGACTCAAGGCTGTCTTAAATTCTTGGGCAGCCTGCTACCAAAACAACATCTGCTATCTCGACCTTCCCCTGATGAAATATGCACGGAAGCTAGTCCCCCACCATCACCCCCTCCTTTATACACTCCCTTGTATCACCGTCTTCATTGTTTATGTCTTGTGACCTGTTGTAACTGTCATATGCTTGTGCAGGAGTTTTTGCCTAACTCAAATTATCCTCAAAATGAGGATAGTTCGAGCGTGGGTTTTTTTCTCCCCCTCTCCCTCCCTCGTGGTTTCTTTCTGACTTCCGGGTTGAGTGAACGCTGGCGCGTTTGGCTGCCGCTGCTCAACCCGTATTGTTTTGTATTGTTTTGTGTTTTTTGTTATTGTAAAGTGTCCTTGGGTGTCTTGAAAGGCGCTTATAAATAAAATGTATTATTATAAAGTGGCATTCCTCACAGGTCGTGCTTGGGGCCTCCTCATTCTGGAACATGTCCAGAACACCTCACCAGGCGGGCATCCAAGAGACATCCAATCCTAACGAGATGTTATGAACAAAACTGGTCATGAAGAGGGCGGCACGGTGGTGGACTGGTTAACAGGGCCGCCTCACAGTGCAGAGGTGCAGGGTTTGATTCCGGCTCTGGCCTTCCTATGTGGAGTTTGCGTGTTCTCCCCGTGCCTGTGTGGGTTTTCTCCGGGTACTCCGATTTCCTCCCACATTCCAAAAACATGCATGGCAGATTAATTGAACACTTTAAATTGTTCCTTGGTGTGATTGTGAGCGTAAATGGCTGTTTGAAGAAATAAATGATTTTCTTTTTTTTTTTTCATTTTATTTTGAGGTAAATCATCTCATCTTTGTTGCACCTGCTAGTTAGTCGTCAATTCAATCGCATAGAATCACAACAAAAAATCGTTAAATGCAGCTCCCTGGTAAGTGGTGTCAAATAATGCGCCTTGGCTCAATAAAGGTGAAGAAAACTGGTCACTTCTGATTATGAGCTTCACCCGCCCGGTCCTTTTTTTTGTTGTTGTTTTTTTTTGCTCCGCCCAATTCCCTCTCAATCAACCCTTTACAGGCTTGCTCTTGCGTTTGCATTCTACCCAGCTGTGCCTAATCTCGTTAATAAACCTGAGTATATATACATCTTTCAGTTCCAGCATCATTTTGTGAATGTGTTGCCCTGTGTTGGCGTGGTTTTCTGGTGCCCCTTGTGATTGTCATTTCTGTGTTTAGTTTTTAATAACTTATTTTAGTAAATGAATATGTTTCATTACAAGACCAAAAAAAATGTTTGGGATATACTTACCTTGACAAGGCTGTTGTGATGATAACAGAACCCAGCTGCAGCTGAAATGCCTTCTGCATCACAGTGATAAACAAGAATGTGAGGTTTACATTTTTGAGTGCAATATAGAGAGAGTTTTGGTTAAGTCATTGAACGTGAATTAACTCAAAAAAGGAGTTTTACCTTTAAAAGTCAAGCCAAGAAAGTTGTAGTCTGAAAAAGTAAATGGTATTTGATCCTTTGCGAGTGGGGAAAATGTGATAGATTTTTTTTTTCTTCAAAGAACCTCTCAATCTTCTTCTTCTGCAAAAAAAAAAGGGAATAGTTTAAATGCACTTTACGCTTCTGTTTAAGTGAGATTTTCATGTTTAAATGAATAACTTTGCATTTTAATGAAAACTTTGCATCTTGTTTTGGTCATAATTCACCCTCTGGAGGGTGTGAACACCTGAATGTTATTTGTTCAAGGATAAGGATGGAAAATCTTTACCGTTTGCCAAATGATTCAAATGAGCAATCTTCCATCTCCACCTCCTCAAAGATTGCTCAGTTTGAGTATGTGACGCATTTTTTGTTCAACTTGGCCACACACGCTAAGCAACCTGATAAATTGGCAAATATCTTCAAGGGTATATGGGGCTGTTGCTGTTGCTTTTTGTACTTTCATACATCTTATAGAAATATTTATGTCTCTGCAAAGGTGAAAGTCAATATTTCTCTCTGTGAATTCAATTATTCACCGGCACTTGGTAGGGATAAAAATGACGAGGCACAAGCCGGAGCAAAAGAAGCGTTCAAGTTAATGACTCTCACCTGCCTGGTGGAGATACAATTCATATTCAGTTAGCTTTTGAATTAACATTATTAGTTTTCTATCATGCTGATGGGCTCAAAACTAATTTGCTTAAGACTGGAGGGAGAGCGATCCCCTGGAGGATGTTCCCTCAAAAGAATAAGGCGTGTAAAATAGCCAAGCAGGTGTACAATAAACCCTTTGTGGAGTGTTCAAGCGGAGCAGGTCTTAACACCTGCCAGAATGTCAATTTGGAGAGTCTGCAGGAGGGCAAACGGAGTGTGTGCGTGCGAGAGAGTGTACATAATGAAGGCGACTTGGAAATGTATGTAATTTCTGGCATTGCAATAAATGCAATGGTACATATTGTATTGATAAGAGTATTGGGTCATTTGCCTCCGTTAAATATTAGTTGCAAAATAGTACAGATTTGGGAAGCTCTCATTTCTTCCCAAAACTGACACCTAAAACCATGTCAGGTTTTCACCCGTGCTCAATCCCAACCGATTCTGAATGCGCTGGTTTTCACACGGGGCAATTGCTTGTCAGCACTCGTTTCTTACCTCAAGAAGAAGCTGAAGGTCATCTATCAATCTAGCTGAAGTGGATAAATGGAGACCTTTTGAAAAGTGGAATCCAGCCAGAGGGATGAGAGTGAGTGTAAATGATTGGTGTCTGAACTGAAAAAAGAAATTGCTATGCAAGTGCCCCACAACATTTTGATGGGTCTTCATCATTCACTGCGCGCACTCCACTATGAAATGTTATTAGACAAATTAAACAAGTGAACAGTGACAGTGAGGACTGGGAAAAGAAATCCAGACGTTGTTGCTCATGACAAATGCGGCAATGACTTGCTGGTGATATCTACTGTGTAAATCCGTGTGTCATACTTCAATTTTCAGGTTCACTGGGTTCCCTCTGTCAAGACAAATCTGATTTATCTGGTTCCACTTTCCTCAGGCTCTGAGGGGGCGACTCGCATTCGCTTCACATCGACGAAAGGCGAGGTCAACATAATAGCAGAATCATGTTGATGCCTTGATTAATACTTTTGATGTCTTGCAAAGGCAAAGAGGAAATGATGAAACACATTTTGTTGCCAGTATGTCAAAATGGTTCAATTTTGTGTTTGCCTTAACACCACCAAAGCACTGTGTTTGTCACACACTTGAATACAAAATTTAGTAATCGCTTGGCTGCATCGCTCGCTCTTGCCTAATTACTTTGAAATGTCTTTCAGTCCATACTGCATGTAGCCGCCTAAGAATCGCAAGTAGTTTCCCTGTTTTATGATGAATCGATTCCACCGTGCGGTCTTCTTTAGTTAGGCTCATTCAGCACTCGGAAATTCAAGTGGAAATCGTTTTGAGCACCACCTATGCGTGAATAGCTGCTGGAGTTCAATGATGGGCTGCTTCAGTGTGCCGTTCGTTGCCCAAAGAGATGCAGCGGGCATACATGAATAATCGGGAAGTGCTGGGAACAGGAGATTATCCTTCAGCGGTGCCATCGGCTCAGGGCCACGTTGGAGGTGAGGCGGAAGCGTACGTGACTTGTGCAAGGGAGAAAAAGAAGCAAAAAAATAAAACACAATTATTCCCATCATTAAATCAGCTTTGGGGTTGAGTTTTTATTTTTATTTTTTTGCTTGCCGACTATCCTTTTGCAGTTTGGAGTGGAACGCCACTGCTTTGTTTATTTCAAATAAGAAAGTAAAGGTTTTCCAAGGCTCCAATTCAGATGCCACCCTGCAATGCCTTTTGTATTGGTGAATAGTTGTTTTCCCTGCCATCGCCTGAAAAGGTTTAGGAGAATTGCAATGCACCGCACCAGTACACTTTACTGTAAATGAACTGTTTATTTTGGGCTAAAATAAAGAAATAAATCCAATCACGCTGTCCCAGAGTTGCAGATTCCCCAAGGGTGGAACTGAATGACCTGCCAAATCTAATTTCTCAGTGTGTCTATTTACCAGAGGAGCCCTCATGGAGAGGGAAATGTATTGTGTCAGCGTCTGGTGGCTCGCTCGGTTATGGAGGTTCAGTGGCCCATTGTGTCGTGGAGTCATTTGCACAGTATCGTCGTGGAGAAATAGCAGAAAACATCAAATTACATGACGGGATACTTAGAAATTAGATATTTGACTGCAGGATTGAACCAACTGCTTCCACAGTTTGTAGCCAATAAAAGCTAATGAGGTGTGCTGATGGAACTCTCGAACTCAGTGTCATAAAGTGGACACAAAAATTTGACTACGTACTGAAGTCTTCCGCACATGATTCAGAGTTTCCGGTGAGAAGGATTCTCGTGAGCGATGTGTCTCACTGCAGAACGTCAGATTTGGAAGACACCAAAAATTGGGGGATTTTATTTTTGTATACATATATATGTAACGGGGTGATATATTTAGTTTATTAAATTACGGCGGAAGTGACGCAACCGCCCACAGTGTGGCACCGGCTTCCCACCGTAGCTTCGTTAGAGCTACGAGGGAAGTCACATGGTGAGTCGCATTTCATTCACGGTCCGGATTCATTTATAGTTTAAAGACAATATTTCACTTTGGTTTCCCTTTTTCTATGGTATGATGTGTTTAATTAGTTCCCTGGTTTGTCCCAAGTCCAAATTGCTTTTTGTATTGATATTTAATTTATGTTTTGTCGAATGCAAGTTTTACCCGCTAAGTTAATAGTGCTTTTCTGTTGCTCAGTTATGTCCGAGACCCGATGCGACTTCTCCATTCTGCCTGCCATATTGTGTTCCAGCAATAAAAAAGAAAGAAAAAGCCACACTCCATGCGTCTGGTATTCTTGAGGCATCAGCAACGTGGAGCTCAGACCATCACAGTTGTGACCCCGTCACACACACACACACACATATATATATATATATATATATATATATATATATAAAATCTGAATTTCCTTTATATATTTTTGTCCTATTTTCCCCATTTAGCAGTCAGGCTATGCTGATTCTGTTGGTCCTTCTTGCTCGGAAGTCTCTCTACGGTTTTGTGTCGACATCATTTCGGATGCTTGTAATGGAGGCTCTCACTGGCAATCCGTAGTGGAGTTGTTCATTTAATTCCGTTTTTCACGGCCCCCCGGAATAGGGATTGTCTGTCAGCATGGAAGGATCTCTCGTTCTGTACTTTTTTGATCATTTATTGGAGCACTTTGCAGCAGAAGTAGTAGTAGTAGTAGTAGTTGTAACATAAGTATCAGAAGCAGGTAATAACCTAAACTACACATAAATGCAGTAAAAAAATAATATATCTATCTTTCGGCATCACAATGTAAATATGTATATAATTGACATTAATTAATACCTTTATTTAACAATACATTTAATAAATAATGTAATCAACCCTGATTTCACTATGTATCATGATCATCATCATTATTCATTGTTTTAAACGTAAGAAACCATACAACACAAACATATCAAGTCGAATCGAACAAAAGAACTACAAGTCCCAATAGTCAATCCCGGAAGTGGAGCGCCGGCATGATTAACCCCAGCTGCAACGCAATTTACTTCATTTAAACGTCAGATTGCAAAGCTAACTTTACACATCTGACTTGATAAGAAGCACACGCGTAGCTCAACATTGAGCCATGCCAACGACGAAGCGAGTGTATTCACTCACGAAACAAAACGCAATTTATACATCGCGCGAACGGTCACCTGTCAGTGGTAGCCCCGCCCCTCTTAAAGCGCCAGGTCAATCCAATAGGAGTCGTTCGATGCAATGCGAATTATTTCAGCTTGAGTGGAGCTGTGGACAATGTTGACAGGCTTGCATGAAGTAGCCATATATTTAGCTATCGCTTCAGCAAATTTGTTCGTCGTGTCATCCATTTTCTTCGCTTTGAAATGATCCATAGCTGTCTGTCTGAGACGAGGGGTGGAGTACGCACGTCAGCTGTGTGCTTGGCCATTAAGTGGTATTTCAGACTCATATATATATATATATATATATATATATATATTTTATTTATTTTATTTATTTTTTTAAACGTGGGAGTTAGGAAAATGACTAGCACATGTGCAAATGCTGCACGCATGATCTCACATGAAAAAGAAAGGGATGTAATAAGACGAATCTCTCCCAAATGTATTATGTCATCCTTTCATGGTACCGTGCAAATATGAGAATGCTTGCCGCTAATCTGTAATACTGTGTGAGAATAATCATGATATTGAGGGTAGCGATTGGTGACTATCAATACCAGGTATCATATCAGGCCTTTTTTTCAAGGTATTGGGATCTCATAAAGCCTGCCAATAACCGCCACTGATTCTTAAGGCAAAAAAAAAAAAAACGTGGACACACATCATTGAATCATCATGTGTTTCAGCTATTAAGAGAGGTCTTGCGTATGCGTCTTCAAACGGTACATTTGGATATTCACAATAAAGCTCACCACGATGGGATTCATCCGGTCGATGCCTTTGCTTCCGGCTGACCACATTGGAGGGGGAAAAAATAGAATTGTGTGAATCACATACTGTAAACACAGCCTTGAAGACATGCGTGTCACACATTTTCCTTGTCCTTCTTCCTGAGGTCAGCTAAATGAAGGAATAACCGTTTTCTCTCTTGGGGCGTAGCAACATATTGTCTTATTGAGCAAGGAATTATCTACATCGCTGTCATGACTATCTCAAAGCACTCATAAAATAATCCTTATTCCGTTCCAAAATTTATTCCGTAGAAAGGCGGTACACCAAAAATTCATTTGGGCTTAGATTATATTGGCCATTTACTGGACGACGATAAAGGGCATACTCCAGAGCTTAGTCATAAGTGACTGAAAGAAATTTACACAGCCTTGTTCCGAGACTCCGATTCTGCCGTGCCGTACCATGGATCATATTTACACTTGCGCAGCAGATGAGGACTCGGGGGACGAACAAGAGTCTGAGGTCACTTGACCAAACACAACCTGTAAAGACCTGTGGGAAGAAGCCAGCAGCCGTACATCATGTCAGAGGCCATTCATCAGCCGGGATGCTCAATTTTCTGGCAGCCACTTTGAGCGTTTTCAGCCAGTCCCTTGGGGGATAAGGCGGAGACAGAGCTTCCCTCAGATCCACATTACTTCTCATAAGATGGTCACTTGGGTCGTCTCATGTACAAGCACACCCACACTAAACATAATTGTGGCTTTGGCTCTCATTTCAACAGATTCGAAATGCTGCTGTGCAGATCTGTGTAATGATGTCTGATGGCTACAAGTTCAAATGACAACTTTGGATAATGTCATCTTACCCGTTACAAATTTGGTTACCTCTCCCAACACCACCTTTTGCTATCCATGCCAATAAATAAACGAATTATACGAAACACATTTCATCACAACAAGCATGAATCCAAAAGTCATTTGCCAAGACAGTATCGATGATCCCAAAAAAAATCAATTTTACATACTTACCGACATAGCTACTGAGCCACTATTTTACATAGAAAGTATTTGGTGACAATTTTGACTCTGTGCCCTAAATTGGAAATTGAGAAATCCTGTTGTCGTGTATAATGCGGGTGTTTGGAGTGACTCCAAACATGCCACCTGCTCTGTGAGACATGCCTGTAAATTCAGCAGTAAAACGAAATGTTAACGCCTGCTATCTTTGCATTTATGGCAGTGGTACTTGCTAGCTTTGAAATTTTGGTGGCCACCAGGCTGCCGAGCGTTTGGCTCCACCTCAGGAACATGCCCCTTAATATCTGCGGTTTTAGACCGTGCTAAAATATTCTTTTGTCACTTACTTTGAAAATCGCCGGCTTTTTATCAACAACACCCATTGAATGAACTGAGGTGTTCAAGTTTTAACCTCAAAAAGCTGTTTGTGAAAGTCACCTGATAGTATCTCGGGGACATGCGGAATTAACCACAACTGGATGTTTGGCAACAGCCTTCCGCAACAGCAGGACTCCCGGATTGGAATTGGGATCTGGAGATTCAAGGATCATTAGAAATACAGCTCGACTGCAGCTGCGGCGTGCGGAGAAATAATGGCCGTCGGTGAACACAAAGAGTCGGGTGAAACTAGGATTTTAGCACCTGGCATCTAACAAGGACATAGAAATCTAATAACAGCAATCAGGTTTGGTTAAAACCCATACGAGCTTGTTTTTATTATAATTAAGTCTGGCTTGCTGCACTGTATCAAGTTAAATTACTTATTGCCTCCATACACTAGCACAATGGATTTGAGAGGGCGCGTGGGGGGTGGGAGTATTCCGCTATTTATTTATTTTTAATGGCCCCTCTATTTTCGAGGAGCCAAAAGTATTTGGTATAAATTAACGCCCAAGTGGCAAATTGGCAAAGTACAGTCCACTCTTTTGTAACTTCCTGATAAATGAAGCACAAAAATGCGATGCTGGTATCAAGGTACAGCATTGAGTTTGCATTCGGTGGCTGTTGAGTCTTGCTGCAACATGTCTGGACTCGAAGCATAATTGTATCATTTTCATTTCATTCTAGTGTTAATTAATGATTGCCTTATTTTTTTTTATCTGTCCATAGGTTGTGTTGATGGAAGAAAGTTGAATTTGATATCAACTCAACGGTTAATATGACTTTGAATTCACCGACTCAAACAATCGGTATACCAAAATTGAGGGCAATGTGGATTTATTGCATCAAGTTCATGAAACTTTTGCAAATGACGGATGTCGTATTGAAGAATTTTTTTTTCATGTTCATATTAAAGATGTGTCCAGGGTTTAAAACCACTCTGTGTCATATCAACTTATATAAACTCATTGTGATAATTTTGTCAGATTTTCCGTGTTGTCATTGGTAGGAAGCAAAGAATCCATTTGGCACAAGAAAAAGCCCAACGTTTGCTTCCAAACACGATTTCTAAAGCGAAGGGTGAAACACAGTTAATGAAGTCACATTTCAGGCACCACTTTTTTAGTTTTTGTGTGTGTGTGTGAAACAGGTGACTGATCTTTTTAATACTTTACCACTGAGAGGAGCTTAGAGGAAAAGCCATTTACACTCCCCGCAATTCCCCCAAATGTGGACCTCTCTGTTAGATGTTAAGTCTTCGCTTTTAACAAACAGAAACATGAAGCAATGACAAAAGTGGTAACTATCTTTTTCGCAGGGGCACACTGCAGCAGCCGCCAACATGAAGAATAACACGCAGTCTTTTGCAACCTTGGCTCATTGTGACGCTCAAGCGATGATTTCAACACAGACATTTTTTTTTCCCTGGGCCACGCATTTCAACTATTTGTTTTCAAGATTCACACTGTGCTTCAGCGCGAGTAGGTGCAGAACGTATAAATATAAAATATATCAAAGATTTGCCACAGCTGAAGGTGTGATTAACTTTTACGGTAGCTTCGACACAGAGGGAGGAAAATGACTGTATTGTTCCCCCCAGGGCTATGCGAAAGGCCTCAGCAAAATGTAAACAATGTTTGAGGCTAGCTTTTTGAGCCTCGTTACAAGGGCTTGCTACTGTGCAGTGTTCATTAGAGTGGAAATGATATGTGCAAACAAAGAGAGGCACCGAAGCAGCGGGCTCGGCAGCGTTCAGAATTGCAAATGACTGCAGCCTCCTCACCTGTTCCCTGCAGACCGCATCTCAGGGCCTCCAATCATCGCCTTATTGGCGGCAGGTATCCATCAAAACATGACCCCCCTCTCATATTAAAGGGGAATAGCCGCTTAAAACACATTCTCCCCTTTCACAATACTCCCACTAATCCTTCCCCGCCTCCACGCAAGGTCAATATGGAGATGCTTGGCAAATAAGGCTGTTTTGCAACAACTGGCATGCTGTTTTATTTGAAAATCGGACTCGTTTTGGCCGCTCTCCAGCTTCTTTGTAATTCTAAAAGGTGCATATTTGTCCAGAGTGGTGCAGGGTCTTATTGGAGGAGACAAGTAATTTCCATTCATGTCAGCCAAGGACACAGATGCATGTAAATTGCACGTGACATGGAAAGCATGTGCGGGAACCGAAAAGCGAAATGACGTATTATGTAAAATAACGCCCTGTGGCACAAGTGATCATGCAGGAGCAGTAGGAGTGGCCAAAACTCTTGCGTGAAACGCAGTGGAGATAAAAAAGTATACACTTAACTGAAGGAGAAGTGTCCTTTTTCGTTTTTGCGACAAATAAAACTTTTGGAATGACGAATGGAAAGTTGAAACGTGATTTCATTGAACCTGCATTTTTTTCACGTGTTTCGGAGATTCCAAGTGTGTTTTTACAGTCACATGTTGTTGCCAGAAATTACTGCAATTATTTCAATGTTGCTACAGGACTCTTGGCACACTTTCTGACCTTTTTTTTTTCTCGTATTTTTATTCGAGTTCTTGATGATGTCACTATGGTGCCATATTTCCTCTACTGTGTTCTACGGTATATTTAATGCCTCGGAATGTTTTTTGTACCCATCTGCTGACTGACACCTTTGAACAATGAGATCCCTTTGATGCTCTGGAAGCTCTCTGAGGACAATGGCAGGACAATGGCTTGGGTTGAAAAATGTGACTGACTCCTCAAAAAAAAAGAAGGAATTTGAGCAGGGGTGTGTAGATTTACAGTATATATATATATATATATATATATATAGAGAGAGAGAGAAAGGGTTTGTTCCTCAGCTTTGCCAGGCTAATGACTTCCTGCTCCAGCGGTTTGCGAAAGTAGTAGGGAGCAAAATAAGTCAAATCAGAAGCCAAATTTAATCTGCCACTAAATGGAAAGCCTTTAAGCAGCCACCCAGAGGGTGCACACAAGCGAGGTGAAATTGCATCAAAAGCTCTTGGGCAGAGTGAAGGACAGGTTGTGTGTTGGAATAGGGATTATAGATTGGTTGGATAAATAAGAGATCCCCCCAGCAAAACATACTGAGCGTGACTATCCAACAAGGTGGTGATTCAAGAAACCATCAATCTATTTCAGCCTACCCACTGTTAAACCGCATCAGGATGGAGATTGATGGGGAGGAGGAACTCTTAATTTGCCTCCAGCTTATTTTGCACGGTGGAGCTGTGCCGTATACATATTAAAATGTTCGGTGATAACATGAGCAGCAACAGTCAGCATTCCCCCGCAGCTCAACTTCATTCATTTCCATGAATTGTTTGTTTCCTCTCGTCTCCTGAGAAAGCCGATGGGTACGCTGAGAAGATACTCAGCGGTTGGAGCTAAATTTAATTAAACGCATCCTGGACTTGTTTGGTTAGAACTTATTTCTGACCTGCTATTCTTCCACTCTTTCGTGAAGGGGTGAATCGAAATGGCATGACACCGAAATGTCTTCGCCGTCATTGATTTTGCAATAGTTCTCTTTATTTCCTAGAAAAAAGCTCATTTGAAAAACAATGATACATTCCGAAAACGAAAGCAGACCAGACTGCTCAAGCAGTATGTCACAACAGCAATAAATGCTTTCGCTTAAACTTATTTGGGATCGCCGACATCAAAGTAGGCTGGTTATATATAAATATTCATGTGCAGCGCAAAGATGGAAAAAAAAAAAGCAAAAACAAGACATGAAATGCAGATTAGGATTTTCTGGGAAGCTATGCTAATAGCAACTCACATTACATTTTCGTTCTTTTTTTGTACACATGAGCACAGACTGCAGTTCACATGCACTGCTATATATGTACTTCCTTGGACATCATTTCAGTTCATAAATTCACAAACCTCATAAGATAAGATAAGATAAGAAAACCTTTATTAGTCTCGCAATGGAGAAATTCCCAATTCACTGCAGCAAAGTTATGAAAGGAAGAAGTAGAACAACAAAATATAGGAGTTGCTGGAAAGGCAGCCACTCTCGCGGCGCCATTTTGAAGTCTAAACAACACAACACAACACATAGGACACAGACAGTCGTGCAATCTTCACCACTTTTCTGCATACACTTTGTTGTCTGAAGCAGTTATAGATGAAAGAGGAGAGGTTCAAAGTGTCCTTTCACCAGTGGATCAGAGACGTGATGTTGAAAATGTGCACACGTCTGCTACAAGCTAAGTTTTGAAAGCAAACACGAAGCTGTAGCGTCCATTGACGAAAAGAGATTGGCTCACATCTCCTGTCCCACGTAATCCGCTTCAACTCCAAGCCGTGACTCCCTGTTCCACATCCGCATCGGCGTGCTGCGTTAACGCTCCTTTCTTCTCATCGTCATCATAAGGCTCAAAATAGAAATATCCATTGTGTAAACAAACGCATGCATCTGTAGTTCTACTAAATGTATGATGAAATCTGACTTTTGAAGTATCCGATATTTTAATGTATTGTATAAATAATGTACGAATTCTGGTGTAGCAATATATTATATAGTTCACTCTAGTTTTACCCTTACAAAATGAGTAAAAAAAGCCAAACAATAAATCAACATCTGCAATCTTTGACATTCAATAGAAGCAAGATCAGAATGACAAAAAACACATTCTTTCATTTTTGAGGGCTCCACAGCGGTCGCAATAAATAATAAACCAATATACCTCCCAAAAAAAGAGGGTTAAACTTTATTTTCATTTCATACGAACAAAAATACTCTGCACAACTTAACATTATCTGTCACCAAATGTGAGGTTGGTCAGATTCTATACCTAAAGTAGTCAATGAATTCAAGCCTTGTCGTTACAATGAATTCCTTTCAGTTACATCTTTCACGTGGCTTCTAAACAAGTAGCAATTTACTATTTGAATGGGATTGGCTTCTACTTGACTGTGAGTCTAAATTCGACAAGCCCTATAAAGAAAACGGAGGGCTAATATGAGCAACCGGATCTTCATGAAATCCATTTGATTTGAAATTAATCTTGATGAGGTTGTCTCCACTTATATTTACACTATGGAACATTCTACCGCCGAATAAATAGAAAAAGAATTTAAGTGCAACAACAGCTTGGTTACTTTTTCAAGTAGAAATGGTTCTCTTTTGTTTTATTTGTGCAAGTCCTGCTGATTATTTGGTGACAGTTATTTATGTGGTTTTCCAAATACTCTGACGTGAGATATAAATTGTAATTTATGGTGATTAATTTAAAGAGGACCACATTCCTCCCATTGAGCTCGCCCCCGCTAATAGGAAAAGAGATAAGAGAAGTCTTAGAAGTTGGTCAGACTTTCTTGGTGAAGTCCATCCAGAGCAGGCTTATCTAAATCCTCTTGGCAGGGCTGAATAGACAGGAAGTGCAGAGGAATGCTTAAATTTGCCTGAAGAGCAGCCCTTTAAAATACAGAAGTGGCAAGAACCCCCCCCCTACGAAAATAGCTCCGCTTCACTTAACTTTCTCAAGCATCACATCAAAGGTGAACAGACATTAGCCTCGGAAGCAAACTCACGTTCACGAGGAAGAACAAATATGACAGAATCCCCTAAATTAAACTATCCCCCAAATTGTTTTTCTCTGTAGGATTTGCTTCCCTCCTGTGTGTTTGGTTAAACATGAGAGCTCAAGGTGACCCGAGTTTGAGTTACGACGTGCTCTCGCCCAGCGTGCACTCGCCATAGCATGGCCTCGGCAGCTGCCCGTCTGCGTTGAAGTCCACCTCATCCTCGACGTCCGATTTGCCGTGGGTCACGTGTCGCCTGGACACAGGAGGGCTGCAAAAGTCAACACATACACATTCAAATAAGAGTTATGGCGGTGTGTTACGGATTGCTTGCGTGAAAACATGCAGCAAATGGGAAGTCGGTTCCTTTTTGCAAACTCTAAAAGACAGGATTATTACCCATTTTTAAATGTCCTTCCCTGGAAAAGGAAAAAGTACCATAGTTGATGTTTCCAAGTAAAGTCATAGAATGGCAAGTATCGAAGGACAGCGCAATTCTTTGCAGCACAGCAATACTTGACAGGCAAAGAATGCCAATGATTCGCAACAGCAATAGCCTCCATTTAGCAAAGTTCAAGTGTTTGAATGGGCGGGTTAGAAATGCTATAGTTGCAGGCTGTGATGCTTTGCTTTCAACTTCACAAAAATGACAGCACAGAAACACCTTGAGAGATAAAAACGGCAGAATACGCATCGGTAGATATTTAAGTTTTTATTATTTTGAATATATGACAAAGTCCCTCCAATTTTTTTATTTTTACAAAAATCTAATCAATATAAAGCTTTATATTAACATAATATATTATTGTACACTTGTATTAGAGTAATAAATATACCATTATTTTATGGTGGTTGAATTTTGAATGTAATTTTAACAATTATCTGACCTTGTTTGTGTATTATTTTTATTGTTAACATATTACACAAATGCAACCATAATGCAATTACTCCAAAAATGGTTACTCCTCTGCGTGTTTAAATTTGCCTATAAAAACATCGTTACTGTAATAAGACGTAACCCCATTGATATTAATGTTGATCGTCTGTGGGAAAGGTGCTACTACCTTACAGTGATGCATGCATTGTCCGTTTTGACCATTACAATAATTAAATGTAGTTCCAGTATTTTGTCTTTTAGTTAAATCACAAAAAGGTTCATAAGGTACCCTGAGCTTTGCTGACACCTTTCAAAACTGCATATAAAGATGGAATACTCAAAATTTGATTTTAAAAAAAGATGCCAAGATGTTGATTGCTTTTCTGGTTAAGCTGTTGCTGCAAAACAAAAAAGTTAAGCCAACCTGTGTGGGTGGCGTGACTTGAGAAGTGCAATCTTTAAGGCTATTTTTTCCATGTAATTTGGCTCTGTTGTCACACCAGAGCAGAAAATCTTACGTAAACACCATTGGAGAAAGGAGGTGTTCTTTATCACAGTGGTACCAGACCAAAACAGGTCCTTGTCTTAGTGTTCACATCTAAACCGCACTGAACTTTTGTTTTTAAGCGGACCTTTTTTTTTGGGGGGGGGGGAGCGCCCCAGGGTTGGAATAATAGCCCTCGCACTTCAACAACAGAGTTCATTTTAACGGAACAAAGCCTGTGCAGTCACAAATCAAGTTAGTGATTTAGAAGGAAATGATCCGATGATATCACATACAAAATGCGGATCTGTGTGAGGACGCAAACCAAACGACAACGAAGAGCAAGTTAGTCTGTTAAACGTGTGTGTGATCCAGGATGAGTTTCTTGCCACACCAAGCATCACCTTCATTTGTTGCGATCAGTCACTGTCTGGTCTGTAGAGGTACTTCATCATCAAGTTATCCATCTTCTTCTGTTTCTTCTTGCTATCCTTCTTCCTGGATGTTCCACCACTCGCATTTCCCTTTTCGTCATCAGACGGCTGCTTCGGGCTCTTTTTAACACTGTTTGAGCTGCGGTATGAGACTGCGGAGTCCGACGAGGAGGATTCAGATGATTCCGACTCTGAGGACGAAGAGGAATCTTCTGACTGGCTTTCCTTCTTCTTGGCTCTCTTCTTGGACTTTTTGCCCTTCTTTCGCCTTGAGCTCCTCCTGCTGTGCCGATTGTCTGAAGAGGAGTCATCTGACTGAGTGATTTTGCTTTTTTTGTCTTTGCGACCGTGGGAGTTGCTACTGAGGATGCTAGATGGCCGACTGCTGTAGTCCAGGGCCGAACTGGATGCAGAGCGAAGCAAGCTTGATTTACTGCACCCGAGGCCTTCATAATTTTCCGTCTTCCTTCCCTCCTTGCTTGCCAGTCCTTTCTTCTCCTCTGCTTCCTCATCACTGGACTCATCAAGCTTGCTACGCTTGAACTTAATAGGTTTGAAGCTGAGAACCTCATTGATGGCGGCCTCTAAGTCGGGGTCCAAATAGTTTCGGTGCGTGACAGGCTTGATGTCAGACGTATCTGGCGGATTGCCGTCTGAAGAGCGAGCTCGGGCCGGGGTGGAGAAGCTACGGGTGGTGGAGCGAGAACTGTATGGGGAAGTGCCTCCTTCAGTAAAAGCAAGACTTTGGCCATCGTCTTTGTCGTCGTCATCGATATGCACACCAAACTCACTGAGGCCGCAACTCCGAGCGAGGGACAGGCGAGAATTGCTGCGCTTGTCGTCTTTCCAGGAGCTGCTACGATGTAGCGATAGCGGGCTAGAGCGACTCACACTGCTGATGGTGGACTTGGTGTCGTCCTCATCCAGTATCGCCCTCCTGGTGGATATCCTGCTGGGTGCCACAGAGGAGATAGTGGAATCCTTAGCGAATTCAGGGCTGCTTCGCGAGGTCCAGCGTGACTCCAAACCCTTCCTGGCCCTGCTGGTGGCCTCCGAATAGGCCATGGAAATGACAGAGGCTTTGTCATCAAAGTCATCCTGTGCTTGGTTCTTCTTCCAGTCCTCCTGGAGATCCCCAGACTTGGATTTGGCTTTGCGAAGTGAGGTGTGGTCAGGAGTGTCGGGCTGTTCCTTTAGAGTGCTAAAGAGGGAGGTCTCATCGCCTGTCCCTCCGATGGAGTCTTTGAGGGTTGAGCGCTTGCGATAGCTCAGGGAGCTCATTACAGATATTGACCTGTTCTGCTCGACGTCTTTGCCATCTTGGCTTCCATCGCTCGCCTTAACCTCATTCACATCTTTGGCATCCGCATTTGCAGCATATCTACAGGGTAGCAAAATACACGAATAACCCAATAAAAGATGCATTTCTGTTGAGGCAAAGACTTTAATACAATGAGCAGCATATTGTTCCCGGAGTTGGTGTCATGATGCTAATCCGTAACGTCGGATGCAACTGATAATTTGTCACGTTCTTTTTGTCCTTTGGAGGTTGATGGCGAGGGAGCGCCCTCTCTCCCTCCAGCTATTGCTGTTTGTGTACACGACGGCATTGTGGACAGTGCGGGAGTCAACAAGTGAGAAGATCTATGGAAGCAGAGGCATCATTTAGCAGACGCGCCAACTGGCCACAGGCCACTTCAATAAATTTGACAGCAGCCACTTCGCCATTCCGCCTGCTGTCATTAGACAGATTACTGGGAAGGAAAGCAATGACACCTAATCGCATAAATCACCCTCTCTTTTTTGCCTCTGGTAATGTTGGGCCTTTAAAGACTCTAGTTAGTTATTTTTGCGAGGAATGTTTTTTTGTCATAAATGGTTTGTCTGGATGTCAACAAATTATCCAACAAGGAGGACTGCAAAGAATCTATCCATGGCATGAAAGGCTTTCACATTTTAGGCTTAGACATAATAAAACACTAACTCGTAGGACAGATACAGGTTGAAGGATGATGTTAAATATAGGGCCAAGGAAGAACTGTAAAATGTTTACATCATGTAACAGCCCGTCTCACAAAACGATGGACAAACAGATACATTTTTTTCTTCAACAGTTGGGATGTTTGTGTGTGTGTGAATAAAGTTCAAGTTGGTCATTACAGCATTTGTAAAACAAAGACTCGCGCAGAGTACTACACAGTATATAGAGCATGACAGAGGTTCTTCAGTAACCAAACGTACCGCTCGATATAGGCCCTTATCACTGCTCGATCACAGGGATCCGTGCGGTTATCTGTGATGAGGTAAGAGGATCAGAGAAGGAAGAAGCACTAACCTGGCGCTCCTTAGACTTCCCTCGTCCGACTGGGGCTTGGAGGAGGCTTTGTTCTTGGAGAGCCAAGACTTAACCTCATCCACACGGTCCTCTACCTCAGAATCTGTGTCTGTCTCTTGCCCACTGCGGGTACAAAGAGGCATGTTATTGAGAAGCATCGGATGATGAAACTAAAACAAACCAAAAACAAAAAGGCATCTATTCTACCAAGTCATATTCCCTATCAGCACTTGATGTACAAATGACTCCATTGGAGAAATCAGTCAACTAGATTTCTCCGGTAATCTGTTTCGCGTCAAAATGTGAAAAATCTCGATGAGTCGGAATCATTTCCACAAGTAAAAGATAAAATGACTTGTTGAATGAATATTTATGCAGTGGAAATGCCATAAATGACATAATGGTGTGAAATGAATGGCCACTTTGTATTAGGACGTTTGGGTGATGCATTGCAGTGCCGACAGAAGAAGCATAAATCTCATGCCATTGCTCAACATACTCCAGTTAAAGCACATGTATTATCCAGTCAGAATGCAGATCAGGTCCTTGGTGGGATAATTAACTTGTTTGGCTGCTGGCTGCTCGCATCTGTGTGGCGTGTCACCAATTCTGGTGCTTGTAATGGAGCAGAGCCATGAGCACCAAAAGCCCCTACACTTGACATAACAATCAATACAGAGACTTGTTGATCCAAGTTGCGGGGGGAATGGGGGGTGGGGGGTGAGGGGGTGGATAGAGTCCACCTGCTCAGACACCTTCCTCATAAACTCCTTTAAATGCAATGGTGAGTTTTCAGAGTGTGACCCACACTGTGTGCAACTCAAGTAGTTGAACTTTTCTAGCAGGAACGCCTGAGGACTGAAAAACATTTTTCAAAAGTGAAACTTCCTGCAGTCATTAGAAGTGATGGAGGCAGCGTGTAATAAAAAAAAAATTAAAAAAGTTGATCTCTGCTCCCGTTGCAAAACGTAAAAAGTATTGCACTGTATTTATTGGACAGCAGAGGAGTCTATTTAGATTACTTGGTGACTTGAAATGCTGTACGGCCTGCAAAGCGGGCACCACGCTATAAATCAAAATGAACAGCCAGACGCAAGACCAACTAATAAAATCAATAAATATCTCTTCCTAAATCCATACCGAACAGGAAGTTGAAATCTACCATCCCAACAACTGTGTTTCCACCTAGCGTAACATAATATGTATTACATGCGTCTCCAACTGCGTTAAAGAATATAAAATAAATAAATACTGGACATAAATTGAAACTAGAGTGCTGATGTGAAGCAGTTCCACATTTCATTCTCATTATAACAATGAAGTAACAAAATAATAAAAGTGACAAGATGATCCATCTTGGCATTTTTGCTGATCATGACGAGAAAAGATTTTTTTTCATGACGGTGCAAGTTGATAGCCCTGATGGGAAGCTTTATCAGGTGTCCTCAAATCCATCGAGAAAAAAATCCGACACCAGTGTCACCGCGCCCCCGTCGCAAATTCAGCCCTTTTCCCTTTCAGAACAAAGTGTTCCGTCTCTATTTTGAGGGAAGGTCTGTGCTAAAAAAACAGATTTTCTCACACCAGAGAAGTAAGGAAGCTTAATTTCGCGTTAAAATCCATTTGTGACGACGGCTCCCTTTCTTTACTCTCTCCGTCTATGCAGGATGCCAAGTGAAACGAGTGAAGGCCAACCAAAGAAAGAAGACAACGAATCATGCAATTGCATTTGATAATGCAATGTCCTGCATCCAAAGAAACTTCCTCCCTCACCTCCCACAATAAAACACAAACCAATGTGAAATAAAAGGTGGCTTGCAATTGAGTGTTGTGCAAATGGTGTCAGAACCAATTTGTCCTTGGCCCTACACTCCTTGCTAACTGCTCCCGAGGCCTACAGATACAAACAAGCCCCAAGAATTTGGAAGTGAACGTTAATGGCTTCTGACAATCAGCCTCGGCTGGTTGTAAATCTTTGTCACAAATACTCAAACTCAGCCTCAAATCACATACGGCTGTATGTCTCGGTGTTATCGCTTCGGTACCATACTTTGTTAATTACGAGACATATCGACAGGCGCTTTGCGTTGAATAGTATGTCTTACATTTCGTACTGTTTATTCTCCTTGCCGGCATCGTGACTACCATATTGATGCTTCATTTCGATTGACATTAACAGCCTGTGTGTTATTGTGATAGCTGTCAGTGGTCTATAAATGTAACAAGAGCTCTCGGCCTCTCCTGTTAATCTCATTTAGGTTGTGGTGCATTTATACTCTAGTGTACCATAATATCCTTAAAATCCGTCCATTTTCGTATCTGCTTATCCTCACAAGGGTCGCGGGTGTGCCGGAGCCTATGCCGGCTGTCATCGGGCAGTAGGAGGGTTACACTCTGAGCTGGTTGCCAGCCAATCGCAGGGCACGACTATCCGCGCTCACACTCACACCTAGGGACAATTTGAAGTGTTCAATCAGCACGACATGCATGTTTTTGAAATGTGGGAGGAAACCGGAGTACCCGGAGAAAACCCACACAAGCACGGGGAGAACATGTAAACTCCAAATCGGAAGGCCGAAGCCGGAATTGAACCCTATGCTTCTGCACTGTGAGGCGGACGTGCGAAACGGTCGTCCACCGTACCGCCACTGAAAATAAAAAATTGTAAATTGCATTTGGATAATCCTCAACCACATTGTAAATGTGATGGCTTTACAACTGAGCAATTAATATTAGGATCATGGATCTGATCAATCAACAAACAGCATGCATGTGGAAAAAAACAAAAAACAGCTGGTTTGGAGGGGAAAGCTTTTCAGAGAGAGAGAGAGAGAGAGAGAGAGAGAGAGAGAGAAAAATTTCAGGCGGGCGTTAACAAGGCAGTATTACATACAACCTGCTACAGTTTTCAGGGTAGGGTCTTAATTTTCTTTTTGTGGAATAAATAATGATGCCAATATAGGTTTGAGTTGTTGTTCCCCTAAATGCTTTTTAAACATCTACGCAGTATAATAAATATGTAATTTTACTTTAATTTGTAAGAGGTTCATGTTGGTATTTTTCACTCCAAAACGAAAAAAAAACACTGCATTGTTTTCTCCCCCCCGAAAGAAAAGGTGTAAAAACAAGCACTCTGACAAACACAAAGAATGATTTTTCCACTCTCACGTTTTGTTCTTTCTTTTCTGATACTTTGTCACCATGTCTTGCAAACTGCAGGGAGCGTGTGGATGACACCAAAACAGGAACAAGAAAACAGAGAAAAGAACAGGTGAGAGATCTGCTCATGGCATGACAGTGTTAACATTATTCTACATTCACACAGAATTATTATGCACTGTAAATTTGTTTCTGGCCTTTCTTCTGAAAGAGTTCACGCGTTTTTATTACGATATATTTCTTTAATCTTTCTGTCCTATGGAACTCTGTATTAGCTCATCAGTCACACCTGTACAAAAGATCGGCAGCATACAACGGCATTAAACCAGGTCAGCCAGATAAGAGTGACGCATGACCCAGAATTACAAACTAGGTTTATTCACTGTTGGAGACAAAGAAAAGCAAGTTATGATTGACAGCCTGCAAAAAAAATAAAAATCTTCCTGCGCTCATTAGAAATCATTTCATTCAACACAATGTTCAGGCTACAGTGCTCTGAATCCACTCTGAATATCCCACGGCAACACATTTAGTATTTTTGTACCTGTTGATTAAGTCATCATTGTCATCACTCTCCATTTCGTCCTCGATGGCGGCCTGCAGGTCCCCTATCCTCTTAAAGGCCAGTTTGAGATCCACTTGTAAGCTCTGATTTGCTGCCTCTAAGCTCTCAATGTCCATTTCCTGGTGAATGGATCGTAAAGAAGTCCTTTCCTCTTAGGTTCGGAGTACCATCATTTTATCTCATAACGGCCGGCACCTACCGACTCGTGTTTCTTTCGGCTCGCCTCAGCCTCCTTCTTGGACACGTCAGCCATTTCTTCTTTCATGTCCCTTATTTGTCTCTGCATGCGCTTGTTCTGCTCCTTCTCCCTGTTCTCTGCAGCAATGTGTTGGTTTCGTTCCTCTGACATCTTCTCGAGATTCTCCTTTAGTCGACCCACCAGGATCTAAGGGGGAAGTGGGAGATTTGGTTGGGTCGGCCTGTCGGTTAAGTAGAGTCGCAGTTACGCAAACCGGCGATAAAAGCCGAGCCGTGACGATCAAAACTGAACGTTATGTTATCCTTGATACGGCTCATGCGTTGGATCGCGTTGGATTTTGCGGATGCGCCTAATGTCACGAGTGCTCTGGATGTCTCCCTCTTGATACATACAAAATGAAAATGTCAGGTCGGATTTGTATCTTCTCTGAAGGATGTTCTTTTACATTGAAGAGACACTAGGATTGTCTGACCTCCAAACGTTTGATCTGCGTCCTCTCATACTCCAATTTGGTTTCCAGCTCACGGATCTTGGCCTCTTGACGGCTCACAAGAGACTTTTCCACCATGGATTGTTCCTGAAACTCCAGCTGACTCTGCAGCGAGTGAAGCTGTGCGAAGGACACAAAGACACACACTTTTATAACTGCAACCCCCCCCCCCCCACCCCACGTGCACACACACACACGCACACACAGTCAAATACACAAAACACTCTCAATGCTAATTCTTGATCTTGGCTTTGCTGTTTCAAATGAGGGCTGGGGAATTATCAAATATTGTGTATGTACATTGAATTTATGTTACCCTCGAATTAAATGTGTGCGTAATGAGTTGGAGATAAACTCCCAATCTACTACAAATAGTGCTAGAAGAGCTTGGAGTTAAGTCGAACACAAAAGTCACGATAACAAAGTCAATGCCGAGAGTCTAAATGCGAAATCTAAAGCTTTAGCAGAATACTGAACAGTCAAACACAAAGGACAAAATCTAGAGCTTTTGCACAATAGTCGAGCTACTTTCTTCCTCAGCTTTAACGTTTAACAGTGAGGACACAAATGGCACACTGATGCCATGGTATGCGGGATGATGAGATGAAAGCATTGAACCTGAAGTCTCAAATTTAGTTTCAAGTTTGAAAACTGATCGGAGGCACAATTATGATTCTACTAAAAGTCTTTAACATTAATGCACGTCGACGCTGAGCCTGGCTATTTACATGACAGACTGCACAGTCATGGAATCGGCCAGCCCAGAATAGAAAGGCCCACATTCAATCATGTGGTTGCTTCATATCTGCAAAATCAAACCATTCAATCACAAACTGCAGCTACATTCAGCCCCGAAATGGACAGCAGTGCTTTTTGTAAGACCATTTCAGAACGAAGGGCGGGAAAACACAATAAATATAATCCGGACCGACCATCCTAATAGTAGGAACTGTGCTGTGGTTCCACTGCCGAGTTCGGCAGTGGAGCATTGACCGGGTGGTGAGGACACAGCAGGTCAGCTGCTCTATGTATTCAGATCTCTAATTTAGCAGCGGCATCAAGCCGCTCAAGTTCTGAATCGTGGCATTTGATAAGAATATTTGAATTGTATTCATTTGTAGAGGTCATCCACTACTGCTGCAATTTGGCTTTGATTTCCAACAATGTGTGCTTGATTAAAAACTACCCTTGTACCTCACTTTAAATAATCTAATACGCACCGTACCTTTTCTTGAATCTCCTGCTTCTCCTTTGTGGCCTCCTCCAGCTGCGCCTGCAGGTCACTGATCTGCCCTAAATCTCTGGCAGACTAACAAACACACACACAGATACAATAGAAATGATGTGATCGTTTATGATGCTGATTTATATAATACAAATACGATATGAATAAAATTGTGTTGTATAACTTGATTTCAAAAGCACACGCATGAAGAGATCCGGATTGAAAGTGCCATTGATGAATTTTAAGCGGGCTGACGTATGGCTTGGTTACCTGGGCGACCGCAGCCTTGTGTTTCTTCATCAGTTCATTCATGTCCTCCTGGTCTTCCTCTGTGCGCGACTGCATGTCGTTCTTCTCTCTCTGAAGGCGGCTCACCTGCTCCTCCAACTGATCCGCCATAAAAGGAAGGACGGGAGCAGAAATGGGATGTATTGGTGGGCTACAATAAATGGTCATTAGTGAATCTGGAAGTACTACTGGCAGGACGATGAGACCAATTGAAGATAATCAATGAGCTCATTTAGGTTGGCAAACGTGCAGGCAGAGCAGATTGCTGCCAACGTCCAAGAGTTCATCCTCTAGGGTGTTGCAGCCCTCCAAATGCTTTCTTTAATGCGAGACATTTCGAAGACGTGCCCTTGACATATACACAGCAATTAACGAGCACTCCCAGACACACAAAAGCCTCCGTCAACAAGTTTGAAATGCAGCCAGCACCATTATGTGACAGCTATTAGTGAGCAGATTGTAAGAAAAAAAAAAAGGGCATTTTCTACTCATTAGTACAAATTGTAGAAATCAGACATATGCCAAAGGGCATGCATCTAAAGTGTGATTATGCACATATAATGGAGGGGGCTCAACTGCAAACAAAGAGGTCAAGTGCTCCCATTCGCATTTGACTTTTAGATTGACAAAGGTCAGACGGACATGAATTGAAAAAGTGAATCGTTGCATTCTGACGAAGAAAACAAAAAACCTCTAATAATACACTCCGCAAGAACAGTACATGATTGCACACAATCTCCATTGTGATGAAGTTTGGTATAAAAGTCATCTTCGAAGAGTAATTAAAATACAATTAATAAAGCGGAGTTACGTCACACGCTCAGATTGCGTGGCTAACTCACCGACAGTTTGGCTTTCACCACGTCCTCCATTTGGATATGCAAGTCCTCTATCTCTAACTCCATGCTCTTTCGGGCCTTCACTGCAGCTGCACAAGTGAACTCTGACTCCTCCAACTGCGAGTAGCGAGAAGGAGAAGGTGCGTGACAAATGTGAGAAAGGTCACAGATCTCCTTCAACTTTGCAGAGGATTTTTTGTCCAATGTATGACCTTGTCCAAGTGTTACGAGTGGCATACTTGATTTCTGAACTGGGCGATCTCCCTCTTGCTTGGGGCATTACTCTTCAGGTGGTCCAGCATAATCTGAGCATCGGCCAGCAGGACTTTGGTTCTCTTCAGGTCTTTCCTCAGCCTCTTCTCACTCTCCATGTCCCTGTGGCTCACCTGGATGACAAATCATTTCTGTCCAGCCAGTGTGGATAAACACGCTCTCCTTTTATCACAACTCTCAGCACCTGACGAAATTCAGCAGTAAATTAAAGCGCACAATAGCAACCCCTCAATGTGCCCCCCCCCCCACGCATACACACACAGGTGTTGACAGGATGAAGATGAGACAAATGGGGCTACCTGGTCCTGCGCGCTCAGCAGTTTGGATTCCAGCTCACGTCTCTCGCGCAACACTTTCTGCTTATCGTCGTATTCCTCCTCCAGCTGCACCTCCATCTGTTTCAGCTGAGAGACGCGTGGACGGACCGTCACAAAGAAAATAGAAAAAATCACACACGCAACCGTCTTTTTGATTGTGTCGTATTTCGAAGTTGCAAATAAATGTTCGGTGCACCGACAATGTATAGGCAGCCATATCGTGACATGTCGTCCTTTTGCCAAACGTTACATTTGGGCTTTTGTATTTTTGTGGTAAAGTGAATTAAAATCACAAGGTTTTCTTTTCTTTTTTTTTGACATTTATATGTACAAGTACCGGTAACCTATATTTTACAAAAGCATTAGATGTCATTTGATTGACAGTGTGCAGAAACTGTCATGCAATATTTGGATAGAAGAGAGTATACTGTCGATCTAGCCCACAGGTCCCCAACCACCGACACATTTGTGGATCATTTGATACTAGAC
Organism: Hippocampus mohnikei; assembly: GCA_026261675.1. NCBI lineage: Eukaryota > Metazoa > Chordata > Actinopteri > Syngnathiformes > Syngnathidae > Hippocampus > Hippocampus mohnikei. The sequence continues at coordinate 9,685,984 of JAKGUB010000325.1, forward strand.
TGCATAGACAGACTGAATAAAATCTATATTTTATTGATCAGAGTCTGAAGGAAGTTTTATTTGAAAATCAGGTGCATTCCCCTGTGCCTCTGTACACACGTCAAAACGTTCGTCTCAGTCACATCAGCCGATAGTAGAAAAGGAGGCCTATAAGCAGGCAAATGTGAGTTTTTTAAAAAAACTGAATGTATTTGGAGAGATTCTTCAGAAAGAGCAAAATACTCAGCCATAAAATGACAACTTCTTTAAAAAAAAAACTTTTACACCACAATAACAGCAGTCCCTCCGAAATTACGAGTTCACTGCCACAGTTGATTCTTCCGAACGAAGTCTATTCCGTGTGATATTTTGTGGGGCTCATAAATGTGGCATTGAAGCCCACAAAACTGCCAAAAAATTCAGTTCATACTTTCCACCATCTAATCTTTGTGAAGTGGAATAAAAAGGGTAGACAAGACATAGACTAAGTAACACACTTAAGGTGTCATTGCATCCCCCTGAAAGGGAGCTACCTTCTTACTGCAGGACCGCCTGATCTCATCCACCTCCTCATCTTTGCTCTCAATGTCTTTTGAGTGGCTCTGTCGCTGCCTTTCCATCTCCATCTCCAGTCGTAGCTTAGCCTTGCGTTCAGGAGAAGAGGACAAATACAGAATAAACCACCGTGCAAAAAAGGTTTAAAAAATGGATGTGCGATCTTTTCATATACCTGCTCCAGCATCTGGATGGTTCCGGCTTGCTCATCCAGTTCCTCCTCTTGATCTTTCACCTTGGCCTCAAGGTCACGAAGCTGCTTCTTGACCTTGGCCAGTGATGCTTCATCCTTGGACTCCTGTGAAGAGAGATCCTGCAATTCGGCCTCCAGCTGCTGCACCTTCACGTTGGCAGTGCACAAGTCAGCATCCTTTTCCTGTGGTCCAAGGAGAGTCCAGTGTGACATACAAAGAGAAAGGACAGACGGTGCGCAGAATATCCTCCACGGTAAAACCTGAAGCTGCTGGTGGATGTTGAATATCTCCGCCGCCATTGTGTCTTTCTCTCGAGCCAGCTTCTCCCTCAGACTCCTTTCTCTTTGTACTTCAGCCTGGGCCTGGTTCTGCTCAAGATCAAATCTGACATACGCGCACAGAGGAAATTATAGCAAATATCAACACCTTACATAAAAATTGACTGCAGCTGTAAAATTAGGACAACATTGTATACTAGGAGAGATGATGTGGAAAAACTATCTACCTGCATCACATTAGTAAACAACAATTCCCCACAATATCAGGCAAGAACTTCATACTTTTCATACTTCTAACATTTCAGCCCCCTAACTGTTCTCCACTTCCATTAGCCTGGTGTTTTGGTACCCAGTTGTGCTAATGTGCACCATGTTTTTCTTCAGTTGTTGAGGCAAGAAACACTTATGGTTAGTGAACGAGAAAGCCAAGTGTTTCATGTTGTCAGCTCGCCTCGCTGTAATTTTTTCCCCCGGTGAAGCACAACTGAAAATAATTTCACCCACAGAGCATCTTCAATTAGCCGCAGGGGATGACTTCTCGAGTGCTTGAAGTCTGACTCATTTTCTGAGCTAATGCAATTCTGCAGATTCCAGAGCAATTTAGCCACTATTCAAATGAAGGTGGATTGGGGGCGGGGTCCGCATCCTGATATGCAAGGACACAAGAGCATACGTTGTGGTGAGGTGGTGTGCATTTTTGAAACACTATACCGGACACAAAATCGGTCCCAAAGGTGTGTCTCCGGTGTGTCTGTATTTGTCCACAATGGGTTTGACGGAGTGTACCCTGACCTCTTGCCCAGCATCATGATTTAGCAACAACGAGAATTGCCGACATAGTCACAAGTCATGCTTGTTTTCAAGAAGGTGTACACTAGTAAAGCTCAGATTGCTATAAAACATTTTGGAATTGTTTTCACGTCGAGGTGTATGCGGGGTAGCAATTGCTGCGTCAGCACCAAGACGGTAAAAAGCATGACATTACATCGCATGACTCAGTGTAACGTGTCAATGAATCAAACAAAGGACAACGATAAAGGACATACTGTGTTCCTTCTCTATGGCATTTGGAATTTGCTTATAAAAAGGCACATTTTGTGCTCATAGATCAGAATAAAGGCGCGTCCTAGTGGAGGCCTGCATTGATGTAGCTCGACTTCCAATTTGAGCACAAACTAGTTGAGACTGAATCAACAGTGCCAATGTTGGTTGTTGCCATGTACTGCAAAGAACCACTTGTTGTACATGATATTAAAGTGGTCCTTTTCCCGGGGCATTGTCAAATGATTGAACTACATCAGCACCTTGAACGGGAGAATGGCATGTCACTGTACAAATAAAGGTACAGGACAATATATTTTTTTCTGAGAATACATGACTGAGCAGACTCATCAATATGGATAAAGTGCGTCTAGAATGTAATGACAGACAGATAGAAAGCACCGAGTTAAAACTGACTTCCTCTGCTTCTTTTCCAAGTCATGGTTGCGGCTCTGGAGTCCCTCCAGATGACGTTGGGTATCCTGCAGCTCAGCCGTCATCTTCTGGCACTTCTTCTTCAGCTGCTGCACAGAGTGCTGCACGTCCTCGTTGTCTGTCTTCAAATCGGCCAGCTGTAGCAGCCATGTTATCATTTTATTTAAACATACAAAGCCGAGGCGATCAAATATTAAATATAGCCTTTCTAAATGATTGACTATGACAAAGTGTCTTGCCCTTCTCTCAAGATGTCTTTTGCTCTGCTGCTCCATTTCCAGCTTGTCATCAAACTCTTGCTGGAGTTTCTTTTGGGTGAATTCCATTTCCCGAATGGCTCTGTTGTATTTTATGCGCCACTCACCCCCTGAAGAAGAAAATGCGAAGAAATCATGTTTTGACATTTAGCCAGCTCCTGCTTTTAATGCAGGCCATGTGGTATACAAAGACGAAGGGGCTCAACAGCTCAATGATGAGCGATGCTGTGGATTATGTGGTACATTGTACAGGCTACACTGTTTTATTACATTTGAGGGACCGAAATAAAATAACCTCATCTGAAATAAAACCATTTTTCATCAAATCCTGACCTGACGGGGTCAAAATATTTGACAGGAGGACTACAAAGCGGCATTCGCATTTGACTCTAGTCTCGGATAAACCTGAGCTCCAAAAGCCCGAGCGCACAACAATAGTGGTTAGAGCAGACGTGACTAAGTGGCTCTTCCAATGCCTTTTGCCGACCCTAATTCTGGAGCTGTCGGGGGCTATCAGAACTTTGACAGTGTCCAGGCAGCCATTCAGTTTTAAGCTCATTGCCGAGCCTTATCATTTTTTTTTTTTTTTTAAGGCTGCCCATGTCTCCTTCACATGGCAACACCGGCTCCTCCATCAACGCTGCTCATTAGCATATATATAGCATAATGACAACTTGCAAGGCCACCGGCTCAGATCCCAACGATTATTTTCTCATTCATCCAAGAATTTTGATATGCTTTGTAATGGCTTGTCTGCGGAGGTTGGTTTGAGGGGATGTGTGAGCACAAGGAGGCAATAACGACTGCCTCGTGGACAATGCTCTCTCAGTGGGAGCGCACTTTCTCAGTAGGTGATGACCAATCAGCGGCCGGCATTTCTTGTATGCCTGGGAGAGAACATTTTAATCCCCTAGTGTGAAATACCCAACTTGGAGACTTAATACTTAATAGCATTATGCGATATGTCTAACTGTCACGTAGCCAAATGAAACAGGCGACTAAAGCCACTGAATCCCGCAGCGACAATTAGAATGCGATTTTTCAAGCTGTCCACACATAATACATTAACCGGATGCTTAATTAGGTGCACCTGAACGACCTTTTAGACATTTATAGGTGGTGAATATGTATAAAGATGGACAGTTCTGTGCTGATCTAAAACACGGCTGCCAAAGGTCTGCACTCAACTGAGTGTGTTGTATGTGTTTATTCTTGAGGTAGTCGTTTGCACTGGGGTAGGACTACTCTCAATGACACTGAGGTTTTTTCAAATTAACTAAAAAGGGTAAAACCTTGGAAACAGCGTATAGACGACTTAGTTTTCCATACTTATCGTGGGTCTTTGGCCACAAAATTGAGTCTGAATTGGAAAATAAAATAAACAGCAATGTCTCAGCAGAAACATGAAGGGTCTCAGGATGAGACTCTTGTATTGGATCTGGAGGTGTACTGAATGTGGCAAGTAAGTGTAGTCTTGGATTGCCAAAGTCGACTATGAATGACGAGCCTGCAGAGAGGCAACTGTACTGAGCTCCCTCGGTTTTAACCACGTCAACGAACCAGCATCATCATCGTCCTCCAGCTCTCCGTTGAGCTCTGAAGTTTTCATGAGCCGAGCTTCCATCACCTCCATCTCCTGTGCTTCCATTTGTTTCTTGGTGGCTTCAGACTTTGCCTGAATCACACATTTTTTTTCTTGATTTTACAGTTTTGAGAACAACAATATTTTTAACGTCATTGTGCGTAGTTGCCTGCAGGTCCTTCATGTCCTTCTCTAGCCGCAGTCTCTCAGCCGTCTCGTTCTCCAGCAGCTGGGATGCTGACTCACTAGTGCTCCTCTCATCAGCGAGTTCTGCCAACAAATCTGCAATCTGTCCACATATGACAGTAACAAGTTACTCACTTACAGTGACCCTTTGGAATATCACAGCTCATTTTTCGCTCCCCGGCGATATGGTGGCATTTTAAAATTACCGTATTTATCCCACTAAAGGCGCACCTAAAAGCATTCCATTTTCTCAAAAGCCCACATTGTGCCTTCTAATCCACTGAGCCTTATATATGGATCAATATTCAAATTTCTTAGACGTAGTATTGTAATTTAATGTTCTGTAAAGTGCTTTGTTACAGCTGCAGCGCTTGTGAAAAGTCTATATAAATAAAGCTGTATTGTATTGTATTCCATTTAGCGTAGGGCCATCTAGTGAATGCACAACTGCAGCCAATATTATAGCTTCTATTATACGTGCCTTATAATGCGATGCGCCCTTTATATGAAGACAGTTTTAAAATTGAAGGTGCGCCTTATACTCTGAAGCGCCTCATAGTGCGGAAAATACGGTATTTTGATGTTTTTTTTCATGTTTTAAATGGTGTCTCTATCACAGATTTTAACCTAACGTCGGTGGGTCTGGAATGTATCCCCCGCAGTATACGGCGGTTCACCGTAACTCTGTAATACAACGTCACCAATCTTGATAACCCTCCTCAGAACCCACTTTGCTCTCCAGTCGATCTGTGTTCAGTCTCAGCTCGTTGCGCTCTTTCTCCACCTTCTCCAGCTTGGACTTGTGCATCTGGAGTTCCTCCTAAAGCACAGAGCAACTATTATATGGAACGTCATGTATTAAACAAATAGAAGAGAAAACATGCAATCATATTGTGCGCATAAGTGCAGTGGATTAAAGTTCGCTTACATCTTTGCTCCGCATCTGGTCCTCAGTGAGCTGCACCTTAATGAGTGGCTGCACAGTAGTGAAGAGCTTCCACCATGGCCAGTCCTTGACACCTCGGTTTTTCTGGATGTTCTTCTGGATGCAACGAATTGCTAGATCCTGAATCTGTTGGCATTACAGGAAGTCCACCGGGAAACATGCCAATGTATCAATGAGAGTATTATTGAATATACACAACTGTATCGTTGCATTGTCCTGTAAGTTTGTTTTGTATTTGTGTCTGTCTTGTTGGGGAAAAATACAAAAACTATCCAAAGTAATTGGTGTAGCTAGCATTTCATATCATCTCAGAAGTCTCTGGTTTTTGTTGTGGGCCATGTAGTTATGTTTTACCTCAAAGGGCCGTCATAACTGTGAAAATTATATCATTTTATCACCTTATATTGTTTCAAACTATTTATGCGCAATTGGCCTTGCACTATGTAGGGTGAATAATATTGACAAAATATGAATTACCGTAATATTAACCAATATTTAGTAGCTTGTTTTGAGAAAATGTCGGGACCAGGCCCATCAAAACATGACTAGTAGATGAAGGAAAAAGAGCATGTACTGATTTTACCTTCTCCAAAACCGCCTCAATCTATCTAGCATGCTATCATATAATATTATAATCCAGTGACTATAAACCGAAACGTGAATGGTTGGGAATCGCAAGAATAGTAGAACGCAAACTTTGAGTTGACCTGTGCCAAATTATTTGAATTTTACGGCAACTACACACGACATAAAAACAAACAACAAAATTCTGTAAAATATCCAGCAAGTATTATCCAAAAAGAAGTTGAACATATTGAAGGGATGCGCGCAAGTCACTTGCCTATTGAGCTGAAAACTAATGAACTGCCTCGACCTCCTCCTGCTACCTTAATGCAAATAACCACTACATGAAAAGAAATTTCCTGAATCGCGCGTTGTTTTATTGCTGCTGTATGGGGGAAGGAGCTATCCAAGGGCTTTGCCAGCCTCCTACTGAGAATTTCAGCCAAGTGTGTTCCAAGGCTGGAAGCTAATTTCTGATTAATTAAATCAAACACGTTGGCAGCTCATTCTAAGTATTACACGATTTCCATGCTGCTTATGCATGAGGCTCTTTCGCGGCGGCAGATTACGGGGCAAACCCAATTAGAGCAACACAATTCTCAGCATCAGGTACATAGCGCCCTCAAGGTATTCCCTATGACCAATTAGGATTCGTCACACTAAGAACACCTCACAAGGAGGAAAATGCAGCCAATTCGTGACACACGCCTCACCCGTCTGATCGAGTCAGAAATGATTGGAAAACAAACAAATAATTGTCCTACATGAGCACCGTGTATAAACATTTTAGCGTCCGTGTTACATGAAGACAATGTGACAACCGTGAAGGCAAATTACACGACAACTGCAGCAGAGCTAAAGACGGGTTTTGGGCTTTGTGCGCATACAGCCATGTTTGTATGCGTATCAAACACCTAAGCGCTGCTACTGCTGACACCTTAATCTCATTAGTGAGATTAGTATATTCATGTTTGAAAGGATTATCTCCACACGCCGATGTTGGACAAGAGGGCCTGGTTTGCAATCTCTGTTGTAGTCTTTGAAACGTGTTTGATGAGGCCGAGGTCAGGGTTCTCAAGTTCTCCTCCAAGCAAAGCATTTAATGGATCTTGCTTTGTGCATCGTGGCGGCAGTCATGCTGGAGCAGAGAAGGGCCCCCACGAAAACAAAGTTAGAAGCATAACATTGTCTGTAGTGTCTTGGTAAGATTGACAGCGAAGCATTAGGGGGGACCCAAAAAAAAAAAGCCTAATTGATTGTAGACGGGTGTCGTCTATAGTGTATATCTCATAACTTTCAAAATAAATAGAAACAGAGTCATAATTATTCCTGCAAGGAAACGTGGATTTATTTCACCGCATCTCTCTCAGCAACCTTGCGTTAAAGGACAGTCAAAATCAATGTGGTTCTTGATTGGACAAAGACCAATCATTCCTTTGCCTTCTAAAGTAAACTGTGAATTGTAATCAATTGGTGGTTGACTAGTTAATGACCTTTAAACTAAGCATCCCTAAATAGCCCAATCAGGATGTCAAGTACTTGCATTGACAAAGAAAGTAGTACTGCAATAACATTCAACAAGTGACCTTTCACTACAATCACCGCAGTGTGCTTGAGTCCAAAATTCAATTACTCGTACAATTCTTGAGCTGAGTGTTTAACCGTCTCTCAAAGGATGAAAACGGAAAAGAAGCGAATGTACAGTGCCGCGTTATAATAATCGGATAGTTGGAGGAATGTTTCTTTCTACCTATTTGTGCTTCATACTGCTCTGGGTGCAAATATATGACAATATTTACTGTATGTTTTCGAGGCCACCAGGAGGACAAAACTCACAAAGCAGCAAATGACTGCTGAAGTCAGTCCTGTAAAGCCGTGTTAGTCCTTGACAGACAAAAGGACAAAAACAAGATACACATGCATGTCACGTGGGCAGGGCACGTCCTCACATGCCAGGCGGAATCAATCAACGGACCTCCTGTCACATCCTCATCTATCAACAAACATCTACCCCTCATGCCACCTGGACTGTTCAAACACGAGCGAGATTGTGGGCCGATCCACTTTTCCCAACGTGAGAAGAGATTAACAGCAAGGGTGCATTGGACGCTATTATATGATGATAATCCTCACACCGATCAACGGGTAACATTCGAAATCATCTAACATCCACCACTGTGCTTTTGCTCTTGTGCTCTGTTGCTAACTAACTGGATCAGGGTTAATTTATACGCTAAGGGAATGCCCTTTAGGTGTTAATATCGTCTACAAACCCGATCGAACGCTTTCGTTGCAGTAAATGACATACATTGTGGTTGTCGTGGCAGCAATGTTTTCAAATTTCATACCGGCTGATGCGTAATTGCGCGTCTTTGTATTTGACTCTTTCACACTAGAAAATTGTTGTTGATCAGTGTCATCCGTCTCCCCGCACACTCGACTCCCACTCACTGTTTGCAACTTGTGATCTGATGAAAGTGCATTTTGGAGAACTCGAGCCGTCAATGGAATGGTAAACAAGCTAGAGCTATTCCATGGATGAACGAACGTGCCTGTCTCCACCATAAAAATATTGTTTTGTTTTGTTTTTTAATTGAAGAAAATAAATATGACCATGAATGCAATATACATTATCAGCATTATAGCCAGGACAGTTTGAATAACCCCTTACCTCCCCCACACCCACCCCCTCGCGCATCATGAGAATAACCTATAGATCTCATTTTCAGAGCCTGCCTTAACATTCAACACATTTATGATTGCATTTTCTAACATACAAAGTCAGTGTGATTCGACAAGAGAATACCATTACTGTACCAGTTAAAATAATATGATGACTTAGCTTCCTATTATATCCATATTTTCAGGGGACAAGAGCCATAAGGGGACCGTGGCACGGAAGTGGACACTTTGCAAATTGATTTTATAATTGCACAGTTGCTCAAGCAATTTCACATCACTTCTTGCTGTTGAATTTGAAGATTAAAAAAAAAAAAAGCACTAGGCTCTTTGCCCATTCCACCGTGTGAATAATGGCCTTTAAACATTAAAGTGCAAATAGAAGAAAATACGACTGAGCAAGATATCTGCTCACAAACATCATGTTGTACTGAATGGCGATTATGAATTTTGAATTCACTTGCTGCTGGTTCAATAATCACAGAGGAAAGTGGGTATAGGACTGCATACAGAATATGGAGAAGGTCCGTGGAGATTCGGTCTATCAGGTGTTTGCACGTGCATGACTATGGGGGAATGGAGGGGGGGATATAATTTATTCTACCAAATGGACATTACATCTAATTATAGCTCATAATTAGAAGAGAATCCGAAGCGCAGCTTTTTTTTCTCAGAAAGGTATTTCTTGAACAATATCTCAGTTGTGGACTGCAATCTCTGCGTCATAAAAGAGATTATACTTGTACACCTAATGGGGAACGTGACAAGGTTACATTTAAGGGCAAAGAAAAACAAACCATAACACAGCGGCATTGTATTTGGGCATAATAGAACAAAAAACAATTCGGTTATTGCTCTCTGTGTTTTAGTGCTTGCCGTCTAAAATTGGTTTGTGTTGTGAGCCCTGTTCTGTTCGCCCGTGAGTCTGCCAAACAGCTCCCTCGTGGACCTTCATCCATAGCTTGCCGTCTCATCCATCCTCTGGTGTTTAGTCCTTTTGTTTTACCGCTAGGTGCGCTATTTTGAAAACCCACTTCTCTCGTTCCGTGTCTGCTATTCCAATTCCATTCGTGTTCACAATAGTTTAGTACAAGCACTTGGTTGAGTCTGTTTATTTGCGGTCTCCTTGAGTAATTCCTAATCAAAAATACCATCTTGTTGATTTGCTGCATTCTTTTCTCCATCTATCCACAGCCGTCGCACAATCAAAATCCCCTTTACAAGATGACAGGATGTGTCATATTAAAGCGGGGCATTTAGATTCAGATTTTTTTTTTCGTAATTGCTTGGAGGCTTCCAGCAAAGCTGGCAGGATCGACTACAAGTGCAAAGCAAACAGACACTAAAATTAGGTCTGAAGAGCTATTCAGGGTTCCCAAGGCTCACCCTGTTTGCCTGCTCTATATATGGACGCTCCCTTTATCATGTACTACTTTTGATTGCATCGCCTTGCATTTCAAATGGTGATTTGGATGAAACAAGGGATATGTTTCACATCCCATCTATTTTCAGTCGGGATGATACTGATAAGCGTGAGGTCATTTTGCTTACCTTTCTCTTTTTAAAGGCTTGCCGTGCCAGATAACCTCGACAAGCAGCTTGGAACAGGATTAAATTTCGCTTGGTTTGCTCATCCCTCTGTTCCTCCAATTTCGCCAAGGTCCCGGCTTTGAAGAATAACTAATATGATAGAAAAAAAAATGTAAACAGACAAGCGCGTGTTTTTAATAAAACAATATCTGTTGATCTGGACCAAAGGTAAACAAAATAAAAATAAAATGAAATAAATGTTTAAAAAAGAAAGCAGATCTCTGACAGCTTGCATGTGCATGTATAGTCAAGGGATTAAGTAGGCCGACTTGTACGAAGCATCTGTCACTGGTCCCATGTTATCGACCGAGCGCAGTAGAAATTAGGCAAGGTTCAAATGAATCAACAATGATTCATTCTGATAATTTAGCCCAGAATTGTTCAAAAGGTTAAGCAATTCATATTTTCAATCCGATGATTGTATTTCCACTGATAAATGTGTCTCAATTATTCGCCAGATGCATCGTGTACTTGAACAAATAATTGGCTCATCCCAAATTGATGCCTCCATTTTTTTTTCTATTCTGTGAAAAAAAAACAAGTGCTGCCACTTGGTAGCCGCGTTGAACTTTAAGATGGTATCTGATAACGCAATGTGTTGCAGTGCACTACATAATGTAGAATAATGCATTTTTACGTACATATTTATTCGTTAGGTGTCACTAACGAATGCATATTCATTCGTTAGGTGTCACTGTTGGGTATTATTTAGATTTAAAATGCGAATTATCCAAAATTTACACCAAATGCATGCCAGGTACAGCAGAGCAGAATTAATAACTGCCACTATTTGAGGACCAATGGCAAATTCAAGCACGATGACTATCAATTCACCGGTTTTCAGCAAATTAGAGTGACACATGAATTTCACAATACTTCTATGGATACGAATATCAGATTATGTCCTATCAAAGCTATCGTTCCGCTACACTTGGATGTGTTTCTTTTGTTTTGTGATGCTTTTGGTCTTTAGTTTGTGTGGGTGTTATTACCATGTAGGTGAGACAGAAGTTGACTCTTGTACAGCTGCGAACAAACTATTCTTTTCTCATGTCTTTTGAGAAATTATACTTTACGATCCTAGTGTTACCATGATGTCAGTGTTTTGGAGAAATGTGGAGGATTGAAAACAAAGGGGGAAAAAAAGCATGATGTGAATAATACAGACACTATCCGAGTTATGAACAAACGGTACATACGAACATTTTCACGGGTCTGTCGAAAAAAAAATAGTTAGATTTTGTATTGCGCGCCTTTTTCCAAGTGCCGAACGGGGCGGAGGAGGACGGCGGAGGCGACGTTCGAAGGCGGCCGCGGGGAGAGGCGTGGGGGGCGGGCGTGTGACGGTGGAACGGGCGGGGAGGCGTCCGGCGCGCCGGTCGACGACCGGTCGTCTACTCTCCCCCGCTGAAGCCGCTGCTAGTTTAGCGGGCAGCTAACCCTCGAGCCCTGAAGAACGTGACGAAAAGCTCTCTCTCCGTTATATGGATGTCAATATAAGCCTTAAACATACATTCCAGACAAAATAGAGCACTGAAGCAACTTACGAACGAATTCACCTTATGAACAATCGTCCGGAACGTAACTCGTTCGTAACCTGGGGAGCGTCTGTATATTATTTATATTACAAACTGGATTATTGGGATTTTGCAAACTCATTTTGATACACAAATGGAGCCATTCAAGGATGTGGTCAAATCTAAAAGCTTGAAGGTGGGGCTTGAAACAAGAAACTGCTTCCCATCAAGATGTATATGCAGTTTAATAAAGAAGTACATTTAGAATAGAACGTCATGCATTCCATTTTTGGGCGTCTTGAAGACAGTGCCGGAAATGAAATCATTTTTATCAAAGTGTGTTCGCATGTACGAATAAGTTGATCAAAATAACCATCTGGTCACTTTTCCAAAATGGTGGACGCTGGTTATGTGTTGTTGTTTTTGTTGTTCTTGTTGTTGGTGTTTTTGTATTTGGTTGCTCCTATGCATATTTAAAATGATCGAAAGGAAGAAGGAGAATCGGGACCCGCAGATGTCCAAGAACACCAATTTGCCCGCTACTAAGTCCTCTGATTTCCCTCTTGGCTGATTGCCACTCTCCTGCTATGATTAGACCGCAGAGCGCAGAGTATAAGTTGCTCTACAAAACAAAGACAGGCATCCGTTTGGACGATTTTGCACTCATGACCCGAGGAGAGGGAATTGCGGCAGAAAGACAGCCAGTCAGATCAGACGCACGCCTTTGGAGTTGCAAGTCTCCCAAAGACGAGAGGGGGGAGAAGGTGGAGGTTGGCAACTTTCCAACATCAAAAAGGTTCTCAAAGAGGGACAGGTGGAATGAAGGACACACACCGCAGACGCGGGGAAGAAGAAAAAGTGTGCGTGCATGTGCGTGTGATGTTAATAGGGGTGGAAATGGCAGCATTGCAAAGTGAAGGTTTATTTAATCATTTAAAAGGTGTTTACTCGTGCTGGATGCTGTGTGACTACTCACCCGGCTCACGCCCATGTGGTAACTGCTCTTCTCTAAATCCAAAGACTCCAGCAGCTCCTCCACAGCCTGAAATTAATGTACACATGGACAGTAGCAAAGAGGATTAACCTATGCATAGAAATGAGGACCTTGTGTATTCTAGGCTTGAGCCAGAAAGACCACCACTTGATTATATAGGAGAGCTTCGCCAAAAGAACTGAAGCGCTTTTGTTTCGTAAGTTTCCACAGAAACTCGGCCCGAGTACGATGGCACAGGGGGGGAGAAGTGATTTCCTCACTCCTTCACCCTATTCTTTCAATTGCTCGCTCATTTTTCTCTGAAGCAACCTTTTATGTGTTTCTGAATTCTCTGAATTCTGAAAGACAAGTGCATTTTTTGGGGGGTGGATCAGAATATATGAACTTACCCTGCTTCATTTTAAATGACTATGAAGATGTTTCTCATCGACGGTTAACATTTCTACTTTCTTTTCCTTTCACTATAAATGTTTGACTCTCTCTCCACGTCAACACACAGGCACTATGAATGCAGCGAGGGTCTTTCGCTGCCCCAGTTCCGACCTGCCTCTTTAGCAGGCACAATACAAATGTGGTCAAGTTGATTAGATCATGACAACAGCTCTTGATGGATGAAGGCTTACTTCTCTGTCAGACGGCTGCTGACAAATCAGGGGCAGATGTAATGAAGCTCCCCTCTCACAACATTAATCTTAACTGTTTGGCCAGTGGCAGCGCTCTCTCGCTGATTGACTCACTCTCTGCTCGTCCTTCACAATGTAATTCCGCCCGTGCTTCTTGGTGAGGTGCGGTGCCAGCACATCAAAACGTCGGCGGAACTCAGAAAACACCATGTGGTCCGGGTAGCCTGTGAAGGTCAATCAACAAGAACAACATTTCATTTGTTAGAAAGATAGTCTGAGTGGTGGGTCTCGGAAATAAAAAATACCTGGTAGTATATTTGTAGAGGAAAGTGGATCTGGCACGTAAGGTTATATAGCAAACAGGCTCACCTTGTCTATGGATCCGGAGAGCGTCGAGGAGCTTGGATCCCCGCAGTTGAGCACGGAGTAGGGCAACATCCAGCTGCATTAAACCAGAATCTCCACCCTCCCCTTGAGCCTCACTTTCTACACCTTTGAAGAAGGATCCACTCAGAGCCTTAAGAACATCCGCCTTAGGCAATAGGCAGTGAACAAAATGAATTCTGGACCTCCGCACCATGTCCAGCAGGGCGTCCTGGAACGAAGGACGGTTAAGGGCTTTACTAAGCAATATTCCATTGTCGTATTAAAATCATGATCATTGGCTCCAAACTATATGGCCTCACTGTGGCCCGACTGTGCTTACCCTATTTCAAAATAAAAGTAATACTGTAACTGATTTGCTCAAAAAAACAAAACGCATGCAAATGCTGAGATGTGAATTAATGGAATTAAGTCAGTACAAAATTTGACAATTTGTCACAGTGTGTAAAAACGATCCCCAGATTGAATGCAACTGCACGCAGCATATATTCCAGATCCATTCCAGATTCGATCAGCAAAATTGGACTAGACTTTTAAGGCAATTCACTTGAAGAACCGATATATTTTGCAAAGATCGGATTGCATTATTTTAAAAATACAATTTGAAAGATGAAATTACTTTGTATACTAGTAAGATAATTGTTGTTGCTTGTTTCCAAAAGTTAGACTTTACTCAAAAATATGACTTTACCCAGTGATTACGATCATTTAAATGTTTGTGGTATTCCTTAACCGAACTGTACGATGCATTTTCTTGAGAAAAGAAAATGTTTTGTTTCGGTTTTCACAAGTTCCACACTTCAAAAGGCACAGTCCTGTCACATAATTCATTTTATCCATCCATCCATCCATTTTCTGATCCGCTTCATCCTCACAAGGGTCGCGAGGGGTGCTGGAGCCTGTCCCAGCCGTCTTCGGGCAGTAGGCACCCTGAACCAGTTGCCAGGCAATCGCAGTCATTCATTTGATGTTATTTATTTTTAAAATAACTCACACATTTTCAGCAGTTCAAGATGTATATTGTCAGATTAAGATTTGGAAATGGACAGAAATGTAAATTTAGTTTGAGAGTTACAAGAAGCAGATTGCTCTAATTCCATGGAATGGCCCATATAGAACACATTTTGTGATTACCCTCTTTCGCTGATTGACTTACAGATTTTGTTACACTATAATGAGGCGTGTATGCTGTTTGTTTCAACTTTCCAAACCCAGAAACGGCTTCTTCCCATGTGATGGGACGATCCATTTGCTGATTATTCTATCGTGCTGAAAACCAACAACATTTTCAATTTGGACCGCCACGCTCACCACTTGAAGCTTTATTTGGATGCACACAGACTTTTTCTTGATAGCGGCCACTCCGGAAGTGAATGTCTTCCTCAGGCTTGAGGTCCGTCGTAAAGACAGCTGGGAAACACCCTCAAGACCTGCGATGGAACCTGAGAGAACGGTGGCCCCGCCTGCTCGGCTCATGAACAAAGAGCTGATGATCTTCCTGCGAGAGACGTATTGCGTTAGCCCAATGTTTTTTTTCTTGATAAACTGCATGACAAAAGATGGCTGACGCTTACTTCTGGGAGTCCTGAAGCAGGCTCGTAGCGTTGATTGAGGCAGGATTTTGCTTGGCGTAGTTCAGCCACCCACGGGCATCGTACTCTACCCAGTCAGTCCCGTGACTGTGGCCCAGCAGGAAGTGATTCTCTTTCTCACTCTTCAGAAGGAAAGTGTGACCTGATATAGATGTAAAAAGCCTGTGTAAGATTTCATTGTTCCATTGTACTGCGCAGAAAGAGAGGTGATAAAAATAAACAGCCTCCCGTGGGAAAATGCGTCTTCAGCTTGTCTGCAGGTTGTGTCAATGCAAGCAGAATGTGCTAATTAATCTGGTCTGAATACAGTTACTGTATATACAATTCCTGATACTGCAATTAAAACCAAACAGTATTTTGTTTAAATCTCATGAAGTGGGGACGCTGTGAGCTGAACTGATGGGAGTTTTGTTTTGTTTTTTTGGTCAAAATCCAAAAAATTGCCAACTAAATAATACCGCAATGAGACTCAATGGTTGCATGTCAAAGAGCTTTGGCTGATGAAGTCATCTTGAAATCTGCCTTCATAAAAAGGCCTTAAATGAGATGCTTTCACAGGGCGTGTTTGACGGTGAAAGAAAGAAGAAAAAAAAATCACACTTCACGCCTTCAGTTCTTTGAGTGCTCCTGGGAGAGCACTCTGCATGGGCTGTAACCATGGCAACTACGCTCGAACAACAATAACGCAGCAAGGACTTTTGTGGCCGGTCAATCCATTTGATGGAATATTGTGTTGGCTATTAATGCTGGGATCATGCTGTCGGTTACATTTTATGACATGATAAGGCAAAAAGCGGAACATCCTGGACACAACGGACAATTAGGTACCAGTTCTCTCGAGAGGAGTTGGACTCTCTTCGACTCTGGAGTTGCCCATGGTGAGAGGCGCAGAGCAGGTGTGGGCATACTCATTGCCCCCCGGCTCAGTGCCTGTACATTGGGGTTCACACCGGTAGACGAGAGGGTAGCCTCCCTCCGCCTTCGGGTGGGGGGACGGGTTCTGACTGTTGTTTGTGCGTACGCACCTAACAGCAGTTCAGCGTACCCACCCTTTTTGGAGTCCTTGGAGGGTGTGCTGGAGAGTACTCCTGCTGGGGACTCCCTCGTTCTGCTGGGGGACTTCAATGCTCATGTGGGCAACGACAGTGAGACCTGGAGGGGCGTGATTGGGAGGAACGGCCCCCCCGATCAGAACTCGAGTGGTGTTTCGTTATTGGACTTCTGTGCTCGTCACGGATTGTCCATAACGAACACCTTGTTCAAGCATAAGGGTGTCCATATGTGCACTTGGCACCAGGACACCCTTGGCCGGAGTTCGATGATTGACTTTTTGGTTGTATCATCGGATTTTCGGCCGCATGTTTTGGACACTCGGGTGAAGAGAGGGGCGGAGCTGTCAACTGATCACCACCTGGTGGTGAGTAGGCTCCGATGGTGGGGGAGGATGCCGGTCCGCCCTGGCAGACCCAAACGTATTATGAGGGTTTGTTGGGAGCGTCTGGCGGAATCCCCTGTCAGAAGGAGTTTCAACTCCCACCTCCGACAGAGCTTTTCCCATGCCCCGAGGGAGGCGGGGGACATTGAGTCCGAGTGGACCGTGTTCCGCGCCTCTATTGTTGAGGCGGCCAATCTGAGTTGTGGCCGTAAGGTAGTTGGTGCCTGTCGTGGCGGCAACGCCCGTACTCGCTGGTGGACACCAGCAGTAAGGGATGCCGTCAAGCTGAAGAAGGAGTCCTATCGGGCCTTTATGGCCTGTGGGACCCCAGAGGCAGCTGACGGGTATCGACTGGCCAAGCGGAATGCGGCTTTGGTGGTCGCCGAGGCAAAAACTCGGGCGTGGGAAGAGTTCGCTGAGGCCATGGAAGCCGACTTCCGAGCGGCTTCGAGGAAATTCTGGTCCACCATCTGACGTCTCAGGAGGGGGAAGCAGTGCACCACTAACACTCTGTACAGTGGAAGTGGGGCGCTGTTGACCTCGACTCGGGACGTTGTGAGCCAGTGGGCGGAGTACTTCGAAGACCTCCTCAACTCCACCAGCACGCCTTCCTTGGAGGAAGCAGAGTCTGGGGACTCTGATGTGGGCTCTCCTATCTCTGTGGTTGAAGTCACCGATGTGGTTAAAAAGCTCCTCGGTGGCAGGGCCCCAGGGGTGGATGAGATCCGCCCGGAGTTCCTCAAGGCTCTGGATGTTGTGGGGCTGTCCTGGCTGACACGCCTCTGCAACATCGCGTGGTCATCGGGGACAGTGCCTCTGGATTGGCAGACCGGGGTGGTGGTCCCTCTTTTTAAAAAGGTGTGTTCCAACTACAGAGGGATCACACTCCTCAGCCTCCCTGGTAAGGTCTATTCAGGAGAGGAGGGTCCGTCAGGAAGTCGAGCCTCAGATTGAGGAGGAGCAGTGTGGTTTTCGTCCCGGCCGTGGAACAGTGGACCAGCTCTACACCCTTAGCAGTGTCCTCGAGGGTATGTGGGAATTCGCCCAACCAGTCTACATGTGTTTTGCGGACTTGGAGAAGGCGTTTGACCGTGTCCCTCCGGGAGTTCTATGGGGGGTGCTTCGTGGGTATGGGGTACCGAGCCCCCTGATACGGGCTGTTCGGTCACTATACCACCGATGCCAGAGTTTGGTTCGCATTGCCGGCAGTAAGTCGGAATCGTTTCCAGTGAGGGTGGGACTACGCCAAGGCTGCCCTTTGTCGCCGATTCTGTTCATAACTTTTATGGACAGAATTTCTAGGCGCAGCCAAAGCGATGAGGGGGTCCGTTTTGGTGGCCTCAGTATTGCATCTCTGCTTTTTGCAGATGATGTGGTACTGTTGGCTCCTTCAAGCAGGGCTGTCCAACTCTCACTGGAGCGTTTCGCAGCCGAGTGTGAAGCGGTTGGGATGAGGATTAGCACCTCCAAGTCTGAAACCATGGTCCTCAGTCGGAAAAGGGTGGAGTGCCCTCTCCGGGTCGGGGAGGAGATCTTGCCCCAAGTGGAGGAGTTTAAGTATCTTGGGGTTTTGTTCACGAGTGAGGGCAGAAGGGAGCGAGAGATCGACAGCCGGATCGGTGCAGCGTCTGCTGTGATGCAGACATTGTATCGGTCTGTCGTGGTAAAGAAGGAGCTGAGCCAAAGGGCGAAGCTCTCAATTTACCGGTCGATCTACGTTCCAACCCTCATCTATGGTCATGAGCTATGGGTCGTGACCGAAAGAACGAGATCCCGGATACAAGCGGCCGAAATGAGTTTTCTCCACAGGGTGTCTGGGTTCTCCCTTAGAGATAAGGTGAGAAGCTTGGTCATCCGGGAGGGGCTCAGAGTAGAGCCGCTTCTCCTCCACATCGAGAGGAGCCAGATGAGGTGGCTTGGGCATCTGATCCGGATGCCTCCTGAGCGCCTCCCTAGTGAGGTGTTCCGGGCATGTCCACGGCGGAGACCCGAGGACGACCCAGGACACGCTGGAGAGACTATGTTACGCAGCTGGCCTGGGAACGCCTCGGGATCCCCCGGGGAGAGCTGGAAGAAGTGGCCGGGGAGAGGGAAGTCTGGGTTTCCCTGCTAAAGCTGCTGCCCCCGCGACCCGGCCCCGGATAAGCGGTAGAAGATGGATGGATGGATGGATGGATGAATGTATATTGTTGTGACGATCGTGAACAAGGGTCTAGAAGTGCACTGGCGCATATTCGGATGACATTATGTAACGTGAGAATTATTTTTCAGGATGACACGTTGAAGTTGTACACCACTTAAGCCATGATAATAATATTAAAACAAACAATCCATTTTTGATCGTTGCCATCAAAGATGAGCGTTATTATTCATTTGTTGGTTTATTAGCAGCATTACGCAAAAAACTACAAAAGGGACTTCTGTGAAATGTTGTAACCTCCTAACTTTAGTGGCGATCCATGTACAGGTGCAGATACAATCCATCCATCCAGTCTCCGAGTGCGTATCTTCACTTGGTCGCATTGAATTTTTCGCCATTAAAGTTCACCTAAATACAGGTTCAGCAGATGGAGTTGTACATCCAGAGATAAAGTTAAACAGTGGCGCGGCAGGTAATGGTTTCTCATCAAATAAGTCAGAGTCACATGGTGGGTGTTTTATCCTTGTTGGAGGTGCGTTATACGCTTCTGCTGAGTGCTCGTTGTAATTTAGAAGCTTCGATAGAGGCTACTTGGAGCGATTGTATTATAAACAGGAATTGTATTTCATTTATTTACTCCGCTTAATTATTTTGGCAAAGGTTATAGACTCACAGGCACAGATTTTGACAGATTTGTGAAAAATGTGAGCAAATCAAATTGATGCCTTATAGGCAACAAAAGCTACAGACGTGTTTTGCTCATGTAACTTGTCTTGCTCTTACCCACCAAATAGAGGCCAGTAATTTCTGGGGGGAACATGAAGTTTGATTGGTTCAAGAAACAATTCCATTGCCAATTTAGTTTAATTACATCGGCCGGCGCTACTGATTCTGAAAGTCGTCGGCAGATGGGATTGACATAGATTTCTGGAAGGGAATTGCAACAAAATAAAAAGAATAATTTCACAGTGTTTAGAATAATTTCACAGAGCTCACCACTGATTGCACATCACTTGTTTGTGCCGGTGTACCCAATATTGTGACAGGTGAGGATTTTTATTTATGCCATATCCAGTGGAAAGCTCTCATTGTGATGGGTGCTCGACTCACCTTTGATCTCGCCTTCAGCAGGGCCATAGTAACTAAAAAGGCGAGCCAGCAGGCTTTCCTCTGATGCCCCGGGCTGCAGAACTTCCTCCTCCATCAGCCACAAAAGCCCACGGGCCTCATCTGTTCGGCCGCTGCGCACCTGTTCAATTGGACGCCGCACACAAACAAAATCCCGACTGCAATACCTTTTTTTTTCCCAGAATGATAAATCAATTCATAAGCTCACATTCCCAGATGATAAGTACAAAAAGGGAAGAGTGGTAAATAGGCAGAATAGTTTAGCTTGACTTTTTGCAGGAGATAAAATGTTAACGTTGCAGTCGAAAAACATTGTTGTTGTTGTTTTTTTTTTTAATCTACTGTTTTGTGCAACTCTGCAAGGCTATCTAATTGGCTGGCCTTGTGTCACAACGTATATTTCCACCTGATTTCTTCTAAATTGGACCAGCAGTTGTTGCTGACAATCAGACAGATAAACAAAGCAACAGGCGCAGCAGAAAACAAAAACGGCTGCTTTAGTCACTTCTGTTGTATGGATGAAAATGAGCTGCACAGATAATGATCTCCACGCTGCAGTAATGTCTCTGCAACCCGAATGCTTCCTGGAAAGAAACCCGACCCACCAAACCAAAATCGGTTTCAGCGCCTATCGGAGAGTGACATTCTTATCAGCAGTGCGCGCTACACTGACTGCAACACAAAGTATCAGTCTGGAGGAGACAGCTGACAACTTTGTGGCTTTCAGTGAACAGTGATAAAAATAAAAAATAAAAACGGACACCCCGCACCCTTGAGTCATAAAAAAACATCTTTGATCAACAAAGCATCATGTGAACTCCAAACAGGAATGGAGGAATTGTTGCTGTTTTTCCCAGGGTGTTGTTCAATGGTCCATTGCCTCTGATCACAATTAGTGTGGATGAATTAAAGAGCAAAAACACTCAAATCAGAATTCACTCCAATAACACCAACGTGATCTATGACTCTCTAAATTCTCGCAATTTCTGTTTCCATGGTGCAGATCTTAAGCAGCAAAGGCCAAACATTGATTCTTCTTCGTCTTTTGAAGTCCATGTTCTGACCTTTTTTTTCTCTCTCTCTCTCTGCTCCTACCTTCCCTTTTCTTTAAACCCTCTGCCAAACAACCCATTTAAGTATTTGAAGGCCACATAAAGAAAACTTCTGATGCCCTGAGATGATATTTGTTTCTATATGAAAGCACCACCGATGGAATCCCGAAAAAAAAAAAAAGAACCCGACAGACCTTGAAAGGTGATCGAGTCCCACTGGTGTTTATGAGAAAGCCTGAATAGGTGAGCAGATTTGTCTCAGAAATGAACTTACAAGTGCTTGGCTCGATGCTTGGTCCACCACCGCCACAGAAAAAGATGTGTCAGGTTCCGTGTCATCGAGGGCAATCTCAATGTTCTCCTGGTGGAAGAGACACATGCTAAATGTCAAGGAAATTACTTTTTAGTTTGGACAATATCAGACGTATTTTGCCCAATATACAAAACGCCACAATAAATAAAGAACAATTAAAAAATAAATAAAATAAAAATCCCACACAAATGACAGCATTAACATTCAAGAATTACATATTAAGATGGTGGCCAGCTCACCTTTGATCTATTCTCTCGCATTGTGTTTGTTATTTGTCATGTTAGCGTTGCACTTGAAACACATCACCTTATTCTTAACTACCATGACAATTCCAGTGTAATAATGCAAAGAAATGTATTTTGCCAATTACCTGCTTCTGCATATTTGAGTCAAATACAATTTTGTTGTGATTTTGCAGTGACATCGACACGAGACAAATGATTGAGTTTCGAAGCAGATCAGCAAAGGTATTGGCTTGGCGTTGGCGTTTCTAAAGCAGCCTTTGGAAGATTAATGGGATCCTCATGGGATGATGCTTTTATGCTAGCCAGGTATGCAATTACAAGTCACTTTGTGTATCACATTTTCTCACAGCAGACCACTGGACAAGAGCTTACCTGGGCAGCTATGTACTGTTAGTAGGTATTAGAAGGACCATAAGGATTATAATTATAAGGATTTCTGGTTGTTCAATTAAAAACAAATCGTCTGGGCCTTTAATTCAAATTTTAGAAAAAGGCTGTTGACAATTAAAATGTAATTAAGATGTGAAGAGGCAAACTCATACGAAATGTGATGTTCTCTCTGGTATCAATTATGCTTAATTTAATTGCATTCTCTGGTACCAGAGTTAGAATGGATGAAGCTTGTTACTGCTATTGTTACAGCTTCAGTTCCACAAGAAATCCATGGTGAATTATTCGCATTCGCCGGCATCGAAGAGAACACTCTCTCGCAACGTGAAAAAAAAAAGTCATCCAATTCCGCAGGAATGCTTGGAGCCATAGCCTCCACGTGACCCCAGATCTCCAAATGAATGCTGTGTGTCACTTTCTTAATGGATGTCAAATTAGAAATTCTAAATGAAAGAGGTCTGGTAAAGATACACTTTTCAACCGCTGTCGGAAACAGCAATCAAATTAATTACAAATACCAACTTCCCTGTATTTTCTTATCTATTCCTCCTGAAAATTATATTGCCCTTTTCAAATGTCCCAGGTGGCTACTTGCTGTTCCCGCTGAAAAAATCTCTTTGAAATTTTGTGATTTTAAGTACCGGTAGTGGTAGTCTGATTAATATCATATTTGTAGTTTTGTGGTCTTATTATATCCCAAATGTTGTCACCATTTGGTACGCAATGTCTGTACGTATTTTCTAAAATGTCTTCTGTATACAAAGAAAGGAAAAATGTTAAGGATGCAATTTCTGTAGCAGATGCTAACATTTCAAGGATCATGTGGTGGCAAGTAATGATAAATTACCTTGTCGAGAGCAACAACAACAAAACAAAAAAAAAAACAGACACACAAGCAGCTTACAGGCTGTATGCTGGAAATGTGTGGGGGAAACTGTTTGCGGGGCTAATAGTGCGCACATGACAGATGCCAGTGTTCAAGTTGACTGTGTGTGTGATGTAGCTTAAATGATTTTCTTTTCTACTGTGGAGATGCAATATGCAGTGGGAAGACAAAGACAATTCGACCGGCTGCGGTGTGCGACAGCTTTTAATTCTTGAAGTACAAAGTCCATTGTGTGCTTGCATCACTTTTTCAACCTGCCTGTCATTGCAATTATTGATACAGAGAGGGGTTCAAAAGGAGTTTGACCCAGTTTCTCTGCAACGGCGTCACGGCACCTTATAGCCTGCAATGCATTGACAAAGGAGAATTATGCTACACACAGACATATGCGGTATTTCATTTTGCTCCACTTCTTTGTCACCCAGGCGGGAGTTGAGGGTGGTGAAATGAATGGAAAATCCCAGCTGCCATGTTCAAATCATCGTCAGTGATTTGTGGTTTAGTGTGCTGTCCCATATGTAAGATTAGAAAAAAAACAATTTGCCTTGAAAAAAAAGGTTTTATTTTTTTTCAATTGAGAGATATTCATTTAACCGTATTACAGTTGTTGTCGTTGGCAGGGTTGTGTCTATTATTTCAGTTATCTATATGAGAGGGTCAAAATACTAACAACACCTCTTTGGTATCATCAACACTATTTTCAAATGAAACGTCACAATGTGAATGCTGAGAGAGAGTATAAAATTGATTTCGGACAACGCCGTTAGCTGATATGTTAAAGTAGTAGAACAGAGGATCTCAAATTCAAATGTCAAAGCTAAATTCTCATCAACATGAAAGGTCAAGGAAAGTTGGTCGCGACAGATGTTTTCAAGAGACGTGCCGGTACAATAGTTGGTGGTGCATCCAAAATACGCTTTTATTCTGCTAGAAAAGCCGACTGGATAATGCTATCATTTTACAACAATAACCACAAAATGGGGGAAACAAAATGAAATTCATTGTTACACTGCTTATTATGAGGAAAAAAAAATACGAATGACTTGGCTTTACTTGACCACAAGGACATTGCTGAGCAATTTCTGACACCGTATTTTTCTAAATCCTTCAACCGAAGGTGGTGTTTTTTCTTCAATAATAACAATTGCTATCTTCCTCTCTTTATACACAGTATCATCCTATTTTCCTTTTCAAAAGCATACCCGGCGGAGTTTTGTCGATCATGTTGCAGTCACGAATCGTTTGCTGCTGTTGTTTGCTGAGTGGCATTGGTGTGACGTTCATGGTTACAAACATATCTCGCAATAGAGATGGCCCTCTTCTTCGGTTTTTTGTACTGATTGTCTTTCTCTGAAGCTTCTTTTTGGTCGATGCACTGCTTTTCTCTGGCGGGTAAAGTCACAGTGGCATGTTCATTTGGTATTGTGCTCCGGTGCGATTATCTTGCGGAAATGGTACTGTAGAAAATCACCAAAACGAATCCTCTAAGTAAGTGACAACTCCCCTCAAAAATTGTCACCGTTAGAGTTTTGTGGGTGTATTAGTGGAGTTGAGCAAACCTGCTAATTTTGAGCTAGCTCATGTTGGCCTCGTCATTAGATTCGTTGGGAACTGATCAAACCCAGAAGATTATGCTTTGGTGAAAAAAATTCATGTAATTTTCAATTAGGAATCAGTTGTTTCGGACTTTGTTTAGGCTCCTGAGTGCTATTCCAGTAATTTTTTTGAATGCAAAATTGGTGATACACCTCTTCTTTGATTTCATCTCATTAGATGTGTACCAGGCAGTGAAAGGATTTAACTCTTTAATGACACTTCACCCGAGATGAGCGACAAACATGGCAAAGTTCTTTGAATAATGCAAAGAGGGCCGGCAAAAAAAAAAAAATAAAATCGGCCAGCGCTACTGATCCCTTACAATAGAGTAACACTATTGTGTTGTGCTGCCAGTGGGCGTGTCTCCCCAAGGCTTGTGTTGCGAATGTTTACACTTTGATCTCTGCAGTAGAGGTGAAGCCTAGCATCGCTAATGAGAAGGTCTAACACACGAACCACTTTGGCTCGTCACATCTCGCGACAGGTGGGACGGATAGAGAATGTGATGTGTGAAAGCACGCCGCACTGGGGTTGATGAATCATGTGAGAGAACGAGCAGACGGAGGGAAGAGAGAAAATGGATAAGATGAAGGCTGAGCGTATAGCTTTCACATACTCCCACCTCCTTGTATCTCTCCAGCTCCTGAACGAAGGTGCGCTGGTAGAAGAGTGTCTGCAAACGTTCTTGGGTGTAGTTATGGCATAGGTCGTCAAACGTTGCGCCGCGGTCGTGCTTTATCAGCCTGGGGTTTTGAAAACCCGGTGTGTCCATAATGAGAAGAGAGCACAAGGGAAGCTGGCCGGATTTCAAGGCCCTGAAGCAAGAAGAGAAAACAATACTTTACACAATGATTTATTGATAACATTCACCAAAACCACCCCAAGCTTTAACCTTAGCGCTTTTCACTCCATCCCAGCCCTTCCCAAACTTTGTGTTGATTCTTTTTTTTTTTAAAGCTAAAACCGAGTCTTAGCTAAAGTCTTATGCATTTTAAATGCAGTGATGAAAAAAAAATCCTGAACCCTGGTTCTATCCTCTCTTCAAAACGAAATAGAATACGCACAAATGATACGCAAGCCATTTGCACTGCATAACAGAACAGTCGAAGGCATCACATTATTTTTATTTTATTTATTTTTTTATGTGATACCCACTTCAAAACAAGAGAAGGAATACTAACCGGTTTATTAAACAAATGAGGATAGTGAAGAGTTCAGAGTACAGCCCAGTGGCCATGGCCTCTAAACAGTCCATGGCTGAAGTCTTCGATCCTGGTGTGAACAGCAGTCAGATGTGCATCCAAATAACACAATAAAACAGAAAAAAAAACCCAACATAATGAGTTGAATTATAAGAAGTAAAACATTTTACCCGGTAAATGTGGGACACATTTGCACGAAAATGGTCACATAATAACATGTTGAGTATATGACGCTCAGTGGCAAGCAGAATTCAAATTGTTACTGAAATTATCTGTGAAACTGTCATATACTGTCGGGTGCTCTTGAATTCGACGCGTCAGAGTGTGCGTTTATGCTGGTGCAAAATAGCAATCGCCAACTGTTAAGTTACCCTAATTGACTCCACTATCTCATAAAATGGTGAGTTTCATGGCACCCAAGGGATATTTTCAAGAGTGCTAATGCATCCAAGACTGGAAGGTCATGCTGAAACGGGGGGGGGTTTCAGAAAGGTGAAACTGAGGTCAATTCTGGCCTGCGCTGTATTCAAGTGTCCTTCCAAGTGTTCCACTTCCACGGCGGTCTGAGAATGTGAATAAAATCAATGCGTGACAATTATGATTACAAGGACAATGAATGACGAGAGGATCCAAAATTGCTTGTCCTCACGTAAGAGTGTGTACTTATCCGTCAATGCCCATTGTTAAGCTGCAGTTTTCATTACTAAGATAAGATTTTCTCGCTCCTAAGCATGCCGTTTCCCTCCGGTGAAAGGGGAAAAAAAAGCTTGTGGTGGCGAGAAAGTGGATGCATGGCGGGTGTACCTGCATCCGATGTGCCATTTTCGTCCAAAGTTTGGCGAATGCTGCCGGCTCTGGGCAGGGCGCCCTTGGCCTGGTGCTTGAAGATGGAGGAGGAGAGCTCCTCCAGCGTACAGCCCAGCAGGTATGCTGCCTTCTGGGCCCACTCGTGACGTGCAAATTGTTTCCTGCCAGCTGAGAAGCATGCATGAAGACCTTCATTAGCCCTTCTGCCAGCCACACGTTTGCACATGGCTGGTCTTGTATTTGCTAGTAATTCTGTCTCTGACACTCTGGATAATGTCACTGGCAGAAGGAGGCCGAAATAGCTAAAGAGCGCATGCAATAAACTGTACTAAAAGTATGTAGTGGACGTGAATACAAAAACATACGTCTTAAATGTAAACATGTCAGCCATCGTCTTCAGCCGACTATTCTTCCACTTACAGCTTTACATGATGTTTGCCCTTGTCTAAAGGTGGCATTTGCACATAAAAAGCAAACATTGCAACAATAAAAAATTTTACTTTATCCCTACGACTAGAGAAGTGCTGCTTATATTTGCGCAAACATCCGTTTTAATGGGCCGTGAATTTATCTTCTAAGGCTTATGGGAGGCACTGGGAGAATTCACACAGCGAGAGAAGTAGTCGTGGCGCTCGTAGATTTTATCCAGCCGACAGATTCCCTGCTGGGTCAGTCATAAGCAGGAGGGTTGCGCAGACATGAAAAGACATCACATATCGGTAAATCCTAAATATTCCATATTTGCTTTAATCAGTGATTTCTACTACAATTACTTTCATTCTGGTTAACTATCAAGGTGAGGACATTTTATTTGGCATAATAATTAAACATTGCTGAAAAAAAGGTAATCACATGAGCAGTAATAATCAGACATTAATTATCACGACTTTTACTTTAGAGATCATTGCTGCCCCCTTGTGCTTGACTGTCGCATTGCAAATGCATAGAAACTACACAGTGTCATTATTCATTCATTATCGATAAAGTAGACATTTCCTTTCGGAATAAAGTGTGTCCGAATGAGTTTACCTCATTAAAAAAAGCAATGCTGACAAAAAAAACGGGATTTTTATTTCCCTGTAAACTTTGAACAAACCCCACAACAATAACAACAACTTCAGGATATCTACTGTTTACCTTGAGATTCCGTTTTACTCTCCTAAAGCAAGAAAAACACAACTATCTTACCCAAGGTTTCATCATAAAGAATAGCTTCAAAAATAGAGATGAAACCTCAGGGTGAAACTGACTGCTTCTCCCAAGGTCCATTTGCATTACAAGACAAGAACACCCAGGTCAAGACTTACATTTTTTTTTTCTAACGTGCACCAGCCTATCCAGATTTTTAGGGCATGCGCCGGTTCTTAATGTGATTCATTACAATTCATTGGAATACATGTTTCTTTCTGGAAAATCAATACAATCCAAATTCCAGTCTAACTGTGCAATCCAGAGTATGAGACCGTTCAGAAATGAAAAATACATAATGCGTAGCACTAAATGAAAAAGGGAGGGCAATTATCTTCATAAAGGAACAGTATTGGATTTCACGCTCAAAATGTGAGCAAGAAAGGCCTTTTTTTTCTTATCTAGTGCTAATTAGAATTGCCTTTTTTTACTTTCATGCACAGCTATATAAATGCAGTGGATTTCAGGAAATGTACCTTTCGTTGCCCCTGCAGCTCCCAGGTGGTAGATGGCCCCCAAGACTAGCCAAAAAGCTCTTTGTTCATCACTAGTGACCCCCAGAACCTTCATGGCTGCTTGCAGCTTGGAAAACTGCTGGGATGCCCGTTGCTTTTCCTCCACCTGGTGGACACCGCAACACAATTTACTGAAAATATTTTTTTGTTTTTTACGAGCGACCAGGTATAAAGGTTTGATTTCACATGCTGAGAGTATCTTTATTTGGTTGTTTCTGAAGTTACAAGATGGCAACGAATAAGTTATGATGCCTCAAATGGGCAGCAGGAGCTCGTCTGTAAGTAACGTGGGCTTTTGAACCGTATGTTCATGATTCAACTCCCGCTGCGGACATTATATAACCTACTGAATGTTAGAGAGATGCTAGTCTGCTTTCTGATTACTGTTCAGGCACACTTGAGAAAGGTAGAGTGGAAATTTAATTTCCCATTCAGGGATTTTAATCAGTACAATAAATTAAATATGACTACGGTACTAATAGTTTTAAAAAATGGTGCTAAATATAAAATAGCAGTCTGTTTCAAAACAACAACAAAAAGAATGATGTTCTCCATTAAGTAGTCTACCTTTGTCTGAGGCATGATTCCAAACGCGTTATTTTCCGCAAAGTGGTTGAGGTGCAGCTCAGTTCTAATGAAAAAAAACAAAAACAAAATGACAAAGATGTTAGCTTTTCTCAAACCAATGGGATCCACTCATTTGATTCAACAGCATAATCTATCTAATAAGAGCTGTATTAATACCCTGCATTCGCAAAGATGAATAATGAAGTGGAACAAACAAAGAAGAAAATAAATATAATATTCATGTTGCCTGATAAGGAAAAAGTTATGTTCGAAATGACGCAAGCGTCAACAGCTTCCAATATGCGCACAGCTCTTGCGGTAGATCTTATAGCTTGTGCAGGTGTAACTAATGTTGTGTCTGGTGAGTGTATATCAACATGATCGATAAGATGTAGTCTGGCTCTATGAAAGACTATGGGGCACTGTGCATCCAGTTGGTCAGTCAGTAGTGATCCATACCTAAGGGAGCTGTCGACTCCGGCCATTAGGTAGTAAAACACGTGAAAAGTGGACTCGCCCTCGGGTCTTCGTGTCACTCTCATCTTTTCCAGGAGCATTGTCTGCAAGGCCGCAGCGCAAATAACGAGACACGGGAGGGGGAAACCATACTGATGCAAAATGGATACATAAATAAAATAAATACCTGGATTGAGGCTGAGGTCACCAGGCCTGACTGGTCAAAATCCAACTAAACAACATGGGAGAAACGGCTGGCATTTCCATTCATGCAGCTTGACGCATTCCCAAATGCCTCTAAAACTGTGTACACCGCCTGCCACTTCTCCACTGCAGACAAATCAGAATGTTGTAAATACCCGGAAAAAAATGATGACATTCCTAATATTTATTTATTTTTTTAAAGGCTGGAACCTTTCCAACCTACTGGAGAATGTTTTGTTGGTGCTGCCAGCAATCGTGACTAAGTATTGAATGATGTGTTGACAGTTTGTAGTCTTGCCACTGCCGCTCTTTCCCAGTAAGATGATGGACTGATCCTGGCTAGTGGTCAAGAGCTTCCGATAGGCAGACTGAGCCAAGCTGTAAATATGGGGGGCTGTGTCCTCCCTTCTACACCCTTTAAACATTTGCATCACCTGTAAGAACAAAGACAAACGGAAATAGAAGTGAAGAGTGACTCGTTGGCAACCATTTCCGTGCGTGCTATTCTATTAGATTCACCATGTAGACATAGGTATTGCGCTGTAACATAAAGTATCCCACTTAATCATTACCGTATTTTTCGGATTATAAATCGCAGTTTTTTTTTCATAGTTTGGCCGGGGGTTGCGATTTATATTCTGGTGCGACTTATGTGTGAAATTATTAACACATTATTAAATCATCATTGAATTTGGCATGTTCTGAAATTCTCTTTGAGACATTTCATAGTTTGATGTGAGGGGTATTAGCACAAAGGGAAAAATCGTGCGTACAAGCCACCAAACAATCTGACGAATTAATAACTACGGACTTCCAAACCTGGTCTGGCATTAAATCAGCCCCAAAACTAGAGCCTGACATACTGTAGCTGTTGAATGTAATCTTTTTATAATACCATTTCATGTAGCATTATTACAGGTATGTCGATGTCCTAATACATCCGTCGATCATCAATCATCCATCAATCAGGCTGTGTCATTTGCATGGTAATAACGACAAAGAACACAGCAGAAATTGATTCATCTTTGACACTTTAGCGTTCGGAAATCCAAATAAATTAGAGCGTTATGTCCCATGAATGCTAGCTGCAGCTCACCTTCTCCGAGTACATGGAAGGAGCGCTAATGGGGTTAATGACCACCATGTTGGGCCCGGCATGGGTGTGCACCAGGTTACCGCCATAGCGCTGCCGCAGGGAATGCATCACACTGGACTCGTTCAAGTACTGAAGAGAGGCCAGGTCCTCCGCTCGCTCAAACAACGGTGGGTTTGCCTGACGTTGAAAGTCATGAGAAGTTTCACCCGCCGTCGTTTTTGACTGATGTGCTTCAGAGGTGATGAAATGATTTAGTACCTTCTCGACATCATCTTCATCTACATCTAATAAAGATCCATCACTGTCCAGGCGTATTTTCACCTTCCCCTCGGGCAGACTCCCCGGTTCTGTCTTCAGCAGAGTTGCTGCATAACCACAGCATTAATTCCTCTTGTTATGAAAAATATATGGACCCTGGTAGCTGTATCCATGAAATGAAATGCTAAGAAAAGAGAACCTTTACTCACCCAAAGAAAAACCATCCTTGTGGACAAGCCACACTTTTTCATTGTTGTACCAGGCTCGCTCAGATTCGATGTTTGTTTCATTATTCGCCTGTTTAAAAAGGCGACAAATCAAGATTGTTGAGAACTGATACAAATAACATGAAACAGTGAAGACACAGGATGTCAGCCATGACTGCTTTGTTAAAAATTATTGAACTGAAAATGATCCTTGATGGAAATGTCAAAATGCACCCAGCAAAGCAGTTGGTAGTAGGAGTTGGGGGTTTTTTTTGTTTTTGTTTTTTTTAATCATCTTGTCTTTTTATAGAACCCTCCTTGACGGAACCCTCATTCAAAGCGCTTTCTAGAGCAAAGAAAAAGGCCTTGAACTCAATGAGAGTCCATGAAACATGTTCATTAAAAGATGTCTCAGATTGTTTTAAAAAGTGCTCGCAGCTTATACAGGAAGCCGGTACAAAAGATCTGAGAAGATCTAAAGAGGGAAAACGGTAGATACCATCAAAACTCCTTTCTGGTGCACAGGAGGGTATGTGTTCTTATAAACAGGATACTGCTACACGTAATGATGATTAAATACTAAACTAGAAAAAAACACAATTGTCTAACCTTTGCTGCTGAGTGTGATGCTTGAAGAATGGCCACGGGGTCCTCACAAAGCTTTGGCTGGAGAAGGGAAAAAAGTCAATTGAAAAGTCATTAACAGTCATTTCCAAACAGAGCTACACATGACGCAATTTTTTTTCATGCAGAAACACCGGGGAAAAAAATCATTAACCATATATGTAAGGATGAGAGGAATTCAAAAGTAGATATCCCAGTACTTTGTCACAGCAAACATCTTTAGTCATGATTAGTAAGCCAAATGCGGTGCGCTCAATCTGTCAGAAAAATGATACCACTTCAGGATAACGAAGTGCCGTTACAAAAACGTGTGAGCTCGAAGACACTCGAGGCTGACAAATGAGATTCCATCTAACCCGGGATTGCAAGAATGGTCAGTGGGCCACATGTAGCCCGTTTTTCACTCCGGCCCACCGAGCATTTGCATTTCACGAGTCCTATAATATTGCTGCTGTTAATAATTTATTGCTTGCATTAATGTACTATATCTTAATAGATAATTGTTTAAGTGATTGTTTGTAGTAATTGTAGATTGAAGTCAAACTAGAGCATGTTATTATCATATACACTATTTTATGCATTTAACATGTTTTAATTATTGTACTAAATAAATACATTTGGTTGGTTACTCATCAACAAACCTATTATTAAAACAGATGAGAACGCCTTAATTTTAAATAAACTAGTGCACACACACACACACACACACACACACACATATATATATATATATATATATATATATATATATATATATATATATACACACACACACACACATATATATATATATATATATATATATATATGACAATAAAGTTTATCCAATCCAATATATATATATATATATATATATATATATATATATATATATATATATATATATATATATATATATATATATATTTATCATATACATATATATATATATATATCTTTTAAGACAATTAAGCAGGAAAAAAAAAAGTCATCCAATGACAGCCATGTTAGGATAAAGACAGCAGGTGGGTGCAGACAAAGCAGCGCATCAAAAATAATTAACCAAAGACACGATCTCTGGCACAGAGTCGAGGTAGAACACAGAGCTTGCAGTCAGTCACACAAGTTGTACCTGAGAGGATTTGGGTCCTCTCGCACGCTAGCCATTCAAGCATCAAAGACGACAGCAGCATGTCGAGATCCAATGACCCGCGAGGGAAGCAGAGAGCAGAAATAACCAGACAATGTCATCATTGCATATCATACCACTGGGCAAAGTTGAGCACCTCTGCTCCTTTTGAACTACAGCAAAGCAATAAAACTGACGCATTCAAAGGAAAACAAGAAATGCTCGACTGAATCAGTTCAATTCCTTTCCAGTGGCGCAGATATCGTACCGGAACATGTTCTACTATTTGCAGTATGTTGACTCAAGCATTATGTTAATTTGGGCGTTATATGCCTGCTTGAGCTTCTACAGCGACATAAAACAATGGAGCCCTTTTGCGACAAGCTTCACAAACAGGGCACATTGGCTGTGCAGATAACTGCATCCCTTGCCCTTAATTCCGTGCTTTCAAATGTTCACATTTGTCGATTAGACATTAAAAATCATATCATTTTTAGATATGATTTTAATATTTATTTGGAGTAAAATATTCTCTTATGAGAGATTACATATATATAAAGATGCTGTTCACTTCTAAAATTGAACTGATGAGCAATCGTCTCCACAGTTACTTCTTCGTGAGCATCTCACAATTATCTACATGCGGCGTAATGTAAGGTATGCTTCCAATCAACTTTTCGAAGCCATGTCCAGAATTTGAGAACCGTGAAATGATTTCACATTGTGAGGGATCATCCCGCTAATTAAAAATCTTTCTGTGAGTGGAAGGTCGGGGATAGCTCAGTGAGTAACATGAGCAGATATGTCCCTCTCGCTGGGCTAGCGTATAGAGTAACCCAGTGCGAGAAATGGCAAGGGCAGGCGCATATAACAAGCCGAGGAAGAGAGACCTTACATCATTGCTAGTGACGGTGAAGATCCTTTTCACACGCATGTAATCTGCCTCAGTAGGAGTGACCTGTGAGACCTGCAAATGCAGGGCCAGCAAGTCCATGCAAGAGAATGCGTCCATGAATTTTTATTTGTATTTTTTTTTAATGCAGAGAATGTAAAATTGAACACAAATACAAACACACCTGTTCACTCGATGTGGAATGAGCCTGGTGAGATACAACGGGGGATGGTTTGCCATTGGGAGCCACAGTGGGACAAGGGAACTCCTTTACGTAGCAGTTTAACACATCATGCACACAGACAGGAATAATGGATCAATGGATGGACAATGAATGATAGTTTTACATTCTGTTGTGTGTACGTGGTTAGCATGACTAACAGTCAAAAGGTATGGGTTTGAATTTGAGCTTGGACATTATTGTACAGTGTTTGCATCTTCTCCCCAGCCTTATGTGGACATGAACAATACTTTTAATCTGTTACATCGAGCTCCCCTCGACTTTCTTCTTTCATTTTTTTGTTATCTATGATGGCTTGCTCATTCCATACGTTGACATCTTGAGAGCTGTCACTTGATTCTATTTTACCAGTGCAACGGAACTACAGCTGGAGTTTGAATCCATTTGACCAATCAAACAGAGCCATGCAGTCACATGACTAAACAGTCTTTGTGGCCCCAGACATATGCAAAGTTTTCAAAGTGATGTTTTTGGACAATATCTGAATTTACAGTTTCACATTTTATATTTGTGTCTAGGTTACGTTCATGCGTTCAATCTAAAAAAAAATATATATATATATATATATATATACTGTATTTTCCGCACTAAAAGGAGCACCTAAAAGCCTTCCATTTTCTTAAAAGCTCACAGTGCGCCTGAAAATCCGATGCGCCTCGTGGATCGTCATTGCGGTAATATTTCGACCCCAAAATGGCTCCTCGCTAGAGACATTCTTACAACGCAGATTTCAAACTTAAGCCGATCGGTTACGTAGTTGAACACAGAAATAGAGCAGGGGAAAGAGAGTTCAATGTTAACCAGTCAATGTAATGACTTGCTGTTGGTTAAGTGAACCGTGTCACTGCTTTATTAAATAAGTTTTACTGACATCTGATCATTATGTTGGCATTTCCTTGAGCATAGCTCCATCTAATGGATGCACTGTATATTGCGTCTTATAATGCAGTGCACCCAATGTATGAAAAAAAAATTGCAAAAGGCCGATAGGCCATTCATTGAAGGTGCGGCTCATAATCCAGTGCACCTTTTAGTGTGGAAAATACGGTAATCAGAGGTTACCCACCAGTACTTCAGTAACATCAGCAAAATGTTGATTGGGCGAACTGAATTCGTTGGATAGCCAATACTTAATTGGACATAGCTAAGTTGTAATCACAATTCGTATCCGGACGTTATTTTGATAACATGTTCAGACGTGGTTGTGATTTATAATATAAAAAAATAAAAAGGTACTGTATTTTCCTTGCAATGCTTTGCCTCAGAGAGGGTTCTCCTGGCACAGATGCAATGCTCCACTAGCAAAGAGTGACACTAATGAGTCACAGCTCAATGCCTAATTGCTTACACGTACTGACTGGATTGGGCAACGAGCACACCATTATATCCACTGATGAGGTTTGGACTGATCATAAACAGCGTTGTGCGCTCAGTGAGCATTAATTCTAGAAGGCTTCATTATATAGATCTTTTTTTGTCAGCCACAATGAATATTTTTGGAGAGGAAATGTTTTTTGCAACGCTGAGAAAAGAAGAATACTGCCATGAACTTAAAGATGACTCATACGGGATCCATTATCAGGTTGTCCAAGTGTTTGATGGGTAAATATTATGAGCTGTCGTGTCTCTGTTATTATCACCCAGTATGCTCCACTCAGAGGTTAAGTGGCAAACATGCAGTTTTTTCACTCTGTACCTCTGGTCTCTTCACTGCTACCAGGCGAGGTTTTGGGATGAACCCTGCAGGAGGTGCCAGAGGATCTGTCTTTGGAACCGGAATGAAACCTGCAGGCCTCACCAGAGGATTGTTTTTTAGGGGAATTGGACTTGATTTTCTGGCGGGGATAAACCCAAGTGGAGGAGTCAAGAGAGTCTGCTTTGGGGTGGGAATGAAGCCAGTGGGTGGGGCCAAAGGGTCAGATTTAGGTATGAAGCCTACAGCTGGTGTAAAGGGGTTCGGATTTTGTGGGGCAGTATTTGGTGATGTGCCCTTGAGTACAGCTGCAGATGCGGAGTCTTCTGCTGTGTCCGTTCTCTCCTCCTCTGCTTTTTCCTCCTCCTGTTTGAGCTCCTCTTTCATGTCTTCTTTGCGGTCTTGTGTGCGTGTGCGAGGCCGGTGCTCCTTGGTTCTTCCTCTGCCCATGAGGCTGGTCAGGCCCATGGAGATGTCATCCTTGTCTTCCACTGAAGACTTGGTAGATTTTAGTGCAGCGGTGGCTTTGGCAGCTTCGGACACAGCCAGCTGGTTCTGCTCGTCCGTTGCTGCAGGAGCAACACGCCTCACAACTCTTCTCACAACCTTCACTACCTTTTTACCGCCGGACTTCTGCCCCTCTCCTGGAGCATCTGGACCACCCATGGCAGCGTTATTGCTGGTGTCTTCTGCTGATGATGCACTCCCTGTGTCTTGCGCAGGTTTAGTAACTGCCTGTGGCTGACTAGCATCCACATTAGGCTGGATGCAAATAGATCAAAACAGCAGTAATGTGGATTGATGACACAACTAACAGGAAAAAAAAATCTGTTCAGTCCTGTAGACTAAATATACTGTTTATACATATACAGATGTGCAGGTCAGCTCAGTTTGATGAGTAGCATAATTTTGATGGTGGGAACCCTTGCCAGACCAGCGGAGGGGAGCGGGCGATTGTTCCAACATGACCAGTGGTAGCCAAACTTAACTACTGCTTGGTGGAAAGGTGTCTTTAAAAGGGTCTTTAAAAGAAATGCGTCCGCAATAAATTCATTACATTCAGCAGTTTCAGTTAATTGCTTTTTCCTGGCAAACTGCTGGCCTTGGGCATCACTTAATTAAATGATTCAGGGGACAATGAAAATGCATTTAGCCGAAACCCAAATATTTATGGCATTAGCTCATCAACACTGAGTTGGCTCATAAAGAGAAGATTATTGCTTAAACGGTTTTTCAAAACTGAAGTATTAAAAAAAATGTTCTTAAGTCAATAGACGCAATTGTGATTTTATTATTTAAAAAAGATGCCCAATAAAAACACTGAATTTTACTCAATCCAACACCAAAGTCATCCTTAACCTGTTATCATCATTCCAAAATTCAACATGCTGGCTAACTCTCCAAAACTGCAGTAAGAAGCCTCATTTGTTTCAGTTCAGAAAGCGTTTTCAAATTAACATCATTTCAGTTCATGTGTCAAAGAATATATTTAAAAGGCACTTACATCTGGCTTGCTCTCAACTTTAACCTACACAAGAAGAATCAACACAACAGATCAAACCACAGCAAAGCCTTTCTCAAGTGAAATGTGACAAACGAAGTAAGATGCAAAAATGAAATATAAAATGAATGAATAAATTAATTAATTAAAAAGTCACACAGAAGAGCGAAACTTCCCTTTTGTTCCCAAAATGAAAAGCGTGATTTGTACGCCATGGTGATGGGCCGGACGGCATGAAACAAGCTGGTGGCGAAGAGAATAAATGTATGCAATGGTGACGACACAAAACAAGAAGAGGATATGAGCTGCGTCGTGGTGATGGGAGCAGTTGGGGATATTATGAAGCACAATTCTGCACACAACGGCCCATTTACCAACAGGGCAGTGGGACCATGCAGCACTGAGGACAAAAGATATGATGAGAAAACAAGATGAGATGATAGCTTAGTTTCAAACCACTCTCACGAAAACCTGCGACGTGCATACATGAGGCAATTTCTCAAAATCAACCATGCATACGAGGCCAAATCATTAGCATTTACCTCAAGTTACTCGATGCACTAGAATCACAATACTGAATAATCTTTCAATCCGTGTGGTGCCACACAACGGACTCTTGTCAAAATAAAAAGAATGTAGCAATGTAAAGACAAAAATAACAATTATTTTCGATTTGGTAAAAAGCACAACAAGCATCCCTGGAACGCAAATATTTTAAGACTAGCTTCATCCACGCTAATTTTACTCAAAAGGGAAAGCACATGCACAGGACATAAACTTCCAAAGTTTCAAAACTACACAATCAGACCAAACAACATTTTGTAAATTTCCCATTTGACTATGTTGTGCACTTTGTGGCCTTTTTTCATTGAAAGTAAATATCAATAGTGTCAGCTACACCCAGGTTTCATCAGTCTCCGCCTATTAATAGTTTCAGCAACAAGAGAGGCCATCCTGAAATGCCATCAGAGCCCACTCCGAAGCAGAACACATGCACCCATGTACCAGCAAACCACACTTTCCAGCACACGCTGAGGCCCGAGTCCATTACCTTCTCTCTAGGCCTGCTTAACCTTCCAATCTCTTAACCTCCAGTCACTGAAGCAAGGGCCGAAGTAGTGTAGGAGCCGAGTCTACAAAGAGTTTACAAAGACTCCTCATGAGAGAGGGGCACGGGCATCCTGGAGGGCGGTGTCAAAGTGGCCCAAGCCTGTAGTCAAAAGAGTAGGGGGGCCAGGGGGCGTAATGTGAGGAGTTGGGCAGTGTGAGAGGACAGCTGCCGGAACACAGAAAGTCTATGAATAGAATTTGCGTAATCATACCAATACACTCCTGCCACCTTCTTCCCTGGTGACAGACCATCAAAGAGGGGGTCTCCCTCACTCAGATATTCCGTTTATCGCTACCTGCCACTTGGTAATTGTTTTTTTAGCTTCCATTTCTGGAGCCCAAATTGTTTTTGTTTAATTAATTGGAATAAGCTGTACATTCACATGACCGCGAGAGGGAGCCATTAACAAATGTACAAATATGTCAAGCACAATAACAATTCAAGAAGAGTGATACAGTAATTTTATATTTTACACTGGCTAGATTAGAGCAGAGAAGATTTTAATGAGCACAATCAAGTGGTCATTTTAATATAAACCTAATTTAATTCTAGTCACAGTTATCGGCTTTCAAAATAAAAAGAATAAAATAAAAACTACATGCTTTGGATTATTTCCCATTTATTTGTTTTATACTTAAATTTGCTAAAACAGGATATTCTTGCTCACATATTAGCACGATGCCAACACATGGCCGACTTGGTCCACCATGTATACAGTCTGCTAAATCCTCAGAGTCAGATACTGGGACACAACACTATTTAAGCTGCTGGTTGACACATGCTTAGCGTAAAGCAAAGATTAAAGACTCATAAACCATGCAAATTGATTCTGACCCAGTTCTGGCTAACCGTAGGATGACAAGTATTCATGTTTTTCAGCATTAGCTGGACACAAATGCCACTATTTTCACATACATAAAGTCCAAATGTCATGGACGGTATAACATTTGTCAGTTTTTATTTTATGTTTGCAAAAGGAAGGTTGACAATAGTGAATGGCTAAACCCAATGTTTTTATATCGACAAGGGCAAAATTAAAAAACAAATCTTATCAGCATGTAAACTCATTTGTAACTTTCGGGTCAACATTGGTCATGTAATGGGGAAAAACTTGAGAAAAACAGGACATGGATGATGACATTTCTGTTTTCTGATCTATAAAGATATCGATCTCAATAATGATATCTCGACAAAATATGGAGAGCCCAAGGACACCAAATGACATCTTCAAAAAAGCTGTCACTTTCAAATCTCATTAAGAGTGGAGGACAGGAAAAATGACTTTTTAAGCCTCGATCATGGACTGAAATCTTTATCCTTGGAAAGGCCTGCCTCTTTCTAATCCATGCCTGGTCTAATAATCTAGTCTTGCTGTAACTAGGGATAAATCTAGGGATAAATCATAAATCAAAACATCTTGGGGTTTTAATGGTAAATCCCGGCCTAGTTAATAACAGTGGAAAGCTAAGGCTATGAAATGTGTGATAGATGATCAAGACACTGTATATACAATTGATGTTCAGCAAAATGGTATGCTCTGTGTTTAAACAAGAAGCTGGCACACAAATGCGTGCTCTATTGTGCAGGATAAATCATATCCTACGAACTTGCACGACTGGTCATACACCACCATTTGAGTGACAGATCTTCACTTCAGAGGACACTTAGTTGTGTCTTCTAACGAAGGAATTTACATTTTAACACAGGGTTCATGTTAGGTTAAAATACAGATGTTTTTTTAATGCAATTACTAGTCTACAAGTCACTCACTGAATTACATTTAAGTATTTTTTTGGTTGTCATTGTTGTTGTTAATTGTTCACATTATTCATTTGAATTATTTAATGATTAAATTAACTGAAGTGACAGTGCTAAACTCAGCGCCCTACAATTAATATTGGGAGTGTATTTCAAAAACAAACAAACAAACAAACAAATAAAATAACATTTTAAAAAAGGATTAGATGAGAAAACACCTGTATTCCGTGCAAGCAGAACCAACAAAACCTCAGCATGAGGGTAGTTATTGTCAGTTGTTGTGTGGACAATGGCTGCCACCTTATGGACAAAAGTGTTCTCAACTGGAAATATGTGAGGGGGGGAAAAACACTCATCAATCTAATTTTCTATGGGTAAAATGTTGGGCCAGAATCAATAGCTAGGCTTGAATTATTTTAAATAGAGGTTCCTTCAACAGTGTATGACAGTCAGATTCCTTCCCCAGATGAAGATCACAGGGACTTAAGCGTCCATCCAAAGCAACAATATCAAAGGGAAAGTGGGTACTCTTTTTTTAATTTTTTATTTAATAACTGCAGCGCAATCGTTCCCGTCTTCAGAACAGCAATTAGATCATAGCCATAGTCATTGCTGGTTGCCAAGCAGCCTCGTGACCCATCACAAGGTCATTTCCATGCACCCAACCAATCATTACATAACTATACCCTCGTTAAATCACATTAAAAATAAGATTCATACATTAAGTACAAGTTTCAAAATGCTCCTCGGTATCCAGGTATATTCTCAAACAGTCTCCCTACCACCATTTCAAATCCGTATCCAATTCAGTTGCAGCAAACGATACAAAAACACAATTAGATAATATTAATTAGTATGTTGAAATTGCAAATAGAACCATATTCATGAAGCGTATGTGGTATGCATCTGCTCTAGATCCAGAGTCAAGATTTTATAATAACCACCTATAAATAGTGCAGCTGGTTCTAGGTCAGCCTCTCAAGTACATTTTTGTAGTTTCTTTAAATTACCTGGCTACTGATGATCATTAAGATGTAGGACAGAGTGAGGAGCGAGTGTGAGGAGCTTAATGATGTGCATCGATTTAAAAGATGAAATGTAAACACCAGCTGGGATTTTGATTGGATGGTATCATTTTTACAAGAACAATCTGTGTGTGTCTTCATTGCCAAATTATGGTCCACGGAAATGAGTGAGGGAATG
Organism: Hippocampus mohnikei; assembly: GCA_026261675.1. Taxonomy (NCBI): domain Eukaryota; kingdom Metazoa; phylum Chordata; class Actinopteri; order Syngnathiformes; family Syngnathidae; genus Hippocampus; species Hippocampus mohnikei. Next base: position 9,727,195 of record JAKGUB010000325.1, read on the forward strand.
TTTTGATTGAATGTTGAATTATGGAATCGGGTTTGAAATATTATGTTTCCAATCTGAACATGACTGACTATATATGCTGTTGTAAAATATATCATTTCACCAATAAAATAACTACTTCTATTTAAATACAATTAAATGTCGATACCGTTTGTGTAGTGTAAGTCAAAAGTCAAAGGCACCAATTTAGAAATGCTGAGGGTTATTTTTTTGTTTTTGTTTTTTAAAACGTGTCATGGGGAGCCCCTATAAAAGGATTAATTTCAGGTGTACAGTACCGTCAAATAAAGAATTACGTTTGACACGCCCCTTCTTGTTACACATGATAATCCACATAAAAAGAAGTGAATAGGGAGCCAACCAGCGACCATATGGCCCTGGACTATCGCGTTTGGGCCGTTGTCTACATTAGCATCCCATTGTTTGGTGTCAAAGGGGGTGTGGGGGATGGGGGGATTAGATATACACACCAGAAAACATTCTCTGAAAGCATACACAATCCCCTGTGAATACCAGGCAGAAATTTAATGATTGCATCCATGCCTTATACCTTAACTTAATGTTTTTGTTTTTTTAAAGAACATCCACAATCAGATGCGGAGTATCTGTTTTATACCATGGCACTGGAAAACGTATATTCTGTTTTACACATTAATATGAAATAAAGCTACCATTCAACTGGTAGAGACAGGATGTGCACTCATTTTCACATACATCAAGACTATTGGTCTGGAAAAAAGATAAAGGCATAATCTGTATTGCATGTCAACTGGAGATTGATATCATTGAATCAATTCAACGTGACTTGAGAATTTAATCAATTTTGTAAAAAAATATGACTGCAATCGATTGCAAAGATATTGTGATCACAAATATTAAGGGGAAAAAATTCCACAACAAACAAAATTATGATGATACTAATGCAGCGTGTATACCGGAGACAAATTCCTTGTGTGTTCTACATACTTGGCCAATAAAGATGATTCTGATTCTGATTCTGATTATGATTCTGATAAATCCAACGATTATTTTAAAAAACATGATAAATAAAATTACATATTTTTGGGTCCCTTAACACTTCCAACAACAAAGATACGAATAACAGATTTAACATTTGACCGCTATCCTTTAGTATTTGTTTAATTTGTTGAACTGATAGAATTATATTTACATTTAATCCATAAATGTATGCAAATTATAAGTGAAGTTACTGGAAAAATTTTATTTATGCATGATGCCTTTTAACATTCAAAGAACAAGCCCCTGAATGTTAATTTTCCTTCATTCTATTAGGCAGTGTGGTTAAACATTCATCATGTAAATGTCAAAGGCATCCGGTTCCCTGAAAAAATTGTACGATTATTACGTCTCAAAATAATGACATACTGTGTAGGCCGCCTTTTTTATTTATTTATTTATTTTTATCAATTCACGTCATCACTGTGACGTGTTGCCCGCTGTAATATGGCACTGTTCATTTTGGATTTGTTTCCTGATCTGTTGTGCTATAAAAATGCCATATGGCATCATTCAGATGCCATTCCTAACCATGTCAGGTTTCATACTTTGAGAAAGAGAAAAAAAAATGATGTGCACATGTATATGCATGACATGTGGCATGTTATCATGAAATACAATTTTTTTGAGGAGCAGAGTTGAAAGTGAGTTACGTTATTTGCCCGTAGGAAAGATAAATTGCAATTGAAAAAAAAGGAATGTAACTTACACCGAAGCCTTCCTTGTATGGGCCCTGCGGTGTCCTCAGCCAGCTACGGTTCAACTCACTCAGCTCCAAAATGGGCTGCACCTTGAGTAACACCGACTCCCCAGATTGACGGATCATCTCCACGATCTCATCCCTGCTCTTGTTCTCAACCTTGATCCCATTGATCTCTACCAGTCTGTCTCCTGGCACGAGACCCAGAGCACGGTCCTTGGTAGCAGCACCGGGCTCTGCAAAGTGCACCACTTTCCGATACACGTCTCCATCAGGCTGCCTGTCCAGCATGGTGGTCCTCCTCAAAGAGAAGCCAAAATCGCCCGTGTTGCGTCGCTTCAGCTTCAGTTCTCTGGGATTTGGTATTGGGGGAGCAACCAGTGCCGGCAACTCTAAGTCGACACCAGGGAATGTTTTTTCTACAAGTTCAGGTATGTGTACCCGATATATATTTTGAGGTTTGCTTCCTTGGCGAAAATATTGTGGCTTTGATTTCTGAACAGAAACTCTTGACGTATCAAAGGCATTGTTCCTCTGGGAAGGGGCCGGGTACCTCGGGCCGGTTCCAGAATTAATCTTTGCTAGCTCTCCAAACTTAGCTGCTCTCTCCTTTACAGAGCTGCGTATTGGGTCCTGGTCGATACCCTTGTTTTCCTCAATAGGTCTCACATCCTGCGCTAAGGTGTCACAGCTGCTGAGGCGCTCAGCATCTAAGTCTGCCAGACTTAGATCCAGGTTACTTGTCACCTTGATAGGAATAGGACCAGAAATCTCCAATTTGCTCCTTGATTCCTTCTTGGAGCTCCCCCGATTGAGGTGGAAGAAGCCTCGGCGTATGCTCATCTCTTCTAGGCTCTTCAACTCGGCTTGAGACATGCGCTCTTTCTTTTTGTCTTCCTTTTTGTCTTTTTTCTCCTTCTTGCCAATGTCCTTTTCCTTCTCTTTCTTCATCAGATTAAACATCATGGACTTTTTCTACAGCCTCTTGACTCAAATTGTGTTTACAATCAAAAAAGGCAGATCTTCATCAAGCACTTGAGAGCATTGACAGTATAATATGAGAGCAGAGAGGAAGAATAAGGCAGAGAGGGAGAAAAAACATTTTTCATTAATGGGACCATACAACAAATATTTCTGTGAAGAGTTTATAAGATATTAGCATGCAATAAAAGTGATTTGCAAAAGCAAAACGAATTTGTGTGCCAGTAAACAAATTGACTAAGACAACAGATGCATCAAGATAGATAGATAGATAGATAGATAGATAGATAGATAGATAGATAGATAGATAGATAGATAGATAGATAGATAGATAGATAGATAGATAGATAGATAGATAGATAGATAGATAGATAGATAGATAGATAGATAGATAGATAGATAGATACACACACACACACAATAGTGTATATATGGTTCGATGAGAACGTCTCTGATATTATCTTTGGCAGAACATTTGACATCGCTCATTTATTGGATTCTATCCGGTTGTGCAAGTGTACCTGAAAAGTGCCCTACATTAAACTTAAAAGCATTGTTGCACGACACAATAAAATATGCAGTGTGTTGATCGTCTCTCATGCAAGACGACCTAAAATACTGTATCAGTTTCACGGTGACACACAGCACTCAACATTTAAATAGCAGAATAATCATAGCATTTGAATAATTAATGTATGAACTTGCCTTGCTGATGTATGTACCATCCCTTCAGTCGGTTTTTTTTTTCGGCGTAAAAAGACAAAAATCACGTCGTCGTCGTCATGTTTCCCAGGTCACTATCGGGTAATTTAAAAAGTTAATAAAAAAAACTAACCATACAGCATTTTCCCCTCAAAATCTAATTGCATCTAGTATGCATTGCTGTTTTATTATTTTAACCTTTTTGTCAGGAGAGAATTCACTACATGCTCCAAAACTGTGTTTCTATCTTGTCCTGCGAAATGCCCAGTCAGTGCTGGGATATAATTCTAAGCTGCTTTGCCCTCATTAAAAACCTGATGGCCTCAGGGAAGGATGTCAATGGAGGGTGTACAAATATAGTACAGTATAAAGATCTACATTACAAGCGATAGACAACAGCCTACCTGTAACTGCGTTGTTGTCACCTTTACGGCATTTTATTTCCTTGAATTTATCTCAGGTAAAATACATTTTACTCGTGTTGCATTCACAGTCCACTATAAGGTAAAAATTATTTCGCCAGAAGATAAAAAGACCTTCGAAAGCCTCCAGGCATTGTGTTCTTGTGTGGTTGATATGAGGATTAAGGTCCCAATACCAAAACTGAATAAAATACACATATGCACGTAGGTGTTTCCCGAAAAAATAAGGATAGATAGATAGATAGATAGATAGATAGATAGATAGATAGATAGATAGATAGATAGATAGATAGATAGATAGATAGATAGATAGATAGATAGATAGATAGATAGATAGATAGATAGATAGATAGATAGATAGATAGATAGATAGATAGATAGATAGATAGATAGATAGATAGATAGATGGATGGATGGATAGATAGAGAAAGATTCATAAGAGACGCTTCCAATTTAACGGTTTTGTGTACTCCATTTAAAATATTACATGAAGTTTGGAAATTTAAAGCTCAAATTTACACGTTTACGACGTGTTGAAATTCTAAGTGTACGTGAACGTCACATGCGAGGAGTCGGGCAGCAGTGACCTCTGCTGCTCAATTTGAACAAACGCGCTTGTTTAGATTAAAAACAAGCTAACTGTTTTGGTCTACAAGTTACTTTCATACAGTTTAACATTTTATGTATAATTTGTATTATCTTCATGTTGGAATTCGAATGAGTTCAAAATAATTTTACACATAGTAGTACAGCTTCTTCCCTCATTCCCAAAAACATGCATGGTAGTTTCATTTCACTGAAGACTCAATTGTTCATATGAATCAATGTGAGTGTATCGTAAATGGATTTGTCAGCTGGGATAGGCTCAAACTCATCTGTGACCTGAATGGGGCAAGGGGTATGCAAAATGGATGGAAGGATATTATGAAACAGGCCACATCTTGCCAGATTGTAAAATTTGTGATATAAAACAACCGAGTCCAAATCTGAGATATTGCAGAGATTTGTTGTTGCCTGATACAAAATCTAAAGCAGACAGTTCAGTTTGGGGAGGCATAGGTTACACATAAATTAATACTGTCCAACAACGAAGCAGCAGTGCAGTAAAAATATGGGTAATATACATAGATAATACTTGGATGGAAAGCTGTGTTGGATGCTTTAGGCCCACCATACATACGTTTCTTCTTCAAACTTGTGTTTTGTTGCATTTACGCTGCAGTGAAGTGCAAGTACTGTAGACCTCGACTACTCAATGCTCTGTACAGTACTATCGCCATCCAGGTTTTGGTGTCTTTTGTGGAAATACTAAATCAAAGAGTGACATTTGTGCGTGCTGCTGGATGATGCTAACTACACTTGAATGACTCTCAGTGAAGTTCTCATTATAATGTTGGTGAAAAAAAAGTTTGTTCAAGAAGAAAGATGAATTATTGTAGGCTATTACACAGGTGCATGTAACAATCTCACAAATTTGTCACACTTGCACAGTGAAGAGAATATTTTCTGCAAAGACTAAGGGATACTTGATATGAACGATAGTACTTCACAGTGCACAACCAAGAGTTCATTCATCCCTATTTCATGAATGAAAAAGAAAGGCTAAGTCAGAGGGACTCGCAGTGCTCTTTTGATCAAGCCAATGCTTTTAATCGATAAATGGGAAAACATTACATCGTTGATATAAAAAGAGCAAATGCATTTAAATATTTTTTTCATCCATCGAGGAACTATTCATCAAACATCCATGAAATAGCCACATGCGACATCGCGGATAGTCAATAAAATATGCACGGACAGAATCAGCAGACACATGAAATGGGGAGGTTTAGAAAACAGTCTTCATGGCATGAGACGTGCGGTGGGTAAATTATTACTCAAGCAATTCATGAATTGACACAATTAAACAAAATCTATATTGAAAAAATATATAATTTGATTTAAGAACTTGAAACATGCGCAATTCTAAAACATTAAATTATCATACCCCCGTGTTGTTTGTAAAATGGTACTACCCTTAAGGTTACCGGAAGTTGTTTCAGCTGCCATGTTTGGTTGCTTTGTTGTAGGCTTCTACTAGGTTTCCTACAGAATTACAAAGTGTGGAAATGGAGGCAAGCTGGAGTACGTTTCTCTTCCAAGTAAGTTTACTGCTTCAGGAGGGTACTGCTATTGCCCGCATGGGGGAAAACTGAAACTGTAAACACGGAGTCTTTTGGCGGCAAAATCAGTTTTGAAACGAGTAGTGCGAAGAACAAGTAAGCAAGCAAAACAATGGTAAATGAATCCTGGCTTCCAGCTGTGAGGGTCGGGATTGACGCTTGAACAAAAAAAACATCCTCCAAGAGTAGATGACAAACGCGATTTGTTTAATATCTGCCGTGTATTTGGAGAAGCCGAGTGCTGTCGCAAAATGCAGAGTTTATTCTCTGAAGTTTGTTTTCCAAGTCGATCCCAACCAAACATGCGGGATCATTTCAAGTGAGGCACTGCACCGTTAAAATCAACCCGCACACACAGCAGCTTGAGCTCAGTAGGAACGCGTTCTTCGGATGCCCGCTGATCATGAAATCTCAAGCGGGATTTTGCCACAAATAGGAAAAACATATTTTTCCCAGTCCCGAACGCCGAGTAATTGTGTGCGCTTCGAAAATCTCAGCAGCTGATAACGGCGGTTTGCGGCCAACTTTCCTCCCGCAGCGACAGGAGCGTTCACTAGCCAACTTAGCTAACGGTGTTTAGGAAAACCTGCATCGCGTTCACCCAAAACTCCATTAAAGTATTTCGTCGCCACGGAGTCGACGTGACTCGCCAAGCACCGACATTGCAAGAACTTATTGGCAACTAAAATGCCCGGGCTCTATCCATTTATTTGTCAGTTTATGCTGCTGATCGTCGCGGAAAGGAATTCAAACTATGCACACAACATCGGCTAACACTAGCTATGAATCGGCTAATGCTGGTTCATTTCTTGTTTTTAGGACGACTCTCCCCCGGAATTAAAAATCACGCGGAACACGGTGTTCTCCTGCTCGTATACATACAATTAAACAAACATTTTTTATGAGCATAACAGATTCAGATGACGTTGCCTAAGCAAGTGAACCGAGTTTTTTTTGTGGTGTTCTGGTGTTTATATCAATGTTTAAAGTCATGTTTTGGATATCAGAGAATGCACTCATGAGTCAATTTAGAAATTCTCTCAAATTGTATGTGAATATAAATAAGCGTTGTTACTGACTGAAATTAATTGAGGGCTGCATATTATAGCAATCTCGAGATGCAGGTAATATGCCCACAAGGGTCCCTGAGCAACACTGGGGGATCAGTGCAGCTATTTTACTGCGGGGATGAATGCCTATCGAAACCCGGTATCAGGTACAGGTATTGGCCTTATTTTTGGTAGCGAATATTAATTGAGGGTGCCTATACAGAGCACCGATACTTAAGGTAAAGAAGGTCTGACGTTAACTCATCCTCAGCAACAATCGGCATTCTACTGCGGCAGTTTCACACATCGTAAAATCATTGTCTGTGTCAGGAAGAAATGTTTTTTCCCCAATGTTTTATCATTGTATTAAATCAGATTTTATATCTGAAAAGGTGCCACAGGTATTGGTACTCTCTATCAGTGAGTACTCAAAGAGTGAATACTTGTCCTGGTATGGATCTGAAAAAAAAGTGGTATTGAATATTCCTACAAAACAGCAACAGTTATCTATATCTAGCAATATTAATTTATAGCGCAAGTTAGTTCAGTTAATTGGAACGTGATAAGTGGCCACCATGTTTTTGGAATTTGAAAAAAAAGTGTAATGAGCACTTTTAACGCTTCAAAATAGCCAATAAAAGATCCATATTTGGGGGGTGGGGGACATTTATTAGTAAAGTACACCACCTATTCTACTGCTCAATCTTCTATTTGCACAATTTAGGTTTAAGTTTATTGGTGGATATTTTTAATTTACACTTGTCAGATCATCAGAAAGGGGTTTCCTCCGCATAGCAGACAAAACAAAAGGGTTTTGTCTGCTATGCGGAGGAAACCCCTTTCTGATGATCTGACAAGGGGATGAGTCCCAAAATTATATTTTTTAAAACTCTAATTTGTTTTTTTTGACCAGATTTTGTATAGGCGCACACAAATTTTCCCCAAAAAGGCTTTTTCCCTCGCCTGACACAAAAACAAAAAAGTTTTTTCTGGAACCCCTCACCCCATTTTCAAAATGTTTTTTGAACCTTGTGCTGAGGTTGAAATGGCCATTCCAACTGTCATTTTTTTGCGAAATCTTGTCACATTGCTACTGTTAAAAAAATGGTGATGTTGTCACATTCTGTTGGGAGTGTTTGTTCAAACCCAAAACAGTTGCGCACAACTTCCAACAAGATGTTTGAGTGTCTTCACTTTTCACATTGGTGTAGAATATGCCCAAGTGAATGTTGTGATACTTAGGCCTAGAAAAAAAAGTAGTGTGTTTCCGGTAACCCGACCGACCGAGAATTTCTACCTCGAAAAAAAACTTTACGGTCGGCATTTTTTTTCAAACCTTTTACATTTTTGTGTAATAATAATAATACATTTCATTTCATAAGCGCTTTACAATCAAAACAAGAACAATAAAACCCGTGGAGATGTCCTGGGGGAGAGGGAGAGAGGGAGAGAGAGAGAGGGAGAGAGAGAGAGAGAGAGAGAGAGAGAGAGAGAGAGAGAGAGAGAGAGAGAGAGAGAGAGAGAGAGAGAGAGAGAGAGAGAGAGAGAGAGAGAGAGAGAGAGAGAGAGAGAGAGAGAGAGAGAGAGAGAGAGAGAGAGAGAGAGAGAGAGAGAGAGAGAGAGAGAGAGAGAGAGAGAGAGAGAGAGAGAGAGAGAGAGAGAGAGAGAGAGACTCCTCCGGGTTGAGTGACCATCTTCGTTGCCATTGTTGTGTTTAATAAAACGCGGGGAGTCTGGCTCTGTGCTCACTGCCGTTTATTGTCAGTACTGTAGTTACCTTTTCATATGAACACTTTTACGTCCGTGACGTCACGCTGTCATAAACTGACCCTGTGGCTGTGGCTATAACATGCCACAAATAATAATAATAATACATTTCATTTATAAGCGCCTTTCAAAACACTCAAGGACGCTTTACAATCAAAACAAGAACAATAAAACCACAGACAAAATTATAAATAATAAAAGGAAAGATGAATTTAGGCGCTCACATCGGTGCAAACTCTCGCGATATTCACGTTGAGCGTGCGCGTGGTTTGCCCTGTCGCCTGTCAACAACATTGAATCGTGGCGGCGGCCACGATCTCCAACAACAGTTTAAACCGCGTTTTGTGTGTCGCAGTCGCATGCTCGCACCATAATCTTAAGAAAATAGCATCCAATCGAAAAGATTCAGCGAACTATTTGACGAACACCCCGGGCCGTCTAGGACGCGGGACGCAGAGGTAACGAGACACCCAGCCGGGGGTACCCAACTCTCTCGCCGCCTTTGGCGGCTGGCGGGGGTTTCAATAATAGTAAAAATGTCTCCTTGTTTTATGTTTTATGGGTATTTTGTTTACATTTTTGATGGGGGGCAAAAAAAAAAAAGATTTAAAAAAACGTCCAACCTACCGACCCTATGCTGAAATTTCATGTTACCGGAAACACACTACTTATTTTTCTACGCCTTAGTCATATTTAATGTAAGTATTTGCAGTAGTCAGACTGATGATTATGATAATTCACTGAGTCCAAAAATGGGAAGAAGTTGTGCTGGGATCGGCTTTGCTTTTGAGCTCACCATCCATAAAAAACAAAACAAAAACGCAGTTTTAATAAGTTGTAAATTTGTTTTGTTTTTTTTTACCCCCTGAAGAATATGAGCCTTGGCACAATGAAGTACTTTATCCTGCAATGTGTTAATGCACTCTGTCATGTCAATTAGATTTTTTTTTTTTTGTTCTGGTGTGCCTCTGGAGTGCTTTACTGTTTGGACGATGAAGACAGATGGACAGTGTGGCTCGTTTTAAAATATCTGGCATCGTGCCAGACGCCAGTATCCACACTTGCATTATATACCGCACACTGTTACTTTGTCTTTCAGTCTTTTGTAAATGTTCAGGCTCCCAATGGAAGAGGAGCAACACTTGAGCTTCAGAATGTGTTCTGTTCTATTTTAGAGGAATACTGACCGTATACCCTCTGGAAATATTGAGTCATTTTAAATTCATTTTGAATTCCATACTGAATCGTTTTGTACGCAGCGGCAGTAATATTTGCACGAATACCTTCTTGAAGCACAAATATTAGTGGTGCCTCCTCTGGGTACAAAATTGCAAACCTTTCATAATAGTAAGAAACATGTGAAGAGTGGCTTGAAATACTTCAGAAACTGTGCAGAGTGAACAGTCAACACTCTGACAGAAAGTACATTTTGTTCAAAATGTCATGTTTTACACTTTCAGTGCCCCAAAACTCCATGTACAGTCCACATGCATTGTTTATAATCATTCATATCCATAATCATGTTTATAGTCTGTAAATTGTGAGTCAGAGAAATCCACGAGAATATTCCGATATTCCTTCAAAACTTTTTTGTTCCTGGGGTGTGAAAGAGCCTAAAGTCTGTTAGTCCAGTGTAACTGAATGGAAAGCAGCCATTAGTGTGTGTGTGCGTGTGCGTGACACACAGGAAGTAGACTGTTTATACAGAATATTAATGTCTACTGCTCTGACACCTGTAGTGTCATTCTGGAAAATGGGATTCACAAGGCTCAGCGCGAATTCTGTTTGCATCTGTTTAGCAATACATTTCTGAATCATGCATTCAGATTCTTGTCTGCTCATTTTCAGGTCTGGCGTTTTTCGAAATTATGTTTTGAGTGGAGGTCATCGAGAACATTTTCTTTGGTCAGGGCAGCTGGGCAAATTATTTAGATTCTGGCATGAGCTTATTTTTATCCGAGTACACAGACAAAATCAACATGTGTACCCAGTTTTTAAAAGTGAGTTAGTTTGAGGTTGTCAAAGGTTTTGGCACAGCTAATGAGCTTCACTGATAGGGCTATTCAGGTCCACATTTGAGCTTCAAATGTTTGCTGCCAGTCTTTGTGAACTAATGTAGCCTAATCAAAAGCCTGAGTGTCAAACTGCTTTTTGGTGTGATGGTGGTTGTGATCCATGTTCCAAGAAATTCGTGTCACATTTCTAAAGCCGACATTATTTTGAATGTTTGATGTCCGAAGGTAGTTGGATTCATATTGGCACATTGCTGCAGTGGTGATGATGTCATGTTTTTACGTACAGGTATATCATCACATCCTTGCTATGGTGACCAACAACAAGCTACCAGCATCTGCGTGTTCTCTGTTGCAGAAAACTTGCTTGATGTTAACATCCATTCATAATTGTCAAACAAAATTGCATTGCATTGTGATGTGATCTTTTTTGTCACACTACTCATGTTGGCATTTCAATTCATGTAAAAACAAATGAAAATTCATGATTTATTTTGCCTCTTTTTATTTTTTTTCTTGTTTGTCTGTTTAAATAACAGCTTGGGATTTGCAAAGTACTTTTAGCTGTATTTCAATTTACATACATTATTCCTAATTATACTTCCCAATAATTTGTAGGTGTTAGCTTTCAGTAAAGTGACTGTGGATTGTACAATTCTGGTTAGGAACAGGAACAAATGAAGACCAAACTGAAATAGTTTTTACAAGCAAAACTGAAATCATTTTTTTTATATTAAACAGTGATTTCTGCAGCTCTCCCTCTTTTCCCTCCCTCCCTCCCTCCCCCTCCCTCCCTCCCTCCCCTTTCTACCATTTTTCACATTGCCTTTGTTTTGGTCCAAAATGGGATTATGCCAAGCAGCTGTATAGTGAGACACAAAAGATGGAGGCAAGACGGCACATAATCGGACTCACGACTGCGAGAGCTGTTCAAGTCTACAGTGGCCCGTGGAGCCGTCAGGACACTCCCTCCATTTTGATGTTATTTATGAGCGAGCAGCCTCAGTTGCCAGAGCGCATTTGTGTCAAAACGGTCAGAGCTGCGTGAATGCACAGCAGCTTGTAACGGGCCCTGCACCTCTGCATTGGGGCCACGCTGCGTGCGATGTTTGCACAAGCTTGCACAGGATCGCCCCGCCACCCAAACGGCACCCTGACAACGCCTGGCGCGCCAGTGGGACGGGGTAGCATTGCATTATGATGACTAATCCTGGAAGGTGGCAAGTGTGAGCAGGTGCTTCGAGAAATGGGTGGGCTTGGTGGCAAGCTGCATGAGTTCCCCTCCCAGGTTCCCCTGCAAACTGACTGCGAGCTTCGCTGAGCGGTGTGTGGAGAAACAATGTCCCCGGCTCATGAATAGATGAGCCAAATCAATGAAGATGAGCATACAAAGCACCCCTGCTGTGGCCCTAGTGCATCACTGCTCAGATTTGTGTCTTTCACAATAGGCTAGATGACATAAGGAGGACATTGCGCGGTTCATTTTTCTTTCCGAGCCCCAACCTTTTACTCTTGCAACTTCTTTCTTGGCTGGCCTTCTTCGATGGATGATTGAACCTCAAAGGGAAAGGTCAAGCATTTCACCTTGGCCATTCTTGCTGCTGGTTGACAACACATTTTTTTTTTTTTGTTAAATTGGGACTGTTTTACCGAGCTAACGGCATTGAGTGTACCACCAATTTTATATTTGCTCACACGTTATGAAATGTTCTCTGCTGTTGTAAGGCGAGGCAGGTTTTCTCATTTTTTTTTCAAACCAAACACCAACTCAAAAAATGCTTTAAGCTCTCTAAGGAACACCATAATGACCAACATGAAAATACAGTAACATCGTCAGCCTCAGGTCATTCAAAAGTTCTTTTTCTCTTTAATTTCTAAAAGATACATTTTCATATTGTACGCCACTGTTATATGATGCACAATAATAAACAAATGCAGGGCAGCAAAAGAACTACCTCACTCACGATTTAATAATAGATGTATTGCACACCAGTTGAATACAAGTTTTATTTACCTGTAATTATATATTTTACAAGGGGCTAAATATTATTTGAAAATGAATTGGAGTGCACACCTAAAATTGAAATGAAACTGAATTGTACTGTCCAGTGTACATGGGGGCGGGGGACATTATGAAGTCTTTCCTCAGCCAACTATCAACTTTCTTTCTTTTTGAAATCTCAGAAATTATTATTGCAGCAGAAAAGTGACTAAGTAAATTTGTATTCGTTGTGATTGTATCTGGACATTTAATATCGCCAGTCAGAATAATTCCAGAATTTGCCACTTTCCACCAAAGGGTCTAATGAGGTCTATCAGGATGTTTATCTAAATATCACATCTGATGTGTTTGCGGGCAAGGCCACAAAGCAGTGAGTTGCTGTGCCACTTTCCATTGTGCTTTACAACCTAGATATTTGCTTTTTACGACCTCTCTTGACCCGCAAATGTGTTGCTGTTCAATTGCAAAATTAATGGTCTGCTCTTTAGAGCCTTTTTGGCGGCATCCTACACTCTGCTATGCCTCCAGCTTGGAATGTTTGTTTGACGGTCATTGGATGAATCAGCAGGGTCATAATTGGATCTTTCTTTTGGGGGTCCAGTATTTGGATTTTTTTGTATTGGTGTGTCATGTGGCGTCAGTTTCATTACTGACAAATCCTCTTCTGAAATCAAAAGCCCATTTGGCTCTCACAGTTGTCAAATTAAAACTCAACCGTTGGCCTTCGACCAAAACACTACTGTCATTGGCATTCTGAGGGTTTGGGAAGTAGTCCATTTGGATACTGCCACTTCCATCTTGAGGTGAAATAGTTCTGTTTTGTAACACCCTCATACAATTCAATTTCAATTTTAGTTCAGGATTTCACTCATACGACTTTGAACAACTCAGATTAAATTCGGATTTAAAGCTTAGTTTTACCCAAAATGTATTGTATTTTACAGAATACATTTCCGTGAAAGCAATGGAAATGCTTATTTGCTAAAATGTCTAACTGCTACAAAAAGTGATGGACTGCATTGTTGATTGACTAATTTGGTTTCATGTATTACCACTAGAGCTGTCAGTTTAGCGCGTTTATATCGGCATTAATTTAAATGAATTTTATCGGGATCAAAATTTTGCTCGCGAGATTAACGCAGCAGACGTCACAGCGGATGTTACGTTGCTCTCTAAATAAACCAGAAACAAAACATCAAACGCGCTGCACAGGTCCATGCACGTTTGTTTTGCCAGCCACGGCAGCGTGAGACACCGAAAACAGATACTTAAATAGTTTATGAATGGAAAGTTTACTTTTAAAAAGTTGCCAGATTGTTCCACTGACAAGACCAAAGTTACCTGTATGTTTTGCAGTCGTAAACCGAGCTATCATCATAGCACGTCGAGTCTGAAATACCACTTAATGGCCAAGCAACACAGCTGACGTGCGTATTCCGCCCCCTCGTCTCAGACAGACAGCTATGGATCATTTCAAAGCGAAGAAAATGACACGACGAACAAATTTGCTGAAGCCATAGCTAAATATATGGCTACTGCATGCAAGCCTGTCAACATTGTCCACAGCTCCACTCAAGCTGAAATCATTCGCATTGCATCGAACGACTCCTGTTGGATTGACCTGGCGCTTTAAGAGGGGCGGGGCTGCCACTGACAGGTGACCGTTCGCGCGATGTATAAATAGCGTTTTGTTTCGTGAGTGAATACACTCGCTTCGTCGTCGGTATGGCTCAATGTTAAGCTACGCATGTGCTTCTTATCAAGTCAGATGTGTAAAGTTAGTTTTGCAATCTGACGTTTAAATGAAGTAAATTGCGTTGCAGCTGGGGTTAATCATGCGGGCGCTCCACTTCCGGGATTGACTATTGGGACTTGTAGTTCTTTTGTTCGATTCGACTTGATATGTTTGTGTTGTATGGTTTCTTACGTATAAAACAATGAATAATGATGACGATAATGATACATAGTGAAATCAGGGTTGATTACATTATTTATTAAACGTATTGTTAAATAAAGGTATTAATTAATGTCAATTATATACATATTTACATTGTGATGCAGAAAGATAGATATATTAATATTTTATTGCATTTGTGTAGTTTAGGTTATTACCTGCTTCTGATACTTCTGTTACAACTACTACTACTTCTGCTGCAAAGTGCTCCAATAAATGATCAAAAAAGTACAGAACGAGAGATCCTTCCATGCTGACAGACAATCCCTATTCAGGGGGCCGTGAAAAACAAAATTAAATGAACAACTCCACTACGGATTGCCAGCGAGAGCCTCCATTACAAGCATCCGAAATGATGTCGACACAAAACCGTAGAGAGACTTCCGAGCAAGAAGGACCAACAGAATCAGCATAGCCTGACTGCTGTGTTCAAAGCAAATTTGAGAAAAACGAAGTATGCAACCATTGCTTAAATCCATTATAGGCTGAGTACGAGTTTACCTTAGATGTGCACTTTATAATGTTATATTGCGCTGTTTTGATTCCATAAAAAGAGCTGTTCAAGCAGCTGTTGTGTGACAAAATATTTTTTTCACTGTTGTTGATGGACAGTAATATTGTGTGAGAGATAATGTGTGAATAACTGCTCCAAGTGAAAAATGTTCATGTAAAATTGAAAATCGAAATTATTCCAGTAAATATTTGCATTTTGCACATAGAAAACTGATTCATGATTCCTTGTTGATGAGAGCATTAAAATGGGGGGAAATTGGACAAAAAATATAAAAGGAAATTCAGAAACGATAAAAAATGCGTGAGTAATCATGATTATTTTTTTGTTAATTTGAGTTAATTATGACAGTTGAGTTTTTAATTAGATTAAATATTTTAATCGTTTGACAGCTCTAATTACCACCAAATTCAATAATGTTAAAAATGTACTAAAATCACTTGATTGAAACACATTGCTGTGATGTTGCCATTCGCCTTGCATTTCTTATCTTACCCCTCTTTACGTTTGTTTTTTTTTTTCCACCAGCAGGCTAATGAAGCCCTCCACCACCAGCACCAGGTGGCCCAGAACAGCCTGCTGCCCCTTCTTAATGCAGGAAGTGAACCAATCGACCAAAAGCCTGTGCTTCCCATCCAAATCGACCAGAAGAACCCTTCCATTGCTCTCGATCTCCTTAAAGACAATGTGGCCAGCGGAGGAGGTGGCCGGCCACCCGTGCCTGTGATCAAGAAGGAGCACAAAGGCAAAACGCCATTTGTTTGTGGCTACTGCAACAAAGCCTTCCGCGACAGCTACCACCTGCGACGCCATGAGTCCAGCCACACAGGTATCAAAATGGTGTCGCGGCCAAAGAAGATTGCTCAGACGGCCCGACCATGGTGCCAATGATCTCCACGATGCAGCGAGAGAACAACGGAAATGTTTCTTACATTTCCACGGCGGCGGGCATCCTTTCCACAGCAACCACGTCCGTCTCTTCGGGATCGAGCATCATGACTTCGGCAATGGGCAACATTCCACACCACCAGCAGACTGTCCCGAAGAAACCTGCCAAACCCGTCAAGAAAAACCATGGCTGCGAGATGTGCGGCAAGGCTTTCCGTGATGTTTACCATCTGAATCGCCACAAGCTGTCCCATTCGGACGAAAAGCCCTTCGAGTGCCCCATTTGCCACCAGCGGTTTAAAAGGAAGGACCGAATGACCTACCATGTTCGGTCTCATGATGGTGGAGTCCATAAGCCCTATGTGTGTTCCGTCTGTGGGAAAGGTTTTTCCAGGTAGGGTTGAACATTTTAAGAAACTAAATTGCACAGTCAACTCCGAAACTTTTCTTGTCAGACGTATCCAAAGTGCTCCCTTTTCTACTGATCATCTTATCAGAATAGAATGAGAAAACTGTGGAACTGTGGTTAACCCTCTCAGGCTCAAATTAAGTTTTGGTCACAGGAAAAATCTGATATTTGGGGAAGATTGTCATATGGGGTAGTAGTACACAATTCAGACTTTGTTTTTCAGAAAAGCTTCTCATGTAATGTATTCTGGGATGTTGCAAGTTTACAACATTGGCCCGAAGTGGTAAATTAACGCCAAAAGCTTAATATGGTATGAAAACTAACTGAATTTGCATAGAACATTTCAAAACAATGTTTCAAAGTACTTTACAGTGGAAGAATAACAACAAAAACAACTTGGTATAGATTAGGAACAATATCAATAACTTTTCATCCCCTACATCAAACAATCTTGAGATATAATACCAATAATACTATATTGACGTCTCAAATCGTAATTGAGAAGGACAGGTCTGACAACAATTTGTAAAGCACAAAAATACTTTGCACTTCAGACAGGCCATTTGTGTGTAGCCATTCTTGTACACACTGCATCGTCCACGTTTATCAGCATGGATGGGAAAATGATCGAATCGGTCTACTCTTACCTCAACTGAAGGGGTTGTTTTTAGTTCTGGGCCATTCTTCAGACCAGCATACATGTTTGATTGGTCAGAAATAAGTTAAAACATGGATTTATCCATGAACTGATGAAAATACCACTTTGGACTTTGTATTTCATCTGGTGGAGGTGAGAATGCAAGTCCTTGGCATGAAGGGTCTATGTCAGCTGCTGGGGGTTTCCTCTGCCTCCCCAAAAAAACTTTGTTTAGAGGAGCTGGGCCGGGCTGAGGCTCATCATCATCATCTGCGACCCCAGTGTTGTTGTCTGCATGTACGTTATGAATTTCAACATCAAGTGTATTTGGATTAGGTATTGCTATCGCTCCCAGTGTCTCATCATCATCAAGGCTGAAGTCAGACTCGTATGCTTCAGCAGGTTCAACAAAATCTGGATCACCAATTTCATCGTCTGAAATGGATTCGATCTCAGATAAAGCACCATCAGGAAGTCAAACCATTTCAATGGCTTCCTTGAGTGAATAAGATCTTTGTCGGCCTGCCATAACGCACCACAAACCTGCAACCAGAGTATTCTGTAAGCTAGTTTACTAAAAAAAGCTTCCAGTCCAACAAAGACATATACTAAGATAATATGTGCAATGGTGTTTAGGCTACATCAGTTTTGCTCACTGAACAGTCAAATGAACATCGCTTTATGCCATTGTGTTTGATCAAATCTGCCTCTGATAGTTTGTAACTTCACTCCAAATTATTTCATTTTCCATAGGATGCACCCTCAATGACAACTCAAATCAATAAGTAAACACTAGTGATAGGGAAAAAAAACCATAGTATGGACTGTTGCTCAAAATATAGGTCAACTAGAAGACAAAGTATGTGGCATCCATTGGTACTAGTCCGGCCAAATGTTGCAAAGCTGCAACAATGAAATAGAGCTGCCCCTAGGGGAAAACCCAGAGGAAATAAAATCTACAAATTGGCATATACTGTATCTCTATACTGTCATGATTCATATTATACAGTATTGGTTTCAAAATAAAAGTGATTGGTAGTATTACAAATATTAAATGGATGCCTAGAAAATCCTTTCATGTGTACCCAAGAAGGAAGGCATCTTGAAAGTGAGAAAACTCGCCATCTAGTGAGCTATTGGGGAAACTGTTTGTTGCTCATGCACAACGAAGGTCTGCAGTGGTACTTTTGAGTGAAAAAGGGCTCATAAAATATGAATGTGGATTAATGTGTTTTGAACTACTGTCAAAAAAGCACAATGTGAAGACAAAATGATCCATTCTCAGATTTGTGATTCAAACTAGGCTTTACTACTTAATTCCTGATCCTTAAATTGACACATCTTCTCCAAAGATTAACCCAGTTTCCACAACCAATATACCGTAATTTCCGCACTATAGAGCGCACCTGATTATAAGCCGCACCCACTACATTTTAGAGGAAAACCAATTTTGTACATACACAAGCCGCACCTGTATATAAGCCGCATGTGCCCACATTAAAACATGTAAACGTATTTGCAAAGAACAACGGTACACAGAGAGAGTTTTCAAAGTTTTTATAATATAACTTAACAATAATAATAATATAACTTTTTTCCCCAAACGTTGCCTGTGACGCGGCAGTCTTAATCTTACCTTTTCTACTCGAGCGCCCCTGGCGGCCGTTAGAAAAATTACATAAATTGGCCGCATCACTGTACAAGGCGCAGGGTTGAAAGTTTGGGGAAAAAGTAGCGGCTTATAGTCCGGAATTTACGGTACATCATTGGAAAACATTATGAATACCCTTTCACTCAGAATCAGAATCATCAAGTGGTTAGTTTTGTGCGGAAGGGGCACACAGATGAGAGCTCGGTACCGGATAGTGGGGAAGACGCCTCTGACTATTTGACTATTTACGCTGTCAGTCGGTTATTTCTGTTCAGCTAAATACATTGATGTGTGTGTGTGTGTGTGTGTGTGTGTGTGTGTGTGTGTGTGTGTGTGTGTGTGTGTGTGTGTGTGTGTGTGTTTTTTTAATGTGATATAAAATGTAGTTTTCATCAGTCCCCTTCTTTGTTTGCAAATACGTTTATTAGTGGCCACCTTAAGACTCTGTCGAAAAAGTTAAAACTAATAGCGACCTGCTGACTTTTCGTATCTTTTGATGTGTTTGGCATTATTTTCTCTAACGAGCAGAAAATATTCATGCAACTAAGGCGGCGCCCCATTTGCCTGTGCTTACACCGTGACACTTGTATGTGAGCCACTTTCAGGCATGCCTCCAGTGACGTGGGTAAGGCATTTGTCTGCATGCTGGAAAGCGAGAATGGGCCCTGAAGAAAAGGGCACTGAGTCACTGCCACTTAGCTTGATCTGCTTGCATCCACTGCACTCTATTTTGCCTGCTCCTCTTGGATTGGGACCAAAAAAAAAAAGCAACAAAAAAGTTCCGGTTCATAGGACTGACTTCTCATTTGTTTGGATAGGCAAAAAAAAAAAAATGCAGCAGACTGAATCTTTCCGGTTCTCAAGCAACTGCCAACGCAAGCGCCCTTACTCACCCCCGCTAGCATGATTCAACCCTCAGCGTCACCAGAACTATCCAGCTGTCCGTGGTGGATTCATGCCAAACTGAGATTATCAATGCAAGAGACTCACCGTTAAAGGTCAACAAGGCAAAGTCTCACGAAGGGAATGTCCTTTTAATTAAGGAATGGACAATAAGGTGTAGAAAAATAAGTAGTGTGTTTCCGGTAACATGAAATTTCAGCATAGGGTCGGTAGGTGGGACAAAGTTTAAAAAAAATATATTTTTTCTCCCTCCCTCCCCCATCAAAAACGTAAACAAAATAACCATAAAACATAAAACAAGGAGACATTGAAACCAGTGCCGGATGCTCGTCATTCAAAGAGGGGAAGCTCAATTTTGGCCGACATCATAAAATGTGTCCGTTTATTTATACGTGAATTCTACTCTAGCTCCGTTCCTTTTCTAGAAAATGATCCCTGACCCTGTCATACCAACAAGGCAGCGAAGCTGCGGATGAATGAGAAGGGAGTCGCGTCGTAACCAGTAAGAAGAAGCTGATTCGGAACAAAAGTTGAGCACAATGTAGCGCATATTTAGTCAATGACATGTACACACAATGAAATTTACATTCATATATTTGATCACTTATTCTTTGACATTTTAGGGGAAGCCGAGCTTCCCTTGCAGTCCGAGAGCAATCGCCACTGATTGAAACCCCCGCGCTCGGCGGCGAGAGAGTTGGGTATCCAGCGGCTGGGTGTTACAGCCATCTCGTTACCTCTGCGTCCCGCGTCCTAGACGGCCCGTGGTGTTCGTCAAATAGTTCGTTGAATCTTTTCGATACAGCAGTGGATGCTATTTTCTTAATATTATGGTGCGAGCATGCGACTGCAACACACAAAACGCGGGTTAAACTGTTGTCGGAGATCATGGCCGCCGCCACGGTTCAATGTTGTTGACAGACGACAGGGCAAACGACGCGCACGCTCAACGTGAATGTCGCGAGAGTTTGCACCGATGTAAACGCTCTAAATTCATCTTTCCTTTTATTATTTATAAATTTGTCTGTGGTTTTATTTTTCTTGTTTTGATTGTAAAGTGTCCTTAACCCTATGTTGCATGGCTTCTGCAGGAGTTATTCAATTGTGGTTTGTTTTTAAATTTAGGGTAGATTATGGCCAAATATCATAATAAATTCACAATTTTGGGAAAAAAATACATAATAGGGGGGTACTTGTGTGCATAATGGTCACTACAATTACCTTGCCAAAAAGCATGGCAGTACTGATAGGTAACACATAGAAACTGTTATTTATTGTGTTCTATATGTTCTATATACTCTTCTGCACAAGTACAATAGGGTATTTGGACCTTTTCATCTCACGGATAGAAATTATTCAACATTTTGTGGACCCTCTTTCACCTTTTCCTCCCGCTGTTGCGCACGCTAGTGACATCTCGCGGTGGATTTAAAAACTAAAACTGGTAACTTGAATAACCAATATGAGTTAAAGTTGTGGTTACTGTAAGTAACCCGTATGCAACATAGGGTTAAGTGTTTTGAAAGGCGCTTCTAAATGAAATGTACTATTATTTTTATTATTATTATTACACAAAAATGTAGAAGGTTTGAAAAAAAATGCCGACCGTTGAGTTTTTTTTTTCGAGGTAGAAATTCTCTGTCGGTCGGGTTACCGGAAACACACTACTTTTTTTTCTACGCCTAACTGTTGTCATCAATGAGGTGATTCCTTTTTATTTTTGAAGGACTGGCATGACGGCACATTCATTCCAAAAGTTTATGTTCAACCTAAATTTAGCATTGGACAAGCAATCTGAAAATGGAATTTTAATGCAAATAGACATGTTGTTTCACATTAGCCTTTCCATAAACGTATACTTCACGTTCCAGTAATGTTTAATTGTGGAATAAAACAAGATTTTAGTTTTGAAGGTCATTCGAGAGTAGAGGTAAAATATGAGTTGGTCAGATATAAAACATTTCAACTGGGTTCAGCCTTCATAAAGTTGAACTAACTTTGTGCCCTACATTTTCTCTTCGTCCTGAGAGAGCCGCTATGTAGAATTAGCACCGGACTTTAAGCAGCAAAGATCCAGGGGGCTGAATCCGAAATACTTGCATGACATTACTATTCACTTAGTATTTATGCAAGCAATTACATGAATCTGAGAGCTGTGTCAGCGTCAACGGCCACTTTCCTGAGAGTAAACAAGTGTACAATGTAATGGTACACCATCTCAGTGTGGTGCTTCCTGAAACTAGGCCAAACTAAATCACGCATGATTGATTGTGGAGAATCAACTGCCACTGACACAACTTTTAAGGGCCCACACAAGCCCCTCAAAGCAAGCATACAGCATACGGATGTGCGCAGTGGAGCTCATAAAAGTAATAGGAAACGTACGTATTATTTGATTTAATTTTGATGGTAATGGTAATTACATTTCTATGTGATCATGTGATACTGCACCATGTCCATTTGAGAACTCCATTACATGTTACCAATCATTTGAAAGTGGTTGAGTAAACACATCAGGGTCATTGATTAATACTTGGCACTCAAAATGTGTTTCTGGACCAAAGGGCCTTTCTGCATTACACGTCTAACCTCATTATTTTCTTGAACAATATTTATTTATTTGTATTTTTTTCCGGCAGACCCGACCACTTGAGTTGTCACGTGAAGCATGTTCATTCTTCCGAACGACCATTTAAATGTCAAGTGACGGTACGTCTGCCCTCTATTTACATTTGATGGGATTTACTGTCGAGGTTATTGCCATTGTTTGACCTTTAACCTGGTGTGCTTTGGGGCTGGCAGGCGTGTACCTCTGCTTTTGCCACCAAAGACCGTCTGCGTTCTCACATGATCAGGCACGAGGGGAAGGTGACCTGCAGCATCTGTGGGAAGATGTTGAGCGCAGCCTACATCACCAGCCACCTGAAGACACACGGCCAAGCCAACTTCAACTCCTGTAACAAAGGTATTTTGTACCTGGCAGAAAAGCATGACAATAACCCCTAAGAATGCAGTGGAACCTTGGTTTTTTGACTGCACCAATGTTGACCACAAGAAGTGTACGGGAAATATTTTTTTCAAAAAGTATATGTATATGTGTAGAATATTTTGTGTGAGTGTACACTATAGCCCTGTGCACTACCGGTCACAGTCCTATTTTTTTGTTAGTTTTTTTTTAACTAAGTTACCTTTTTACTTAAACCTCACTTTCTATCCCTTCAAATACAGTGCTGAGCTTGGCCAACGGCTCAGAATTTTAGCTGCCGTAAAACGTTCCCATTTACGCATATCCGCCACCATTAATAGATGAAAACTAGCGAGTCCTGAGATTGACTGCTGCCCAGTCTGTTATGTAGTCCGCTTTTTGCCCCAAAGTCAGCTGGGATATGCTCCCACTTTCCAATCCCTCCTCCTGTAAAGAAGAATGGATATTCTGAATTGAAGCACTGTGAATAGTAAGACATTTGAAATTTGGAAGTGGAGAAGAAGGATTACTGCCAGGAATGCAAGTCACCCCACATAAAGATGCAATTTAGAGTCTGGAGTATGTCCCTTCTTCTATCATTATGGTCTACTTAACCCTAAGGTCACTGGTGAGATTCTGTGGTGGCTTTTAAAATGAGCATCACAAAAAAGATGAGGAAAAGACAAAACACACAAGATGAATCAACCATCTCGGGACATTTTTTTTTTTAATGCCATCTTACAAATGCATGTTTGTCAAATTTTGGTAAAATTGAAAATTCTGAACCAAGTAAACATTTGACGGCCGGTCCTTGTTGCTCCCCAGAAGAGGTCTGCAACTCTGCCTCAGCCACTCCCGTGACGGTTTCAGCTCCCAACACTACGGCGATGAATCGGGGCAACGCCAACAACAACAACAACGCCGTCACCATAGCGGCGCAAATGAACATTAGTACCAACACGGTCAACATCACGTCGCCGGTCAGCCTTCAGCACCCGCTCACCATCACCGGGCCCGTCAACATCGCCTCTGTCAATATCCCCGCCACTGCGTCCATGAATATTGCCCACCCAGTCGCAATAACCACACCCATGCCAATGAATATCGCCGGCCCGCTTAACATTGCCATGAGGCCAGTGGATAGCATGCCTTTCTTGTCCCAAGTCTTGCCATCTTCCCCACCCTGGTAAATAAAATAAACAAAAAAGGAAAAGGAGAAGAGCATTGAACTGGCCACAACAAAAGGGAACATCAAGTTAAACAAGATTCAGTATCTCACAATTTGCTCCTCAGGCCCAGGTCTTTTTTGTTCTTGTTCCCCGCCCTAAAACCTATTTTTCTGTCACGCCTCCAAGCGGGTGCTGCGTTGACTGTGCTGTCTCAGATGCATCATGACTCGTGCTACAAGAGTGATAGGAGATGCACAACACTTGAGTCGAATCAAAGTAGGACCGTCCTTGAAATAAGGACACGTTTAGGACTTAGCTAAGTCAGTTAGAGTGACAAACTGATCTGTACTGTGTCAGCGTGTCAGGTGATTCCTTCCTCATGATGATGGACTGTCTTGGAAGATGAACCAGAGTTGTTTTTGGAGGGTGAAGATGGGAGTTACCATTGCAGAGGAGAGATGGACCGACTTTTCTCCAACAGCCTTTTGTTATTGCTATGTATGCTACCGAAAGCATGGTTATCCACATTTAATGTAGGAAATACAGTAAGCGTAGTAAAAAAAAAAGGGGGGATAGCAGCTTCCAAGTGCATGGAAGAATATTTTTTCACCCTGATACAGCTTTTCCATTTTTTTTTTCAGATAGTAGTTACTACACTCTTGAGGTACAGATGTGAATTTGACATAGTGCGCATTTAAAGTTTTTACGTGTCTTTTCAAGAGGATACCTCAAATAGTGTCCGCTTGATGATGAAAAGTTTGTAATTTTATATTTTTATGGAATCATGAAGACTTTAATTTTAATATGTTCTAACATGTTTTACCCCCCCTTTCCCCAATGAGTCATAATGGATTGAGTCTTGCACTGAATGCACGTCCTACACAGTTGAAGAGCAGCAGCAGTATTAACATGAAAGGTCAAGCCAATCTGTGTCTCTAGCCTCATAGTGGTTAAAACTGGAAAGGCATGGGGGTATCGTGAAGCATTTCAAGCTATTTTGTCATAAAAATGTATCTGATGTGATGTCTGAATCCTCTATCAACCTCCCCGCATCACCACCGTTTATCTCCTACTGCCCCAAAAAGACTCACTCAGGAAACACACCTTTTGAAAGAACATGGACTTCACATATTCACTCTGGACTTCTATGTGTTTGTTGTTTATGTTAACTTTATTTGGTTTGGAAAATATTTTGGTACCTAAGGAGATTTTTCGCAGAACAAAAATTGGTCATTCGAATGATCACCAGTAAGGAACATCTCCACAGCCTTCCAGGGCAAATGTTATTTTTGGGGTGCAGCGACCGATTGCTGACATGTTTTTTGTTTGTTTGTTTTTTGGCTGGGGGGGCAGGTTGCTTTATTTTGATTGTTTTAATTGAGTTATTGTTTTCACTGTAATATCATACCGGTCGCGCTCAAATCATTTACAGCATATTAATTCCAAGGGTCATTGTGTAAAAGTGATTCTGTTTGCCAAGTAAATATTACAGTACCTACAATACTCCAAAAATAAATTTTCAAGTTAGCTTATTCTTTTGTGAGTCAGGATTTCATCTTGATTTGATTTGAATGTTTAGTTTTTAACTTTTTTTCTGGGGGGGTGGGTTAAACTCCCTTTGTCGAAATAGTTGAGTGATTGTCAGATGTCTCATGAAGGAGCGTTTCAAGTCTTTGGTTGCCTACAAACCTGCCTACTTCCATCAGGGCAAAAAATAGTATTTTAAAAGCATAACCGTTCACTGACTTGCTGTCCAATGGCATATCTACTGTACATCTTGTTTTATTTTTTTAACCAAACAGCAGACGCAATCTGTTCTTCCCACTGAGGACTGACAGGCGATTTCTTTTTTTTTTTTTTTTTTTTTTAACATAAAGGTAATGAAAATATTTGGATGGGACTGAAATTGCATGACCCTGAACACTATAACTATGTTGAACTTTACATATTTTTTTAAGGAATGCATTGTTGTCTAACAGTGTTGCAACTCCTGAAGACTTTCAGTTGATGCTGGAAAAAAATGCATTATGCATGATTATTGTTGTTCAGTTGTTGTTTTTGTTTGTTTTTTTAACTAAATGTTATTTTCCTAATGTAGGCCTACGTATTGCGTAGATGCACTACAATAGACTGTTTGCCAAATTTGATACAGCGATGATGTGATGAACTGAACATTTGTTGTTGTTGAATTGAACATCTCTTTATTTTTTAAGACAAATATGAATTGGAAATTCCATGAGCCTCGTGAAAGCAGTTGAATGTATATCTTTGTACAAAACTATTTTAGGTCTGCGGACATGTTAGTAAAGATAGATGTGAAAGATAAGATAACCCTTTTTTAAAATAAAACTTTTGTATTAGAATATTAACAATGGTAATTTTGTATATAAAAGAAAGTAGGCTTTCCAATTAGATCAAACATTCCTGCATTTTTTTCATGTATGTTTGTCAAAATAATTACATGAACATGCGCAATGTTATGTGCCTTTTATTTGGGTTGTCTGAATAAAAGAAAACAATTTCATATTTGGTATTGATATTCGCCATCAATCATTGCAGAATCCAGGATCGTTTCACTGAATCTGAATCTGAATCTTTATTTCAGCCTCTTCCCTTCTTTTTCATACTCTACAAACTCCATTCTATACTAAGCAGTAGCCTCGTTCGTTTGCCTTTGTTTTCTAAGATCGCACCCATTCAGTGCTGAACTCGCCGAAGTTTAATCGTTGCCGAATGGAGCAGCCACGAGAACTTATACATTTAGAATCTTCTACAGTTGTCCGGCAGGTGGCGCTCAGTAACCATCTTCACATGCGTCCCCCGCCTGCATTGAATCAATCGGTTGGTGCCCTCGATGTTTACAGCTTAATCATCAGTCAATATTTTTCAAAGTAAGCAAACCGTGCATATATGTTAAATTAGATAGAGAGAGTAAATAATGACATAATCACGTCATCTGCTGGATCTCTGACCTCAAGCTGAATAGCATGTATTTCTTCTGCATACACCGAATACTGTATCTACATTACACTCTAATATAGTGCAACTCATCATGCACCCGAAAGTTGCAACAAACTTGAAAAATAACTCTAGCTTGATAGTTTGCTTGTTGGAAATCCTCTGCAGCAAAAAAAAACTGGCGGCTGACTGTCTCCAATCTCATTTGGTCTGAAGTGAACTCCATGCTAAGTGTAGCCACCTGGTTGCTCTTTTTAAACAGCTTAAAAAGAACACTGTTGGACTGCATGATCCAGGGTCATGCTCTTCCTCAGCTGAGTGACTCACAATCTACCTATCTGACCGATGTTATGCTCCTGTATGAGGTGTATCCATTTTATTCTAATGAATAATCAAGTTTGATTTCAAAGCAACATGTTTTTGGATGGGAAACGACAGCAAAGGGGGGAGAAAAGGAAGAGCAAGAAATGGTGAGGAGTCTTCACATTTTTTAATCCACTCATGCTGCAAATTAGCTACTTGACGTTTAAATGGCCACGATAAAATCACTTCATTTAAGAATGTGTCAATTTTAATGTATTATTACATGCTGCTGTGTGTCAGTTGTCCAATTGGTGACACAACGGACAAAGTGTGAAAGATAAGACAAATACTGTACTCTCTTTCCTTCCTGGGTGAAGCAACATGAGTGTTTAGCAACATTGACTAAACATTTCTATTCACTGGTCTTCCCCATCTCTGTGCCTCTCATGTCCCGATGCACGAGATCTATCGCAATGCATTCTTTTCAAAATATAATGTTCTGTTGTTTATTGTGGTTGTATAAATGCAATAGTATATTACTGTACGTAACAACCAAGCAGAAAGATAACAAAGCATAGTAAATAGCATAACCAAGCTATATTGTCTCTCTCTCTCTCTCTCTTCAAATGCAGTACAACTGCTATTATCATTTTTCATTTGGAGGCAAAGCTGAAAGTGGCTCACACTGTGCTGCTGGCTGGACACCATCAAGTCTGTGCTGTTAGAACAGTGCGGCCTAATTAAAACAAAAAGTTGCATAATAACAAAACCACACACACCAAAAAATCCCCACTGTTTATACTTAGGGGTACAGTACACGCATGACAAGCAAACAACATGGCTGAGTAGTATTTGAAATGTTTTTGTAAAGAATGATGGGCGAACGCACGACCACCACTGACCATCCCCCACTGAGGTGTTGTGTCACCCTGGCCACCCTACTCAAAACTTTCTGCCTCCACCCCTGCATGAGTCATGGCTCCAACAGGAGAGATGTCAATTGAAACATCAGAGAAGGATTATCAAACTTTGATTGATTGAATTTTTGCCAGGCATTTTAGGCCATGACAAATGTCGAAAACAATTACACTGTATTGTATTGGTTGTTTTTAGGTTCCGAAAAAAAAGTACTTTCATGAACAATCAGCTCTGTCTATTGGATCAACCCGCTCCTAATAGTCCATTAAATCACTTACTACTTTCTTATTCTCCAGGGCTTTGTGAAAATGTGATCAGGGGAGTTTTTTCATCAGATAGGTTCCACAGGGGGAAAAAATGCAAATAAGTGATTTTTGTCAATAGTGAACCACTAATAGGTTGGAGTTTACAATATTTGATTGACAAAACAATTTCTCTTCACATTCCACAATGAGCGGTTGCCATTGTTTATCATATCACTTGTGCACCAACTGGTCCATTCATGGCTCCCTGGTATGGAACAAACCTGAAGCCCCTTGCAAATAGAAAAGTATAGTGAGATGGACACAAGGTTCCTTGAGAAATGACTCACGTTCTATTGTATAATTAGCCTATATTTATACCCTGGATATATTCTTTCTTTCTGACTTCCGGGTTGAGTGAACGCTGGCGCATTTGGCTGCCTCTGCTCAACCCGTATTGTTTTGTGTTTTTTGTTATTGTAAAGTGTCCTTGGGTGTCTTAAAAGACGCTTATAAATAAAATGTATTATTATTATTATTATTATTATTATTATTATTATATTAAAAGAATGAACATCACACCCTCATGGCATCAATGAGTTGTGTGTGTGTGAGTGTACCACTGATAACGCTTTACAAAATTGCCCCCTATTTCTCCACACGAGGATGAACGGATTCATCTTGAACTTGCAATAAAATGGTAATCTGTCACATTTTGTCAACATTTGGTTGATTCCATTCTGTGTGGAAACAAGTCAGTAGGAAGAAAGAGTGATGATGTTGAGCACCACCTGTTGAGATGTCTGCAAAATCCCATCCTGTGCAAAAATGGTTTTGACCATGAATCTTTATCAAAATATAAGAGTGCATATGTACTAGAATGGGTTTTTTCCCCCTCACAGCCTCACTATACTGACTACCCTGTGATGTCATGTGGCTCGCTTGCACTCTAGTTGAATAATGGCATTCACTCTTTTGGGACAGCCGTGGCCAAGTGGCTAAAAATAAAGCCCGTGACTGAAGGACCCTAGGCTCGAGCCCCCTTTGGCACAGGCCATCACATCTGAAGTGCCCTTGAGCCAGTCATGTAGGTGGCTCCCTGAGGCACCAGAAGGCTGTCCTTGGTTTTGTGTCGCCAATATAATGGTGTTTGTTTGCTGTGTTGGCGACTGGAAAGAGTTAACTGAGTAGCAGAGGTATATTTGTGTGTGTGATTCGTGTAAAAAAAATGAGTACAGTGCATGATGAGAAATTGAGTTACTGGTAATTTATAAAAGATGTTGGAGTGTTTCTATGGGAATGTGTGAGGTGGATCTGAGAGAAGGCCTGGATCACAATCTTTACACCATGTTTTACACACAATCTTCACACCATGTCTTCTTTCATACCAAACTCTTTATTGCGCAAAGCCCATTTTACACAGAAAAATGCCACAGCACCCCCTCCACAAAAAAAAATCACAAAGTATGAAATATTGAAGTCATGATCATCTCGTCTCGATTTAAGATAAAAATTACTTTGTGTAAAATCCGGGTCTGTTTTATAGCTGATTTACTCGCAGGAAGCCATGACTTGTCCTGATGTTTGAATGGAAACAGGTGACACAGCTCATTTTTTCTTCTGCCTTTCACTCTATGTAGCTGGCATTGATAGATCGTTAATTATTGTTGTTAATTTTTTCAAAAATTGTGTTGGGAATCACAGAGGTGGAGCATGCATGTTTAATAAACCAACATATGTGAATATTGCAGCCGATTCGTCAATCATTGGCATATTATATTCATTCATTCATTATCCGAACCGCTTGATCCTCACTAGGGTCGCGGGGGGTGCTGGAGCCTATCCCAGCTGTCTTTGGGCAGTAGGCGGGGGACACCCTGAATTGGTTGCCAGCCAATCGCAGGGCACACAGAGACGAACAACCATCTACGCTCACATTCACACCTAGGGACAATTTAGAGTGTTCAATCGGCCTGCCATGCATGTTTTTGGAATGTGGGAGGAAACCGGAGTGCCCGGAGAAAACCCACGCAGGCCCGGGGAGAACATGCAAACTCCACACAGGGAGGCCGGAGCTGGAATTGAACCCGGTACCTCAGCACTGTGAAGTCAACGTGCTAACCACTGGACTACCGGGCCGCCCCGGCATATTATATTCATGGCAATTAACTTTTTACTGGTTTGTTTTTCTTGCTCAGCCAATTCACGTTGTGTTGTCTTGCTGTTTGTTGACTCAAGTGGCAACTTTAACATCTAACAGCTGGAGCACAAAACAGTTGCCTTGTCTGCCATGGGTGGACCGGCTGGGGGGGAGGCACGCCCTATAGACTACATTTCCCATAGTGCACCGCTCTCCCCATGATGTTCCTAACAGCTGACAGACGCTGAAAGCCACTAGCAGAGAACTGTCTGTTGGCGGGGGGGAGAAGACTCTCTTGTCGCGAAACAACGGACTTAAACGTCACATCGAGGGAGCTTTTCAACAATCTCCTTCCATCGATCATATTCACTGGATTTAAAGAAAACGAGATACATTGCATTCGATCAGACTCCGGATCGGAAGCTGGGGACAGTCGCTCGGTCAGGTGCTTCTTGTCACAATAGTTCACTGGGGCTGCTGCATATGTCGGATTTTATCCAGTAACGCTTCGACTCAAGCCCTCCCAGCCGAGCCCAAATGCCGAGGAATGGATAGTGTGTCTACTATCGGCGGGAACATGGTCGAGAGTGGCGAGAAACCGGAGACGGTGGCGGTGGGGGCGACGCAGCCATGGCCGCGCTCCACCAGTGCGAACTGATCCAGAACATGATAGATATCTCCATCTCCAGCTTGCAGGGGCTCAGGACAAAATGCGCCGCGTCCAACGACCTCACGCAGCAAGAAATCCGCACACTGGAGGTAAATTGGATGTTTCAGCAGTGACAAAAGGCCGTCCCAGCCGTCGTGAGTCTTGTCAAACTGCGGAGTCATGAAGCCGAGACGTACGCCTTGTCGATCGCAGAGGCTTTTGGGCTTGTAGGCACCCCCAAAAATGACGTCGTTTTATTTTTAAATATTTGTTATTATTGTTATTGATTTTTGCGTATGATTAAATGGGGTGATGTGTTTGCTTTTTCCCCTGAGGAACCCCCATTGTTTAATTCGCAGCACAATTCATCTCGTCTTAATATTGAATAATCTGCTCTTATTTATAGAACTGCATGCACCGCACATGCTGTGCTTGTATTGCAGCCTAGACTCCGAGAGGCCCCCACGCTGAACAAACTAACAAAAAAAAGAAAAACGAATTGCACAACATGTTCTTGTTTTTATTCGATGCTCAACCTAAGCTATCATGCATCTGGATGCGGCGTTGTAATGACTTGACATTGCTTTTCACTGGGCCTCTGCACACCACGCTCTCTTCTGCAATGTGCCATGGATGCACACCTTATTTTGGAGTACAACGTTTGGTAATGCAACTTAAAATCAGCAGCATTTCGGGCTTTCAAATTCGGTGCACTCCCTTTCATATAATGTACGTTTCACACTAGTGTTTAGCTCACAGAAAGTCATAAAAGAGACTTGTTAGATTTCATTTTAGCCAACCTTCCCTCATATACTGACCAGTTTAATTCATTCAACTACTGTAGAGAGGGCACAAAGTATCTATTCTGCTATGGTGTTTACTTGGATTGGAGGCCATCCATCCATCCATCCATCCATCCATGCATTGTTTGTTTGTGCTTGTCCCTTATTCGGGTTGCATAGCCGACACCTATCATAGCTGACTTTGAGCAAGAGGTGCGGTACACCCTGAACTGGTTGCCAGCCAATTTTGGGGCAGATTGGGAGTGGATGTACATTTTTTTCTCTTTCTCATTTATGGAAAATGTATAGTCTTCAGTTAACCTGACATGCATGCATGTGGAATGTGGGAGGAAGCCAGAGTACCCTGCAAGAACTCAAACAAGCACATGCAAACTCCCAACACGAAGGCCAGAGTTGAGATTTGAAACCAGAACCTCAAAACTGTGAGGCAGACATGCTATATATATATTTTTTATAATATACAGTACATTACTGTGCAAAGGTGTTAGTCCGCCATTTCATTTGCTCTTTTAGCAATGCCCTAATAACTAGAACCCATCACTCAGTCACACACATATGTCTGTCAGGCCTCAAGTGTTCAGGAAAGCGAAAGAAATTCATGAAGCACCATCTTTGTTTTGTTTTTTGTCTTTATATTAATTAGTAAACAGGCTACTTCCTGGTTAAATGAGGTTTATGAACAGACGGGAGATGCCGTTATGTCTAAGGGAAGTGGACGAGTAGTTGGAGGTGCACTTAAAAAAATGCTGGTTGAATTTACTCAGTTTTATTTCATCAAGCAGTTGCACAAAATAAAATAATCTTAAATTAGATGCACTTTCTACTTAAATAAAAATCTATCTGGTTTCAGATGGTTTTATTTAGTGCAACCACGTGACAACATTGAAATTGAGTAAACGCAGCACATTTTTTCAAGTGTGTTTTTTTGGTTGTGCATACACATACACATTTTATCTGTCCTACTTTACTAGTTTATCTGAGGTGTGTCAAAAACCTCTAGGACTGGTGTGACCCCCAAAAAAAAGACAACTACAAACTGAGTTCTCCCCCTTCAAATTGGGCCAGACAATCAACCAGCATGCCCAACAAGAGATCCTGTGCCATTTGCATCATTAAGTGTGCAAGAAGAGGCGAAAGGTGTGGCAGGACAACTTGGGGCTGCTCCCCCATGACAACACACCTCCTCCCAATACTCTGAGCATCCAACCGTTTTGGTCAAGAACGTCGCCATCCTTGAGCGAGCTCACGTCTCACCTGACCTGGCTCCGTTAGTCTCTTTTCCTTTTTCACAGTCTTAAGGAGGGTACAAGGGGACCTGTTGGGAAGATGTAGACCACAAAAAGATTCCAGTAGAATCATCACGGGAGTAGTGTCTGAAGGTGTGGCAGAAAAGACTCTGCGAGATATTATTACTTCAAAGGGGAAAACTTGTGGTTTGGTTTTGAAATATCTTCTTTTGTTGCCCCGGTTTTGAAATGCTCTGGAAAAGATACGTAAAAACAAAGGCATTGGTGGCATAAGACTTTTGTGCAGTATATACATATTACATAGAGTGCATAGTGAACAGATATGATTCATGGCTCAACTTCAGAAAATAAGTGAGCTGTGATTGGTTGTCACCTGACCCCGGAACAACTGTGAGGTAATTTTCAGCTGACAGAAAGTGGCAAAATGGCCGCCACCTGAGATGGCTAAAAACGGGTGGATTTTGCTGCTTAACTCATATTGCACAAACAAAATATGAATGAGAATGCCGTGTTTTGACTAGTGAAGGCTCAGGGAACATATTGTAAAGACATTTTTTCGGGTTGACTTCCCCTTGAATGCCTCGACAGCACATACCCTTCGCACGACTTCCCCAAAAAAATCTGTCATACATTCTCTGTCAAAGATCCTCTCTAACCTGCCCGCTATTGCCTCATTTGCACAATTTTCACTCCTTCAATATATTGACATCGTCGGAAACAATTGTTTGATTATATTTCATGTCCTCATAATCTATAACCATAAGAAAATTCTTGAATTTCTTGCAACCGTATGATGCATTTCTTTGTAAGGCCCATGTGACCTCCCTCGAGGGTCACTTCCATCTGAGGCCTCTATCGGATCTGTTTGTGTGCTCCTCTTTCATTTATTTATTTATTTATTTATTTATTTATTTTAACATCATAGGCTGTAAGATGACTGGAGGAATCCTATCATAGCGATAAATAGAACTGTTAGGAACAATGCCACAGCTCCAGATGAGGGGAAGGCAAAGTGATGTGCAGGAAGTTCTTCTTAAAGCATTTTTTTTCACATTTATTTTAGTTAGCTGGACAAATATTTCCTTGTATTGATTTCAGCACAAGCGGCACGGGGGAAGTTTGCTTAGCAGCAGTTTGCATCTTCTCCCTATGCTCATGTCTGTTTTCTCCCGGTACTCTGGCCTCCTCCCACATTCCCAAAAAAACATGCACTCTTTGTAATGTTCACTGGAAACTGAAATTGTCCATTGGTGTGAATTTGAATGGTTGTTCGTCTGTTTGTGATTGAGTGGAGACCAGTCCAGGGTGTACCCCGCCTCTTGCCAAAAGTCAACCGATGAGGCAAAAACGTGTAGTTTTGCCTCATCATTAATACCGTGTTAATATAATACTAAAATATATTCATAAATACACATTAAAATCATACCAAATGTTCATTTACCCGGCGACTCTCCAGTTGTTTTTCATGCGTGATGCAAGCACTAAGTTTGATGTACGTGTTGTCCACCAAATGAAAGGAGCACAGGCGATGTTTAAGGAAACAAAAACCGTTCAAATAAACCGCTCTGGGAAAATGAAAGCCGTATAACAAATGGCTCGCTGCTACTTCTGAATTCGTGCGACAAAGTTTCATGGAAAAATGTGAAAATAAAGGATATGATATGGCTGAGTACTTCCTGAGCAACGCTGTCTTCCACGACGATTTGTTGCAATACTCTCACGAGACAATAGGGTGGTCAAGATTCCTGAATTGTTTCTGAACGCTTTTCACACCAAGCAGTTCAGGCCATTGCCAAGGACTATTTTGTGTTTAAATCTGAATGTTGAGTTTTGTTTTGTGTTTTTCATTCAAGACAGTTGCAGTTAATAGCGAGAGTAGTTATCCACCAATAGTTTTGTTGATTGCCGATCCTGAGGTTAGCTGACACCATTTGCTGCAATTGACCAACGACATATTTCTTGCTGACAAAATATACACTTGTTGAAAGAATCTAAAAAAAAGATTTAAATCCAATGTGTCCTCTCCCTAGTTAATAAATCATCGCTTTCATCGCTCGAAATGCAAAACTGCAAAACGGAGCATTTTTCTGAAATGTCTGAATTTCTTCGTGATTAATGCATCTATCTTTAAGACAAATTCAGTCATTGCTCATCCTTCATGTCTGTCTGTGCTGATTGCAACTCTTGGTTTTCGTATCAAATTGCTCATTGATTAATGGAGGTGATGTTCCTTCCATAAAGTGGGTAATTGTGAACAACAGCCCGTTTCTCTCTTGAACAATTTATCTTAACCTTGTGGTTGGACCTGATTAATGAATTTGTTGGTCGTAACATTCAGCTACCGAGCCAAGTGCTCAGGTGGTGTTGCGGCATTTGTGTTTTCAAGTGGCTGGCACTAGCAGGGCGGTGCTGTCAGCGCTCTAACTTCCTTTTACTGGCACTGCTTTGACATCCCTTCTTGCCGTTTTACCACTTTCATTTCTTGTTTGAGATCTCTTTGTGATTTCACATTCTAAAAGCCAGATAGTTTGGAGCATAGCCTCCAGATGTCTTTTTCGACGCGTTCCTCTACGTAATGAAATGCAGTCACCAAAATAACTTCTCAAGACTGCTAAATTCATCCATTAATATTGCCAGCATCTGCAAATCGTTCTCAAGTGAAAAAGTTGTCGTCTAGTGATTTCAGTTGTTTGTGTTATGGGTGCGTTAAAGGTTTGACATTAGCTTCAACATATCATTTATCAATTTGTAAGATATTATTTCGGACCGAGTTGTTAGAACACATATCGTGGTGCGGATTAAAATGGTAAACCTTAATTTAGGGGTCTGTGGAAAAACTTTTAATTTCACATTTGGGACATTCCTTGTTTTCTTGATTTCTCTGCTTATTAAGTTCCGCGATGATTCAAATTCAGTTTGCAAGATTGTCATTTGCTTGGCGCTCCCACACACCATCGAGATGGATGAGCAGTACCTGCTAAATGTTGCAGCTGTCCGTTTATTTATTTGAGGAAAAAAAATGCATCCCTAACACATTTTTTATCACTGGCTTTATATTTCAGCACTCTACTTTGTCTCATCAATTTGCAAGTTTTGGGCAGGTGCAACCCTTTTCCATACCATTCAGATGTACTTTACTCTTTCCATCATGGATTTGGTGGATCGAGTGTGTCAGGTTGAACTTTGGGACCGGCATAGAAAGGTCCAGCTCGCTACAGCAAAGTGTTCAGTCGCAAATAATTAGTCGGGATGGAGATGGCATCCCTGCTTGAGTTTTAATGCCACCGAGTGAACGCCGTGAGGTCAAAGTAGCTCTCGCACAGGTGGCGCGCAGCGGCCTTGTTTCAGTGTTGCACTGGAGTGTAATCAAGAGTGACTCCAATTCACTTGACGTGCTCATTGAGACAGCTTTATTATTCCACTTGAACTATGTGTTGTTCTGCCTTGCCAGTGAGAGGATAATGATATCGGCCTCTCCACATGGAGTGCTAACCACTACTTCACTTTACGCATGGTAATCCCACTCAGTCTGGCCTCTGTCTGCCTCTTATGCTGCCTACGTTCTACTCGTACTGTGCCTCTTCATAGATTTCTGATTTTGGCTCCCTTCATATCCACTTTTCACTGCCCTTGGAGCCTGTCTGTTCTTTTTAAAGCAGGTCAAAATGTCTGCACGACTCGTGAGCATGCAGCAAGGACCGCAAGAGGTCTGCTCATCATCTGTGTTGTGTTTCAATGCATTACGGGTAATTATTGTTCATTTAGGTATTGATCACCAACGAAATTCAATAGCTTCTCGTTTTAATTGTGGTGTTGCGTGGCGGTGATCGTCAAACAGCATGGCGTCACTGTGTTTTGTCTCCCCTCTGTGCGGGAGAGAGCCCTTGCCATGCGCATGTAGCGTGAGCTGTTTTGGCTGCTTCTATATTTAGACATCTTCTCTTCCTCCGCATTTTCAGGGTAGGTTGTTAAATAAGAAAATCAAATGACGCGCAGAGACTAGGAGAGGCAGGGGGGGAAGTGGAGGGGAGAATCAAAGCCAATCGGCAGTGCCGCTGCTGATGACATGACAACTTGTGTATGTGGTTGTTTTTGTGTGTGTGTGTGTGTCCATTGGTGTGTGTGTGTATGTGTTTCTGTGTGTGACTAAGGAGAAAACAATAGGAGAACGTGGCTCACATGTGTGTACTGAGGAAGCATGACGTTAGTGATTGCAGCGGCACTGACCCTGTCTCTATTTCCGTTTTGAGCCGCAGCGTGTGACGAGAACCTGTAAAACAGTGGAAACCGTGTAGGCAGGACTTGATCTATTCTTAAACCCACCCAGGATTAGTTGTGTCTTGTAATTCTGCGGCGGGAAGAGGGGGCAGGCGGGCGGGCGTATATCTTTGCTCCAAACGTATATTTGCTCGTCAAAAGGCCACCTATTCTCGAACGCGTGCATTTAACTAAAAATTCCCACTGATCGAATAATACAGTGCAATCACTTTATGTTTAGCGGTGACTGCTGATATGTTTGCTAGGATATGCATGTGCAAACTAGAAGTCCAACCTTAGGAGGTCAGCGACCTCAGGAGATAACAATGAAGGAGAAGGAGGGGCACCATGCAGGCCATTGTCCGAGACGATCAAGTGTGTGGTTACCCCTTAAAGGTCATGTGACCCAACTACTGCCTATCTTGGCCTCCCTGGCTGCACTATTTTTATCTCCTGACACATTTTCTTAGCTCAGCTCCAAACTGTGCGTCATGAGTTGCTCCTAAAATGGGCCATCTGTCCTTGAAAGCAGTCCCTGTGTTAGGATGGCTGGAACGTGTGCCTCTGCTCCCTTGAAGACTGATATTCACATTCACATGATGCCATTTCAAATTAGTTAACTTATTTGCAATTCATTAAAAGATGTCAGGCTTGACATGGTTGGTGGGATCTGACTGAATGCCTCGTGTTTGATGCCCGTGCCGCAGAGTCATTCAGTTAAAGAGTTTCCACTGTATGGTGAAGATGGTTTATCAATAAAGGTGTGTTTCAAGATTAGGGTTAATCGCACATGACAAATTGCTTTGGCCTTTTAATGAGAGCTGTGTTCGACTCATTTCTAAATAGAAATGGGATACAGCACGTTGAAAATTCATTGATCTCCCTGTGTAAATATATCGTCTTTGGACAGAATTTTGTTGCCCAGTTTTTCGTCAGGGCCCCACTTCCCTTGGCAGGTGGCAGAGTGTGCCCGTATCAGCAAACGTCAGGAACAATTGGACCAGCGGCGGGTTCTGCTGGGCCGAGTCTGCTGTATCAGACGGGCTGCTGCTGGGACTCTCTCTCTTTGCTCTCTTCTCCTGTCCTGGCTAACACGCTGGCTGTCACTCATCCCCTCCACATCATTAGGCCGTTGCCATGGTGCCGTTTAACTTGGCTGACAGGTGGGCTCTGACGCCATCTGTCTCCCCACCATCACCCACCTCCAGGCCACGCGTCAATAGCTGCTTTCGCTACCCTGCACCAAAAATAATATGGAGGAGGCCTGTTGTTATCGTGGTTTGTTGACACGCTTGTGCACCCAACCCTAAATGCCATCTCACTGATATTAATGAGGGACTAGGGGACTTTTCACTTGTGTTGTTTAGCAAGATAATAGATGAGTCAAATGCTCCGTTAAGATGCACGAGCTCTTCTGTTGCTGTGCAGAGCCACATGGTGACATTTATATGTGGGGTTGCATTTTGTCAGCACTCAAGTGTTTCACATGCATGGGAAAATCCCACTGAAATGTTGCTGACAACTCAGAAGAGATGTTGCTAGGTAACCTGACGTCATGGGGCCGCAGTAGAGTACAAGGAGGCAAAAAACGGGGCTAACGCATTAGCCACTTCTAGTGAGGTGTGATTTGCCCGCGGACGTTGTATTCCATCCGGATCACAAGAAACCATTACTGCAGTTTATTTTCTTGTGTAGGTAAAAAAAAAAAAATATATATATATATATATATATATATATATATGCAGTGACAGCCTGTAAGAAAATGGGGTCGTAAGAGCAATCTAAGCAGCAAGTTTAACATGGTTGCCCTTAGTCATGCATGCGACAATGCTATGCTGTCACTTCCAATCAGACTACCAATCGACTGAACATTATTCATTTAGTCAAATTATTACACTCTGTAAATTAATTTTACGTGTTTAAATGTTAACTATGGTTTGCAAGAATGGTTCAACTGCGCTGCATTGACGCCAAGATGTGGTTTTCATCGTACTGTACCGAATATTGGACAGCATTAGATTGTGCAGGTGTGCCCCATTAGAGAATTTGTTGAGGGTGGGGGCAATGTAGCTTCCCCTCATTCGTGTGAAATTAAAAGATTTTAGTTTCCCATAGTTAGAAATGTCGATCAATATTGGTGACTATTCGTAGAATATTGCTTCATAGACATTTCCATTCAGTACGAAATATTTGTTGATCTTCTGCAGCAGACAGCTGACACAATCTTTTTTTAGTGTCTGACCTCCATTAAAGATGCTTTTTGTGCGCTGCCACGTCGGTAGTCTTTCTTGCTTTTTCTTTTCTTTTTACATTTCAAGGCCAGCCTTTCCTACTGTGAGTTTTTATTCTTTGCCTATCACAAAGAGAACTGAATGAACAGAAAAAGACGTTTGCTCCTATTCAATGCTCAGGAACTCAAGAGGTGTGTTTTGCCGGTTTAGAGGTTGTTGGTGTTGCACGGCTCATCTGAAGGTGCCGCCTGCTGTAATGGACCCATGCAGATAGACTGCACGATAAGGGGACACGCAATCCGCTCCACAATTTGGCCTGCAAACCAA
This sequence comes from Hippocampus mohnikei, assembly GCA_026261675.1. Lineage (NCBI taxonomy): Eukaryota > Metazoa > Chordata > Actinopteri > Syngnathiformes > Syngnathidae > Hippocampus > Hippocampus mohnikei. The sequence continues at coordinate 9,767,168 of JAKGUB010000325.1, forward strand.
TACTGTGGTGTTCATTGTAATGCATACAATAGTCACTCACTCACAAGACCGCTCTGTGATCTATGTATGCCTTCATTCCATGTTTGAATCTGTTTTAACTTAAGAACTTGAATATTGTGGCCTTTGGAGAGCTTTTACGTGGTGTTAGGTATTAATTGAATGGAATCGTTCCACTTGAAAATGTGCCATTTTCGAATCATATCGTTACCCCATGTATCGAAATTTAAATCCTCCGAAATGTGACAATTTGCCGTTACGCATTTTACAGGGTATCAAAACTGTGCTTTATTTTTTTTAATCTTCATCTCCCCCCCCACCCCCCTTTAGCCACATTAAATTGTGCAGATATAGTCGTGAATGTATTCATTCAAAAGGTGTCTTGCACACTGGGCGCACTGTCAAACTGGGTCAAAGACACACACTGCAGGTATGTCAAGTGGTGTTGTTACAGCAGGTTTGTGGAGTTTAGAATGGAAAAGCTAATACTGTACAGTATGTGTTGACTGTGTCCCGCTCCGTGAACCACAACTTCTTCTGTGGCTGCCCCTCCCCTCATGTGTCGTGTCCTCTATTGCTCCCTGCAGGTGAAGCTGGTGAAGTACATCTGTAAACAGCTGCAATTCAAGCTAAAAGTGCCAGAGACCGAGAGGCCCGACAACCTGGAAAGCTATCCGCACCTGCGAGACTGGCTCCGCACCATCAATTTACGACCAGAACTCATCGAGGTAGGCTCATATTGTCCGAGTTACATTTATTAAAAAGGTGTGTCATTCTCACACGATGCAAGTGGCTGGTTGCTCAACAAAATGTGGGAATTTGCTTCCATTTTTTTTCCATTTCCTGTTTTTCTGTTCTATTTTTCATTCCTATTTACTTTTGCACTATTTTCACAACACCACAAGCCTCACTGTGAATGTTTTAGCTTGTTGCATCATGTGCAGACCCCCACAGCACCACAATCCCAATTTGGATTCACATGATGTTGTATAGCGTTGGTACCACTTATGCTATCCATCCATTTTCCGATCCGCTTATCCTCACAAAGGGGTGCTGGAGCCTATCCCAGCTGTCTTCAGGCAGTAGGCAGGGGACACCCTGAACTGGTTGCCAGCCAATCGCAGGGCATACAGAGACGAACAACCATCCGCGCTCACACTCACACCTAGGGACAATTTTGAGTGTTCAACCAGCCTGCCATGCATGTTTTTGGAATGTGGGAGGAAACCAGAGTACCCAGAGAAAACCCACGCAGGCCCGGGGAGAACATGCAAACTCCACACAGGGAGGCCGGAGCTGGAATTGAACCTGGTGCCTCTGTACTGTGAGGTCGATGCGCTAACCACTGGCCCACCAACCGCCTCCACTTATACTAACGGTGTTAATTTGAGATTGACATAACTACTAAATTTAAACTGAATTTGCACCACGGAAAAATGTCTGAGGCACGAAAAACAGTTTGCCGCTATCCACAATGTTAACTTCAGCAATAAAACCTGTTGATTATATACAAAAGAAAGCTAAGTGTTCAGTCAGTCTTAAAAAAAAAAATATCCTGCTTCAAAGATCTTAGTTCACTCTAATTCCACTCGTGCTTGACTACTTTAGCAGGATATACTTGAAAGAAATGCATTATTCATTTTCGCTTCGCTCCCTGGCAAATTCAGCGTCGCTGTCATTCCTCAACATATTTGTTCGTCATATTTTACTTCCATTTTTTTTCTCCCATCACTTGCTTTCCTTCCTGTGCAGCTGCAAACTGTCAGCTACTGTATGTTTTTCTTGTCCTTGTTTGCTTTTGTGTTGTGACCTCACTGTAACATGATCAGCGAGGATGTTTCGCTTGCTTGTTATGCTTCAATACAACCCGCTGTACTTTATGATGATGATTTTTCAGTTTTGCTACATTTGATTAACTGCATAATATTCCCCTTTTACTTGCTCACTTTGCTCCATGCAAATTCTCACAACCCTTCCTGGTTTTAAAACATTGTACATATATTTGAATAACTTCTTTGGAGCAACATGTCACATTAACATGCAGAAGAGGTACTGTGCAACAGTGTATATCTCTATAATAGTCTTGTTTTTTTTAAATACTGTTCTGATGATTGGCAGCACCGAACAGAGGCATGCCTAAATGCTGTACATACTGTGCATTAAGTGGTGGATAGAAATGCATCGCATCCTACTTCCAAGCATCATAAAGCCCTTTTCCCTCATCTAATTGAGTTCCACAGGCACACATTATGCAATTCTCCCGAGGAGAACTGGAGCTTAGCTCATTTGAAGTTACACAATGGAGAGATTTTATTTTGTTTACCTTATTCTGGGATCCAGGCCTTGGTTCGAGGCCATGTCTGTCATGTCGTCCTGTATTGGTATTTGGGAAACAGAAAGGCTGGTGCTGGCCCACTTGTCTGTGCTGTCCTGTGTAAGCAAAAGTCATCGAAAAGACAGAAGCCGCCAGCGCGATGGTGCAATGAACCTTGCCATTTAACATACTACCGACAACTTAAAATCATTGCCCATTGTAAAACAACCACCCAATGTTTTCTCACGTACTCCCCTAAAGCAGAACGTAGGCATCCATCCTTTCGATTTCAAATGAATGATGACAAATAATCATTCGCACTCACGTTCTCACCCAGGGACATTTTAGTTAACCAACTCTACATTTTCCGAATGTGGGAGGAAGCTGGAGTCATTTTGTTTTACAAATGTACAAAAAAAATTATATCCACCCATTTAGGGTATGTATATATTTTAATCATGGTTGATGATAATAAAATCACGAAATCATTGGACATTTTTTTTTCCATAAAAAAAGAATGTCGGTTGGTTTGGCATTGCCTTGATGACTTGATGTACAGTTCACAGTCACATAACTAATATGTCCTCACAAATGATTGAGAAGGTGGGTGTTGCTCCCCTACCACTTTCACTCAAAAATCTCTCTTGCCTGCTTGTGCACTTTCCTTTGTTCGCAGCTGACACCTGAGTGTGTAGGACATTGCCCCTTGCTCTCTGATCACTGTTTGCCCTGTCGAAGCGCGGCTTTGACCTGACTGATAAGCAATTGCGCACTTCCCATGTCCAAAAACAACATCCTAAGCTCACTGAGCTCGCTCTTGTTTCCTTCTGATTCTGAATTTTTTGTATCCGGTCATATCTCTGTTCTCTGGCACAAATTTAGGTGGTACCTACTGCATATCCCTTCCAGCAAAATGTTAACTGCAGCAAAAAGGCTGGTATTGATTTTTTTTTCTAATTTAATAAGTCATATTAGCCAAATCATAAGCACCTGTGAGCAATATGAAAAAGCATTGTTGTGCTTTCTTAAAGTTATCTATTGTTTTTTTTTTTTTTTTTTCCAATTGAAATCTTTGTTTTTTTATTTCCTTGGTTTTGCTTCTGTGTAGGCAGTGGAAGTGAAGTTCTCCCTGGATGCCTTACTGCAGATGGCAGGAACTCAAGTGCGGGACGCAATGCGAAGGCTTAGCTTCACCTCAGAAGAATGTGCCCGCCTAAGTGCTGCCCTCTCCTGCCTCAAGAGTGCAACTGAAGCCGGTATGCATGTTGGCTCCGATCTGCGCAATTTTTAATGTCCCCTCAATGGATGCAGACCGTATTATTCCACTCTTGTCTGCGGTTCAGGAGGTGAACTGAAAGAAGACAGCACAACTTGGTTGTCTGAGCCCGCCAGGAGGGACAGCGGATCTCTCCTGACTGCCGATCAGGTTTCCAGCCTTGGAAACCCGCTCCGGCCCCACAGCCCCTCGCCTCTAGCCCGCCCGTCCACCATCCATTCCACGCCCTCCACCCCATGCGCTATTTTTCCTCATCCTCGCTCCGGCTCTGTGTCAGCGGTGCCCACGCCCGAGGCTCAGATTCCACACCTACACGGCGAAAGCCCCCTCACCAACACATTCCCCATGTCCATAGCTCGCTCCAGCCGTCTCCAAGGACACACTTCCACACCACCCGGAACGCCACCGTCAAAGCGGCGCCACCGACTGAAGCCTCCATGCACCCCGCCGCCTCCGTCCCGCAAAGTGCTCCATCTGCTTCCCAACATCACCCTCACACGCAGCAAAAGTCACGAATCGCAGTTGGGCAATCGCATCGAAGACCCACTCACCAACAAGTAGGTACTCAGAACACGTTGCAAGACTGTTGCTTTTGGTGAGTTTTGCTTCAAGCCTCGTGGTGTGGTTTACAAGCTTTAACGATAGCTTCAGATAGGTCAAGCACACGCCAAAGCTCTTACTGCCACCATTCTGTACACACATCAACAGTAACACTGTTGATGGAAACACTGTTGATGTCATGAAAAGTGCTGTGTTGGCACCAGACATGCCTTTTGAAATATTGGCAAGTTGCTTTCATATGACTTTAACAAATGTTTCCACATGCATGCATGCAACATTCCTTTGTACCGTTCTCCCGACTGATGTTTTTAAGCATTGAGATCCCTCCGACACGATGGAGGCTTTCTGCCTGCCATGACTTGTGCTGTACATTATGAAGTTTAAAGTCAGTTAGGGCAGCCACATTATTTCTGCTGTTTTTTGTCTGCCCTACCGAATTGAACATTTTATAAATCACATTAATGGCGGATCATCCTCTCTCATTTTTTTTTTAATATCACTTAAAACTTTGTATTTGAACAGGGGCGTGTAGACTTTTTAGATCCACTATATCTACTCTATGTATACCAACTACATTACACCGACAACAAAAGCATCTGTCCTGTTTTTTTGTCAGTTTAACTTTCAGTACACTTCTATTCCCTCTATCATACACACTCTTACTGGGAATGTTTGGCCTCGGCTAATCCACTCAGATTCCCAGAGATTATGAGTCATGTCCAAACAGGAAGTATTTCCTCGGACTAATGCTCAGAGGTGGCAAGTCAAACACACACAGACATACATGCACAGTCTGCCCCCCCTCTACTTTGCTCTATTTCGATGGTGGATGCACAGGCACAAACTAGCGCCATGTTTATCCATCACATCATGTCTGTGCATCGGGAGGCTAAACTGTTTCCAAGGCTGATTAAAAACACGACTGACTGATTCAACACACATTCGCACGATCTCGTTAGCAATCTGTGCGAAATGGGTCTCAGTTCGAATGTCCGAATAATATTTTTGCCGTTTTTGCCTGCTGTTGGTTGCTCACATGTCAGTCACTTGCGTCCTTGAGACTTTTGTCTGGCTGGCCGGGGTTGTCACCCTGACTGTCCCGTGCCGGTCCTGTTTAGCCACTCAAACGTGCCTCCCTCAAATCCCGCTTACATAACCTGCGACAAACGCTTGAAGCCATGCGGTGCACGTTCTGTCACTAACTCGAAGGGATGACTCCAATTGAAACCTAACACCCTCCTATTCTTGATAGGTACGAAATTTTAACCTGGTTTTCCCCTGCTTTCAGATGTGTCAAAAAGAACAAAATCCTCTTGAATATGCAAGTCAACGGGAATGGCCATGAGGACACGCCTTCTCGCTACCCCGCGGTTCCTGTACGAACCCCAGGGGTGTCCCCAGCTGCAACCACCACGCCTTACACCCTTCCTGCTACACCAACTCTGTTGGAAGAGCATAGCGTCATCAAAAGTGAGTTTTGCGTATTAGCGTGTTTCTGTCTTACTCATTCAGCAGGTATTATAAGACTGCCTCCCGGTATATGGTCTCACGTATGCGACTGCAAATGACAGCTTTTGCTCATGTCATCATCATTGGGCAGAATTTTGGCTGCATTTTCTTTGAGCGTGTTTTAGTAGGGCTGCTCAATCATGGAAAAAACAATTGTTTTGGGTACAAAATGAGAACATTTTTAAACACAATATATTTAGACATTCTCTGAAAGACAAAATGACATAAATTATTTTTGAACAAAACAGAATTTATAGTGCATTGGAGTTTACATGCTATACGCCTGTAAGTTGTCATAGAACTGTAATTGAATTTTGATGAGTTGCAGTAACTTCTGTTTTAGTGGCAAATTGTCATCTTGTAACTGCATGTAATGTTCTTCCTCTTCTTGCTTTCCCGTGATATCTAGATCACAAACCAGTTCACCGCAGCTCTCCGCAAGCTGTGAGGAGGGACATAGGCCTTGCAGTCACACACAGGTGCCTTTAAAAAAAAAAATGCAAAAATCAATAGAACGCAGTGTTTTATCTCCCATTAGGTATCATCACCCCACAGGATGCCTTAGTGAATAGAAGTGAATGTGTTCTTTTTCTGTAGGTTCTCCACCAAATCTTGGCTCTCCCAGACGTGTCAGGTGTGTCAGAAGAACATGATGTTTGGAGTTAAGTGTAAACACTGTCGGTGAGTTGAGCCCTTTCATATTAACTAGGAAAGATGATAGAAATGATCTAGTGTGATACCTAGTTTTCTTCTGGTGTGTTGCTTATTTGTGTGCAGATTAAAGTGCCACAACAAGTGCACAAAGGAAGCGCCATCCTGCAGAATTTCTTTTCTTCCAAGTAAGATTAGTTTGTGTATTCTCCTCCGGCTAACAGATGACGAGACGCAAAGGAATTGTAATATCTTCTGTTCTAGTTGCCAAAATTCGGAGGACAGAGTCGGTGCCATCAGATATAAACAACCCAGTGGATCGTCCTTCCGAAGTGCCACAGTTTGGTACACTACCAAAGGCCATTACCAAAAAGGTAAAATGTCTGGTACTTTGAAACAGCCATGAATCTCACTTCACTCTCCCGATCGGTGAAGCATCCAACCGCCAGACCCGAGTCTCTTGTCTGGCACTTAAGTGTTTGTATGTGTGAAAATTCAGAACACACTGGCGCAGATGTCCTCTACGTCTGGATGTTCCAGGTTTGTTTGCTTTGGTGTGAAAGACAAATAGTTATGCAGGTGATTCTTGCCATCTGACGTCTGTCTACTTACCACTGCTCTGTGTCCATTAGAGTGTGAATATTAGATTTATTGTTTCCCCTCAATTCTACCTTGAATGAATTTGATCTAGAGGCGCATCTCAATAAATACAAAGTCGCTCAATTTTTTGAGAATTGAGCGACTGAAAAGATGAACTTTTCTACGATATGGAAAATGGTTTGACCCATCTGTACAGTTGTGTACCTACACAATCTGAGATCCAGAAAAATTATACTTTTAGAAAAAATGATGAGTGCAGATTCATTCTCTGATATCGATTTAATAATACAGCATATTTATTACTGTTATTGTAGTTTGCTTTGACTTGGATGACCGCACTGTATTTTTAATATTTCAATTTCACAACAAGATGCCTACTGCAGCTCTAGATATACGCATTAGATTGTGCAGGTGTACCTAATAAAGTGTCCTGTGAGTGTAACGTTAGGCTGATTTCTAAACGGATGTGGCTTGTGTCAGCAGGATCATCCTCCCGCCCTGAACCAGCTCGACTCCAGCAGTAATCCGTCCTCTACGACCTCATCTACGCCCTCCTCCCCGGCGCCCTTCCAGCAGAGTAACCCTCCGAGTGCCACGCCGCCACCCAACCCCTCGCCCAAAGGCCATCGGGACAGCCGCTTCAACTTCCCAGGTAAGACACAGGCCCTAAAGTTGAGACAAAAAGTCCAAATGCACCTGCCAGCATGACTTCCAATACGGTCTATGAATTTTCCTTAATTAGAAAAAGAACCCTCTTTTTTTTTTACTTACCTCTCTGAAATTAACACTGAAAACCGATAATGGTTGTGCGTTTTAAAAATTCTTTCTAAAAATGAAAAATAACCTCTAATCATGAGTCTCTCTCTCTGTCTCTCTCTCCCTCCCCCTTTGCCATGCTTGCTGGCTTTTCCGACTTGATTTATTTATTTTTTAACAAAAGCTGCCTGCTACTTTCAGCATAGACAACAGTTTATCTTCCCCGGTGAGTTCCAAAATGTCATACTGCATTGTCACCTTCCCATAATTTCCCTGTGCAAAATCCGCGATACCCTGCAGCTGCTATCGTCTGCTGCATGTCGTTGAACGGGTTTCACAGTGTCATACTCATGTGCACTAGCGCCTCTATTCCGTACATATAATGTTTTACCGCCATCTGGTGGTAATGATGGGAACTTGCATGTACTGTTCCATTTCTGTTTTCGTCGTACAAATAAATGACTGAGGGGAATATTTTTGAGTATTGTTTTCCTTCGCAGACGTCTCCGGCCCTGCCACTTTACATACTGATATCCTCCAAGATACAGTGTAAGACTTGATTCATTTTGTTCCTAACTCGAATTAGATAAGTAGATTTTTTTTCATATCTCATGTTAGAAAGGTGAGAATACTTTTCATTGGATTTTGTTATTGGTTTACAGCAGTGAAATTGTGCAGTCAGTAGAGGACACGCATGCTGATCTGGTCGAAGATGAAGATGAGGATGAGGAGGTATGACTGGAATGTCAGAAAATACACAAAATTCTGCATTTAGATGATGGTTTTGCAAGGATGCATTGACATATAAACACAACACACGTGATTGAAAAGGAAATATCAATCCAAAACCCTTTTGCAGAGTAATTCTGTGCCTATGTCCTGATCAATTAATAAACACACATTATTTATTTAGTTCCCACAGGAATCCCCGATTCCGCGATTACGGAAGTTGCCGCAGATTTCAAAGCCCTCCTCGCAATTGAAACCAGGAATGAGGCTGTGGTGCAGAATATGACATTTCCATGTAATTTTCATCCCGGCAGCCAGATGTCATACTGCAGGGCATTATGCCCAATTCAGATTCTCTGCTGATTCCTGGGGGAGACCCAATAATAAAATAACTAAGACCCAAAGTGGGCCCAAAAACCAAACATTTGTTAACCTTGATCAAAATGACTCTACACTTCTGAGTTGAATCAATTTAAAGAGCAAGTTGTGGTCCCCTTTCTAGGAAGGAGAAGATGACATTGAGGTCGAAGATGAAGACCCTGAATTGGATGAGGACAATGAGGAGGATGAGGAGGAGATTTGCGATGAAGGGGAGGACGAGGAGGATGGCCAGGAGATCCGGATGAACATGGGCTCTGATGGCGAGTGCGAAAGCGACAAGTTGGACGATCTGCCCTGCTCGCGGGGGAACCAATGGAAGGTCCCCATCTCCCGCAAAGCCAGCCAGACCAGCGTCTATCTGCAGGAATGGGACATCCCTTTTGAACAACTGGACCTTGGAGAACTCATAGGGAAGGTAAGGAAGCAAAAACAGACTCAAGTTCATTCCACTCAGTAAGTACATCTGTACAATGGAGAAATTTGAGTTTGAATACCGGTACCTTCAGATGGTTTTGTTTGGTTTTTTTAACCAGGGCCGCTGGGGCAAGGTGCATAAAGGTCGATGGCACGGCGAGGTGGCGATCAGACTTCTTGAGATTGACGGAAACAATCAGGACCACCTGAAGCTCTTTAAAAAGGAGGTGATGAACTACAGGCAGACCAGACATGAGAATGTGGTGCTCTTCATGGGGGCTTGCATGGCCCCACCTCACTTAGCTATCATCACTAGGTGAGAACTTCCACATAATCAAACCACACCAGGCTGGATTTACACTGCAGGTCCAAAATTGTAATGTGATAATTATACGACACGTTATCGGTCGTTAGCTCACATTGACATCATTTTGTTTACTGTACACTGCAGTCATATTGGCACGTAACAAATACGTATTGGATATTTATCCACATTTGCAAGAGGCCTGATTCTGATCTGACACCGACTCCAGCCCTCCACCCCATTTACGCATATCCCAGTTGTCATTTGAACCATGCTGCATAAATCCAACCGGCACTGCGCCACTCAACTAACTAAATACAATCCTTCTTCATTCTGTTCACAGTTTCTGTAAAGGGAGGACGCTCTATTCAGTTGTGCGAGATAGCAAAAACACTTTGGATATCAACAAGACCAGACAAATCGCCCAGGAGATTGTCAAGGTAGTTTCTTGTTGGTTCATTTAGATTTTAATTGCTCCATCAGCGGTCTTCGGTATAAATATTTAATACACTGAGCTGTAAGCCAGTTCTTCATAGTGTGTAATAAACAATGTTATGATGAAACATTATGAACTGTCTCCCAATTTAGGGAATGGGATATCTGCATGCTAAAGGCATTGTCCACAAAGACTTGAAGTCTAAGAACGTCTTTCATGATACCAACAAGGTCGTGATCACAGACTTTGGCCTTTTTGGGATTTCTGGTGTCGTTCAGGAAGGCAGGTAAGTTGAGTCGTAGTAGTTGAGCCGCATCACTCGTCGTGCATTTGTCTGAAGGTGCTGTTTATGCCAGGGTAGGCCCAGTTGTGTTGTTGTTCCAGTCCTGCTGTTTTGTGCCACGACTTCCTGTCCTCTTTGACTGCAAGAAGATAATGTGTTGAATTCAAATCAACTTTTTTGTTTTATAAATTGTTTCAGGCGGGAGAATCAACTCAAACTTCCACATGGCTGGATTTGTTACCTCGCACCGGAAATAGTGCGTAAGATGAGTCCGGGGAACAACGAGGACCGACTTCCTTTCTCCACTGCGGCAGATGTGTACGCCTTTGGGTAAGACGTTGTTCGGTGCACCGATATGGGGCTGCCTGTCCCAGACATGAAAGAGTAATCATGCATTGGTTCCTCCCCCACCTTTTTTCAAAGCACCATTTGGTACGAGCTCCAAGTAAGGGACTGGCCAATCACCAATCAGCCCGTGGAAGCAACCATCTGGCAGGTGGGCAGTGGAGAAGGTATAAAAAAGATCCTGTCAGAGATCAGCCTGGGGAAAGAGGTCACGGTGAGTTTGAGTTGTCAGACGCGCAAGCGGGTTCAGGGATTGTCCGGTGTTCTGACCCAAAGAGTCTTCTCTGGCTGCAGGAGATCCTCTCGGCCTGCTGGGCTTACGACCTGCGGGAGCGGCCCCCTTTCACGCAGCTGGCCGACATGTTGGAGAAGCTGCCCAAACTCAACCGCAGGCTGTCTCACCCGGGACACTTCTGGAAGTCAGCAGAGTAGGTATCCCACGAGTCAGCGGGCCAGATGAACGCTCCGGACCGTGAGGGATGTGGGGGAGGGAAACGGTTTCTTTGCTGCATTGACTCAGTCACAAAAATATCCTTGCAGTTTATGTGAAAGAGAAACTCCTTAAATTGAATGATGATATGCCAGTGGTGTTGTTTTGACAATTTACAGAAGAGATTCTTCAGAGAAAATACATCCATAATCATATTTTGGCCACATTTGGAGTTAAAGGGATTTTTTTTCATGGCGAATTTACTATTTTCTGACAGAACGTTTTAAATAAATCGTGTTTAAAAAAAAAAAAAAAGCTACCTTCATTTTTAAATTTTTGTACATTTCAAAGCATTTTTGTCCACAAATGATGCCCGAGAGTCATTTAGAATGGTATAAAGCTTTCCTCCAAATTGTTGGGAATAGGAATAATATACATTCTAAAATATAGCATATAGTGCAATTAGTAAACAACGAGTTGCAAGGTGTCGCAGTGTTTATCTTGCCTGCCTCATACCTCTGAGATTCTGCGTTACATTCTGGATTCCGGCCTTCCTGCGTGGAATTTGTCTATTAAGTATTTAGATCTAAAAAACCCCAAACAAACAGATGATGGCATACATGAATAAAAAAAATGCTTTAACTCAAAATGTGGTTTGTGTATGAATAATTTGGGTGCTTAACTGTACAGCCTGTCCCAACCTGTTTCCACCAGAATTTAATAGGGTATTGCATGAAAATGAATGCACAAAAAGTAGTTTTTTTAGTGTGGACATTCTACATTTTATTTTCCAGCTTCGTTTTCGCCATGCTTTTAATAGGATTCTGCACAAACAGTCATGCACTTAATGAGCACACACAAAAAAACATTTGTCTCTCTAGGCACCACAGTAATTTGCAAAGGGTGAGGTACAGTATACACGTTTTTTTTTATACACGCTTCCAGCCATTTTCATTACAATTTACAATTATTTTTACAGAAGTAATTTCTTGTCTTTTTAATTCAAATTTTCACACGCATCACTCATTTTGTGCTTTTCATAACAGTATTTACGCATTTTTTTACGACAACCTATTGACGCAGCTAACATTCAACAGCACGATATGAAAATGTGTCCTTCTTTTCTTCTGCGTCATGCACTTGCACTTTCCTGTAAGCAAAAACCACAGCAAAGAAATAATTTGGAGATGGACTAATACATTCATCCTAATCTATAAGTGTGTGTTTACTGCCCTGCTTCTCTTTGAATCTTCCCAATGTGTGCTTTTAACCGATTGACTAACCGTCAATTAATGACTGCCTCTTCCTTTTGCTCTCTTTTGTCTCTTCTGTCTCCTGTCGGCCTCCAGGTTGTAGCGGCAAACATAAGCAATGCAACACAAAGCCTGGGTCTGCCTTGCATGCTCCCGAATCCTTAACGCCCACAGGATTGTTCAAAGCATTGCCTCGAACACGCTCTACTTTTACACACACACACACACACACACACACACACACACACACACACACACACACACACACACACACACACACACACACACTCGTCTTCGTCTTGTTTGAAAAGAGAGCATCAGTGGACTATTGTGTAGCACACTTTTTGTCCTCCCTTTCCTTTGTGTTAATCTGAGGCTTTGGTTGTTACCACATGATGCACGCGCGCACACACACACACGCACATTAAATGCACCACGGAACCCTTAATCGATCTCGCTTGCGTGGTGTGCCCAAAGCCTCCCAGTTCATTAGGTTCCATTTTGAACAGTGATTGCATGTTTTGCAAAAGGTCCTTTTTGATTTACAGTATTTATTTTTTTTTTTTTTTGTAATTTGGTGAACCTACCATCGCAGTGTTTTGTGGCATTTGTTTTCAAAAGAAAACATTCGCTTCTTTGTTCTGTGCTAATTTGGTGACCCCGTAACACTCACTCACCCATTGATTTCTTGAGCATTTAATTGCATATCCCTCCCCCTCTTATTCATTCAACATCCTCCCAGGGAAAGGAATACATGCTGGATTTCTTTTTTTAAGCTGTCAAGTGCACCTTATAAGGAGATTAGTTATTTCAAACAGCTGAGGAGGGACTTCATGAGGAAAAAAAAAATCAGGAACCTGGTGCAAAAGTGTCCTATCTTCCTTAAACATTGCCTCCTCTGAGTGTGTGTGTGTGTTTTTTGCAGTTGTGCTTGCATTGTGCTTGTATGTGTGTGACTGGAACATGCTGGGTTAATTTGTGTATTGTTGCAAATCCGTTGGTAAGTGCTGTAAATACATTATTTAATGTACAGCAATTTATGACGATCGGACATTTGTACAAACATTTTCTATGTAAAAGGCATCAACTAATTTTTTTGCAATACGGCCCACTTCCGCCAATACAGATGTATATATATTTATATTTTTGTCATGTATAAAGACTGTACATTTTTTTAAAAAATGGGCCAATACATGTTTGTTTTCCTAATTTTTTTTATGTTATAAAAATTCATATTTTTGTATTGCATGTGAAGACCGTTCCGTACACGCAGGTTCTGTTTTCATCCATGGAAAAGAATAAAATGAGGCTCATCATATGACAATGCGACATGCTTTTCTTGCCCTCCTAACTGCAGCTTTCAATATCAAGTGAAGCCTTGCTTATTTCGTAGCTGGCATTTGCCTAGTGGCAATATTTGTTTGTGTTTTTTTTTTTATGAGTGGGCGGCGGGGTGGTTCAATCGTTTATTTGCTGAAAAATTGAGGAGAAGCTATTCAGTTAGTCATGCCGTGGCTGTCTCTAACAGAAGAAAAGGTACACCATCTTGCGTCATCCGCAGGCAATCGCAAACCTCTTTGGGTGGGAATCACATGGATTTAAAAAAAATCCCCAATGAACGGGAAATTTACAGAGAATAAAAAATGCGCTTGACATCATAATGTGGCCGTTTACTGCATAGGAAAGTCACCAACCCAGCAACAGAGGGCGACTCGCCCTCTCCAGGTTGCATCTGGGTCATCCAAATATCGATTGGACATTCCAGTGAAGCGCATTTATCTGGGTGTCCTAATCTACTTGCTGGTCCTCATCTTGTTTTAGACCAAACTTTAAAGCCTCAACAGCAGCAAAACAAAAACACCTTGCGTTTCACCTTGCTGCCTCGGGGAGTCATTTCGGCGAGGAATCAATCAAGACTCTCGCGACGTGTCAGTAAAATGAGAAACATTGACTGATAAGAAGGGGTAGGGATGGATTTTTGCACACTCATACTGCACAGAAGATGGTGCTCGTGGATCACGTGACCTTGCCGGGGGGGGGGGCTGAGTGCAGACACAAAATGTCCTCTTTCTCCACTGGACCGTCAAATGACAAATTGTCCTTTTGCATTTTGTTACATTTGCGGAAATAAGTCAGCTAACGTTGCATCTATTCATCAATTATAAGCACCTGCTTTTATAATTGGAAACAAGAGGAAGAAAAAAAATGTCTCTATACCGCATGCTTGGGACCTGCTCTCAGTTCCTTAAGGCCCTGTCACACCTTGACGATTCAGCCAGCGTATGCCGACGTTCAGATTTTCCCTAAAACGCTGGCATACGCTGAATTATCGATTTTTTTTTTCAATTTTGGGCGTATACATAGCGCATTCATAACGGGCTGGACGTATACATAACGTATCAGTAAATTATATAGAACGTTTCGATAACTTATAGATAACTTATTCCAACGAATGCCTAGCGTGTTGCCGGCGTACACAACTTATGCCCAACGATAGTCTAATTTATGCATAGCGTGCAGCAGCGTATTGCCGACGATCACGTGACGTAGTCTATAAAAGGCTGGCGCCGACGTTTCAAGCCCCTGTCACACCTTTGACGATTTAGCCAGCGTATGACGACGAGGAAAAATTTGGCAAATACGCTGGCGACGTCGAATTAAGTTATGGGTAAGTTTTGTATACGTAACAGCACGCTGAAGCACGCTGGTATACGTCGAAGTATCGTCGAAATGTCGAGAAATTTTAAGCATGCTTAAAATTTCGTCAGATGTCAGCGTATGGCTATACGTCCCGTATACGCAGGCCATAAGTAATAGGTAAGTTATGCGATCGTTGCACACGTTCAAACACGTTAAGTGTAGGTTACTCATAAGTCCAAATACGTCGAGAATACCTACTAGCTGTTCTCCAACATCCGTGCCTTTCGGAACTTGGCGCTTGGACATGCTGACCAGGCTGTCACGCACGTAGTTGGCGAAGGCTGCAGTGGCTGTGATGGGATGAGCTCTGCGAGACCTTTGATGAGCTCCCAGACTTTTCTTTGCCATGACGCTGATGTTGTTTGGTTTATTAATGACACAAGTCATAATGGCGTTTGATTGCTGCTTTAATAGCGTGAATAGCAACTCACAGTAACGATGGCAAGCCGCACCTTGCCTCTTGGGTTATACCATTTTAACTAGACCGGGGATAGTCCCCAAACAGATGTTGGTACTGCAATGTCTAGTGCAGTTATGATTTGAAACGTCGAGCGCCAGCCTTTTATAGACTACGTCACGTGATCGTCGGCAACGTCGAGCGCCAGCCTTTTATAGACTACGTCACGTGATCGTCGGCAATACGCTGCTGCACGCTATGCAGCAGCGTATTGCAGTTCGAAAGGCACGGATGTTGGAGAACAGCTAGTAGGTATTCTCGACGTATATGGACTTATGAGTAACCTACACTTAACGTGTTTGAACGTGTGCAACGATCGCGATAACTTACCTATTACTTATGGCCTGCGTGATACGGGACGATAGCCATACGCTGACATCTGACGAGAAATTTTAAGCATGCTTAAAATTTCTCGACGACCTCGACGATTTCGACGTATACCAACGCGCTTCAGCGTGCTGTTACGTATACAAAACTTACCCATAACTTATTCGACGTACGCCAGCGTATTTGCCAAATTTTTCCTACGTCGGCATACGCTGGCTAAATCGTCAAGGTGTGACAGGGGCCTTACACGTGTTCTTAATTTCCCACCAGGGTGCTGCTCAAGTATAAAGCGCCTTTTTCAGCCGATCCCGCAACATTCTAAAATCTGTGAAATCAAATGTGCATATACTTTGTAGCCCGCTTAGACCCAAGTTGTACGACCAGCGTCAAAAGAAAAAGTGGTCTGTGTACAGTATACAGCATCTTTTCAAAGCATGATGACTTAACGTCTTGCATCCACTGCCATGATAATACGCTTTAGCTTTTTACTGAGACGAATCTATTTGCTGTGATCTTGCCATTTTGTAATGTTCCACCCCACAGATGTTCTCAGTAAAAGCCACTTCCTTTTCTCATTATAACTCAAATGGAGAAGTAAGCCCGAGACAGCTTTTACACGCCATTGATTTCTTTCACTGTCAATGAGTCTTTCGCACGCTCATCTTCAGCTCTTCTCCATTTTTCCTCAAGCAAGTTTGGCATCTCCGAATCAATCACATCCAATGTAAGTTAAGTGAGTTCTTTTTTTTTTCTTCCAATACCTTTAGACCTATTATAGTTCTCACATACCCACTTATTTGCAGACATAGGTTACTTACCTACCGAATGAAGGTAGCTTTCCATCAAGTTAAGGTAAATACTGAAATATATTCCAAGTGACTTGCATGCTTATTTATATATGTTCTCTTAATTTACTTATTTTGTTAGTTACTACTTAGCTACTTAGTCGTAACTTATTTACTTGTCCAGCTACTTAACTGACTTATAGCCCATACTCTTACCTGCTTATTCACCTTATGATATACTTCCTCGATTTATGTGATTTGTTTTATACTTGGTTGCTCATAATTTGATTGCAGCCTTTAATGTTTACTTAGATGTAATTTGCCGACATTAGTGACATATAGATGATACTTCTATGACCTTTCTATCACCTTTGTTGCCTATTACTTCATTACCCCTAAAAGTGAGTTAATTCAATCCGTAGTCGTGGGCTTAGCTACTAACTGGTTTCTGATCAATACGAGTGAGTTTCATGCCTATTTATTTGCTTCCTCCTTGATGTGTTTATCTTGTTGCTTACAGTCTCTAGTTACTTATGATGTATTTTCTTACAACAGTTAATGCACTCATGTTCGATCTTACCCACCTCCTTATTTGCATATCTCCACCCATATATTTAATCTTGCTACGTCATTGACGAGGACACATTTAGTTTACTTCCATACTTACATACTAGATTCCTTATTACTAGAACCTTGTTCTTATCACTGAATTAAATATGCACAAATATGCAAATTTTAATACCTAGTTACTCAGCGTCTTTGATCTTATTGTAGTTACATGAACCATCTTCATCTTTAGTGATCTACTCACCAATGTTGCTCACGCATGTTGCTTCTGCTAATTTTAAGCATCTCAATGTTGCTTACCAATATGCTAATTTTATACCAATTATTGACTTATATTATTTTCTTGGTTGTTTACTTGCTCGTGACTTACCCTTGTTCCGCAGTTGCTTGTTGTTTTGTTTGTTTGACCCAGTTAGCTAACCAGTGCTGACTCACTTGTTCTCATTATTCTTTTTCAGCTACATTAGCAACAATGAAAGCCCCCACATTCCACCCCCTGTTTTACGGTGTAATTATACTCGGGGCCCTGATGTGTGGTGCTCAAAACAACTCGTATAATGTGCCATCCTTGTTGGCCTCAACTCCCGACCCAAGAACACCAGAAGAAAATGTAGCAGCCAGTGCTATGTCTCCACGTCCATCATCCCAAGCTGCCACCACTCCATTGCCCTCCGCCGTGAGAAGCACCTCTAAACCGAACCCTTTGCCGGATTTGACGCCAAGCAGCGTCGCCGCACCCGTGGGCATGTTGAACACTCATAACTGTATCCCACTCGTGATGCTAACAGGAGGCCTGATCCTAATCTGCCTCATTCTTCTCCTGTCCACTTCAATGCTGACCTGCAAAGTGTGCCAGATGAGCAAACGCATCAGGATGCTGGGAAGCGAATTTGCAAAGCAGATGGAATCGGACGGGAAATACAAAAGTAACTTGGAGACGGAAGCCAAAGAGACCAGTATGCTACTGACTGACTTGAATGAGACACAGAAAGAAGTGGACCATAGTGGCCCCAAAGAAGAAGATGTGAAGATACATGAGAACGGAGAAAAGGGAGAAGGGAAGCAGAAGGCTGAAGAGGCTGCCAAAAGTGAAGAAGCTGCTGATGTCACCCCAGTGGAGGATTCATCCTGTCTGACACAGCAAAAACCCGGTGATGCCAACGCTTCACCTGCCGCCTCCCCTGATGGAATGGAAAAACAGAAAGATGTGGTTTAGCATTCTGTGTGCGTGTGGGGAGAGGGGGGAGGGGGGGCTGTTCCTTTTAACCACTTGTATTTTAGCATCGTATTGCCAAATCGCTACACAGCTTTTGTTTTACAGCAGGGCCGTCCAATCCACCAGTTTGTTTATTTGCAGCCCAAGATATTTGCAGCAAGCCCCCACATAACTGCATGTCGTACGCAAATTAACATATTTTTCCTCATTTGGCAGGGAGGGGACGGGGAGGGGTAAACTCATCTCTTTTACTGGCTGAAAAGTAAACCGCCGTTTTTATGCTCTCGTCAAAGTAATAAAAGTTTTACTTTGCTGCCGTATTGTGTTATATTGTTAAGTAACTATGCTAAAATTACTTGAATTGAAAACAGTATCATTTACCCAAAATGCTGCTATGGCACCATCTTGTGGCATTTTGTGGTCAAGGAACTATGTTGAAATGAATTTCATTTCGACTAAAGTAGTGGTTTGGATTTTGTGGCATCTTGGAGTTGTTAAGGATTTTCATTTTGTCATGATTCGGTTTGGGACCAACAGGTGGCACTGCAGGGCTCTCCCTGAGCTGCACACCTGTTGGTCGTTTCTAGCAATTAGTAGCATAAAAGGACTCCCTCCCAACCACTCAGGGTCGGGTCATTGTTGCTGTTGTTTGCTACTGTCATGTTTGTTTGCTTGCTTGCTTGCTTGCTGCCATCAGGTTTGTCATGTTTTGGTTACTGTTATGTTTTATCTTCAGTCATGATTTTTGTTTGCTACTTTGGACTTTGTTTGTTTTGGATTTTGTTTTCACTATGTTTTAATATAATTCGTCAAGAACACTAGTGATGGCAAAATGAAGCCCCATGAAGCAATGAAGCCCTGCAGGGAAATGCTTCACACACGATTCGGGGCTTCAAGATGAATCATTTCCTCGACTACGCCATCATGTGGACAGGAAAATGTATAACATGCTTGGTGCATGCAATAAAATGGTGGGGTGTAAACCATGCTCTGAACACATAATAATATGTATTTGAGGAGTGTTCTGTTTTACTATGTCTATGTTTGTGCCTATGCAACAAGTGAAAATGTGAAATAAGGAGGTAAAATAAAGTGCTTATTCGTTTTTATTCAAAAACAATATTTTATCCCAAGTTCTTGGACTCAGGCGGTTTCTTTTGCAGAGAATTTCACCTGCTTTTGAAAAAACTCTTTCACATGGTACTGATGAAGCAGGGGTGCATAGATATGTGGTAGCAAGTTGGTTTGAAGGGGAATCCATAGCGTTTCTATGTCGCTTTTATTTCGAACCACAGTCGAACCGATCGCATCATTTCCTGAATCAGTCACGTGGTACACCCCCTTCGTAGAGCTTCAAACGTCACCGCTGACGTCATCAACACGCGCTTCGGCTCCCCATTCATGAACCACTCATCTAGATAACGCGGCACACGCTTCAGGGATTCGACCCGCGGAGCACATCACTAAAGAACACCCTGCTCCTCTAGTCTCTCCTGCCTGCTCTTTGGGGTCCACCACCACCACGCTACGTGACACATTTAGATTTTAAAAAATAGTGTTCTTATCTTATCTAGTGATCTTAAATATGTTAAAATGAGTTGCCGATCATTTACACATCGGCGCCCTTTTGTGGCAAACTGGGGTCAAGGAACTATGGTGAAATGAGAAGTTGTTTCATATGAACTACAATCGTGCTTTGGAGGCATCTGGTGGCATCTTGGAGTTACGTTGGTTCATTTAGACAAAAATAGTTCTTTGACACCCTCCTGTGGCATCTCCTGTGTCAAGTTACTACGTTGAAATTAAGAAGAAATATAAATGACACAAAAAATATTCTTTGGTGCCAATTTGTGGTATATTGGGGTCAATGGAATACTGATTGTCTGCTAGTGACAAGCAGATAAAGATTGCAAGCAACAATCGAAAGCAATTTTGTTCCTTCGTTTATTGTCTCACAACTGTTCATATAAATTCATGTGCTGCTGTTGTACAGAATTGAAGCGAAGCGCTGTGAAAAGTGATCAGACGGATGTCGGCCTTGTCTGCTGCATGTGTCACACCGAGAGGCGAAAGCATTTTAGGATGGATGATTTATTTAGTATGTAAGCGAGAAGGATTTTCAAAGAACTTGACGTGAGCGGTTCATTTTTTGACTTTAATTCCATTCCAAAAGTGCCAAATTAAAAAAAAATCATTTTTAATTTCACGTGAATAAATTTGTAACATTATGAGGGCAAGGGTCACAATAAACTGTTGGTTTAACCAAAGCATGCCATCTTTTTCACATATACACAATAGCATTTAAAAAAAAACAAAAGTTTTTTTCTCGTTTTTTTTCTTCCAGTGTAGCACTCATTGGCCTCAACGTAAACAGTCCACAGCGGCCGCACTGTGCGCACTGCTGCCGACAAAGGGGATGATGCAGTGGATGAGAATCATCCGCAATAAATCTAACGCCTCCTTATTTACATTTAGCATAAGAACGCGCGGTTGCTCATTTTCCTCCGTCGAGAGGTGTTTTCCATTGGAATCACATTGATCGGAGTGACAACACTCTCATTTCTTTTCAACACGAGCAGACCGCCTAGTGTAACTACTACAAGAGCATTAGTTGTTAAATGCTGAAAATAAAGTGTGAAAGCCGCCGGACTGAACGAGGATTGATGAGGAGTTTCTCTTAGAGGAGCCGGCCCCTCTGTTATGTATTCTGTTTTTCTCCCATTCCTCTCCCTTCCAATGTCCCTCTCTCTGAAAAAAAACCAAACCTCACCCTCCCCACCACTCGGCAGCTACAGCTTGATCGCGCCCACCCAGAGGATCCATCTTCAGAGACGGGCGACATCAATTTGAGGACCAAAAAGGCCCCCCCCGCCCCCATTGAAAACTTCTTCAGTCACAAACACTGGACGTGTACAAGGCTCGCATTCTTTTTCGAGCCAACTTGTCTCAAGGTTGAAAGCGTGAGTGTCTGCACAGCACAAAGGAGCCTTGAAAAGTCAAAATGAGAAGGTGAGTTGTGGACTAAGTTCTCTTGTTGTAGTTGTTGTTGTTGTTGCCCCCCCCCCTCCCCAAAAGCATATTGAGTTTGCATAACAGGAGTTATGTTTTGCCTTAAAAGCAGCTGATATGTCTTTTTTTTTCAATTCTATGTCGTCATTTGTGTATATCTCAGATTAACATGTTGAACAGCGAAATCCTTTGTGTCTCATTGTACACAGGCTGGAAACTTGAAATGCATTTATTTTTAGTGAGATTTTTTGAAAGCATTTGATGCTGCGCCATTCAGTTCATTTAAATGCGATTGTTTATTTCAATGATTGTCAAAAAAAAGTTCTCCAGCTACCTCCTGATATGTATTATTGTAGGCCACTCTAACATTATGCACAGTATCAAACTTTGAACATGAGCATTGCTCTTAAATATCGGAAATAGTTTTCTGAAAGATTTGATGTACATTCTTTAAACCCCTTCATGCCCCCTGTAACCTGATATCATGATCATCTCTCCGCTGTCGTAACCGCCGTCCCTGAAAAGCGTTAAAATAGATAAGAGCAATACAGTTCTGTACCAAACGAAATAATTAAACCTGAATGGATTTAGAATGTGATGTAACCTGAAAGGAGAATTTCCTCCGACATTAAATTGACATACGTGATGGTATTTACCGGCAAACAATGCTGTGGGCTGCAAGAATGTGTGTGTGCAAACAACCCCAGCGTGAGAGAGGGGCGGCTCCAGTGCTGTTCAGAGCAGTGGCCTCCAACCCCTAGTTTGCTACCAGGGAGTCGATGTACAGTATATAAATCCTCCGTATTCGCAGTCCACACTGCAAGCATCAATCTTACTTACACAGCATCCTCTCCTCAGGTGAAGGTGCTGCGTAAGACAAACCATAATACGCCGCTCTCCCTCTCTTTCTCCAAGCAGGCGTGCACTGCAGAATCTGTCCCCTAATGAGGCCCCTCTGGAGCTCCTGCTCGTCTTGTTGCTTGGGTTACGAGCCCTGGCCGCGTGCCCCGCCGCCTGCTCCTGCGGCCGCAGCCACAGGGACGTGGACTGCTCACGGAGGGCCCTGCGAGAGCTGCCCGACGGCCTCCGGCGCGACCTGCGCTCCCTCGACTTGTCCCACAACCGACTTCAGAACCTGGACGGCGCGCTCGCCCCTTACACGCACCTGCGCGTCCTCGATATTTCGCACAACCGCCTGAGCCGCCTGCCTGAGCGCTTGCCTCGTTCCCTTTGGCAGCTCCGCGCCGCCTCCAACCGAATCCCCCTGTTGGACAAGAACGATACGGTCCACCAGTGGAACCTGAGGGTGCTTGACCTCTCTGGCAACAAGCTCGAGAGGACCGTTTTCATTAACAATACGCTGATCAATTTGTGTACACTCAATTTGAGCTACAATCACCTCTGGACATTTCCGACCAACATGCCTGCGTGCCTGGAGATCATCGACATCTCCCACAATTCACTTGTGCAAGTGCTGCCGGGATCGCTGGACCGACTTCCCAATTTATCCCTCTTCTACCTCCACGCCAACCGCCTTTCCGAGTTCCCCTTCGGGGTGTTTGATAAGATGACGTCGCTTCGGGTTCTCACGCTGGGCAACAACCCTTGGGCCTGTCACCTGGAGGCTGACGTGACCTACCTCCTATCCTGGGTGCAACGTACCCCCGCTCTCGTCTTGGGCTGCCCCTGTCGCCCTCAACCGATCTGCAGCGGGTTAAAGACAGGACGGTGGAACTTAACCTCCCTCAGTCTTCCTCTGGTGGTGGAGAGCACACGAGTGTCCTCCCAGGACTCCGCGAAGGCTTCAGTTTCTGCAGATCGTAGACCGCACGTCCATTTCCATAGTGTCGCTAACAAAACACCACCTGGCTTCTCGTTCACAGGAACAACTCGAGTCATGACAAAAAGACCAGTGAAGGTAACCAACTACTTCTTTGCAACAGAAAGCACCACTATCCAGGTGAAGAAGACAAGCACTCTTGGGAGGGAGGACGCCTCGTCTTCCGGTTGTGTCGACAACATTGCTCAGACTATCTTCTCACCCTTTCTTCCGGTCACCTTCGGGCTCCTTTCTCTCACGCTGCCTCAAGGTCTCTGAAGCCCGGTTGACACGAAGCTAACATAACACATCTAAACAGACTTTTAGCATGTACGGGACCCAATGCAATGTAAACACCTGGGTGGGAATATTTATTTACGTTATCAATCCCAATGATTTCAAACACAGATCATCCCCAATATGGAAATATTGTTTGTCACTTGATATAAGTCACTTCGAATTCTATCTTTGATACCAGTTAGTGTTTATGTTTGGTGACATCTTGTAGCAACGTGGGACGTTTCAGAAAGATTACAAAACTACGACTAGTAGTCTAGAAGTTTTTTCAGATCAACGTTGGGGATTGGATTCACAGAGAAAAAAAAAACACGTCAAAGTGAATATGTGAGATGTCGGCCGTAAATATGCTGCCGGTATTTCGTGAATTCCCTACATGTTGCTTTGCTTTTTAAGCGCTTCCCCTGAAAAGGACCAACACTAATTCCAAAGTTAAGTGTCTTGCAATGGACAGATTTGGGCACAAGATGGCACTCTACATTCAAGTTCTACGTTGAAAGCTTGAATGCAGCTTTGAAGGCGCGGCCTTCAATCAATAGATCCTCAAATAGCTCATGATTAGGATTTATTACTGTATATTTTAACTTCATTATTACCGTTTATTTAAAAAGCTGAAATGATTTATTGGGCTTGTTTAACTTTTCCAGTCTTCTGTAGTCGCAGCGTGTACAATTGCGGTTCACGAATACATTTTAACACGAATACATTTTAACAAACTGCCAGGGATGATTAACATCGTAGTCATTTGCTGCAGAGTATTCAGGATGTTTTTGTTGATGCAGATGAATGTAGCTGACCTAGCAGTAGGTAGATTTAATATTATTTTTTAAAAACAACATTGCATCGAGTAACGTGTGTCTCCAAATAAAATTATGCACAAATCCGAATTCTTTGTTTTGTCACTTTTGTGTCAAAACCTCTTTTCCAGGAAACCTTGTTGTGCTGCACTTTATACATTCGGACGTGGTGTTTTTATTCTACAACACGATGATGAATTATTCAGCAACTACATCTCCCCTGAGTAAGCATACTAACTAAGCATAAAAGCATTAATCCCAGTCAGGCCTTTTTTCACACTTAATCACAGTTGACAACTACCTACTCCAAACACATCTTTGAAAGGTAATCATTGCGCAATAACTCAAATTTAAGGTTGTTTGTTTTCTGAAAAATGGTTGCAAAATGAACAAATACAGCAGCTATTGAAAATGAACACATCTGAGGGAGGCCTGGTTATATTTTGAAAAGAAAAAAAAGTATGCTTGGTGCATAAACAACATCTGAAGATTATTATGCCCACGGTTAATTATGGTGGTAATAGCATCATACTTTGCTTGATTTCCTTTAGCTGAGGCAAGACTTTCTTTAGTCAGTGAGGAACTAAGGAACACTTTTAAATATAAGGCCAAAACCTTAAAATAAAATGGCGAACAATATTGACTTCCTCATGGGAGCGTGGAGCTGCAAATTTAGAATAAAAATATTACGTTCAAGCATTCTTAAATATGTCCAAATATACTCACAAGTACATTCAAGCAAGTAGGTTTGAACATACTCACAAATACAGTACGTTCGTATTTGTAGTGTGGAGCTACCAATGTTGGTGTTGTTGTTATTGTTATTATTGTTGTTAAAAGTTTAGATTCATCTCTGATTTTAAAAAATGTATTCCTTGACCGGTGTAATCATCTCATAATGTCTGTTGACCCTGAAGTGTACTGAGAGGTCCAACTACGAGCATAGTTTTATTTCTGAACAGATGGTTCTGTCATGTAAGATTGGAACGTTCGACATTTCTCTGCAGAAAGTAATTTGTCAAAGGCAAAAACTATTCTATTGCTGTGAAATAAGGTGGAAGTTATGTTTTAGTTGCATCTTTTTACGGTTTGTACTTCTCCACAATATGCCACTAACAAATACGCTACAGTTGTTGTGGAGAAATGCAATAAGCCATAATGATCTCGCATTCAAATTCATGCATTTTTCAACCTCAAAAATATGCACCTCTGTGACAAATTTGTGAATATATATATATATATATATATATATATTTTTTTTTTTGTATTTCATTTCCACGGCTGCTTTTAGCTTCAGAACTTTATGACAGTCTCTTCAAAGTAGTGTACTGTAGGAGGTATTGCTGCCTCATACTAGCCAATTATTTTGCTTTTTCCAGACAACACAAAGTTGTGTCAGATTTCTCTTCTCCTAATAACTGACAAGGTGTAGAAGGCTTGTATCATTTGCTGCTGCCATTGCCTCCCCCTCTTCATCTCTCTGCCTGGGCTTGTTTGCTATGTTGGAGTGGACTGACTCTTTCCTTTTACAGTGACTATTATGCTTTATGCCTTTGCACGTAATACAGCCTGCTGCCCTTTTAATGTTTGATTCTATTCAAAGAATCCCTTCAAATTTCACAGCATGCAACTATGACACGCATCACCCACCACGTGTGGTGAAAAGAAAAGCAGTACTGAAGGGGAACACAACTATACTTTTCTCTTAGGTGCACTATTCCCCATTCTGTGGAAAATGCATCTAAATGGCCCTTGAAACCAAGGGAGTCCAATCTTTTGCTTTTGAGGGCCACATTCAGAAAACAATTGAATGCATTTTTGCTTACAAAATGGAGTTATCAAATTTTGTGAAGACACCTTGTATTATAAATTTAATTTTGAATAGTTTATTTGAGCCTTTGCAAAAACAGTATGGGAAAGATCTAAATAAAATCAAATTACATCGGTCCCTTGAGATACAAGCAACATGCCTTGGGAGTTGTTTGAGATGTGACTTTCATCTGGAATTTTGCTTTGATTTATCAAGCAGGAGTTTGGCATGGCGAACTCCTCTCCAAAAAAACAACCTCATAACTTGGTCTTTAAGTCAGCTAGCTTAATGCTAATACACATTGGGAAACAGCATTAGCATCATATTGCATAGCATCCATAGGTCTCAAACTCCGGTCCTGGAGGGCCGCTGTCCAGCATGTTTTCCAAGTCTCCCTGTTGCAACACACCTGATTCAAATGAACAGGTTCAATGTCAGGCTTCCGCAGAGCTTGCTGATGAGCTGATCATTTGAATCAGGTGTGTTGCAACAGGGAGACTTGGTAAACATGCAGGACAGCGGCCCTCCAGGACCGGAGTTTGAGATCTATTCTATGTGGTGGTGTTATAATGCTTTGAGGAACAGATATTTTAACGCATAACAACACTCTTGGGTATATGATCTTTATCTTTTGAGGAAAAGACGAATATTACTGTAGATTACGGAGTCACATACAGTCCATGAGTCAAGCTCTTCTTCGATTTTTTTAACAATTGTATTATGCTGCCGCCTGGTGGCCAAGTCGCTCACACCCGGAGGAGCAGCATGGCTGATATTGTTTATTGTAACACAAATTCATTTATTGCTGGTTTTTGTTAAAATTACAAGATAAGATATAAAATAATCACATATTAAAGTGCAATTGCAATATTCAGGGGGAAAAAAAATCACAATTAGATTATTTTTCAAAATCCTTCTTCCCTCGTATTGACCTCTAAAAGGTTCATTGCTGTTTACCTTTTATCATTATTATAGTGGGCCATCATCTTGTCATATTAAACACAATAACAAGCATTTTGTACCCGCTTTGACCCACCCGCACAGTCACACTATCAATCGTAACCCCAAATCAGGCTGTTACCCAACCAAAGGACGCTCCAATGTTACACATAAAGTTTATCTGATAAAAGCTAATCTGTATTGACAGCTTGCGTCTATATGCCAAGTGGCTCGCCGTCTCTTTCAGCCAAGAGCAATGTTTTCCCATCTGGGTGCTGATCAACTGAAAAGGGAATGTGTAGGAATTCGGAAATAACAAGGCGTATACCAGCCGAAGCCGAGAGACTGATGAGACAGGCAAAATTCAACCCTTCAGCATAGTTGGGGGTGGGGGGTGTCGGAGGGTGTGTGTGTGTGTGGGGGGGGGGGGTGTTCTGCGGTTGTGGTGGATCTCGCTTCTTGTCTCGATGGCGCAGACAAGGCAAGGTCAGTGTTAAGGTCATTTTTTTTTTGCAGTATCAGACAAGAATGCATGGTGGTCATCAGTAAGAGGGGGAAATGTAACAGAAATGATAGAAAAGACTGGCAGAGGTAATATATACATATAAAATTGGGGCAATATGTGTATTTTTTCCATAGTGTTTCTTTTAGTAACATCCAGATTCATGAATAATGCCACATTACTGTAATTTCAATATAATTTGCAGACAGAGCAAAAGCACAAATGTACAAGAATTTGAAACATTCTACTAAAAAACAAAACATAAACATTTGAGACCTCCTGTTATACAGTGTTTTACATTTCCTCTCTCAATGAAGCTATACTCGACAGAGCTCTCCAAAATGTCGACATGCACCTCGGCCCTCCCGCTGCCTTCTGTACAGGTGACAGGATCACGGGGCTTGAACACCGTCCTCCATCATGTGCGGCGCAAACGCTCATGCTGGAGTCATCAGAGACTCTCGAGGCTTGGTGGGAGCAGCGGGGGCATGTACTTATCTCCTGGCTCAGTGGAGCAGGTAAATGATGTCATCGTCATCCGCTCGTAATTGAACAGCATTGGCCTAAAGAGTCTCACATCTAAATGCTTTTTTAATACAAGGTCCAAATGACATGTTCATCATTTGATTTGAAAACAAATACCAATCTCAGTCTCATAGTGGTTGTCAATATACAACGGGAAATAAATCACATTTGACGTAAAAATATTACTGAAATGTTTTTTACGTGAAAATAAGAATATTAAAAAAAAATCCTCGTCTCACCCCTCGGGTGGTGTCCGTCCCCCATTCAGCTCGGGTCCTCTACCAGAGGCCAGGAAGCTTGAGGGTTCTGCGCAGTATCCTTGCTGTTCCCAGCACTGCACATTTCTGGGCTGAGATGTCCGATGTTGTTCCTGGGATCTGCAGTTTATTTTCTTGTGTAGGTAAAAATATATATATATATATATATATATATTAGAGCTGTCAGTTTAGCGCGTTTTTATTGGCATTAATTTAAATGAATTTTATCGGGATAAAAAATTTTCTCGCGAGATTAACGCGGCAGACGTCACAGCGGATGTTACGTTGCTCTATAAATACACCAGAAACAAAACATCAATCGCTCTGCACAGGTCCACGCACGTTTGTTTTGCCAGCCACGGCAGCGCGAGACACAGAAAACGGATACTTAAATAGTTTATGAATGGAAAGTTTACTTTTAAAAAGTTGCCAGATTGTTCCAATGACAAGACCAAAGTTACCTGTTTGTTTTGCAGTCGTAAACTGAGCTATCATCATAGCACGTCGAGTCTGAAATAGCAATTAATGGCCAAGCACACAGCTGACGTACGTACTCCGCCCCCTCGTCTCAGACCGACAGCTATGGATCATTTCAAAGCAAACAGCGTGGGCTAAAATGTTGCTAGAACAGGGGTGTCTTTATTTAGCTCATTTTTGCATAGTTGTCATGTTTGTCCGTCTGCAATCTGACGTTTAAACGAAGTAAATTGCGTTGCAGCTGGGGTTAATCATGCCGGCGCTCCACTTCCGGGTTGGACCTTTGGGACTTGTAGTTCTTTTGTTCGATTCGACTTTATGTTTGTGTTGTATGGTTTCTTACGTATAAAACAATGAATAATGATGACGATAATGATACATAGTGAAATCAGGGTTGATTACATTATTTATTAAACGTATTGTTAAATAAAGGTATTAATGAATGTCAATTATATACATATTTACATTGTGATGCAGAAAGATAGATATATTAATATTTTATTGCATTTATGTGTAGTTTAGGTTATTACCTGCTTCTGATACTTCTGTTACAACTACTACTACTACTACTTCTGCTGCAAAGTTCTCCAATAAATGATCAAAAAAGTACAGAACGAGAGATCCTTCCATGCTGACCGACAATCCCTATTTAGGGGGCCATGAAAAATTATAGGCTGAGTACTAGTTTACCTTAGATGTGCACTTTATATTGCGCTGTTTTGATTCCATAAAAAGAGCTGTTCAAGCAGCTGTTGTGTGACAAAATATTTTTTTCACTGTTGTTGATGGACAGTAATATTGTGTGAGAGATAATGTGTGAATAACTGCTCCAAGTGAATAATTATGTAAAATTGAATGTAAAATTGAAATTCCAAATTATTTCAGTAAATATTTGCATTTTGCACATAGAAAACTGATTCATGATTCCATGTTGATGAGTGCATTAAAATGGGGGAAAATAGGACAAAAAATATAAAAGGAAATTCAGAAACGATAAAAAATGCGTGAGTAATCATGATTAATTTTTAGTTAATTTGAGTTAATTATGACAGTTGAGTTTTTAATTAGATTAAATATTTTAACGTTTGACAGCTCTAATATATATATATATATATATATATATATATATATATATATGAACTAAATGTATCCAAAAAATAAATTGAAATAAAAATGAACAATAAGGACAGATCGATAACTCTTCAAACTCAGTTGGCAACTCGCACACATCCCACAAAAAAAAAACGAGATACGCATTTTTGATTGGCTGTGACTTCTGTGATGTCACAACGGTGCGAACCGACGGCATTTAGAATCACCACAAAACCAGCAACTGACCGTCACCCACTCTTGAAAGCTCATTGCGGCACCAAGCACACCGCAAGGCAGTTCAGTCGGTTTAGGCTGCGTCGCTCGATGTGCAATAGGCTTTTTTGGCTTCAAAGGAAAGCTCTTCATTATTATCATCGACTGCCTCGTTTTTTGGCCGAATATACTCTTGCCTAACCTGCTGGTCATGACAATGCAGTTAAAAAAAGCAAACTCACCATTAATACCAGCTCAACCTTGGCAGAGGTCCGTGCTCTCCTAAGTGCTATTCTGGTTGAGAAACATGATCCCACCTAGTGTCATATAGATTTTAGATCAAGCGGAAAGCTCTGATGTGAAACACAATCTGCACCGTTACAATGGTTTTTCTTCCAAGTTCTTTGAGTTCTATATCCCCCCCATTACGTATCATGCAGTCAGTTAAGGACGGCGACTTTCCCATTCTAACACATAATGGAAAAGGAACACGGAGGTAGATACCAGCAACTTTGTCAGGTAGTGAAGATGATAATGTCTGGCTAATAAACTGATGCGCATCATGGTTGGTTGCATTTTTTTTTTTAATCAATTTTTGTTGTTGTCATTTTCATGCTTGTCATTAGCCATTATGCTTTTGGCTTCATAGTATTTATGTAAGCATTTGTTTGACAAAATTAATTAATGTATGTAATCGATATTAAATTAATTGTACAAGTCGTATTTACAGTGACAATCAGTCCCATTTCCGGTCCCGTGGTTATCATCACAACATCAATATTACACTTTCATTTCTTAGTAATGTGATTAAATGTCTGCATATCGTAGTGGCCCCATCTATGTGGAATGTTAGTGTGTAGCCCCTGGCACAGTTTAATTAACTCATCTGTGGAGTTAAAGCAGGAATAATGAAAGAAATCATTTATCACCAGAACATCCTTTCCACTGATCTGCCTTCAAATAGTCTCTCTGTCGTAACAAAGGTGGCCATATGATAACCACCTCTGGGAAAACAAACACGTTGATGATGAAAACAAGAATCTTGCATTCATTTCACCAGTTTCAACTGATCATTTATGCCCAGAATGGTCTCTTTAAGCAAGATGAAAGGGCTGACAGACTGCAGTTTGGTGGGTGGCTAATTCCTGAAATAGGACTGTCAATTATGCATGTTATGGCCTGGCTTCCTCCCTGCAGTCTGAGGCTCGCTTGCTTTAGTTAAACAGAGGGGAAAAGACACTAGAGGGAGACAGTTTGTGCACATCTGCAGCCTTCACGGGTTCACAGCCAACCCCCCCCCCCCCCCCCAGGCCCCCTCCCTCCACTCCAATAAACCCTCCAGAGAAAAGCATGATGACTCAATCCAGAGTGATCAATAGAAAATCTTTTGATAACTCCAAAAGATAACATCCTGTTGGATGAATATCCCAAGCAATTGAGCAAATTTGTGGAAGTGAAAGGAGACCCCCCACACTCCCCACATCGGATTGTTACAAATGGGAGTGTGTGCACAATGCGGAGAGCAACTGCAACAATTACGACAATTACAGTCATAAATGTGAAATCTCATGAACAGCAGTTTTGTGTTTCAAGCACAAATCCGAAGCACGAATAAGTGTAGAGAGAGGCGTCCACACGTGATCCAAGAACAATTTGGCCAAGGTCAAGGGAATATTGCGAGGGTTTAAAATGATTACTGCAACAGGAAATAGGAGGCCCTGCTCTCCAAAATGCCATCTCATAACTCTGCTGCTTCTCTCACTTTCTTTCTCCTCTCAGCTCTTTCACACACTATCAATTTTACTTCTCTCTAAAGCCTCAAATCCTCCAGTTTTCATGCAAAGGCTCGATTAGTTACAAGCGCTTCTCCGTGCTGGGTGCCCCCCTTTTGAAAAGAGGTTCATCTTTTTGCTATTGAACTGCAGGGATGCATTTACACTGACACAACTATGCTTTCAAAAATCCTTGCACTCCAAAAATATGACTGTAAATGTTTCACTGTGGTTCCACACAGATTGGTTCTTAGAATTCCTTTGGAAAAACTCGTGCCAAGAATATTTTCTCCACCAAGGCCTTTTAAAAAGCCTTCAACGGCGTAATAATATAATATCATTGAATCTTTGCTCATACCTTGTTATGAAATAAGGGCAGTCATGCAAATTCCGCTAAAGTATGACATGTTAGCTGGTTGAGGTGGAGATTTCATTTTGCTAGCTTGAAAACTTCAATCAAATATGAGACGTCACACTTGGCGCGCCGTTTCCGTCACATTTGACTTGTCTGCCTTGCTGTCTGCTGTCGAAAATCACTGAATGGAAAGGCGGGATAACAATGTTTAAAAAAGAAAATTGAAGAAGCCAACCTCCATCGCAAAATCGGAGACGTATTTGAGTGGAACAGCTAACATGCTGCTCCCTTAGTCTAGCTAAACATGGAATTTTTATTAAATAATTGTGGAAAATAACATCAAATAGGTCAGGGAGCAACAACAAAGCAAAAAGGAGATTTCCCTTTCTCACAGGAATTCACACTTTCATGCATTTTGACGGATGTGTGCTTCACTGAATAGCCACCGATTGCTTTTTTTTCCTTTCTTTTTCCTCAAGACACAGGCGGCTGCAATGTGGCCACCTGACTAGAGATATCTACTCAAATGCCCCCCCACGAAAAGAAAAGTGTTGTCATTTGGGTTTTTATCGAAGTCATTGTTTGAAAAACATGCTGCCAGGCCAGATAAGGAAGCCTCTCTGGTAGTGTTCCTCATAGACTGGCCTATTCACCAAAAGTTCTCTGAATGCAAACGATAGTAAAGGCTCGGTAGTCACATTTCAGTCAGAAACTTGGGAGGTTTAAGTCCAAACATTGAAAAGATATCGAGCATTTATTTATGATTGTGCACCAGTAGTCTGGACTGGTTACAATATTACATAGTGTATATACAACATATTGAGCCTGAAGCTGAATGTAAAACGACACCACCGTTAAAGACTCTGGGGGGCAAATTCAGATATTTGTTTGCGTATATATGCGGAAAATAATGTGCACCTCGTTGTCGGTGGTGAGTGCAGGGAAAGGCGGAATAGTAAAAGGTTTCAATAAATAAGTAAGTTCAACGTGACATCTAACGTGTAGACATGGGCTTCGTGCTGGCGTGGCTGCTTTAGAGCGCCTCGTTGTTGCCATGAATAACATGGAGAATAAACAAATCTGTCTAATGAAGAGAGACTAATGCCCAATGAAGTGGTTGCATAAGTGTGCACACCCCAAAATGGATGCTTAATTACAGCAATCTGTCCTTTTTGACACATTTTGAATGGAGAAAATGGCCGAAAAATAAGTCAGACATGATGAACATTAGAACCTGATGTGTATGGATACAGCATTAATCCCTGTGGGAAAACACTTCCATAATGAATATAGATGTGAAAGGCCATGCCTCAGGGTCGGCAGAAAGGATTTGGACCTTTTTGTGCTCTTGAAACCTGCTTGTGTACAGGTTTAATGGCTCAGGAGACTTACGCCGATAATCAGCTAACCCTCCAAAGCAAGAGTAGGTAAGATTTGGAACATTTGCAGACTCTGCTTTCTTCTATATTGTTGGCTGCTTTTGAATTACAGAATAGTGATTTGCTGTATTGATTCACTGACGTAAACATGTTATAATTTCATGATGTACACGGCTCGGTTAATAAATACAGGCTTGTTGTGTGAATGTATTTTATGGTTCGTGCTTAAATTTGGCAGCTGCAATCACGTGCACCCGACTGAAACATAAAATTCAAACTCACCAACCATAAATCATTCGGTAAAAGCAGCATTGCAAGCTGCTTAGACGAACATTCAATTACTGTATTGTTAAAATCTAGTTGCGATGCAATTGTTTTTTTTTTTTCCCTGCTACACTTGTTCAAAAATATGGGCCTATAGAAGCATATCTGTAACATCCGAATATTTGAGTGGCCACTGGTCGTTTCCTCGTAAATATAACGTCATGTAAGAGTGATGACAATGCTCAGTGCCCAATTAGACATGGACAAAAACATGCCCATTAGGTTAGTTGAACATTAGAAATTGCCCGTAAGAGCGAATGTGTAACAGTTGGAACAGTCCGTGTTGGCCTCCATGGCTTTTATGCTATCAAAACATGTTTCCCCAGTTTTGTTGACATTGTGGACTGGCTACCAAAAACTGCAAAATTGACTCACGATAACAACTGAAAAGACAAAACGCAACCGTGAGGGTTTTTGTTTTTTTGTTTTTTACCCTGGCACAATACACAAGTGTTATGCCACGAATCATTTTGTATCGACAACATTTTTTTAAATCTCTCTCTTAAATAATGTATTGGATAAGGATCTTGCTTTTCTGAATCTGCTGTCGGCATTGTTAATGCTCCCTGGTTCACATTCCTCCATGCCGTTTCCACAAACCAATCAATCGAGATTGTTCTAATTTACATCAACAAAGGCTGACGATATAATGATCTTAAAATTGCCAGATTAACTATAAAGTATTATAATTCAAATATAGTTCAGTCCTATATTGTGACAGTTCATAGTTTCCACCAATGCTGTATCGATTGCACGTTTGTAAGCGATTGTTTTTTTTAATTTAATTTAATTTTTTTTTTATAGCTCAGGCGCATCTGAATTGCACCGAGAGTTGCCGCATTGGATGCTGTCCTTTTTCAGGGTACTGTTGTGACTGTTTGTTCCTCCTTAATGTCTCAGTTGTTCCGCACTCGCTGTGGCCCGTTTATGCTTTGGTCCTTTATTCTGTCATACAGGCTTGATGTCTCACAGTATGTAAACTCGGATTATTCAGTGAACACGATGTGAGGACGTCGAGGTTTTCTCCCAGTCAGAATGTCAGCTCTCTTCCGTGTCTTCTTCATCCAGCCCTTCTCTCTGTAGTTACTTTGTATTTTCATAGATCAAGTCTTTTACTTTTCAACTTCCATGTCAGGTCTGCTTCTGGGTACAAATTCCGCTCCTCACAAGACAGGGGG
This sequence comes from Hippocampus mohnikei, assembly GCA_026261675.1. Lineage (NCBI taxonomy): Eukaryota > Metazoa > Chordata > Actinopteri > Syngnathiformes > Syngnathidae > Hippocampus > Hippocampus mohnikei. The sequence continues at coordinate 9,802,204 of JAKGUB010000325.1, forward strand.
GCATATTACACACAGATCGTGTAATTCATGGGATTTACGGTATGTATATATTTGTACTTCATTAGTGCATTAGTAGTTGGAACAGTGATTCCCATTCGGTGTTCGGTTGCACATTAGTGTGCCGTGGGAGGTCCTCAGGTATACAGTGGGAAATTATGGGTTGTATCCAGGGTATGGCCTTCCCATGTGGTCTTGACATGTTCTCCCTGTGGATTTTCTGCAGATAGTCTATTCCGGTTTCTTCCTGTGTTCCAAAAAGATGCATGTTGTGTGAATGGAAGACACTAAATTGTCCTTCTGTGTGAGTGTCAGTGTTTGTTTGTCTTTGTGCGCGCTGCGATTGGCTGATGAGCAATTCAGGGTGTACCAAAAATAATTTGAGTAAGTTTAGATTCAAACCACCATGTCATCAGCCCATATTTATGCTAACATAGACAATGAGTCTGCTAACCTGTTTTCCTGGTTTGGCCACGTAAAATTTCACATATAGAAGGAAGCACTTTTCTGACCTCTGACCAGGAAAAGTGCACTGGAACGTGATTCAAAGTGGGAGCGCAGACTTACACAGTCAGAGAAATAGTCTGTACCCGACCTTCACTGAGTTGCTTCAATCTGAAGTCTCTCAACCATCGTGACACTCGGTGAGACACAGACCATGATGGCAAAAACTAAACATAAATCAGTCTCACAAATCAATGTCCTGTTCGACAAGAGGTGACCTGATCAGTTTAGATGACGCAGTATTCGGGTTAGAAAAGGGTAGAAAAAAAAACAGAATAACAGCATAGTCAGGGTTTTGCATGCGTTTACATGGCCTTCAAAGAAACGAACGTGGCCACCAATCTTTTCATGCATAAGGAAGCCTAAGAATGTAACCAAGGGGTAAGAAACAAATTGGATGATAGAAAAAATGGTATTTTATGGCTTAACTGAATCATTAACATAAGAGAACAGAAAGCTAACACAAGAGGAAGGTTGATTCACAGGGGCAGAGCGACAGGGTCATGCCCACTTCTTGTCACTCTTTGGCCACCCCTTACACAGGGCTGCAGTCAAGTCGGCCTTTATCGTGTACAAGTCACACAGTCCGATTCCAAGTCACGTCCGAGTCCACAAGCTCCCAAGTCCAGTTTAGATCAAGCGTGAACCTTAAGACAGAAAATTATTATTTTCCTGAGCACAAAAAATTAAAAAGACATTTATTTATGCTCAACGCCCTCCTTAGGTGGAATGACACATTTTGCTTTATTAAGTGTGGTGTGCAGATTTACGACGAAAACAATTTCAAAAATAATGTTGCTGTATCAATGGCGGTCGACATCAGGGGAGAGACAAGGAGGAAACTGGGCACTGGGCAATAGCAAATTGCACCGAGCAGTGAGATGCGGCTATAAAACAGCGCCAAAGTCAACGCGAATGAATGGACATGAACGCGTGAGTTGTATCGATTCCGGAAAAAAAAAGTTATTTCAGGTTCCTTTTTCAGGAGAAGGCTAATTTCCAGCAATTGAAAATAGGCGGATTCAAGTCGAGTCGATCAAAATATTTTTCGTCTCTGAACAGCTCCAAACGTACCAATCGGCTATGACTGCCTGTGACGTCACTCTACGCGAAGCAAGACCCAATGCGCCAGAGCTGTGAGCGCAAATCGAAGTGTGCAGCGGTAAGCAATGGAGCACGTCAAAAAAATTGAAAACAACAGTGTCTGGACAGATGATAAGGAATGACACACTGACGCATGTTTGGACACCCTTGACTGAGATGGTTTAACCTGCCCACCCCATTGAAAAAAAAACAAAATAAAATAAATAGAAATAACAATATGCCCTGCGATTGGCTGGCAACCAATTCAGGGTGTCCCCCGCCTACTGCCCGGAGACAGCTGGGATAGGGTCCAGCACCCCCTGCGACCCTAGTGAGGATCAAGCGGTTCGGAAGATGAATGAATGAATGAAATAACAATAGTAATATCTGGCTACTCCCTTAATTCATGTTCCACAGTCGCAATATCAACCAAAGTAATGTGTTTTCACTTGTGGGGGTGCGCATAGAATCCCTTATTGTCAAGAAAACGTTGGAGTTGACTTTCCCTTTAAGTAGGCAGCAATGTTTTGATTCCACATTAGACTGTGCACCTGCTTTGGAGGCGCTATAGGACACTTTCACCTCTTGCGGTTTATTGCTTAATGAAATGACAAATGGAAGGATTGCGTTGCAGATTGTCCGAGTTGACGTCAATCGGATTGGTTAGGTGACAGCACGAGGCCCCGCCCACTGTGGGACAGGGTAGAGCGTACTGCGTGAGGGAGAGAGGGGGAGAGAGAGAGAGAAAGGCAGGGAGAGGGGGGAGGGGTGGAGTGGAGGGGTGAGGAGGAGGAGGAGGGAGCAGGGGGCTGAGCTGATCCCACGTGTGACGCTGTCGTTCCCGGCTCAGTAATATTCTCATAGCGGGGCTTTACATATCTCCTGCCTGTCTGTGTGTCTGTCACTGTTACTGTAGTCCCAGCCGATAGTTCGGAACAGCTATGGAAGGAGACGGGAGTCAAGCCACATCCGGAAGCCTAAATGACTCACAACATGACCCGGGGTAAGAATCTTGGAGCTAAATTGAAGCCGTGTTTTGTGCATGTTTGCAACATCTTGGAGAGGACTTCGACTGGCGTGCTGTATTCGTCCACACGGCACGCGCTCGCTGCCTTGCAAGGGGCAGTTTTCGAGAGCTTTTAGCGCCAGTGTCCTCCCCCTTTTCTCGAACGGCGAGCGAGACTTATTACGACTCGATCGGTCGCGATTTATCCTTTCAGGTCGCTTTTAGAAGTAGTTAGTCGTCAAAATGGCCGAACTGACATCTGGACTCACTTGTGTTGTGTTTCCCTCTTACAGTAAAATGTTTATCGGTGGCCTCAGCTGGCAAACCTCACCAGGTGAGAGTGTTTCCCCTTGTCCTTGTATTTCGTGTTGTTTTCGTGTTGTTTGCTGACTGCGTGTCGGCGGCCGTTGACGACGAGGTGGCGTGCGAATGCGTGCACGCGTGCACAGTATGGGATGTCTCAGCTGGTGTGTGCGCGACGTAATTTCCGATCTTCGTCCGTCTCAAGTCCTCTATTCGACCCCTATGCGCATCGCGGCGGTGCTGCTGGTGGAGGGGGGGGGTGCGCGCGTGTGTGAGTGTGCGTGTGTGTGTGTGTGTGTGTGCACGCGCGAGTGTGTTCGTGCGTGTATTTTTTTCAAATTGACGAACGCGTGTGTGTGTGTTGTCTTTCTAATGACCCGATGTGTTTCCTCTCTCCACAGACAGCCTTAGAGACTATTTTAGTAAATTCGGAGAGATACGAGAATGTATGGTGATGCGAGACCCCACGACGAAACGCTCAAGGTAAATGAAATGCCCCCCCCCCACACACAGACACATGCAGCGATATCGCTTTACTTTTGTTTCGTGCTTAATCCACTGTTTGTATGTGTGTATGTGCGCGCGCCTGCGTGTGGTTCCACAGCGAGCCAGATAAGCTTAAATGCTCGCCGCCGTAAAGCTGCGACCGAATGCAATTTGACATTGACTTTGTGACTGCAGCACAGTGTGGCGAATAGCGTGCTCACTTTCAGTTTCTGCCACAGGACGTCCGCAATCTGGATGATAAACACATGCACTGTAACCGCGACTGTTTTTGCAAGAAACAATACTGTGACGCTAGTGAGGTCAAATTAAGATGACGTGCTCTGCAATGTAGTTTAGTTTTGCATTCTGAACAATCATAAGTTATTTATTTGGGGTTTTGCATGCAGGCCCTTTTGACACCGTTGTTGTTTGTGTCTTTGCTTTGCAGAGGATTTGGGTTTGTTACATTTACAGATGCTGCCAGCGTAGAAAAAGTCTTAGCTCAGCAACACCACGAATTAGACTCAAAGACGGTGAGTTAATTTCTTTTGACATTTTTGTAAAAACATTCTAATGCCTGAAACTGAATGTGCTTCAATGCCCGATGGGGATACCCCACTCTGCTCAAGGTCATGAATAAGGGTTGAATGCACGACGGTCCTTTCCGCACTCATGCTGGCAAGAAAACGCCGAACCATTCGGAATAATATGCGTGCACTTTCACTTCTCCGGATGAATGGGACAGACACGCCCCCTTCTTGACTTCCGCTCCACAAGCAGGACTTGCACACACTTACACGCACACATGCGTGCATTATGTACAGTGAAGTGCGTGCGCCCCCTTCACCACCTTGCTACTGTTGGATCCACATATGTCATCACATACAGTATTTGTAAAAAAAAAAAAAAAAAGGTAAAACGGGTTCATAACACTTTCCTCAAGGCTTTTACTTTCCCGTCCACTATTTTAATATGCGAGTTGAATTTACTCATGATAATTCAGGTAAATAAACAGTCATTCATGAGTTAGTGCTGCACGACTGTGGATTTTTCTTGCTGTTTGAAAATTTGTCAGTCGATGAATAATTAAACAGGCGAGTCACTTTTAAAATATGTCTGTGTGGTGACAGAATAAATGGCTTTTCGGCTCATATTTGACATGGCTGGGATTTCCTCAAAATTTGAATTCCGCATACTGAGAAAACACGGATTGCTTTGGGAGCCAGTTCGATTGCCAGGGTAGACTTTCTATATTTATTTTTAATATTCATATTATTATTCTTTCAGTGAAAAATTATATTTTACAAATTTAAACGACCGCAATTTTAGACTCACAGGGCTGGAGAATTTTTTTCTCTGGTTTTACATTTCTGAAATCTAATTTCAGTGAATATTTGCCACTTTCCCACACTAGTTGCACTCTTGTCATGTCATGTAGCTAAATTGCCTTAAGCGCTATTTATGTGCTACTGGGGATGAGGGTGATAATATCACACTTTGTTCCATATGTTTCAAATTAGTAGCCACGGAGAGAAGACAGAAGTTCTTGAGAGCTAAATGAACAGCAAGTTACGACTGATGGTATCACGGAACTGTAGAAAGGTTGAGCTTTAGAGGATGCCCGAAGAAACGAGGTATTTGAAATCGCCTGTGAAATATTAAACGGGCTCACGGCCGCAGAGTGGAAACTGTTACAACTATTCTTCTCTGAAGTTACCCCTGTGCTGACAGCATGTCACTATAGAGCAGCTCACAGGAAAGCAACGGTGGTGGCAGGAGTTAAATTCCTGGCGCGCTTTTTAATTATTCCGTTAAGCTCTTCATAGGATTTAACCTGAGGACCTTGGGCTCATTCAGTATACAGTACCTCCAGCTGACTTACCGGTACTGTAATAGCTGGCCCCCGCAGTAAACATGCGCTTTACTCCGACTAAACGGACGACATCTAAGACCCTGTTCTCATCCAAGCTCGAATGTTTATTTTAGGTGGCTTGAACCTGAGGGGCTGTGTATATCCGAGACCGTTTTAAATTGCCATAGATAAAAACGCTGTTGCTTGATCCATTTGATGACACATGACCGCAGTGTTTGCACAATTACAGTGCGACAGTTCACATACTTGAAAACATAGGTTGTAAGGTTTGAGGACATGCGTGTCAAGTATTTAATCAAAATGAATACCACGCAGTCAACACAGTAATGGTAGACAGGTTAGAGTCTTTTAATACTTCTTTATTCAAGTGAATATTACCGTGCACCATCCGGTGAAGTCAAAATTGAAATATGCAAAAGTTACTGAAAGGATGATTTTGCCTGGGAGAAAAAGTAATTGATAAGTGCGTGTCGTTTCTTTTCATAGTGACATACACATGATTACTTTTTTTTTCCCTGCCATAATTTTATTTATTTATCTATCTATTTATTTATTTATTTATTTATTTATTTATTTATTTATCTATCTATCTATCTATCTATCTATCTATCTATTGGGGATGCATGTCTACAGATTTCATGTCGTAATTCTCACGTTGCTGGAAAATAGTCCCAAGTAGAAATGTTACGTTCAATTCATGTGTAATTTTATGTTGTTGCCCTCCTTTGAATAATGTGACTTGTCTCTGTAGCTTTCTCTTTCATTTGAAATTCATATTTTTGGATATCATTTATGGTTCATAGAGATTTTCTCAGTGTTGTCTTCTAAACATATCCCATTAGATTTCTATCACCATGTATGAAAGAGCAAAGATGCCACTCTTGAGTAGTAGCAATCAAAATAATTTGATACCACAGTGTCCATGAAACTGATGAATGAAATAAAAAACATTTCTAGAGATTAAAACACAGTCCTCTCTAGTGTTCCCCGAGTCATTCTGATTGCAATGCAAAATAAATGATATTCAAGACAACTTTGTGTCGGGTCCTCCTATTTTGCAGACCAGCGTTGTACACGTGCGACAACCAGACAACTCAATGAGGGACATTCAGTTGTCATCTACACTGAATGTATTTTCTGCACAGTCATTCTTCTCGAATCATAGCGATCATTGACGCTGTTGCCATCTGCTTTGAAACGAATAGAAAAGTATTCATTTTTCAAACTTAAAAAGAAGGAAAAAAATAGGGCATCGTCCTTGTGTTGAGCGGACATGCTGGGAATGAGAGGAGAGAGGCTCAGCTGGACTCAAAAGGGAAATACACGGTCAATGTCTTAAACTGCTTTTCCAGTGGGAGCCTTCAAATTAACTGCTTATAATGACCATTTTCGCGGTCTTATTACTGACTTTTTAGTGAGTCATTTTTCAAAAACATAACTTTTCTTTGCAGTCCTGGAAAATAAAGCTGTCAGGATATTTGGTATACGTACGTATTTGACCCCTTTTTAAAAAAAATTCCAGTCATTTTGTAATATGAGAAGATTTTCACAGTTAATTATAATAAATGAGTCAAATCCCCCCCCCCAAAAAAAACATAGTATCTCACAGAGAGCATACATTCCGACAGCCTAGTTCCAAATGAGACTTCTCTTATCACCAATACGTCAATACGTGCTGCTTATTAAATTATGAGAGATTTTCTCTTAATTTTCCAATTTCATTGACACAGTGATTAGAATATGGGTTGAATATGATTGCTTGATAATGAAGGGTTTATTTGTGGGGAAAAAAATGCCATTTTGTTCATGATTATTTTTTTAATATGAGGATTATCATTTTCTATTTATTTGATCAGTTTCCAAGTTTGTATCCTGACGATGACGTGTTGGGAGGGAGACAAAGATAAAATGTTTTTTGGTGCCATTCATGCCGTGATTGGGGCGCGTGAAAAAAAAACCCAAACAAGTGTGATACAAGACTGTGATATATAGTTTTAAATTGATCGAGCTCCGCTCTCTTGTTGAGACAAATATTTGAGTGTGTGATTGACGCACCAGCCTTGCGACATGATCCTGATGACTCGGAACACATTCAGAAATAGATATTTCCCAGCTGCTAATGTGCTGTTGAAACGTGCCGCGGAATAGAACAAATCTGAGGCAGCTGGCTGTGTGTTCTTCCTCGCCATTAGTCACCGGCCACTCTCGACTCTCGTGTTAGCCCAACAATCGCACAATCACCATGCATTAGGATCTGTCATATCGCTTGCGCCGTTACTCAGCACAAATAAAAGGAAAAAGCAGACCTGCAAACATTCTTGATTTGTGCGCGGATGTTCGATTCGATCCAAGCGTTGGGACTTTACGGTGGCCGTCCAGTGAATCCTTCCTGTCACGGGTCACCTTGAACGGCTGGGCTGTCTTTGAGAGGCCGCAGGGGCTGTGACAGTGAACGAGCTGAGTCATATTATGAGCATTCAAAGAGGGAACGTGCAAACCATCCCTCATTTACATTTGTTCCAAGTTATTACTGGATCTGTGAATTTATTTCTTTGCCAACGTGATTTCAGTCCGGATCGTCAGGTTTGTGGTTAGGCGCTATTTAATCAATTTTAAAGGAAAATGCAGGATAAATATATGGTAGTCTGCGCCACAAGAGTCATGTTATTCTTTACAGAATATATGAATTTGTGCTCCATTTTTTTTCACCCCCCCCCAACCGGATATGAAAACACTTGGATGGAGATATGAACAAGACATATGGGGGAAGCACAGCCTCAGGCATCACAACACACATGCTGGTAATTCAAAACATATTTCTCATTTCCCCCCATTGCTTTTGTTCGAAATACGTTTGCCCCTGATGATGTTTGGAGCTCATGCGGGCATGAACACTTGAAGAGCACTTTACAAGGCAGCCGATTTATTGCCGGAAGATTGATTGCACATTAATTGCTATTTTAAAGCAAAAATAATGGATATAAAAAGTCTACACCCCCCCTGTTCAAAAGCCAATTCTTTTTTTTTTTTTTTGGAACAAGACAAGTAATTTTAAAACATTTATTATCATCATTGTTCCCCAAAACCTGTACTACTTATTTGGGGGGTCTTTTCAAGAGGGGACGTAATAAACAACTGAAATAATGTGACTGCACAAATGTGCGCACTCTCTTATATCTGGTGATGTGGCTTCGCCCGGAATTAACCAATCGCAGCACACATTGGGCATTGCTTAAAGTGCCTTTGATTAACCCCAAATAAAGTTCAGATGTTCTAGTAGGACAAAAAAATTGAGTCATATAGTTTGTAGGTGTTAATAATGATAGAAAAAGTTTTACAATGATTTATCAAGATCTAATTTTTCATATCACAAGAAAACCCTGACATTTGAACAAGGGTGCGTTGACATTTTATACCCATTGTACTGCACTGTAAATAACTGTAAAAATACAGTAAAAAAAATTGCCAAGACAAAATGACAAATATATTTCCTAAAGGAAATATAAAAATAATCTCTCCCAGGGTCAAGTTGTCACTGTCATTATTATAAATACTAGTTTTCCAAACCGCATTCTCAGTAGACTTGGGGGCACACAACTTTAACAACACCGTTGTTTTTATTCATCTTTCAACCACTGAGCAATGTTATGTTAGGAACTGCGTGTATACAGTATGTGGGGCACGGCACAAAAAAGTCAATACAGTATGATGCAAATAGATCATGCAGATCGAAAACATTCACAAACTGTTAAAAACTGCAGCAAAAGCTTATCTTTAAAATCCAACGTGACGTGGACCCGATAATAAATAATAATAATACATTTCCTTTATAAGCGCCTTTCAAAACACTCAAGGACGCTTTACAATCCAAACAAGAACAATAAAACCACAGATAAAATTATAAATAATAAAAGGAAAGATGAATTTAAACTGGATATAGTGACTCGAAATAGTTGACGCCGGCAATTACACTTCACACACGTTTGTTCTTGATATCAACATATCATTTAATGGATCGAACAGGGCGCCATATCTTTACTACTTCTCCTTACCAAATTTCTGGGTCATGCGCCCAAAAAAAAAAAATCTGTATTGTTCTTTCTATATCCAATCGGGGGGAAAAAAAGAAATTATACATGGATTCCTGACCATCATTCCGTTTGTCTTTTGCAGTAAATATAGTATTGGAAAAAAAGAAGACCCAGAGTAAAAAGAAGCCTCAAAAACCAAAAAGGAAAGCAAAATAAATGCCTGGAGTTAACGCTATGGTCTTGGTCTGTAGGACGAATGCCACGGTCTCCAAAATTTTTATGGGTCTTAAACCCCAAAAATTTTATATTTTGAATGTACGACCTCTTTGTCATCATTCAACCTGTGTGCTTCACTCGTGACCCCATGTGACCTTTTACTTTTTGCTTGGATGTTTGAGCTCTATCTGAGAATAAAGTTGCAAAGTAGGAAAAGAGCAGTCCATAAGAAATCTCCCCTATATTCATCACATAGGATTTGGAAAGAAAGTCAGTCGAATGATCTGAACTCTGATGTGCTCTTGCATTAGCAGGGGCTCGCTCTTGCAGCTAATTATGGCTGAAAGTGTGATTAGTTCTTGCTGCGTCCGTGTCTTCTGTGTACTATTGGTGGGGAGGCTGCAGCTAATGACTATTTCTCTTTGAGCTGATTCCTTGATTCAACTTCCGACATCATTTTCTCGATGTCACGAAATGACTGTTTCCCATGCCCAATGGATTAGCCGTTTAAAAAAAAGTTAATACTCAAATTGATGTCTTAACATGTCAAATTATAGTTATTTAATTGCATTGATGAATTGAAAAAAAAAATCAAGTTAGACTTGATTAATTTCTGAATTCTGAGGGCGCTATTTTCGTAGACAGGCGACTGTGTGTTTTGTGTAAAGCTCATCTTCATTTTCATGCCGGGACAATTTGGTGACAAAGTATTTTGCACTCAAGAGTGAAAACGGGCGCGCATCTTGAATTAATGTTGGGGCAAGTCTAGTTTAATCCCTTTGTGAATTTGGCAGACTGCGCTGCGCCTTATTAGGCGTTCTATCGCACGCCCCGCACGTCTATCAATTTCGTGACCAAAAGTAGAATACTTTTTAGACAAACTAAAAGCAGGTCTAAGTTGTGGTGCAGGTGGCATAACGCGATTTTGATGGATTTGATCGAGGCATAGGCAGACAGATTCTGAGCTCGGTTGATGTGTCTCGTGGATGTCAGTGCAGACCCCAGCGAGTCAATTTCTGCTTCCACAATGTCAAAGATCACAACGAAGCACAACGGCTCAAACTCCGCCTTCTCCGCGCGGGTTTAGACCGATTTCAGATCGTTAGACTGCTCTATGCGCCATAGACTTGCTCATGTAACTAGGGCTTCGAGGCTCAAATTTGTGTTTGAAAAGTACATTCAGTTTGAGATTCCTCGTTTCTTTTCAAAATTATGAATGCTTACTGAAACGAGATGACAAATTTAAGCCTGCATTGAAGCGCATTATGATGCGAGACGGCCTCTGATAAATTCGATTCGCGTTGTCTAATTCAAACTTGTTTACCAAAAAATTGACGAGTCCACCTTTTTTCCCTACTCTGTTATCGGTTATATCTTGTCCTTCATTGCAGGTGTGTAACATCCTGTACACCAATGAATATCCAACATACTGACGCTTATTTGATGAAAGGTCACTGTGTTTGCCGTCTTTTTTTTGGGGGGGGGGGGGAATTGTTGAAATTCTTGTTATTGATTTAGGAGCATAACAACCGGCTTCTTTCAGGAGTTGTTCAGCCGCAAAGATCAGAGAATAATGACAGGCCTGATATGAATCATTTACGCTTTAATTTCATGGCCATTCTGTTTGCTATCACACACGAACACCTGTGGAACTCCTCACAGCCCTAAATTGGGAGAAGCTGCACACTTTGATAAGCCTTTTCCTTGAAGCTTAAACACCGTGGCGTCGTGTGAGGGCAGATATGTGTTAATCAGGAGTTTACCAAAGAGCTGCATTGATATACAGACGATTTATTATTATTTCATTTTATTATTTTATTCTTTTGGTGAGATTTTTCAGATATATGCCGTTTCTCCCGCTGATCTCACTCGGTAGCAGCCTGTAGAGACCTTGTTGTAAAAGGCTGCAGAAGATAAAAGATGGTGGGTTAGTGGCTGTGGGGAGGTCGTGACCTCTCGGTCTGTTCTCATTTTTATTACTTTGACACTGCAGGTTGTGATGATGTCTCGAGGGGAGCCACTTTTGTTCCATGTGTGGCGCTATTTACACAAAGGACCTCTTTGGTACCTCCTTAAAAATCATCTGAATAACCTGCACTGCACGTGATTTTTATTATTATTATTTTTTTAAACAATAAATGCAAACTGGTAATCACACCTTATTAGAGGCCGACACTTATGTACACCATAAAACAACTGCTCTCATTAGACTTGCTGACATCTGTAAAGTAATGCAGGATCCTGTCGAATAAACATTACTGTACCTGTTGCAACGTTTTACTTTTCTTCCTCCCTGCCCCCATTTAATTTGAATAAATCAAGCTACGATAGTTTTATAGCATGTATTCACAACTTGGAGGTACAGTACGTGTGTCAAATGAGCCCCCCCCACCCCACCCTCCACACACACACATGTACTGTAGGTATAGTAAAATAAAAACTCAATGACCTTCACACTTGCACGGGTGGAAAACAATAAACAAAAGGTAAATGCGAGGTCTTAAGCTTCTTAATAGCGCTACTTGCCCGCATTTGCGCAGATAATCCTGTAACAATAAAACCTAATGTTCCAAGGTGAAAGCACACTGCCATTCGTAGTATATTGTTCCTTCTGTTCCAATAGGGGCTTCCAAGGATCTCATCTTATTGGTTAGTTTACGCACCCGGCATCAATAGTATGATCTGCTAGCCCTTAAAGTGTACTTTTCCTGCCCGGCATAAAATTATTACGATTACTATGACTTGTTCACCGAGAATTATTGTCTCCCCCGCTTCGATGTATTTTCATTTCGGCTGATTTTCACAATCTATTTTAATGGCTGGAAAAAGAGGCTTAACCTTCTTGACATTTATTATGCATCTGGATCTTGCCATTTTCCTCCCAAACCACAAAGTCAATGGGCCGAACATCTTAGTAAATTACTAATATGGAAATGATCATGAAGATGATCCAGGTGAAACAGAGACGACGTAATTGCTGGCACTCTGGTTATCCGGTGCAAAGGGGGCAGTGCGTATTTTTTGCTTGATGGCCTTAGGGGCCCGACAGTTTTGAACCACAAAACTACATATGCATGAGTATGTGAAAATGTGGGGAAACAATCGCTACACCTCACCTGCCCTTGATTTCGCTTTCCTCAAAGGAGCCATTCATCATAAGTTGTGACCTAAAAAGGTACTGCTGCAACATTTCTCCAAAGAATTGCATCATCTGTGGCTAATTTGTCGACATGGCTCCGATCGTATCGCAGGTACATTCTTAATACCGTTGCTCATCCACCATACGTGTAGAAAGGACAGAGAAGCCGTGCCGTTCTCTCGCCACACAATTTTTAATACGTACAGCTTCAGCGGCAATGTAAGATGGATACGGTAACACGGCAAGATAATATAAATGGTAAAAATAATAAATGCGGAAACACAGGACTCCTGACCCAAAAGGAAGATACAGTAGGTCAGAAGGCGCGCAGGAATTTGGTATTCCGAGAATGACATGTTGTCTTGGCGCAGACGAGGCAGACATTGTAATTGAGTTTCAATTGGTTAAGCCCGAGGCTAAGTGCTAAAACAAATCTTTAAATGAAATTCATTACAAGCAGGGTTTCCATACTCAGGTGTTATTGAATTCATTTCTCATTGTGACCTGATTTAGAGAGATAACAGTAATAACTGAGACTGGCAGAAATGATGGCAATGAGAAAGCGCATCATGGTTTCCCTTCAAACGCATTAAAACATAGTCAGTCTCGTTGGCTTAATTGAGCTGCGCAGATGCTTCTCGCCTTCATTTTGTTTCTGCTGTTTTCCCCCAGCAGGGTACGCATTTCTTAAATGGATCCATCTGCACCAAAAGAATAACTTTTATGAACGGTTGGAATTGGCTTCGTAAACTGCGAAGGCTTCCAAATAATAAGCAAACATGAAAATGCAATGAAAGCCGGAATGAAAAGACACCAAGTGTATCTGGGAGAAATTCATCGCATTGCATTTAAGGATGACATTGCTGTGTGATTTATTAAAAGTGCAAGGTTGATGAAAACCCACCACCACCCCCTCCCAGCACTTCTCAGTGTCACATACCTTCATGCCAGTGAAATTAATGGGGAAAATTAAACTAATAACATAACAAGCACAAGACGGGCAAACATGCTCATCTGATGCATCCAGCTTGTTATTTGGAGGCGTCACTAGCCCGGGATTCTCATTTTCTCCGTGTCATATTCAATCAGTGATTCCTGGTCAGAGTAACAGCGACCCTCCACCATCATGACTATGGCTAGTCAAACCACGGCTGTTGTAGCTCATCTCCAGATTTACTTTTATTTATTTTTTCAATTTAACGTTTTGTGTCTTACCATATCTACCGTCCAACATAAGTTGTTTTCATGAGTAAAGATGGGCATTTGACTTTATTTCCTTGTTCCATTCTGGAAAATGAACATTGTTATTTTTTTTTCCAAATGGGATAAGAGAATCCCTTTCGGGATGTTCACAATTCCTTTTTTAATGACCGAATGACATTGCATATCGGAGTTTCATTCATCGTGGGGCGCTAAGGAGTGAAGACTGACTCAACAGTGCCTCTGCTGGTTGCAGCAAAGTAGTGCACCCTAATTTGCCTAAATGGCTTCAAGACGTGCTGAATCGTCAGTCAGTTCCGCACAATTGACCAAGTTCTTAACGAACAATTAATCGATATTAGACTCGTCCCATGTTCGGATATTGTTGGACACTGATCAGCAGTAATGAATATGATCCCCCCCCCAGTGGTTCATTGCCCAGTCAAATTAATGTATTTTATGCCTTGAACTTGACAAAGGAGCTCCATCAATTGAGCGTTGACGTGGATCGTAATTAGGGAGACATGACCAGCAACTTATCTGTCGAACGGATGAAATGGCATAAAATGTTTGGACGGGTAATGTGATTTTGTTGACTGATATCACTGACTCACCTATCGCGAACAATATGAAATGAATTGAACGCTTGGTTCAATTTTGGGGTTCAATAAATTGGAAAACTTCAGATGGTCAGCAGAGCGAAAGACAAAGGGGAGTAATACCGGTAATAATTGTATTCAGTTATTTATGATGCAGGCGTTAGGAAAACAAATCCTGGTTTGATATTGGTTTGTCCTTGTGCACTTAATTTTTGATTGCGGTTCCGATAACTCCATATTGAATGCAGCCTGAGTTTAACAGAATGCTTTCCACTTTTAAAAAGCCGACCACATGGCTTAATGCGAGTTGATTATGCAGCATTTCTGAACCTTTTAAATGCTTTGATTAGTTAGTAAAAAGTCACATTTGAATCTTTTGAATAATGAATTTGTTGCTTTGAAATGCCAATTTTTATTCTTCTGTCTATTCAATCATGTCACTGATTGCACTCTGGCCATTTATGTGGGATTAGAAAATAGGCAATGTAATGCTTTTAAAATATTTTGACATCTCCGCTCTTTCTTTTTTTCTCCCCCCCCCCATCAGATTGATCCTAAGGTTGCCTTTCCACGTCGCGCCCAGCCTAAGGTAAGAAGAATAAATTGGTCACCTTGCCTCCTCGAAGAAAATGATTATGTCTCGTGTCACCACCATACGTAATTTTCTGTGGCCACACAGCAGATTCAAAGAGGCAGTGGTTGTCTGTTTGCTTTAGAGAAATACCTCGTCTGGCTCCATTGTTCCCACATTGTTTCTGCTCTGCACATTTAAAAATATCTCTCCTTTTTATCGTCACTGTTTTCATGCTCCCACTCAACGCTATTGTATAGGAATAAAACCCATTTCGGGGAAATTGATTTATTTGCATTTGGAGACTAGCATGCAACCATTGTTTGACTTGGCTGTGACAAAAAAAAAAAAAAAGCTGAAAGAATGTTGAATACACACAATGTCCTGTGCAATACGTGCAGCGTTGGTGGCGCACGTCTTTGTGGAATTTTTGATGACATGAATGGCCGGGTATATAAGAAGATTTAATGAGGAACGGAATTGTCTTCTGCACTGACAAATCTGAAATACGTTCACCGTCAGTGCTTTTCTTTCGTATTCAAAGTCAAAGAGGAGAGATTGATATAAGCCGCGTCACAATTAGCACGGAGACAAAACTCTAATCACACTGGGGCTGTTGTTCATGATGCATATTATCGTTTCTCTTGATTGCTGGTCTTGAGCGTCTCTATTGACAGTTAAATATGCAACGCGTGCAGATGGTGCCGCAGCACGGTCGAAGGGTTTGTTGACATGCCCTCTTACAACCGCCTCCCCTTAGCGTTTAGTGTGAAAGCTGTAGCACGCCAAGTTGTCGCGGAGCACTTTTATGCGTCACTTTTGGGACTTTTGACTCAGAACTTGGAAATATCTCGGAGATTCTCTCTTTCTACACGCTGAAGTTTGCCGTATTCCCATTAAGAAAGAACGTCCCACATATTTTGCATTTTAAACTCGTTGCTTGGCGGCTCTCAGCTTTCGTTGGATTTGCCCCCGGTTCGGGTTTTAGAGGAGCTCAACTCGCTCAACTTCGCCAATTGGCAGTCACGTTCTCACGGCGACCGATGACCTCATCAGCAACCATGACAATGACCCTTTTTGCTGCCGAATGCTGCAGTACAGTAAAACGCCGCATTATGTACGGCACGTAGACTAATGCTGGAAACAGACTGGAAGTGAAGGTGAACGCAGAGGACATTTGGCTGTAAACAAGTGAAGGTGTTTGCACCGGGGATGACAGGATCACGGGAAAAACAACTTGGATCAGACGGCGTTGCTCCCCGTGGCCAAACACACGGACACCTCCGCTCTGAGGAAGGCGGTGGCAAAAGTGTTTTGGCAGCAACTATTAAGAAGAAAACCTTGCAAGTGCCTAACTTTGAACGGAAGGAAAATAGTAAGGGAGAAAATGATTTCAGGGCATACCTGCATCAAAAGGGTTCCGAATACCAAATCAACCATAAAGCATGCACACGGGCGTCTGCTTCTAGCTGTGCACTGGCAGATCGCGTCGATGTTTGATTTCTGTGATCTGGCTTGTTGGCGACCATCAGTGTATTTCAGCGTTGTCAAGGTCACAAAGGGGGAGGGGACAAGGGGGGGGGGCAACCCCAGGATGTGCGCATGATAGAAAACATGCTTAAGAAATGCAAGTTGTTGTCCAGAAACCCGTCACGGTTCTGAAGCTTATCTCGGAATATTCAGCGTAAGAAAGGCAGATCAAATGTATCGCTAGCCGTGTATATTCAAGGATGAGAGTGCATCTGAAAATGATCATTCGATACCGTGCTATCGCTATATGTATAGATGCATGCTGGTATAGCGTACATTTACTATGGACGGCTCATTCACTGAATTTACAGAGAACATGCACATTAGAACACAGTCATCGACATGAGCCGCTGTGGCGTCGTGATATTTGGAGGAGTAAAGTTGACTAGTCGACTAGTCTGTACAACCCTGGGTCCGAATAGCATTGTCATCTTCCACTGCTGTGTTGCCATTGTTTTGACAGATTCAGTTAATTGGTATTCAGATGTGCCGAGGGGGCTTCTGATGACAAAAACTTGAGGCCTTGTCTAGTTTGCTGAAAAAGCCACGGGCCTGATGAATCAACTGAACACCTACTCGATGCATCTCATTGCATCATGAATGCAGTTGGGAGGTGATTGTGAATCTCTCAGTTACCTGATGCTTTGTGGGGAAACCCGCTCAAGTCCGAGGCTCTTCCTCGCAGCCGGTTTCTTCCTTTTTCTTTCATTTAAAGGTCAGCCATTCAAATGTGTCTCATCGTTAGCCCTGAACTCAAAACAATTATTTCATTTAAAAATAAGTGATGAGATTTCTGCAAAAAGCCAGCAGTCCTGTTTAAGTTGTGAGCATTCAAATTATTCGTCAAACTACAACAGCGTTCGTCCTGTCAGCATGTATTGATGACAATTTAAAAGAGACTCTAAAAGGCTTTAGGCGCTTAATCTCAGGCCCCCGCGTTGCCGTTTCAGTACGCTGAGGCGCTCGTTTTGTAATGTGACGTCATTGATGTATGATGAGGGGGGCGGGGTGTCACCTCCCTCAAGGCAAAGCCCCCGACAGACTAAACAAATTCCGTATTGATGGCGCCGTATTTTCCTGATATAGCTAGTTTGTGTTTTGCGTCACGCGTCTTAAATCTATATCGTGCTAGCTCGAGGCGCTGCAAGGAGGAGCTGCACGCACTTCTGGCCGAGCGCCAAGACATGAGCATGTGATTTATAGCATGTCTATATAATCTCAGTTTTTATTTCCTCATTGTAAATATAAGTGAAAGCCACTCACTCCGATGGTTTATGTTGATGCAGCCGTTCCATAAGAAGTTATGCCTGTTTTTTTGTGCGCGCTTAATGATCTTCCCTCCTTTATTCCTTACCACAAATTATTTTGCAGACAAATGAAAGTTTAACAGTCCCGACAGTGATCATTAAGTTGCACATGCAGGCACACAAGGAGAGGTAGAAGACAATGTCTGAGCTCGAGTGGAAGGTGGTTTGGAAACTTGCTCAAGGGCAGCTCAGCACTAGTCAAGAAACAGACTCGCATCAATAAGTGCAGCAAAGCTGCTTTTTTTTTGGGGGGGGGTTGCAGTTGGACTCAAACTATGATGAGATCCCGGTGCACTCAAAATGTTGCGTTTTCAATGACCTTAAAGCACCACCAGCACACATCAGTTCAGATCCACTTTCTTGCCCAATTGCCTCGCTCGATCCTTCCCAGGAATCGCGTGACAAGCCCCCCCTTGTGTTTCTCGGGAAATCAAAACCAGCCTTCCGCCGCCCTTGCTCCAAATTCGCCTTTCAACGGTAGGTGTCATCCGCCGCCGCCGCTTTAGTTTCTTCCCACGGTGGAGTCGCACACAATCACGGCAGGTCTCAGCATTATTTTAATCGCCGGTGGGACTTGCGGCCACTTCGGTGGGAGATGAGTCGTGATGGCTTGTTTTCAAAATTAAAGGACTTAAGCAGCATCTTTTGGGAGAGCGTTGCCCGTAAACCTTTCCTTGCACCTCTCGAAGAGCCCCCCGCTCCCGTCGTCCCTCTTGCTCTGGTTGTTGTTTTTTCATGGAAATTTCGGCATGCACAAAGAAGACTGTCCACAAATAAAATGTGACCTTAATAGAGGCAGCTGTGACAACACTCTGCGGAAGGGTTTGTATTTTATTTGTAAGACCCTTTCCACCCCTGTTACTTAACCCGTATGTTTGGAATGTCATTGAAGAGAAAGGCTTGCGCATTGATTGAGGTAATTCAACGACGTAACGTCAAAGCGCTGTCCTATATTTTACTCCAGGCTGACACCTGTGACTGTGGTTTCCCTTTTAACGGCAGACTGTCAAAGCTGCATGGCTGGCAGCTATGTCTTAGTTCTGCTTTTTCGTTCCACACATAGCTCCTTTTTATCCATTTCATTTCCTCTCTCTATTGCACACATTTTCTGTGACTGGCAAATTGACTAGTCTCCTCACTCCGTTCTCTGGGACACTTTGCTTATGATTGATTTGAACGTTTAAAAAATATATATATATATTCAGTGTATTGTGATTCAAGAGAGCCAAGCCCTCACATTTAAATAAATTCGAATAACAATGCTGTGAGAAGTAAATATATCCCCTGGGTTACTGCTTCCGTGCAAAGGCACATGCATATGTGCATGTATATTTCATATTCCACTCTAATATTCCTGTCTTACTTGATCTCTCAATACATTGCACGGCTACTGTCGATTGCGCTCTTTGGCACCTCTTTGAGGATTACCCCGCCTTGCAAATCCAGTCGTACACCTTGCTCTGTTATTTGATCTAGATTTAGCATTATGATATCCCCCCCCGCCCCCCCATCTCAAAATGATCCTTATTTTAAATGACACAGCTCACTGCTGGGTAAATGAAACCTCAGTGGCTGCCAGGCCCTTTGAATGTCTCGGGGAGTTTATTAAAAGCACCAGCTTCCCTGTTCCAACTCTCCACAGCTGCATGAGTCTGAAAGAATAATCAAGGACAAAAGTCCTCGCTGAAGAACAGAGTGCTATATCAGTCGCTTTTGTTCAGCTTGACAATGAGCCCTTCCAGATATTTGTCATGTGAAGCGGGATATTTTTAATTAGACCCCTCCCATATTCCAGGGCATTCCCGCAGCACATATAGACTCCCGAGTAACCAAATGAATACGCCGCTGTGTTTCCGACAAAGCTGACATCACATTTTGGGAGATATGGCACGCGACACGTCGCTGCAAAATAAGCGAGCAATCCCGCAGAACAGACATTGGTTGTATTTCTCTGGATAAATGGGATTTGAAATGGGTTTTACATACTCTATTGTAACCAAGAGACAGTCCATAGTGAGCAAAGACATGCCAAACACAAGCCGGTGGTTTGTCATGCCCCTCTCCCAAACAGATGCACAGCTATTGTCCATAAACTCTCCGTGAGATGAAGGATGATTCTCGGGGTGTGACTTTCATGAAAAACAAGCTACTGTGTTAGAAGACCATTAAAAACACACACTGTTATATGGTCCTAAGTTACGGATGGCCTATAAGCCTTTAGAATTGATGACAAAAAAAAAAATCCAGTAATTGTCATTCATTCATTTTCCTTATAGGCGATCAACTATGCAGTCAGTCTCTATTTTTGACACCCCATGAAGCTACAAAATAATGACAATATATTCACAAATAATGACTATTGACTTAATCACCAAAGCATCCACCCATAACTGTATTGTCGTGGTTTTGGAGCCTAACCGAGCGGACTTGGGGTCAAAGTTGGGCTAAACCAAGATTGATCCCTAGTTAATTGCTAGCACCGTGTTTCTTGTAACTGAGAATATATAGTTGCCTTTGACCTTTGCCATTCATTGTGCACCAATGCAGCAAGTGAACGTGGAAATAAAAGGAAGCCACAATGAGAGCCAAGACTGTGTTCGAAGCATACGGTACCTTACGAATATATCTACTATTTATGTATTTATTTATCTACAAGCAGGACTAGGACAGAATTGTCAGCAAATGGAAAATTTATCAGACAATTAGCCCTCGTGTAAAAAAGGCAGGAAATAAAAGTCCCTGTGAAAAAGGGCACATGGTGAAATTCACCTTCTTGAACTCAGTTCCAATTTTTTATTTCTTACACGGAAAGGAAACCGAGCTGTAGAGCCTTCGGTGCATGTAGATGTATTTTTTGTCTGTTTTGTTTATAATTGTTGGAACCACTCCACTGCCAGTGGCCCCGACACAATGCACAGTATCTAATACGGTACAGCGAGCGCTGGCAGTCCCTAAATTCTTTAAGAGTGTTGCTTGCAACAGCAGTTGGGAATTTAGCGGCAAGGTCACCTCTGGCAAGGCTCAAGCCTCTCTCCGAGAACTTGTACCAGTTTTCAGATTTTTTTGTCCACAACAGTTCTCCCGTGACCATCAAATCCGAGTCCTTACGGTCTGAGCCACTGCACTGTACGCACTCGGGCGGCTTTTTCCCACTTCCAAATTGCAACGTGAGAAACTCATCGAAACCCGAATCAGTCAGTGTCGCCATTTGAATGTTGTTTAGTGTCTTATGCTATGCGACGCTATTCCTTGTGGTTTTAGCTGTTGTGTGGAAGTGTTGCCTTTAAGTCCCTGACCCGTCAACTCTTTTGCGTTCATTTGCCGCAGTGGAACTGCTCCAGATGAAAAAAAAAAAAAAGGGGCCAAAGCACAAACAAATGAATGACTGTTTGGCGGTCCCGTACAATTGCCAACAGAGTGACCCAATTAACGGGTAGTCAAAGCGCTTGATTCATGCGTGTTCTTTTTGTGTGTTTTCATAACATATTGCTTTCTTTTCTTTGCCAGCCGTTATACCTCCATTGAGAGATAAATTGTGCAAATGGCGAACGCTAGTTCCTGTTTCCTTTATGAATAATTGTCAGATCTCTTGTAAGTGGAGTGCACGTTTGTGTGATTCCTCTTTCTCCTGCCTCCCATTCTGCGCCGGGCTCCTTGGTTGCTGGCGGAGAGTAATTAGGTTTTCTCGGGGAATGAGGGGTTCTTACAATGCTAACCCAACGGCAGCAGTCAGGCAGGCAAGTGCTGGCAGGGCAGAAAGGACAGAGGGCTGTGCAGGAGCCTGGCACTGCTAAAACCTGATGCTGACTGACAGTAATGAGGACAGTGATCCAGCCAGGATAGCGGCCTGGGCAGCACGGAAGAGGACATGGTCTTGAAGGACCTCTTTTCAAAAAGCCTTTTTTGTACGCCACGTAACTACAAGGCTACAGAAATACTGTATAGTAAAATAGGCATTGAAACACAAATTGAGTGGATTTTTTATTTACTCATTCACTCCCAAAGACGTTTTTAAACGTCTTTTCAGACTTGGTCCAGAGTTGGCTGGTACTGAATTAATATAAAAAAAAAAAAACACTGTGTAACGTTTCGCCAGGGATGCGTTTCTTTCAGTCTTATTTATGTACAGAGTTGTTGCCCGCGGTCTGAGCTGAATGCATTTAACCGCTAAAATATCTGTTTGGCTTTCTTAGTCATCTCACCGCGAGACAATTAATCGTAAATGCTTACGGTCAGCACAAACTGTAACGGTGTCTCTGACATTGGCCCTCTTCACCACTGCAGTTCTAAACTGGCTTACATTAGTGCACTGCATGACAGGTGGATAAGGCAGCCATTTTCTACTGTTTTCATTTTTTTCTTTTAAACTTTAATCAAATAAAGAGAACAACAAAAGTCCCCCTTTCCAGGGTGAAGCTATAAAGACTCTAATGTTTTTCACGTCGTATTTTAATGAGCCACAATCACAGTTCTGCTCGATGCAAGTCATTATAAATAGACTCCTTAATCATGCTGCTGACTTTTATTGTTGACAGGGCTCACTGAGCTGTCCACCTCTGACTTCCCACCAGCTTCATTTCTGCCTTATTTAAACAAGAATGAAATGTCATCAAATTTGAACGATGATTTGTTGTCAGGTTTGTGATGACTCGAGTGCAGCTGTAAATAAATGGGCGTAACAAATCAGATGTATGCCGGTAAAAGTGTGTCCTGTGTATGTACTGTCCGTGCACGTTTGACTCTAGACAGATCTAGATGCATGTTTGTGGTGGACTTAACGTTCGTCTCAATGTACCGCCGATACAAAAAGGCAACACTCCTGTTCAAATGTCATTTTTATTTTTTGGGGGGTGTTTTGCTACCAAAACAACATCTGCTATCTCGACCTTCCCCTGATGAAAATATGCACGGAAGCTAATCCCCCACCATCACCCCCTCCTTTATATACTCCCTTGTATCACCGTCTTCATTATTTATGTCTTGTGACCTGTTGTAACTGTCATATGCTTGTGCAGGAGTTTTTTTGCCCAACTCAAATTATCCTCAAAATGAAGATAGTTCGAGCGTGGTTTTTTTTTCTCCCCCTCTCCCTCCCTCATGGTTTCTTTCTGACTTCCGGGTTGAGTGAACGCTGGGGCGTTTGGCTGCCGCTGCTCAACCCGTATTGTTTTGTATTGTTTTGTGTTTTTTGTTATTGTAAAGTGTCCTTGGGTGTCTTGAAAGGCGCTTATAAATAAAATGTATTATTATTATTATTATTATTTCAACAAATGCGAGCAAGACAAATCAATTTAAACTTTTTTCCCACGATTTAAAGTTACATATATATACTACTCAAATGAAGAAAATAAAGAATTTTTTGGCCGGAGCAGTACAAATAATTGAGATAATGTGCTACGCACCATCTTGTAACTGGGTTTGAGGCGAATACTGACTTGTAGTTGAAACTGTTCATAATTCCGAAAAGGCCTCAGTTGCGGCTGAATAAAAACAGCCCCAAAGCTTGATCCTGCCATATCCACATTTCCCTTTAGGTCTGGTGTTCTTTTCATACTGTACCTTTTGGAATTACGGTCAAAATGATTCAACCTTGCTTTCCTCGGCCCGTAACACATTTTCCTACATGAATGCTTTGAAAAGTCTGTTACCCTTGTCTTGACTGATACCTTTGAACAATCTGACCCTCTGATGCTTTGGAAGTTGTCTGCGGGCCGTGGTGAGTGCTGTTTGATTTGGCCAGTGTTGGGAAAGTTTAGTTCATAGTCCACAATTCCAATTTTTGATCCAAGTTTATCATTCTAAAAATGAACGATTCAGTTCTTTTTTTGTTTTTTTTGTTTCGTGTTGCTGTGAGGTATTACCTTCAAAATACTGCCATTCCCCCCCTGCGCTCTCAAAACGTCCTTCAATGCGCTTTTTTTTTGTTAGAACAAAAAAAACAAACAAAACAAAAACAGTTCTACTGTCCGTAATGAGCAGCCAAAAATAAAATCTGACTTAGCAACAAGACTGAGGCTGTTCTGCAGGGGACCGTAAAACGGTTACTCACCTGCGACTTCCGAGTGCTCCCAACCCACTGGCTTCACCAGCTTTCTTCAACACAATATCAGTGCCCACCGCCACAATGCCAGCACAAACCAAAAAGAAAACACTCTGAAGGCTTACCAGGAACTAAGAAAGGGTAACTTAACTTGTCACAAACCGATACAAATTTCCCGAGGGAGATAACCTGCCGCAGGGTCTTATTTTTTCCCCCTTTAAGCTGCCATCTTGCATTATGTTTTGATGGAGCGGGCGGCCGTGCCAGTGTTGGGCTCGTGGCCAAATGAGGTCCTTATCATTCGACTTATGAGGGTTTGGTTGACCGTGTGTTTAGCCAGGGTTTCTCCTGGAAGTCTCACGTAACCTGGCACTCTTGAACAAAAATGAACCGTCGTTCAAAAAAAAAAAAAAAAAAAAAAGTGTTCATGGACTGCCGAATGAACGCGCTGATAAAAACATTCATTTGGCAGAAAATGCAATTCACATTCGCTCCCAAATCTGAATGAATTTATAAAGCTTTGTTCAATTAACATGTTTAACTATAACACAGGATTTGGTGACATCAGTGTCAGAAAACCCTCCTCATGCGGCTGGAATTTGGAGGGGGTTAATCGGAGCTATTTTAAATGATGGCAGGTTCATGCTGAGTCACATTTAACGTGACTTTGAATGGGATCGGTTCATTCCAAACGCAAATAGGAGTGTGTGAACGCTTGTGCCACCACATCTCCGTTGTTTATTTCAACATCAGCTCTCAATTTGTACAACTTTTTGGGAGCAGTCATGGCAGAAAAAAAGCTTTAAAATCATTTTATGTCACGAAAAACCCGAATTTGAACAGGATATTTTGGGGGTGTTCTTGGGTGGGTCCAGTGGTTAGCGCGTTAACACGCGTTATCGTGGGTTTGATCTCGTCTCCGACCTTCCAGTGTGGAGTTTACATGTTCTCCCCAGGCCTGCGTGGGTTTTCTCCGGGTACTCCGGTTTCCTCCCATATTCCAAAAACATGCACGAAAGGCTGATTGAAGACTCCAGATTGTACCTCGGTGTGCGCGAATGGATGTTCGTTTCTATGATGTGCCCTGCGATTGGTTCAGGGTGTCCCCCGCGATTGGTTCAGGGTGGCAACCGGTTCAGGGTGTCCCCCGCCTACTGCCCGAAGGCGGGTGGGATAGGCTCCAGCACTCCCCACGACCCTTGTGAGGAGAAGCCGATCGGAAAATGTAACGTAGTGTGCAACGTCATGTTAGTTCGAAAAATATCAATACTACAATATCAATACTATAGTGTAGTTCCCAAGCTTATGGACATCTATTTAAAAAAAAATGTTTTGAATGATCAATTTACCTGTATCGATGGACATTGATGACTCTTCAGTCCTCATCGCTTATTCCTACAATTGATATCTGAAGCGGGAGTCGCATGAGTGATAGTCTTCCGACAGAGCTCTGCGCAGTCGGGCATTGTTTCATAGCTTGGCAATGACAGGCATGTGCATTGGCTTGTTAGTAATAAGCAGGAATACAGCGAAGAGGGAAGGATGCGGAAGCGTACAGACCGTGTGGCATGTTGCTTCACTTTCAAGGGGGACACCCTCATCACAGGAATTCCTCAGCATGCCTTGTGGTGTGTTTCGCTTCCACTGAAAGGAAAGCAAAAAAAGACCAATCATGTTTTTCAAACATATGTTACATGTCACTTAATGCTAAAAATGATATACTGTATCATGTGAAAAGAGACTTAATAATACATTACTGGATCAGCGGAGGGCGCGAAAAGAAGTTCGCTGTTGCCCGACCTAATGTTGCGGTCCTCATCTGTGACCTTTATCTTCCACACATCACTCACCATTTTACTGCTGACATGTTGGCTCACGCCATTAATTTTTCATCGCAGGCAATGTCATCCACATCATATTTTATCATCTGTATACATTTGTGTCATGTTCTCACGTTGGCCTGCCGTAGTTTGTATTTGTCTATTTGCTTGTCCCAGAAATGGGATGCTGCATTTAATTTAACTGGAATATTTTTTTATTTTTTTTTAATCTCTGTGGGCACAGCCTGGCAGCTGTGGGAAAAGACATGGAAGAAAACGACTGGTACAGTATTAGCAAAAATACATGACATGAGTGTATTAATACAATCATATTTGCGCAAAGAATATGCAAAAATGTTGTTGCAGAGTAAAAAACAAAACAAAACGTAATCTGGTTTGGAAAGAAGAAAAAAAAAAAGAGTATCATTTTTGCGCAGTTAAGTTGATGAAAAATTTGTGTTTACTGCTGAAAATGTATCAAATTGTCTTTCATACTTGATAAATATGAATTTCAGCCAATGTTTCTAAAAATAACCAATGGACCAAAGCAATAATGTTTGTTGTTGGATTTTTAAGAATTACACTGCGTTAGCCGGTGTTGCTCTTTAGCTGTAAAATCAACATGAGTCGATGCACAACAGGCTGGTAGGTGATGTTTAATTACTGCATTAGCAGTGTTTATCATTTGACAAACAAATAATCCACGTTTCCTTCACAACAGATTGAAACCAGCGCCAACAAATGTGTAACCATGCCAATTATAATCTATAACCATTTATCTAAATGCCAGGCACAATGTTAAAAAAAAAGAATAATCTTCTTGGAACTGTAGGGACTTCAATGCACCCATTTTAATTGCAGCAAATTCCTAAATGAAGTAATTATGCCACATTATCCATTCCGGAGTAACGTGATTTTTACTTGAAATTAGATATCCTTTGATTTGCTAGCACATTTTCATCATCTTGCATTCTCTGCTCAAAACTGTACACGTCAACAGTTTTTTGTTTTTTTTTCTCTCTCTTCTGAAGATTTTATAAGGCCGGGCCTTTGGACTCATTTATGGTGAAACAGTCTGTGCCACATGGCGGAGAGCTCATTGCTTTTAAAGTGAGATGATCAAATTTAATTGACTGTGATTGACACCAGGCCCCGACCACATCGGCTGGTAACATATTCCACTCAATCTTTTTTTTTATTTTATTTTTTTTAACAATGGCACTGCAGGTGCGCTACAGCTGCAGCAGCATCTTTGCCGACGAAATTGACCAACGTGGAGTACAATATTGCTGGTGCTTCCAGTGCACGCTCGAAATGAAAGTTTTCCCAAAGACTAGTTAATTGCAAACGTCTTGTAATTTGCTCCATTTGACAAACAAACTCACAAAGAGCCTCATTTCTGTGTTCCTACTGGAAAGTCGAGGATAATAGGAAGTAATCAAACAGACTTAATGCATACGCAAGTCAAGTCTAGCTTGTATAACAGCTTTTTTTGCGACTTAATTTTCTTTGTGTTATCAGACAATAATGAAACGTGTTGACAGATTCATTTCCTGGCTGCTACTGCCCAACGCCATCTTGTGATTTCTAATTGATTGCTACATGCGGCAATTTTACAGCGCCAGACAATTTTAGAGCACTTTTAATTAGTCTAACTTTGACCTTATGGGCTCTTTGCATTTATATTGGTCCAAATTATCTTCACCTTCTTTCCTCATTATTATTATTATTTTTTAAATTGGGATGTAACCTAATCCACATATGCTCTACATGGACTTTGATTAGCTCGTGTGAATATGTCAGCTGAGTTAGTTAGTCAGGTCAGACCGAGCGGAAAAAAAACATCTGTAGGCGTCGAGGACGAAAAACCTTCCGATTGGACGAGTTAATTTCTCATGGGATGTTGAGTAGATGTGTGTACATTAATCAACACCAGGAAGTCTTTAGTTTTCATTCAGTGAAAGAATTTGTTTCAGGGGAATGAATAATGCATTTTTCATAAGGAAGATAGAGATGGTAGGAGACAATTCAGTGAAGGCGCAAAGACACAAAAGAAAGGCAAACACCAGTTTTTCGAATCATGGAATCGCCTTTGCATTCCAACCGGTAACGATCATCGGTCAGGAATTTTGACTCTTCTGTATTTTTGGTCCGTATAGCGGTTCACATTTGAAGTGAACTGACTTTTGAAGCAAAGCAGAGTTTGTTTACAAAGAGATACCCTCCCCCCATGCCCCTTCAGGTCTCTTGATCATGATTGTTTGGTCCACGGGGCCTTCTCACTTCATCAAAAATCAACTTGACTATCAAGAGAACTCTTACGAGACGGTTTTAATGGAGCCAAACATATCAAATGGTGTGAACAAGTGATTATTTTCATACAGCTATTCCTAGAAATGATTCAGACTGACATCCTGACACGTACATCCTGGGCTGGTTGGCCGTCATTCACGGGGCACATGTGGACCATTCATTCTCACCTTTGGGCGAATAAGAGTCTTTCAGTTAGTCCGAGCTGAGATTTAAACCCCGACGCTTTGAATGCGAGGCAGACCTACAATACACATTTGATGTGCAGCTGTGCCATGCACAAAACTGAATTGTGAGTTGAAGCAAATATTTTAACTTAGGTGTAGCACCGTTTAATGAGTTCCCATTTCACTCCCTATAGAGCACAATTAGTCGACATGAAGTGAAAATGCATTAAAAAAAAAAAAAGAGAGCCAAGATGACTTGTCCCAGGCTGACCTTTTCTTTCTGCTCTGTTTGGTTTTTATATTAGGTTGCATTTTACACATTTGTGTGAATGAATTAGTCTTTCTCCCTCATCTATCTACCCTTCCTCAGGTATTGGAGTCCTTATCTACTTGGTTGATTTTTATAACTGTAGCAGTTGTTTAATATCCTTACCTTAATTGAAATTCACATCTCTCACTGTTGGTGTGTGTGTGTGTGTGTGTGTGTGTGTGTGTGTGTGTGTGTGTGTGTTTGACTGGCGGATATTAGTTGAGATGTATTTTCATTCTAAAAGTGGCAAGTGATGGACAGAATCACCCGGACAATGCCGCCTTTCCCCGCCCTTCAATCTTTTTGTCTGCCGCACCTGTCTTTGAGATATCTTTCAACCTTTCCTCTGTATTTTCTTTTCCCTATACCCAAGTCCTCTCCTACCCTGTATTGCAGCTGTCTGATAAAGCTAATGCTAAATTTAGAGACACATTTCTGAGACTTGAAAAAAAAAAGACCAGGCCATCGGCCACTATAATCCATATTTATCATCTTTTATTTAGTTCCCTCTGAAAAACGTGAGGTCGTCTGAGAGTTTCTCGTCTCCCCTTTGTCTCTTCTAGCGGCATAACTATTGCCGTTCTCAGTGCTATTATCCATTAAATGTCAGTGGCCACATTCTTTTCTCTGAAGACTGAATTTAAACAGGCAGCCGCTGCATATTTTCATCCTATCATTTCAGCTCATCTGGGTTGTGCTTCATGAGATTAGGCGCTTGTTGTGTATGCAATGGAACATCTTGGCCATTTTACGCGCGTCCGCCGTGGAGTGCTTTCAGCTGCTACCTCCACTCACTTTCGAGTGGCAATGTGGCATGTCCTCAGATGTAGCGCCAAAACACAGACGCTGATGCAAAAAAAACACTCCGAAGCCTCATTATGCTCTATGATGTATATATGTTTTACTTTAGTAGCCGTGAAAGAATATATTGAGTTTTCCCAGGCGGCTCATTGTTTGCAACTGCTGCTGTAGGTCGAAGGAACGCGGATAACACAAAATATCCGACAAAAGATCGGAAGGGGCTGATGTTGATTTGTGTTCAGTCGTCTCTGAAAGCCCATCTTCACTTGGGAGGAATATTAGATACCTCAAAGAACTGTAGACCAAATTCTCTGCTAACTCTTCCAACTTCGTTTTACCGTTCTATTGCTCATCACAAAAAGTGAGCAGATGACATATGAAGATACATCAGGTGTAAAAACGGGCCTTCTTGCGGGGATTTCTAATTGCAATGCAGTTTCTTCACACCGTTCTACCGATGGGTCAATTCACTGAAACAATAGCCACATTCCTCGCTTTGGTGTCTCCAACATCAAGGTAATGGCTTGGACAGAAATGCCAGTCTTCCTCCTCCTCTTTGTCCTGTCTTTTTACTCTGTCACCCTCTCCCTCTTGTCTTCTTATCAGCCGGTTGCCAGTAATACCGCTCATTTATCCTCCATAGCCCCCCTCATTTGCCTCTTGCTTATGTTGAATATGAAGGGTGGAATAGGGAAGTGGCATCCAGCAGGGCCCCGCCACTGCTGCACTGCACATATTTCAGAGATGGCGGGTAATTAGTTAGCTCGCTGCATGGATTCACAGTGCTGCATGGTCACTCCTTCTGATAACCCCCCCCCCCTGCCCCGACCCCTCCATCTAAAACTACAGAAAAGCCTTTGTGCTCAGCACAATTCAATTTTGTTGATCCGCATTCTGCATCGACGGATCATATTCAGGAGTCGGCCACACGAAGGAAGAAAAATCTTTGACACCCCTCGCTCGCTTTGGAGCCTTGCTGTTGAATCTCTTTTCAAACGTTAAAGAGAGAGAGAGAGAACCGCGGCGCTAAACTTGGCCCCTCTTTGTTACGATCCGCCAGTTGTCCACCGAGACTGGATTTACACAGCAGGTCTTGGTAACCGACTCCAAATGTGTTTTAGAGCCAATTTCTACTGCCTCTTAACATCTACTCTCAAGTATCCCACATAGGGCAACCCACGTGCGCACACGGCCAACCGCATGCGATCGACAGTGACATCATCATCAGCTGCAACATGAATAGAAACTCAACAATCAGTTGGTCTGGATAAGGGGTTAGGATTGTTTTAATGTAAACAAGTTCAGCAATGCTCCACTGGGCATTGTCGGTGATTCTTGTTTAATGGTCTGTGAGCATTAGTCGAAAGTATTTAATCGTAGTTGGCTATCTTGTTGTTCTTTACTGTGGGTGTGTTTTCAGTCGATGTGTATACATGCCATTCATCCTCACACTCCGACAACGTCAGACTCAGTCTGACCCGCTAGATCCAACGTGTTAGCTTAGGCTGCAGTTGGACAACAGCCGATAGTTGCCTTCTCTCTTGAGTGGTATTTTGTTAGAAACATTTATTTGAGTTAGGGAAAAAATTTTTCGCGGTGAGGAAATAAGCCGCTGCTTGTATTCACACCCCCCCCCCCCCCCCAATTTGTACAAATGGCAATGAATGCCTTCTCATTCATAGCACCGTTCAGCGATGTGTAGCTCTTGCAGCCGTGAAGGCTGCATTGAAAACTCCCCTTGTACTTGACGTTTGGCATTTCCCAGTCGCTGATCGATGAGCTTTTCTGCCGGCTCCCTCCCTGTGTCACAGAGGACTCTGGAAATATGGCGGAGTTAGTGCCTACTTTTCCCTGAAGATACATCATGAATCCCCCATTGGCCTTATGCAAAGCAGGGAACTCGGAATGATTTAAAACAGGGACACTGAATTACCGTGTTGAGCAAGAGTAAGAGTTAACACGAATGATTCAATGCCTTATCACCATCATCATCATCATCATCATAATTGATTTATTCATCAGTTGGAAACACATCATCGCCATCAATTTCATTGACATTGAAGTATTGAAATACTAAAGCCAACGCATCGGGCTGTTTAAAGAATGTGCTAACCAGCGCAGGACGACTCGGGAGTGAATCTTCTTAATGCAGTAATCGCATCTTTGGTGTGTTTTACTTGTTAATCCCTGGGTTTAAATGGGATTGTGTTATGAAGAGGGTGTTTCACTTCAACAGAGAAAATGTTTGGATTTGTAACCTACCACGTAACGTCAGTCTTTCCGGTGTTGAATTCAGATTCAATGTACAATTAATAACACTCAATGATCCCAGCTAAATCGTATCTCTGACGCGCCTAGCATCGTTATTTTATCATCCGTTAAATGTGATCTGTCGTACC
The DNA here is from genome assembly GCA_026261675.1 of Hippocampus mohnikei. Classification (NCBI taxonomy): domain Eukaryota; kingdom Metazoa; phylum Chordata; class Actinopteri; order Syngnathiformes; family Syngnathidae; genus Hippocampus; species Hippocampus mohnikei. Next base: position 9,833,896 of record JAKGUB010000325.1, read on the forward strand.
CTGTGATATGAATTCTGCAGAGTACACGCAGGTGCAGGTGCGAAAACAATAATAAATCTCGCAATATAGGCAGGCACCTGCTCTGTAACCACAACTCGTAACGGCTTTCATCAGAAACGGCACGATTACAATATAGACCTTTGCTGCCGCTGTGATGAAATGTTGCGCTGCTGAACATAAGGCCTTAACTGACACGTGCAAAATTAAATACTCCTGGGGACCGTCATTTTTCAATTCTTCTCTTTCTGTCATAAATTTGGTATTGTGTCACTCCATGTTGCGTGCGTGCGTGTATATACTCAAATTCATGGGGGTTAACCGTTCTCGCCTTCAAAAATAATCCATGAGTTTACAGGCAGGAACCTCGGTGAAGACCAATAAGCATCAAGTTTGGCTCACACAAAGGACAAAGGGACAGGAAGTTGTCGTCTTGGTCTCTTTATGTGCAATATTGTTCCCCTAACATGGGAAGAGGGAAGCAGCTGAAAAAGCAAAGATGATTTCTTTTCAGCTCCTGTGTGGGGCTCGGGGGGCCTTGAGGATGAAACAGGGGGAAGTAAATGCCAGCACCCCGCAGTGCACCAGGCATGAGGCCCTTTTTGACTCGGTTGCCATGTTACTGGCCTTTGGTCACAGGTATCCTCTCCCGAAGGCTTACAAATGGAGACGAGGGGAAGACCGGAGACGAAAAGGGGGCAAGTCGACGCCACTTTGAGTCAACAGAAAAGGAGAAAGGGGTCGACTCCCAGGGTCGGCGGATTGCAGATGGATAAAGATTTGGGTCTTCTGCCTGTTGTTCCATCTGGTCTCTGAAGCGATAACAATATTCTGGCAATTGAAACCACAATACAGTATGGCTCGCGCCACTCCTAAGTGTTTTTCCCTGCTGAAAGGCACTGAATGTTCAAAGCTTTGAAGCATTTGCTAATGAAGATAAGTTTTTTCAGTGACAAAAAAAAACCAAAAAAACAAGAAGAATCCGAGGGCATTGTTCATTTTGTTTTAACGTCAAACACATTAATAATGGAGCGCGATGTTTGAAAGGAATGCACTCACATCTGGGAGTTGTGTGGAGATATGAAAATGAATCTACAGGAAGCCAGAGTAAACGCACGGGAACAGTTCTTGCTGATTTATGAAGCTGCAAACATGTGGCGACTGTGACAAGGAGAGCGACGAGAGAGCATGCGCGTGTCAATACGGAAATAAATTGACATTGTGATTAGTTTGACAGATATCACCGTGTAAATCAGGATTTTTATGGGAATGGGATTTTTTTTTTTTTTTTGCCTGGAGGCTAATGAAATTGACAATCTGGCATAGATTGAATCAGTTGTCACGGTTACCGTTTTTATGACATTGACCTGCTCACACAGGAGCGCATGGACTCAGTCGGACAACTTTTTGCAAGCCCCGCCACCCCGGCTGGATCAAGCCCTCTTGGTGTCCATTTCTCTTCCCATAATCGCATAAATTATGACGTTAATATTGTCCACAGGTGAAATCTCGTGACGCCGATTTGAAAGCACATTTGAAACGGTAATGGAATAATAGACGACAGAAACACGAACAGCCTACCCGGTTGCAGGCACATTATCCCGTTTTAAACGTCATTGTGTACTTTCAATTAACGTGATTTGTTTGTTATTCTCCGGCCTATTAAACGTGTTTGTTTTTCACACATGTAGGCGTGTTTATGTCAATGAAGTGCATTTGTAGCATCAGTAATTGGACTATGGGTAGCGTGGTTGTTATCACAAAATGGAAATTGTAATTGTATTGAAAACAATATAATCATTGGATTCAATTGTATTACTTACACAACATCTTGCTATGATTACACTACCGTCACACTGAAAACGTATGAGTAGCCCGCTGTCAAGTTAATTCACGTTCCACGTGTGAATTCATTTTCTTTCTCAAATGAGACAGTCTGTTGTCTTTAGCGCTTGTGTAATATGTTGCGTGTTCAGAATAGATGTGATTATGTGTGGAGGGAGTATTTGTAGGGTCAGACTAATGCATTCACTTTTGTTTTAAACATTAGATTCTCCTTCAGTGGTGAAATCTTATGTGGATTCATTTTTTCTTTTTTTTAATATTGACTCGCCAACTTTCTAAATGTCAAGCAGCAGGGGAGCAAGTTGAGCTTTGGAAACGTTTAACCTGTAAATAGTTTATTTACACTTGTGCCACACAGACCACAGAAAGCACAAATGTTGTAGATATGAATATTAACGTGAACAGAACAAATTGACTGTTTGCTTTCACGTGCTCCGCCCCTGGAACAGGCACGCACGCTTCCCGCGTAATATTGACAGGACTGTCCGTGAATAATGTATGTTGAAGAGCAAAATCAAAGTTATTTTTGGATGTTTCTCCTCTTGTAGGAACCCAAAAATAAAAGACGCTAGTTAGGCCAATTGAAGGATCGATCAAAGTTAAAGGAAAACATATTAAATGATGAAGTGAAATAAGTAAATATCGATTTTTCTTTTCAATGTAATTGAACCTTTTGTGAAGTGCTACAGGCATTTCCGCATCCTCTTTCGGTCAGTATCACCATAAGGTGCCTTTGAGATGTCCCCATTTCAACCGAGATAATGACATTTTTCAATGAAGTTCATATTCATCGTATTAGGTTGATGTTGCGGTTTGGCTTGACAACACCCAACTCCTAATACGATTTACAAACCTCAAGTGTCAATATTTACTCGGCGCTAGCCACCCTTTCAGCCTCTAGGGAAGACAGCTAAAATGCCGGTCGTGTCGCAGAAACTAGCAGACGGTTTCATAAAGGGGCAGTTAGTCGATAATGACAGCTGGGTGGACAGGAATTTCAGGGATACATTCAAAACTCGTTTTAGCAAATACATCATTGCGGACTAGGCACATTATCGTGTTACCACCGATTAGCTTGTGAGTTTCACTGAAGCCGCGAACAACCAACAGCAATGCTCACGTATTAACTAGTGTACCAGATAATCATCTTTTCAGTATTCTGAAAAATGAAATGAATGCGGATAATAATCCCAAATAGGGCAAAACCCAAGATATCAGCTTTTTCTTTTCCCAATTCACTCCACATATCTTGCTTTCATTGACTAGCAGTAAGAAAACAACAACACTGTTGTAAAGTCGAGCTGTACCAATTGAGCGGCCATTCCACACTACAGCTTTGCAGTCTGTCAATAAAGACGTACTGTAGGTTGCTTTGTTCATTTCGAGGTCAAAGCAAGCAGGAATATTAACCGTAACCCTGAGTGTTTATGTCCCCGACCTTTAACCTGCCCCCTTCTGCTAAACTAACGGGTGGGGGGGAAACAGCCTTTTCCTTTTGTGTATTCATGTGGCACAGCTTTGATTATTCATGTGATGTGTGCACGCTTGTGTGGTCAAGTGTGGGTTTTGCTTATGTTTGATGCCTTTTGGAAGGAATTAGATGCACAGCAGAGGTTGAAGAGTGATTATTTTCAGGTCTGTTTGGGAGAATAATGCTGACTGCTGATACCAGGCCTTTGAGCCATAACCTTCGGGAAGTGTAAAATCACACACGCTAGGTATTTCTTATGGTAATGCTTTAGTAACCAAATTCCAATGTTTTTTCCTTCTATATCAAATTTATTGTCAGGATGGCGCAGAAGGCGCTGACTCTCGGTCTGATTTTTCACACTGTGCTTTATAACACAGCAGCCATCCAGATTTTGTTTACTGGCCCAAAATACACCGCCGCAACCTTGATTTGCACCCATGATTGGCAGCTGATTTTGTTTAGGTAATAAGTTAAAGTTTAACAACCTCCAGTGCATCCACACTTTGAATTTTACCTCATCTTATCCTTGGAGCGAAGCTGAGCTTCTCTGGGAGTATTTAGTGCTCTACTGTACTTGTCGGAATGATCACCGAGGCTCAGTCTTGTGGATTTCCCGGGTTGGAGAGAGAAAAAAACTGATGGTGTGTGAGAACGACGAGAAGGGTGAGAGGTAGAGGGAGTCCTGTGTTGTTGGCAACCGCAGCCTATATCCAAGCAGTCTACAGAGACAGACATGCTTTGTCTCCAGCGTCATTTTGCCGCTTAAACAAACAGGTGTGATGCAAGAGCCTCTCAAACAAACACGCCGCCGCTCTTTGAATGGGAGACGAGTGTGAGGGGGTTGGGTGGGTCGGGGGCAGAGGAATTAATGGAGGTGGGGGTGGGGGTATGGGAAGTCAAGACAAAAAGCGGACATGTGAAAGGGAGAAAAACAGATTTTATTTGGAGGTGTTGATGTTTTCTTCATTTTCACATTCTCAGCTTAGAAAATAGATTGGCTCCCCCCTTTTTTCCCCCTCCTGTTCACCTGTTCACTCTGGTGTTGACAGCCTGTTAGCTTCTCGACTGCTTCATCACCCCCCCCTTCACGGCTAAGTAATGGGGGTCCACGGCATGTCCACTGGAGACAAGCCTGTATAGTGCTGCGCTGCTTTACCGCTACTATCCATAAAGCGTTTCATCTGGACCCGGCTGGGTCCATCCTTGACTTCTTATTGAAGGCCCAGCACTTCTTTGCAAGTCAAAAGCACTGATTTATTTGTCTTATCTAATGGGCTTACTTTCCATTACACTCTTCTTGCTTGCTGCCGGCTTCTTTTTTTACTTCAAAAAATAAATATATTTGTATAATACAGCACCCACTTATCGTGGAACATCTGGGGTAAAAAAAAACATGTTGTGAAGATGAAATTAATATAAATCTGGAGCAATCAAAACATCCAAAATGAAATAAAAAGAGCCCATCAGAGCTGCAGCTCTAAAATATTTCGAATAATTTTGTCATAATTGCTGCACAAAAGCTGGACAGAGTTGATACTGGATTGAGGTTTGTGCGTAGATGCCGATGTGTCGTGTCATATGACGGCAGTTCAAATTTTGATAAATCGATTTCGGAGGCACATTTTCCCCAAAATGTTGCTCACAGTCCAAATTGTATGACCTCCCGGGAATTCTACTTTAGAGGTTCCACTGTGTGGACAGAACACAACGTTGCTCAGGGCAGACATTGTAACATTAGACTGCCCGCCAATGCGCGCATTGAAACAATAAAAGTCTATCAGCGCTCCGTAAAGATGAAATAAAACAATTAAAAGTCCATTGATGCCTTTGGCGGCAAACCTTAAGTTACGATGAAAATGAGTAGGACCGTATGTTGGAACCTTGATTTATGCATGCCCTATAAGCAGCAAAGACAATATACTGTGGGTCTTAATGTAGCAAGTGTCAGTTCAACCATTCAATTATCATTATCATTACAGAATGTCCTCATTTTGTAGACACACTCACTTGCAATGATAGATCATGGACTCTTCATTTGCTTGGCTGTGGCAACGCAGAACAACATTACTCATCCAAACCATGCTGCAACAAAAAAAAACAAACAAACAATAAAACACCATTCGAGGTGTAATTTAGTCATGCGAAGCCTTGTCCATGCAGGTGCACAACAATGGAAGTCCCTGTTTTTTTTTGTAAATGTTATGCTCTTAGACGCCAGGTCATTTTAGTATTGCTATAAGATATAATGAGACGTCAGTGAGCTCTGCTGGGACAAGAGAAAAAAGGTAGTGCGGTAGAGCAGAGGGCTGATTTATGGCCCGGATAAATGATGCAGTGGGTGTCTGCCTGTGTAATAGCGCTGGGTTGTGCACACCTCACTTTCACTCAGCTGTAGTTTATACGGTGATATGTGATGGGGATAAATGTCAGCTGGGCTTACCTTAGAAGATCTGATGTGACTTTTAGCTCCTCTCAAACACGGTGGCATTTATGCAAAGGGTGTGGGGGGGAATTAATAGTGTAATGTCAGAACTGATGTAACAATGCACGCGTGCGCGACGGCACAACACACTTCTTATTGAACACATAAATCCAGTTATGTTTAAAAGATGCAATTTGGAGTAGTTTGACCTTAAAATCAAAGCTTTGGAATTTTAATGACAATGGCTTTTAAATAATAACACCTATGTGAGTGGTTAAGGTTGAAGCTCTTGTTACGCAACTTTAGAGGTGTATTTTTCGTGAACATTTTTGGTCGAATCCCGACTTGTTTGACTTCAAGGCAGTTCTACTTTCGAGGTTCCACTGCAAATGTATATCAATCACTGCAATTCACAATTAATGCATGTACAACTATTACCCTCACTTAAAACTCCTCCCTAGCACAGTCAATGTAAGTCTGCAAATTGCATTATGTCATGCAAATTGCATAATCTCACGCGGACCAGCCGAACTATAAAACATGACAAAATTAATCCTGCACTGGGTTTGGTTTATTTCTGGGTTTGGTATTGAGATGGGGGACCGCCTCACGTCGGTGACGTAACAGTACAGAGCGAATGTTTTGGCTTTGTGCAGGTGCATGAGGCTCTGTGTGATTTCTTTTTTATTGATATGACTAATGTGTGAATACATTTGTGTGGGGGGAGGATATGACTGGGATAGGGCTTACTGCAATTATTATTATTATTTTTTAAATCATCACCCATCCATCCCTTTTCCGATTCGCTTATCCTCACAAAGGTCACGGGCGATGCTGGAGCCTATCCCAGCCGTCTTTGTGCAGTAGGCGGGGGACACCCTGAACTGGTTGCCAGCCAATCACAGGGCACACACAGACGCTCACACTCACACGAGGGACAATTTAGAGTGTTCAATCAGCCTGCCATGCAAGTTTTTTCGAATGCGGGAGGAAACCGGAGTACCCGGAGAAAACCCACGCAGACCCAGAGAGAACATGCTTTTACGCAATGCTATAATCAACAGATTGGCAAATAGGTCATCATTCATTGTTTGTGATCCCTTTATTAAAAAAATTTAAAGGGGCTTTTGATTTTTTTTTTTCCCCCTTCATACTCGCCAATGGTCAACGTTGATCGGAAATAGTGAACACATTTTGGGGGCACCGTCATGATCGTGCACCATTATTTGTCGTTCGTGTGGAGGACTTCATCTCGTAATCCTCTCCTCTTGGGGTTTTTTTGCAGGGTAATGCTCGAATCAAAACCAGCGGCTGCCGAACAAGGCAGATGACCTGCTCGGTTTGCTTCCCTTGCAGTTCTGTGGGCTAATTTCTCTTCCACGGCCTCCCTCATGCATCTTGGTAATGAGAAAATGCGATGTTGTCTTTGTTTACTGAGCCAGCCTGTCTCACTGCAGCTCTTCACATTGTTTGCGTATAAACGGGAGCAAAATTACTTGCTCACTTGGAGGGTTTTCTGCTAGTTTCATCAGCACAGACCATGTCAGGAAAGCATGTTTTTTTGGGGGGGTGTATATGACATTGCACATAGTCTGTCGATTATTAATTGCTGTAATCAGGCCAAATGCACAAATCGAGATGATCCCTGCAGTACAGTGTCTGACGTCTGAGATAACCGCTTGTGTTTGCTTCTTTTTTTTTTTCCCTGTGTTGATTGTCAGCAAAAATGAAATCCCTTCAAATTGCACACTAAACACCCTTGATACCTTTAGTCTTAAAGGCGAAAAGTATTTGAGGGAAAGACCACACGGTACTTTCAAATCAATCTTTTTTTTGTTTTTTTGTTTCCCCCTTATTGATCTTTTAGAAAATATGTCAATCTCAAATTGAGAGTCATCTCATGCTAGATATACTGCCAAGATAAACACTCAGAGCAACCTTTTCAAGGAAATTGCTGACTTAAGAGTTAGGTTTTAATAATTTTGTGACTTTGTGATGCCTTTGCATGCCTTATTATAAATAAAGTTGAGCGGATATTTGCCTGTCAAGATTATATCATTGAACCCCCACCCCCCAAAAAGCCATCGTATATTTATGCATCAGTTTATTAGGTTTATCATTATACATAGAAAATAAAAAGCCTTTCATATAAGGGCAGCTTTCTCTTTCCTTAGCCAGCAACCGTGACTTCGAATTTACTATTCACAAAGTTACAAATTCCTTCTTCAACTTTTGTCTGCAAGAAATATACTGTAATGTGTATTTGTGAAAGCTGGATTCAGATGTTGCCACCTTCAAAGACCCCAACTCGCTCAGATGCAAATATTGCAGGTGCGGTAGTGTTTTAATAATTTAAGAATTAACAACACTAATACATGACTTTATTACTCAGCCATCCATTTTCGTAAGTGTCCGTTCTCAGACTGGAGGGAACTACAGCATATCCCAGTTGACTAGTCGTTAGTCAATATAAAGACAAACAACATAATTTATATTAGAATAGCATTAGAATATTCAATGAGCCGAGCAGGCATGTTTTGGGAGGTGTATTTGTACATGCGGAAGGACTCCCCTGTAACTTCTAATAACAACCCAGGCGATATTTTGTCCCTCCCCTTCATCCAAAGCTTATTGCTCAGTCAAGATTTTCACTTCACCTTCCGTGAGCCCAAATTACTGTTCTACTTTCTTGTTTAGACGAGGCTTTGGCACCTTCAAAACTGCTCTAAAAGGTGACTTTTTCAGAAAAATGTTGGCCAATGATTCCACGGGAAAAAAAAAGGAAACCTCAAGTGAGTTTGTGAATGGAGAACCATAATTATGTTGGGGATTACAGTAATTCAAACCTCTAACTAATAAAAAAGTGATCTGACATCTCTGTGTGCCATGACTACAGTGACCAAAATAACCACGGTTCTCACTATTAGAAAAATCACAGATACAGGCACTGACAATACTTTATCGGACTTTTTACATTCAAACACTTTTTCCCGATTTTAGTACGTTCTGCGTGACGCTCCAGATTAAAGTCCAAAGTGCAGGTGAGCTCAGTCTCCTACTTAACTCATTCACTCCCAAAGACGTTTTTAAACGTCTTCTCAGACTTGGTCCAGAATTGGCTGGTACTGAATGAGTTTTAAAAGTCAGGGAATGTAACCCTTGCGCTATTTCCAGCCAACCCTTTCGACGTGAATCTCATCAACCTCACAAACAAAAGTGCCGTTGATTGGGGGTAGTAGCGTGGTCAGTGTAAGAAAATCCATTGACAGCTCACTTTAGTTTGATCAAATATATCGATACTGTGTAAAGGTATATCAATAACGTAAGGCACGGTAATATTGGCGCATAACACCTCATTGATTATTTTGTCCTGACCCTGATGAACACCCTGATGTGCAAGTAGAACGAGGAGGTAAATGAATCACCTCGTGGCACTCAGAGGTCCATCTCACCGATTTTTAATGAGAAAACCATCATTTACCTCACGGGTGAAAATCCACACATCGCCACAGGCGCTATTACTTCTTTGCCTCCTGCCGGGTACTTGAGTAAATCTTGAGTTTTGTGTAAAAAGCAATGCGACTGAAAGTGGAGACGATCGTCTGCTTTCTCTCAGGTACAAACTGTCTGCAGCTGTTTTAGAACATCAATCATTGATGTCCCCGATAGTTAATTTCCTTTCTCTCAAATAGCAGTCCCTTTTACGGTTTACATTTGATATAACCCTTGGGGAAAAAAAGTTCCACGATTTAAATACAATTTCGTTTACCCTAATTTCGTCAACATAACTGGTTATGGGCCTGCATTTGTGCATGCGTGTGTGATTGTGCACTCAAAGCACTCAGAATGTGGTGAGTGTGTGGGTGACATTTGACTGTGAACAAGGGTGAATGTAAATTAGCTTTTTATGATATTAACTGCGCTGTACAGTTTCTTTTTTTTATGGTTGGAGGACTTTTCCTGAAAGAATAATAAAAGTAAAATTGCCCCATGTCTTGCAAAGGTGTTGCAGTTTCCTTTTTTCTTCGGATTATTTCTGACGGCAAAATAATCTCGTGCTTCTCTATTGAGAATTTGAAGATCAACATCTGACAGTGCTGACGGACCTTACTTGGGCTCCTTTTTTGCGGTTGACTTAATTTGCAGCATAACCGGCCGGCCTTTTATTAGATTCTGTGAAAGTGTAAACCTCAGAAGTCGTGGATGACATGGATACCACTGTGAGTTAGTTATTTTCCTTATTTATTTGGCAAATTTGAAACCACTTTTTTTCCAAACCGGTATGAGTGCTTACAGATACCAAGTCACTGATACCACTATTTTTGATGCATACAATTTCTCATAAAACAATGACAGATCATTAAAAAAAAGGCCTTTCATTTATTTCTGACAACAACAAAAAACAGGACAGTGACTCTACAATACACAAAGAATAAAATAAAATAAAACGCCAAGCAACTCACTCAAAATTCATTTGTAATAAATTGACAAATGTGGAAAAACAAAACTGAGTTTTAGTCATTCCTCGAAAATAGTACAGGTTCAACCGTGAACTGTTAAGCATGGCACGGTGAAGTAGGAAAATAGGGTGGGGTTTTTACTGTTGAAAAATGTATGACAATGCATTTCATATCAGTCGATACGGATACATATGGATTTTTTTGACCTATTCAAAATAAGAAAAAAAATATTAAATGGATTAAAGACAAAATATCAGAAAATAAAACCAATCCAGAGTATAAATATTATTCATTCATAGTAAGATTATGCAACAAGTGAGTACAGCACTTTGTATTATCCACACAATTATATTCAACAGGAAAGAAATAGACCTTGTTACACACTGAATAATGACAACATTCTATTTTTCTTAGTTGATGATAGCAGTAAATGTGTAAAAATAAGTACATGCATGAAACACCGTAATGGAGAAAATCATTCGACCATCCAAACTGAGTTAGTAAATAAATGTATACATTTTGCTGGCAACTCACTAATAATGCCTTCAAAGCATTAACGTAAACATACACAGGCTTATAGAAATTGCATCTTAATGGGCATATGACGGGACGGACATGGATGGAATTAAAAAGACAAAAAGACTGTCAGCCATGCAGAAATTGACTCAGCAAAGAGATGTATATATTTTGGTTGTAAAACCCTAATGATGCGAGGTATTAACGCAAACTCTATAGACATGCACGTACTTAGAGAATTTTTTTTCAGTGGACAATTGACAGTAATGACATGGATTGCAGTTCACTTAGAAAAACATTTAGTCAGTCGTAAATGCTATTTAAGTCCTGGTAATACAGCCACAAGAGGGCGCCGCTGACTGGTATCGGCCTCCTCGTGTGTACTCGATACCTTAAAGTAAAGCCAGTATCGGTACTCGCCCATGACTATTACGGTCTGTACGTACGTATCGTTCTCTGTGTACTGAATAAATACATGGCGATTTAGCTTTTAATCTGGATACAGTTAAACAATATACTTGTTATAATTACGAAATTGAGTTTTAAAGGCTCATTATGTCTTGGTTAAATCAAAGAACCTTCCAGTTTTTGTATGACATCTGATGCCATTAAGGTCAAAAGTCAAATTGACGCGCACCATTCCGAACAATCCTCATGGCGTAGCCCCGCCTGCAAACTCCCACAATTATTACTTTGGGAGCTCTTTAACCCGGGGGTCAATATTTTCACACATCAAGGATGCAACCTGCCATTTTAAACGAGTATGTAATTTTTAATTTTTAATTTTTTAAATCCTGTGGAGTCTTTTCCCATTTCATGACTTGATTCACTTCTATGTCAGATGCTCTCGTGCGTGGGGTGGAGAACCAGGGGGGAGCACTGCAGCTGAACACCACCTCTGGTGTGACTTTATTTGAAGCCATGATCCAGAGTTGCCTCTCTACCCTGCTCATCATCACTCACTGCTGACCCTTGCTGGTCGTCCCTCACACTGGTTCATTTAAAAAGAAGCCACTTGAAAATCACTTAGCGTCTTTTTGTGTGTGTGTGTGTGGGGGGGGGGGGCGGATAGAGGAACAGTTTATACAGCATGTGTGGATCCATATTGGGTCGGGATTCACTTCAGTGCAACATTCATTTAAAAAAAAAATTCTGTTTACAACTATGGAAACTGAAAATATTTTAAAAGAAAGTTTTCAGGAATGGTAAAAGGTTTGTTCAATCTTACAGATGAAGTTATTAGGATGATTTTAGTTTGGCACCAAAACTAGGCAGGTCAGATGACGAAAATTACAGCGGACGTAACTTTTTGATTGCAGTTTTTCTCAAGGCTTGCTACAATAGTTTAGGTGTGCACTCGTTGCGCTGGATTTGAGACACCACATTGACTCTGTCTCTCAAGCATGAAGAAGAGCGGTATGTTTTTAGCATTTGTTTTGTTTGCGAAGCACACACCGGGGTATAACCTATTAAAACCGGATGTAAATGCCAAATGAATGTTTCCTCTCCCCCAACATCTTTTTACATTGGCACAGAATAGAACGGACTCCAAGAACCAGAAAGCAGCCTGCTAACTAACAAGTACAAAGACCAACCTTTTATTTTGTTTTATTTCAACTTTTTGCTATCGAAGTACCGAATTCAACAGCGTAATCATCTGGTGTCATCCTTCATGAACCTGCTTACAGAGGAAGGGACAAACAAAGGTGGCACTCGTCGATTTTTTTGTTTTTGTGTTTTTTTTTTTTTTTTAGAATTGAAATAAAGAAAAAAACTTTGTTTTAACTGAAGACTTGAAGTTTTATTTTCAGGGTAGTGACATCCAAATCGTATTCAGGGCAGGCGATTGACTTGCCTATTACATAACATCCCTATTCTTTGCCTGATTTAAAAAAATATTCATACTCAGAGTTCTGAAGTATTTGGCTGAATATAAGTTGGTAATATTGCCTGAAACACGTCAAAATTAATCCTTCATACTTGCCCACGTAGCCACGGAGCAGCTGATTTGACAGTTGTTACTTTTTGTCCCTTAAAAACGGTGGCTAATTCCTCTGCCGTTTTCCTGCATATATTGTTTGTTTCATTTCAAATCCATTATGGTCGTTTTTCGAGCCCAAAACATGAGAATTGTGCCGATGTCCCAAAAGATATTGGCTATTCCTGGGTTGTTCTTCCCGCACTAAATAATATCGTCCAAAGATGAACACAGGGATGTGCATGCTAGCAGTTTGAATGGAGTGGAGTGTGTTTCACTTGGTGCGGGACACGGGTGAACCTGGCCTGCCACAAAGACATTGTTGTTGCTTTGCCGCCAGGTGAGCTGTTAATGTAATGCCGGTATCCCCGTAGGGGGGGGGGGGGTTGAATCCGTGCCCTACATGTATTTCCGAATGATTGAGCACCAGAGCCGGTGTACAGTGTGAGCTACATTACTGCAGCAATGCCAAGCACTCCCGAGTTTGCTCCATCAGCTGCCGCCCTGTAATCTCGGCGCTTCAAGGCTCCTTATTGTCCTTGCCCACATAACCTCAAAGTCACTTAACTTCATGAGTCATCCCATTCCGCCTCTTGATGGAATTCCTGCCGTATGTTATCTTTTTCCACTTCCTCTGCTTTCACTGTTTATTTACACGCAACCGGGGCACCAAGACTGCACCTAGATAAGAGTAATTTTTTAGGACACTGTTTGCATTTTTACAGAGCCTTGGGAATGCTATTTTTTTTTTTGTAGTCTTTTCCATTCACTTCTGGCAGACTTGTAACAATATAGGGCAGTCAGCATTTTATTAGTCAGCACTTAACTTTGAGATGATTTTTTGATGACCATAAATATTGACTCAAAGCTTTTAACTTGAAAAGCATCAAGGCCGACGGAGGCAACCGCTCATGACGCTTCGAATGTACACTCACAATTTCTAAGCGGAAATCTTTTTCTTGTCCCCCCCCACCTCATTTGTTAAGCAAGGTTTTGTCCTGCAAGAAGCAGGGAACCCCCCCCCCCCCAAAAAAAAACAGACTGTAATTCCATCTTTGTGAAGAACCCCGAAAGGCACACTATTATACCTTTAAGTGACCGAATCTACTCCTCAAAGTTGCAGACACGAGTAGGTGCTGTGGGAATTCCATGACGTAGTCATCATCAACACTGCTTAATGGTGCCAAATCAACCGGGCTGCTCAAAGACAAATAATGCTCGAGCTGATTGTGTTAATTAAGTGTGTGGGCAGGGTGGTTTGTTTAAATGGCCCTGTTAATTGCGAGTCCCTGGCTGGTGGAGTCAGCCGCAATATGTTGTGCTACCTGGGGCACAACTGGCTGCGGGTGTGTAGAGCAGGCACTCCAAAAGATTGGCTTGGGAGATTTGATTTGGGTCAACATGTACAATTTCTGAAGGTATGGGGGGTGTGCACTGTCATGTGCACTCAAGTACGTTGCAATCGTCAACCCCCGTTCGTCTCTTAAAATGTCTGTATTGTGGTATTAGAGGTGAATATTGGTGTTGGGTCGGCTAGATTTTCTGTACAATCTTAAATGCAAAGGTTTGGATTTTGTTTTTCTGAAGTGTATGCTAGCACAGCAGTGACTTGGTGAAAACAGGAATGCTTTTACCCCCACCCCCCACCCCCATCCCTTCACACCAGCCAGTGCCTCCTAATTGGACACAGACCGATGCACGTACTGTATTTTACGGCTTGGAAAAGCTGACTGACTTGTTCCCCATCAACTGAGAGGATGATGAAGTCATTATTCAAAGCGTTTTGCAAGTTTTCTGTTGCAAATGTTTCACTCGACATTGCTTAGAGGTTGTTGGCCGTGACAGTTTAGCCGACATTTAGAATAGAAAGCTCCTCGGGCTAGAACTCTTCTGAACTCTGCCCCACAAATGGCCTTGCCATGGAAAAAGAGCTATAAATAGAAAGTGTGAGTGAGGCTGGTCGCTCTGATGCCAGTAAGAGCTGCATTTCTGTCTAAAAGCCACCTGCTTACCCCTCAGAATAACACGGGACAGAAATAGTGGGGGCACCTCAAGAAAAATACATGCTTGTAAAGCAGCGTGGTATCATACCTAACTTTTGTTTTGGAACCAACCTCAACAAGCACTTTACAGAGATTCCCCCATAAAGAGCTCATACTGCACCGTAGAGTGGTTCTCTGTGTCAGGAGGCCTAATTATACAATCCAAGTCTCATCATGTTAGATAAATGAATCTTTCTGGCCTCTGCAGTCAGCCCATTCTGTTTTTCTTCCTTTTTTTTTTTTCCCAGGGAAGGCACCGTTTTCCTTGACCCTTTCTCTGTAGTTACAGTCTAATGGGACTATAAGCTCTCATAGGCAGTATACTGGGTACCATCATTCATCACAGACCAATGGCCAGAATCCATTGCAGCCTCTAACTCAAGTTGATCCTGCGGGATTCATCGCGCTTTAAAAACCCGGTTGTCGAACATTTAATATAGTCTCATTGTCTACCTCGCAACATTAAGAGGTGTTGTGACCTATGGGGCTCAGGCACTAAGTGCGTGTATTTTGTCTAGTCCTGCTTCAACTGCCACTTTTGGGTTTAATGACCTGTTATCATCTTCTTCCTTTTTTTTCCCTACTTTGGACAACGGATATCTGTTGTGGAACTCCACTTTCTAAAAATAACCAAAGCGGTATCTTTTGCAGCGAAAGAAGGAATTCTATATAAGGGAAGAAGAAAGAGAGAGGAAATCCTGGAGGGTGGAAGGGAATTGAGCATAAGCAGGTGAAGATGAAGCTGCTTCCACTGTTTGAGCCACATGCCTTCCGACTCCTTTTATTGTCCTTTTAATGTCATTTGATTTCATTTACCTTAAGTGCTGATTGATTGTGAAGGCTGTTTCAAGGTAACCTTTTACCCGGGAAAACACTCACACCTTGGACTTGTTTTCCCTCAAAGACACGGTCAGTTTTATTTTTCAGAGACAGCATATTTTTTCTGTCGAATCCTCTCCAAGCAGACTCATAAGTGGGGGTTGTGTATGTGCGTGTGTACCCGGTGACAGGAAACATACCCAGAAAAATGGAAGGGTTTGGATAAATGAGATGTATGCTTTTGTGCAGTGGTAAGATAAAACCTGACACTGCTCTTTGAGGGGTAGAATGTGATAGTAAAAATGGGAATGCCAAACAACACTGTTAAAACAACGACATCTCACATGTGCACTGTTTCATCCAATGAAAAATGGAGCATCGCACGCATTGAGAAAAACAAAGCAACACGAAATCTGTTGCTTAGATTGATCGAGCTTTTGCTGTTCAAATCTGTTTATTCTGGGTACCGACTTAAACTGAATATTTTGGAGGGTTTCTATTTGTCTTGGATTGCAGCGTGACCCTCACACGACTGCGACGTCCTAAAACCGGGCAACTCCACCTCTCAATGGAGCTTGTGTGGACACAGAAGTGATCAGGATGCTTGAGAATCTTACTTCATTCGCTAACAGTAACTCCATTTGTAGATTACCACATGTATGCAGGGGCGTACGTGTACCTTCGCATGATCGTAAGCCTCTCTGTAACTGAAAAGTCATTGTTTATCTTACCATCCACAGTCAGGGTTTCATGAAATAAAATGCACGCCTATCCCTAATTTTGCTCAGCACACTTAGCAACATGTTCATTCATTCATTCATCTTCCGAACCGCTTGATCCTCACTAGGGTCGCGGAGGGGTGCTGGAGCAGTAGGCAGGGGACACCCTGAATCGGTTGCCAGCCAATCGCAGGGCACACAGAGACGAATAGCCATCCACACCCACATTCATACCTAGGGACAATTTAGAGTGCTCAATCAGCCTGCCATGCATGTCTTTGGAACGTGGGAGGAAACCGGAGCACCTGGAGAAAACCCACGCAAGCCCGGGGAGAACATGCAAACTCCACACAGGGAGGCCGGAGCTGGAATCGAACCCGGTACCTCTGCACTGTGAAGCCGACGTGCTAACCACTGGACTACCGGGGCCGCCTAGCAACATGTTACTTAGCTTATTTAATAAATAGTGGCATTATATGTGCCATTGCTTTGCTTTTGTGTGCAGTCACATCGTCTTCTTCGATCTCATGCAGTAATTTGCTAACTGACAGCGAATCAGAGTATCCAATTGTCACCAACAGCGATTTGCAAACTGTGATGGATGGCCCATTCATTCAAATCTTATCTGAAATATAAAATGACACAAAAACATATTCATTCTTCACAATTTTAAATGTTTTTTTTTAACATTGGTTTAAAAAAAAACAAAGATTATTTGAGTGTTTGCATTCAGTTTAATTGTAAATGTCATTTTAAAATGTAATTTAAATGTAGAGTGGACGTGAATCAGTGGATCTAAGAATACCGCATCCATGAGACAATGGCAGGGAAATCACAAGTATCAACATTTTGGCCTACAAGTGGGGTGGCCAGAGAGTGATCAGGGGTGGCCATAGCCACCACGTAGTTCCGCCCCTGAATTAACGTATGCAATGGTTAAGACCATGAAATGTCATGAGATTTTGTTTCCAGCACGTCTCTCAAAATCCCCCCCCCAACATCCTTAAATACCCTTTGGAGGTACAATTTATAGTGATATAATTTGCTGGCGTCAGTCACCCGTGCAATATTAACCCTTTTTTTCCCCTCAAGGTGATATTGAGTCACTGTAACGTGGAAGAGAGGCAGCTCTACCAGATGGATGTGCTTAGATTCTTAGAGCTAAAAGTACTGTATGTTTCTTCCAGGCCAGCAACCAATCTCATTTTACCCAAAGCTCATGAGCATAGGTGAGTGATAGAATGTAAATTGAACGTTAAGGAAGTCAGCATTTCTGTCGGTCTTAGAAAAAGGCGAGAACACCGCTTCCCGTGATGGCCTCGAAAATGGGAAACACAAGCGTTTTCGCTTCTGCCACTGATTGTACCCTTTTTAGGAAAAAAGGAAAATCTGCCCGTTTGTTCGTATAGTTCTGTTTATAATTACCTGCAATTAGGTGTGTTTACTAAAAGTGAAAGCAAAACCAGACAGCACTTTTGATTAAAATGAACAGGAAATAGAAAACACTCTAGTCAGCTACATTGGTAGCTGCTATAAATAAATAGAATTATGCAATAATTAAATGTGCTGCAAGCTTTCATTTCAATTTAGACGTGGACCAGGGCTGTCGCGGAACAGGGCTTATATTGTTTGCTTGCTCATCCAACCAAACAGTGATTGACTGTGCCTTGTAGAAGGTGTTGTCGTCCTAGAATAGATCACTCTAATCAGGTTGCTAAGACCTGACTGTAGGGCAAAGATGGTCCATCCAGAGTGCTTTTACATTTACTCCAGCTTGCCACTTCTCTATGAAGCGATCTCACACACACACAAAAACCCCTTCACATTGCACCCTTGAAGCATCGCCAGATCACAATTTTCAAAACATTTTGAATCCCCAAATTTTAAGCGAGGCGAAAATGCTAAACAAGTGCGGCTAACCATGCAGAAGCGGAGTGGGGGTGAAGGGGGACGGGGGGGGTGTGTGAGGGAATCGGTGGCAGCTGCAGGGGAGGCTGTGCAGCTGAGAGCTCTCTGACATGATGATGCTATTTATTAAGGGTTATTTATGCAAGACTGAAGAGGTGATGGATAACAAGAGCATTGCCAAGGCTCTCTTTTGTTTGCACAGTAAATGTGTGTTCCATTGGAGCCACACTGGTTGGTCAGTCCCATCTGCATAGACGCTGGGGGTGGAATGAAGGTGTACGTAAATGCGCTCGTTGAAACAAGGCCTGGCGTGTAATATTATTTCTTCGAATGTGTGTTATCGGGAACACGGCAACATGTGCCCTTTTGCAATGTGTTTGTTTCCGTGTTTGCGCAGACGGAGAGCGAAGACTGTCAAGATCTTGGGGGAGGTTTAATATCTTTGACCTCAATACATATTTTCATCTATTAGCCTTGAGCAAGGGAGCACCCGCTGAAACGTGACATGGGCCGTTTGTCTGTTTGTGTGGATAATAGATGTGTCCCACAGGTGCATTAGTGCAGAAAATAATAAAACCTGGTCAAGTAAAATGGTGGAATATAGATGAATGGTAACTATTCGGGTGGAACATCTCTCAGGACGGTGCTACATTACGCTCTCGTATTACTTTTCATAGGGGTGAAAGAGATCATCTCTTACCCGTCGAAATGAATTTGTTTAGATTTACCTAAAAATGAGCAATTAGCGCACATTTGTTTTTGCCAGCAAAAAAAGAATGACATTTCAACAAATGGGCCTGAATATAATGTCGGCCTACGATTAATCATGCATTTAAAAAAAAAAAAAACACATCTTAATCTGATACAAACAGTGCACAGTAAAACAGAAAGATTATTAATATACCAAAACACTCTTTAAGTCAGCTTCTTTTTTTAAAATATATTTTCAAGTCAAATTCAATTACTTTGCAGCTCATGTCCAGCAGAAAGCAAAATGTTGACCGATACAACTCTGGATGCCCTTTTTTCCTCCTGCATCTCTCTCTCTCTCTCTCTCTCAAATGTCATTAATACCGTACATCCTCACAGTCACCAATACGATCACAGACTTGCCTCGATTAATCTCAGACGCCTCCTCTTTCTCTTTATGAAAAAAAAATATGGGGGACAGTAGCTGTAACTCAGTAGCCACGTGTCCACCAAAGCGGTACAATTTAGTTTGCCACACAACGACAATCGAGTGAACATTTCCACAGAGGAAACACAATGAAGCTCATAGATTCGACTCCTGCTATTGCTTTAAATTTTACAGCTTAAGTAACCTCTCCAAAATTTCCACCCGCGTCGGCCAGCCCCTCTGATTCACCACTGCCTAAAGAAATGATAAAAAAAACACAACAAAAAAAACATTCATGTTGCGTGTAGTTTAGATCATGGAGAATTGCAACATTTTGTCTCAGGGACATTGTGCTCTAAAAATAGCGCGTACATCTATCTTTCTCTTTGTCTGGGGAATGGGATATTCTGGCTGTGTGAGGTGCAGGTGTGTTCAGTTGTGATCGTCAGAAATTGGATATGAAGGGGACTGCCAGCTCCAAGTATGACCTCATTAATTACATCTGTCAGTGATTCCCTGCAGATCTGTCTCTTGCTCTTCACATGCTGCCACTCAGCCAGCCAACCAGTCAGTCAGGAAATTCTCTGCCCGGGGTTAGACAACCTGCCGGGCGTCTGCCCGCACCGCTGGCAGGTGGGAGCGGGGGTGGGGGGTGAGAGTGAGCGGGGAAGAGGCAGGAAACTTTAAGGTGGGCGGTGATGGGGGATGGCAACAGGGACGATAGACAGCGAGCGAAACAGATGAGCACATTCATGCAAGTTCACTTGAGCCGGCCACCTCAGCGCATTGCAGCCGGAAGAAGTGGATTTTTATTTAAATCCCGAAATTATATCTGATTAAAAATTCATAGAAAGGCGTTGATATGAAAGCTGGGTGCTATGCGGCCTGCCCTGTGATGTCTAATTGGTCTGAAGGTTGCCAGCCCTTTGAACAAGGCCAGCCGGAGAGTTGCGACCGACCGTGTGCTTAGAATGAAGATGTGTGTGTTTACCACCCACCTACCCTTCATCCTGCTCTCTTTTTTTCTGCCCTAATACACAAAGACTGTTCAACCTCAGCAGTTTAGCGCCATGCAATAGCTTTGAAGCGAATTGACTCAAGCTGTATGTTAAAAAAAGAGATATATATATGACATTTTAGAGAGCACTCGCTTTAGCATGAGTCCCACTTGAGTTCTCCTCAGTGTGCATTTTTTGGCTTCGGGATTCATTTTTCAAGTATTGCTGAACCTCAAAGCCATTGCTTTTTTTTGGGGGCTATAGAAAATGGATTTTGAAGCTCCACCGCTGGAGGTCCACTGTAGCCGATTGTATGAGCAGCCCTAGTTTATTCCCTCGTCCTCATTCCCGTTAGACACGCGTACGCAGACACACAAATGAACACGCATGAACAGGCGCAGTTATGCCATTCAGTGGCCGGGCCCTCCTGCTGCCCCAAAGCATGGAATACAACATTTGTTTGTTTATGCCTCGTTTTCCTACCCTGAACTCTATTAACATTTATATTGCGGCTGAAGGTGTTGGAAGTCCCTCCTGCAGTGGAGGGAAACTCAGCTTAGATGGGAATGAGCTTCGGTCAAGCCTTCCTCGGCATTCTTGTGTGTTTATACCAAAATTATCCTGCCTTTCCCCGACTGCTTCTTTTCTGTCTTGGCAGTTTCTTCTTCATATCACCTTTTCCTCAACACGCCTCTTATGTGGCTCTTTAAACGTTTATCTCTCTCCAAGGTAAATTGATTGCTTGAAAAAAAAAAAGAAAAGAGAATGTGATGGGAAATAGTTTGGGTTTGGGCACCCTGATTGTACATTAGCATATGAATAGAAGAGCGACTGCTCATCATGTTAGAGGAAGGAGGCGTTAGGAGAAACATCTGCTAGACATCTGCGTTTCAGATGTTTCTCACAGTTTTTAAAGAAGCGTCTTGCTGGTGTGGTATCCCGTCCCCACATTTGAGAGTCAATGTGCTGAAGCTTTTCTATTTCTGCAGTGTTCGGTCCTCTAATCTGGAGGACCTTGATGAAGTCGAACATGTGCTGTAAAACACTTTGCAGTTTTATAGGACATTTTTAAAGAGTGTTGAGCACAGTGCATCCTGTCCCCGTTTCATATCAGATTACACTGGTCAAGGGCTAATTTTAATCAGAGATGGCTATATGTGTCCCAAAATGTAATTTTGAGGCTGGTTTAAAAAATGACTAAACTTGGTTTGTTTTTGTTTTTTTTCTTTTAAGCTTATTCAGTTTTTGAGAGTTTCATTTTTGACTTTTAAATTTGATCATTAAACACTTGCACAATACGGATATTACCATGCTTTTTTAATCTGTAGCTATGGCGTTTCAGGAAGAGAAAAAAACCCCACCTGTTGCTGAACCTAACCCTTAATTCATAAATGTTGCTCAATATATTACTCGATTGCAAAATACTGGATGATATTGTTATTGTATTGTTATTGTTACTCCAATGAAAGACCGCCGTGCTTGAAAAAGAAACAGGGCCGTGGAAGTGATGTATTTAACTTTACAGATTGTTTCTGTGAGGGTGTAATACCCTTCGACACAGGCGGCATCCTACCACTGTTATGGCAAAGGTGTAAAATTGCTTCCTCCCGTTACTTCCACAGTGTTGGTTTACACAGAAATGAGAGAGGAGAGGAAAAAGGTAGAAAAATGCTGGCTTTTTTGTAAAAGGGGCCAACTGTTCATGTTTGATAGCCTGCTACAAGGTGACAGTAGGCTAACTGTATTTACATAACCAAATATAATCAACCTTGTTTCAATAATCTACGTAGAATTTCATGTCCAGATTTCACAAATCGACACAACCTTAGTGCACTTATTTATTGCACATTTGAAGTGTTCTGTGTTTATTTTCGCAAATGAAATAGCAATGCGGTGCAGTGAGTCAAATCACTTGTTTTTTTTTTTTTCTTGCATGCTCCTTTGCATGTCTTGTCATGAGCCTCTTTTATGCTGTCATGGGCTTAGGTCATTCTCAGCAGACCGACACAGCAGTAAAGAGCTAGTTTACATGCATAATTAGACTAATTGTGCCACGCTGCATGCAGCCGTAGCTGTACGATATCAAGGTATAGCCAAGATGTCTCAGTTTAACAGCGCTTTGTTGAGAAATGTGTCAGGTGTGTTTACGGCCTGTGCGCACTGTAGCATCACAGCAAGACATGGAGAAAAATAGTGTCTTGTTTGACCTAGGGATGAAATGGAAACCGAATTATTTAGCAACCAATTGCTAAACACAAATAGTAGCAATTAATTGACTGAACTTGTGCTGACTGAATTTGTTTCCACTCATTGACTGCGCTCTGGGAAAACTCTTTCATTGACTGATTTTACTCCCAACATTGTAGACAAATTACAGGACTCCAGTCACGTTATCCAGCCAATTCTGATTTTTAGGTCTAAATAAAGTGGACCGTTTTTTTTTTCTTTTACCTTTCATTCTTTGGTTATCTGACCAAATTTCCTTTGGAGTTAGGTACAACTGCACAATCTTAATATCACAGATATTAGTTCTTACTTATAGATTGCAGTTTAACTCCAGTGCATCATACAAAGAAACCCTTGTATTGTATGTTGGTAGTGCTCGGTTACCTTGTGTTGTGGCCCAATGAATTTATATCGAGCAGCAACTTACATGCTCACTAAGTGGCTATAAATAAACAAATGCATTTTACCTCACTCGAAGTGAGAGCTTATATTTTATGTCTTAGGACACACTCACACTCTGCAATTCATCTTTGCTTGGGCATTCTAGACAACTCGAGACGTAATTTTGTGACGAGCGTAAGTCGAGCGATAAAGTGCTGTCAAACTGTGCACATGGGTGGAGTTTTCTTTCTTTTGATGTTTTCTTCAACTGGAGCAGATAGGAAGGGGGTAATTTGCGCCGTTGTGGGAGGGAATGAAAATGACTTTTTTTTTTTTTCCAGTGAAAGCAGCTCCCCTCATTCCATTTAAATTCAGTGCACAGAGAGACGTGCGATCTACATGGCAAGTTGATGCCGTTTGATCAGTTTGTGCAAAGTACATGTAAAAGGAATGGATGATGTAAAGTTGGCCACTGTGCATTGGACACTTGGAGACCCGATATCACTTGCCAATATTCCACCAAATCTATCATGAAGGTATCAGTGAATCACTTTTCACTTGAGTGGAAACTCTTGCATATAATTGCCATTCATGTTTTGTCTCGATAATGAAGTTGAACTTAACATTTTAATGTGCTGAGATTGAAGTTAACTATCAAGTTAATGTCAGCGGTCTTGTGTGCGGCTTAATACATTAACAAAAAAGAGCCTGGAGGAATGTGGGCACGCATCTATTAACACAAAATGTAACATGCTCATCTAGTGTGTGGCCTTTGCACTCAGACTATGCATACTTGGACAATGTTAGAAATTTCCCTGAAGCCTCATTTCCCGACAACATCCCTACAACATGTTTTTACCAAATGTAAAATGCAATATTTTCTCAATGTTGATTTCAAAATTGGTTTCGCATGTGTTAGTCGTTGTTGACACTCCTTTTATCTGTTCAGATTTATGCAAACACCCCGGCCCCCCTCACACAGACACACACTGTACATAAATGCATATGAATATCTTCTGTCTTTGAAGAAAGTTTGGGGGGTAATACATTGCAGCAACCCCCCCAAAAAATGTTATTTTCCCACTTTTTTTCCCCAGTCATTGACACCAGCTGTCCCTGTATTGTCATAGTTCACACTGAGCAGGGTCTTGTGCCATCAGGCAACTTGTGGTTTGTTCTGCTCTTCAGTTCCCTGGGCGCACACAAACTCACACACGCGCACAAAGAACAGCATACCAAGAACCAATTTTTGTGTTTTTCCTGACTGCGCGATGCAACATTTTTCCTGATGACTTCCTACAGCCAGCAGCAAAGTGTCACTTTCCTTCGATTTGCTAATTTGCATGAGTTCCCTTCCCCAGCATGATTCAGGGCGTCCGTGCCCACAAGCTGAATGTCAATGTCTCCTCCCAGAATACAAATATCCCCTTGATAGCGGATGTCATGTATACTCCTGGACATCTCTAACATTTGATAATACCCTTGATATTTTGCTCTATGCAAAAAAAATGGTATCAAATACCACCGTGCATGTTAAATGTGACTTTCTTTCTTTCTTTCTTTCATGTGCCTGACACTCTGGCTTGCCAATGATGTTTAAATGATCAATTACATAATTATGGATTTTCTAAATGATGAAATATATTGACTTTGTTGCATCTTGAGTGACAACCACATTATAGTTCAATGCATCAATGTGAGTATTCCCACAATTCTTGTCTTGGGGATTTGAAGGCAGCTCGAGACTGAGCAGTATAGGTGATCTGCCATGGCCTCATCTAATCTGATTTGCATGCCAGAGAGAATTATGTAATTGGCATTTATGCAGAACAAAGAAGGATCAGCTCATGGAAAAGAAGGGTTTTCGTGCAGAACTGTGTGTCTAAGCCTGTTTTCTACAGATCCGCGCTTCCTTCGGTTGGCAACCGAGCACACAGACATGAAATCACGTGTGTGTGTGTGTGTGTGTGTGTGTGTGCGCACAAATATAGTAGATGGTGAATGGTGTTAGTGCACACTATAATAATAATAACAATAATAATTATATTAATGATAATGTATTGTGTATGTAGGTCTGCCTTTGAGTATATAACGGTGACACTGTAGAAGAAGAAAAAAGAAAACATTTCTAAGAACATTGCAACAAGATAAAAGGTACATTAAAATGATCGATAAAGTACTAAGTGATATAAGATTGAACACTGATGCAGGTGTTGGTGCTCATTGTGTCTCAATGCAACATTTGATACAATTGATCAAAAAATGTTGTTTAAAAGGTTGGAAACTTGCATAGGATGAAATGGAACAGTCTTAAAATGGTTCATGTCCGACTTGGAGGAAAGGAGTTACTATGTGACCATTGGAAGTTTTGAATGTGATCGGAGGACCATGACGAGGGGCCCATCAAGGGTCAGTCTCGGATCCCTTTTCTTCATTCTCTATATGTTGTCATTGTTATGCAGATGAAACACAGCTATTTTTATCAATGTCCCCAAATGACAGCAGTTCACCAAACGCATTGTGTCGCCGTCGAGAGCAAATCAACTACTGGATGCACCGAACTTTTCTTCAGCTAAAGCAAAAACAAACCAGAGGAATTTGTTTTTAACAATAAAGAAAAGGTTTCTTAAATACAACAATCTGTCTTACCATATTTTCCAAATTATAAGGCACACCTAAAAAGCATGCCATTTTCTCAAAAAACAACGGTGCACCTTATAATCCGATGCGCCTTATATATGGATCAATATTCTGATTTATTGGACGTTTTATTTTAAAATGTTCTGTAAAGCACTTTGTTACAGCTGCAGCAGTTGTGAAAGCGCTTTAAAGGTATTGTACTCCCCTTAGCGTAGCTCCACCTAGCGGATGCATAACGCCACCTCAGCCACTATTGTAGGTTCTATTCTATGCGCCTTATAATGCTATATAAATCAGCATGTATTGTATTGTATTGTATAATGCGGTGCATCCTATATATGAAAACTGTTTCAAAATAGGCCATTCATTGAAGGTGCGCTTTATAATCCGAAGTGCCTTTCGTGTGCAAAATACGGTACTTCAAAAACAAGCGCTGTTGCGATATTACAAGGGTGGGCATGAGTATGAAATAAATTCTAGTGCCAGAGCAGGCAAAAGTGTTTGCCATTATAACCTTTTTGTCTAGAATGCATTATCACATTTCATATGCAGAACAAAATTAATTTCATCAAGAATTTTTGCAAATGGCCTTGAGGAGAAGATGGGAAATTGGTTACAGTAATGGACTTTTCTTACGTCTTTTTTTATTTTCTTTTTTTTTTTTTTTAACACGACAACCAATCATTTCTAATTGCATTCTTTGTTGTTGTTGAAAATGGTTTGGTTGCCGTCAGGGAAGCGAGAACAGAGGCGTGACTTGTGAAGAAGGATTGATAAGCTTTATAGCTGTGCTGAGTAACACCTGGAACTCCCCCAAATCTGAAACGTGGCCTGAGGCCAAATCTCCCACAGTGAGTGGAAGATTTGTGCAATGGACTCTAATCTGACACACTCTCCCTGCACCTCCCATTTCTCATGCCCGGAACTGTTGATGTTTGTGTTGGCGCGCTTGTGTGCACAAGTCAATTCCGAACTAGAATTTCACCTATAGTACAAAGCGAGCTGTCAGAAGCCGACTGGACCGTTATTAGTTGGCCTGCCTCCTGCGTGTTCAACTGCCATGTGCATTTATGTAAATGATGTTGTCCTGCCCATTTTAGGGAGCTTAGCCAAAGGAAAAGCGAGGAAGCAGTGAATTCATAAATAAGAATGGTTGATGCGTCGCCATAAACGTGCAGCCTCTACAACTCCATTCTGTAAAGGTCAAAATACGTATTTGCGAGACAAAAGGGATTTTTTTTTTCCTTCTGAATTTATAGAAGTAAAGGTGAGAAAAAGGAAAGCTCAGATGAATGCTGTGTTAAAGCTCTGATAAGCTTTTATGACCTTGTAAAAATAGGGCTTCATTCTCATTTGTTTTAATATTACTGGACGTTAAATCTACGGATAAAAGAGCACTGTGGCGGTCATTGCTTTGATGACTGAAATTCTCAGAGGCGACAGTCTCTCTTGTCCTCGCAAATATATATTGCACACGTTATCTGCAATGGTCATGTTTTTTGTTTTTGTTTTTTTGGAATGCCCATTTCAATAACTCAGTGAAGCTCAAGACAATTAAAAAAAAAAAGTATGAAACTCATTTTAAAAATAGTGTCTTTTCTTAGCATTTGTATCATGCTAACTCATCGGTTAATGTTGAAAAATGTTGTGCCAACGTACCAGTAAAGAAAACAAGACGGCAACGGCAGAGAAAAGGAGAGGAAAACCTGCATAAGGAAAACATTTGATACTGAGATTCCACTCAATGGTTTCACATTGAACGGAGGCCTCTCATAAAATAATCCCGTAATAAAGTGACTATTGCTTCCTCTTAAGAAAATGAACATAAACACAGTCGAGTCCAGCAAATGTAAACACAGTCAAATGAGAGCAGAGATCGTGAAATGGCAACTGTGAAAGCGTGCATGTTTGCAAATGAGAAATGCAAAAGTCCCGGCATGTTCTTTCCTTTCGATCTTCCAATCAATTCCACAAAATCCTCAGAATTATTAACGACTCACCAATCAACTCATTGACTAATGGCTTACAGTATCATGGCCATCCGTAATGAATTAAATATAGCTTTGCCATCGCTCAAATAAGTAGGTTCTCACGTAAATTTTGAAAGAAACAAAACTGACTCTGGACTTGTTTAAAAGCATTTTGTTTTTTGGTGTTTTTTTTTATATCTTGTGTGAAAATACACTTGAAATGAAAGAAATACGCAACCTTTCTAATGATTTGCTTCTAAGCTCTCCTGCGTACATGCTGGCATTGTTTTGAAGTGCACCAGTGTGCAGTTTTGCACAGCTATTGACTATACCAACCGAACCAAAAATGCTGCTAACACCGATTTCAATGGTGGCCTCCTAAATTCTCATGGGACTTTGTTGAATCCATCAATGGTTTTCTGGTCAACGCAAAAGTATGACTGAATGCATTTTGACATAAAACCCCATCACCATCCACTCAGCGTTGGCTTGATCTGGCATGTATTGCACAGACTAGCGGCAAAGCTGGTGAAACTATGAACCCGTGTTGATCCCTTATTACTCTTTAAAATGCTGCGCTGTCAGCATGAGGCAGGTGAGGCACTATGTTGTGCTCACTACCGAACGTGACGGAATAGGTCAGGAGTGAATGACAGCTTTGAGTTCTGGGGTCAAGCCTACCTCCCATCTTATGTCCCGGGCAGCTTATTACTGGAAGTGTGCACGTGGCTGGTGTGTACGCATCCATCTTCCGAATGGCGTCACACTTTTCCTTGATGTACCTGACGCGTTAGGACGGCATGAAAACCCAGCGTTTTGCTCCTCAACCAATAAGTATGTATCATGTAGTCTCAGGCGATCTCAGATTTGGGCGGTGTATCCTTGAAGGATTACGACTAAAGCTCATCAAAGAAAAAGTATGGAGTGTCTTACATGCTGCTTTAAAATGACTGAATATTCAAAGCCATTCCCTTTCCTGGGAGGAAATGAAACGTGCACAACAAATAGAGAGTGAGAGGATTTTTGCTGGTCTCATCCACTGCCCGGGAGGGGGCAGAGATGGAAGATTTGGAGATATGGTGGAGATTGTTTTTGGAGAGAGGCATTTCGGGAGCCTGTGCACTCCACAGCTGCGGCCTCCACTAGCCACAAGGAGTTTATTTAATTCCCGAGAAGAGAGCACAAAATATCTTGAACCCCCCCTCAAAGTCAAGATTTTGCGCACTACTCTCCTTTCTGCTTTGCTCCAATCACCTGCTGACAGCTTGAGCTCGGCACGTCAAGGACAGTACACGCGCTGAAGCATCGGCACACACAGACAGCCACAGTGTAAACAGGCAGTTTTACATGACATCCAGTCAGGATGATTGTGCTTGCTCTCCCATGCATCACCTGCTACCAAATGATTTTGTATTATACAGCGCCGGTGGTAGTCAGGGGTTGTCCTTGTAAGTGGACAGTAGCCAAAGCTCAGATTGACCGTTAGCAGTGGAGCCAGCCGCGGGGCTGGACAAAGTTGAGCCTTGCTGCTGAGTTATTCTGAGCGTGCTGAAGAGCTGCGAATTATTCCATTCATTTCTGGGTTCCCGTGAAGCATGAAACAAAACAAAAAAAACCTCAAGTGCTTCATGCTCTCACAGTTCCCCTGTAAGCCAAAAGACTCGGGTTTAAAGTTGTTCAGCAAACCCTCAACTTGATGAGCGTTAATTACATCAATTAATTCGACCCCAGCTATTGTCTGAGGTGAATAAACCCCCTCTGTCACAAAGGCACTGCCAGAACACAATGATGTCAAAGCCCAGAGACGACACTGAACATTAATACCGGTACATTTATATGTCAGTGTCAAAATGAGTCAACACCGACCTGCTCCAATTCCAATACAGTATATGTTAAAAGAATGGAAGAATACATGGTACAAGCCCAATTATGTCAGAATTTCATGTGTTGGACCTCTGAAGCGCGTGGATTAAAATGTGTTTAGACACTAAACGCTTTTTCACAGAGTGCCGCGGTACAGATCAGGTAAACCCCGATCAGGCTTGCGGTAAAATGGTTCTGTACTGTCATCATGTGGTTACCTCTTTTGCACCAATGATCTCAATGACCAAGTAAGAAGACGTATTGTCACAGTGACATTTTTATCAAAGTATGAACCAAAACAGGTCTTTTACTTGACGGTATAAGCAGAATGCTGTGAATAACACTGTTGACTTTTTAAAAGGCTTTCAAAACTTGCTGCTGAGATGAGCTGATTGCGCTGTTCTCCTCTGGCGTTTGCAGCCTCAACTTCATCACACAGACCAAAACAAATCTGTGATGCACGCAGGGTCGCTTTAAGACACAATTTGGGCATTCATTAAACCACTCAAAGTTAGCGCTTAAAAAAAAGGTTGAACGACACTCGATAGGGTGAGACCTCTGCCTAATAACATTCTATTATGGCACTTTTTACCTGCAGAGTGCTCCACTGCGCTCTACTAACCTCACTGAGGCGCAGTCAATTTTCTATTTTAAAAAAAGTACCATCGGAAACGACAAAAAAAACATGCCACATTGAATTCATCAGTCACAATTTTTCATGCGAACAAATAATAGAGGTGGACAAGGTTCTGAGATGAACAACCCCTTATGAGAAAAGTTTATTTGTGATGAGATTGACGGGAAATTTGATTCAACAGAAAACTAGTTAGATGTGGAAACGCTTGCTCTGTGGTCTGGAGATAGATTTGGCCGGTATAAAAGCTTTTATTTATTCCCTCAGATAAACTCTTTGCTTCTTTTGGCAGTGTTTTGGGGTTACAACCTTGTTGCATGTTGAAGGATCTTAAAATCAATTTAGATGCATTTTTCTTTTGAAATCAGCCGCCATTTTTTTTTTTTTCCTGTAGACTTCTGAATTCATTTTTCTCCTGCTGTCATGAACAGAGATTAATGAGCCGGTCCCAGAAGAAGTCATGCAAGCCCGAGCCTCGACACCACCTCCCCTGTGTTTCACAGATGGGCTTGTATGTTTGCGATCATGAGGAGATCTTCCCTCAAAGTGTTTCCTTTTCGTTATTTTGTCAAGGTGATTTTTTTTTTGTCTTATCTGTCCAGAGCAAATTTTTTAAGTCTCATATCTTTTTGGCAAATTCCATTTTGGCCTTCCCCTCCCCTTTTTTTTTTTTTCGTAGCTAATGAATGGTTCGTGTCTTCGAAAGGAATCCTTTGTACATTGGGAAAAACAAAATCTTCTTGCACATGATACTTTCAGCCCTGCCCTGTGGAAGTTGTAGCCCGTGTCACAAAGAGTTGTTTTACGGTCTTTATTTGCAACGCTCAGAATGTTTCTGTCATCAATTGCTGCTGTTTTTCTTGATCTTTAGCTATTTGATGGGAAAACACCTCCCCATATCATAGCGAGTATACCGTACAGTTGTAAAAAGCTATAAACGATGCTAGCATATGGGTTTTACCGGTGTTTACACTAGTTAGAGGTGTAATCAACAACCGGAGAGGTGTCTAAGGGTATAAAAAGAGCAATTGTGAAGCTGAGCAAAATGGAAAATCGATCGGTGCCATTGGTCATAGCCAATACAATCAACTAAGCAGCAACCGTCTAAAGGTGAAGCTCAAGAAATACAGCAACAGTTGTATACTCGCTATTATATGGCGAGGTGTTTTCTTTCGGTATTCACGGAGCAGAACACGCCATCTTTTGGCGGCCGATTGTTTGGTGATCTTGTCTTGGAGGTGAACCGCTGAAGGAATTAGGGTGTAGAAGCCCACCGTGCGGCAGAAGGCTGAATGATTGATGACCTTGGCTGCCACGCCTGATGATGCACACTTCACCGTTTATTTTGGGAACACGGTGATCCAAATAATTAACTGTGTAGTACAATAAATTGTGCTTCCATCATCCTGACACTTGCCTGAAGTTTGTTTTACTTGGAAATGATTTACAAGGTTGAGACGTGTCATATACAGCTGCATTTCCTTCGAGAAACTGTGATGTGTGATTATACTCTTCCATTCTAAGGCCAAGTTAACTTCTGGAGGTTTACATGCTGGCTGTCACGTTGCCTTTAGCTAATGGAAAAAAAAAAGGGAATCAAATAAAATCTGACTAGATTATGGCTACAAACTGTTACGTTGCGAGCGGAGCGGAAGGTAAAGCGCTTCACTCGCAACCAATTTGAAAATAGGGGATTCCCGAAATAGCAGACACCAACAAGAACTCCGTACAAGAAATTATATTTATTAACAAAAACCGCAACGCCGAAAATCGACAACAAAAAACGCTGGTCAAAACGAGTACCAGGAGAAACACGCAAACTCATTAACAAAAAACGCTCGCACAACGGCAAGGAACAAATCAACTAGAACACGATATTATACGCAGGAAATACAACACCAAAACAGCCGACGATCCTAACTAACGCACTTACTGTTACTACGAGAGGCAAAAGATCAACACATGGGCAAAAGCAGTGGCACGGCAAACAATTCTCCGGCAAACAATACACAGAAAGACAGCCCTAATAAAGCAGGTGCTTAATGACAAAATAGGCGGCAGGTGTGCAGCCAGCCAGAATGCGCCGCCTGCCACCTGCTGCCGAAAACGGGACATGACACAAACTGCCAATCGGGCATCATCTGAAGTCATATTAAAACAGTTTGCAGCCCGCATGCGCTGTGTCTTGCTGCAAACAAGCTGGTGTTCAGTTGCCCGGCAGAATGCAACATCCACTTTGTGCATTTGGAGGCACATTGTGATTGAGTTGTGTTGCTCGACAACAGTGGTTCTTAACCTGGGTTCGATCAAACCCGAGGGGTTCGGTGATACAGTCTCGGGGGCCTCTGCCATGGAGGTTAAGACACACCCGACTCAACATGTCAATTAGTTATGACATGCCCGCTTGGCCATCACTGGCTGGTTCATTTTGTGCACAATTAAAAAACTTACATTTTATACTTATACTAAATGTGTTTACTTTTTTTCTGTTTTCAACATGTTTTTTTATTTCTTGAATTTGTAAAAAAAAAAACATTTTTATTTTTTACTAATGAAGGGTTCGGTGAATGTGCATATGAACTGGTTGGGTTCGGTACTTCTAACAAGGTTAAGAACCACTGCTCTATTGAAAGAAAATTAACTGTAGCCAGACGTGCATCAGTATAACGGTGACAATGTGTCCAGTTGGGTTTGCCTTTAGAGAGTGCACCTTTAAAGGAACCGTACAAAAAAAACAAAAAAAATAAACAATGGCATTCTTTTATGTGACCTTACCCTCTCCTGTTATCTCCGGACTGTTTATCTCCTCCTCCTCCTTTTGTTGCCTTGTCACTCACACAACCACAATTGCAAAGATGGGAGATCCAGGATTGTTATTTGCATTGTGTTCACAAAGGGTGTGTGTGTGTGTGTGTGTGTGTGTGTGTGTGTGTGTGTGTGTGTGTGTGTGTGTGTGTGTGTGTGTGTGTGTGTGTGTTGTTCTCAGGGAGGGAGAGAGTTTATGTTTAAGGCGTATTGTTGGAGTGCCTGTCAAAAAGCCATTAATGTAATTGGAACTTAAAATCCCATTTGTTTTCCTCTCTAGTGCTTACTGTCAGTACACAAGTCTGGGACTTGTGTTGAACATCAACTTTTGTTATCAATATCAGGCGTCATGGAAGAGAGCGTCATCTTATTGGAAACGCTGCCACTCAAAATGCCGTTGCTGAGGCAGGAGAGACTTTTGAGAATTTGTGATATGGTTTCCAATGGACCACCTCTTCGGTGACATTTGCGTTTTCTTATGTTCTTTTTTTCCCCGGGGTCAAATATTGCTCGGACCTAATCATAACCGCTACACTTTGCCGTTTGCACTTTTCGACATGAGCGTTTTATTCCGCTGCTGCGCTACTTGTGTTTCCCTGCCTCCTAAACTGCAATCGTAACTATAATAGCAGCGTATCATATCAAAACGTTGCTATTATTTGTGTTATTTTGCTTAGCCACACGAAGGAAAAAAATCTTAGGAATATTCCTCTGTACTACGATTCTGCAAACTCCAGTCACATCAGTAAACACCTGTCAATTATCTTAGCAGTGGTATGGAAAAGCACCTTTTTGAACGTATAGAGATATTTGCCATGTTTGAGGATTGCTCGACATTGGGCGAAGTATGCGTTCGGCTGACCGCCGTTGTTGATGTCTCCCTGCGGTTCGTATTGTAGCCTAGTTTGGATGTCACTTTTGGCGTCATGATGTGACCTCCGGCACTCGTAGGATGAAGCTGTAGACCTGCTTTACACTAATGCACAGGCTTTAATAAACGGTCATCAAGCTTGCTCAGACTTGAGATCATGATTTCTATACAGTCGTGTGACACAAAGATGACATGCATTCAGTTTGTGTGCGCGTGAATGCCATTTAAATGCGCATGGGAAATACGTCAATAATGCAATCAATAATACACAGTCTGCACGTAAAACTATACACCTTCATGGACAACCACTTCATCTGAATTTGCTCAACATGCATTTAGTTATACATTGGGTTTTGCCCCCCCCCCACACACACACAAAGTTTCGTATAAATTATTTAATTGGATTTAGACTAATCCTGCAAACAAACAGCCATAAAAATATGCCCCCCTAAGTTGAGGTAATATGATTCAGCATGACTCAAATCATAAATCTGATCGCTTCCATTCAATAAAACAGACCTAGATGAATGTTCATGCTGCTAACACATTTATTTGGCTATTTCTAGCAAGACCTAATTTCAGTATCCGCAATGGTAAATCGATCTTCTCGATATCACAAAGCCGTGCCGTGTCTCATCACCCCGCAGTGATTTTGAAATATCCAGGCATGTTCACAATATACATTTGAAATGTCATTAAATGGCCATAGCATGCTCGCTCCAATGCCCCAGAACTGGCCAGAAGCTTGTATCTAATTAGCATAATATTCGTGTTTGTGAAAAGCGCTTAAGAGCACGCCCGGCGTCGTCCGTTTCACATTTGCCGCGTATCGCCGTAACGTTTGCTTAATGCCTGGCCTGTGCCTAGCGACGGCATGCTGCGCTCATTGTGAATGCAGCGTGAATGTGCAGTTTGGGTATGGGCCCATGCATCTCCAGGGCCATATAATCAGCTCTAAGCCGCTTCTATCAATCTTCATAACAGTAGTGGGCTGAGGAGGGAAGTGCAGCTAATCACTCCTAACTGGCCCCATGTTCAGCTTGGCTGTCGGTGTTCTAGCGAGGCCATATGCAAACAGTGTCCTTACATGTGTGTCCCTGACTCGTGTCTTGGCCGTCTCGCAGGGCCAGTCCACAGGTGGCCGGTACGGGCAGGAACGGGCCTGTGACTTTGCCCGAGTCGCTTCTAGTGTAGGTTAATATAGGAGTGGTGGCCCTGCAGCAGTGGCA
This sequence comes from Hippocampus mohnikei, assembly GCA_026261675.1. NCBI lineage: Eukaryota > Metazoa > Chordata > Actinopteri > Syngnathiformes > Syngnathidae > Hippocampus > Hippocampus mohnikei. The sequence goes on from JAKGUB010000325.1 coordinate 9,868,807, forward strand.
ATCACGGCTCTGATCAGAGCGGCGCTTCAAAGATGTCTGTGCTAGTTGAAGCCAGAGTTGTCATTAGCTTCTGCCCTGTGCTTGACAGCCTCTCCCCTCCCCCGTACTTGTTTCTCTCTCTCTCTCTCTCTCTCTCTCTCTCTCTCTCTCTCTCTCTCTCTCTCTCTTTTTCCCTCTCGCTCTTTCTGTCATTGTCTCTCGCTCTTATCGCTCTCATATTCTGCCCCTGTGCAAGTGGCGACTGTAATCCCGTCTGCTTGCTTGGGCCTGTCACTCCACATTTACACTAAGCATCTTTCCTTCCCTCATCTCCTTTGCTCTAATTGTATTGTAATAAGCAATTACAGATCTATTTATGCACTCCAGAGCTGAGATTGGACCACTTTTTAATGGGACAAGTGGAGGTGCGGAAACGGACAAGGCCGCGGCCCTCATCTTTTAACTTGTTGCTCGACAAAGACGCCATTGCCGCGAATCACTCGGTTTTCTCCTTTTCCTCTCGCTGATGTTCTAATCCCGCTCTCCTATCATGCGCTTCCTTTCTGTTTTCTCTCCCGTGCACAGATGCCTCCAAAGCAGACATGATTGTGCCGGTGTTTGTCATTTATTGGCTGTGTTTTCTCTTCGCGGTTCTGTTCTCGTGATGCAAATGAGCAATGGCAGTGTTTACCTGGCCATGTTTTGCCTGCATGCGTGCGAGCGCCTGCGCAACGTCTCGGGCTTTGATCATGCTGCATTGCATTGACAGATGCTCTCTGGTGCTTTCTGCGTCCTTATGAGCGAGGCGACCGACGGGATCCGAGTGCCAGTAATTATATCCCCGCACGAGAACCAGAACAATTGTGGCTCCTACAACAAGAGTGCGATGGCTTTTTTTGCGATGCGTCACATTATTTTTAGATATGAGAAACGACATTGAAATCCCCAGCCTGAATCCAGCCTGTCTGGGGCCCCCGTGTTTACAACTGTTTATGACCCCGTGTGTGGAAGAGGTGAGGGCCGTGATAAAGGCTTACACCTTGTAATCATAGCTTGATGTGCGACCTCAACAATGCAGGTTCATGAGGACAGTGGGTGGTTGAAAGATCTGGCAACAACACGTAATAGGGAGTTAATAAGAAACATGAAGAACATCTCAGCGATACGCTTGTCTGACCAGTTCACGGCATGGTTTTATTACTCGCGGTATGTTTGGTGATAGGTTTTTCTTTTTTGCGCTTGATGGTAACTAGTCATACATGTTGATGTGACGATTACAAATGGGCTTCAACCAGAAGGGGATGGCCCTAATACGGCTCTCAACTAAAAGCCACAATAAACAAGAGATAGAGATGGAATGAACTACTAACTGTTATAAGAGCAAGACTTTAATTAACAGAGTCAAATTACGATTGTCACAATTTTAGAAGGGGTATGCCATTTCTAATTTATTTAGCAAGTCCGTTTGACATGTGCTTTGCAAATATGTCTGAGCCCTCTTGCTGTTCTGTCAGACCGGCTTCAATCAGATTGATTTGAGTTTGTGGCTCACCACCACCAAAAGTATCGACAGAATACATGAGAGGAGCAGAGAGCGTTCCGCAGGAGAAAAGATTGCTCATGGCCAAAAGGTTACATGTAGTTAACACGTGATCAATCCAGAGCAACTAAATGGGACAAAATGTTGAATGATTGTAGCTATTGAGATGCTTGAATAGTTTTTTTTTCTTTCATAATTTCCCAACATTATGTTTTTGGTGTCATTTTTTTCCCCTCTCATTTTGTATATGGGTGTTTTTCAGGTTTTGGTAAATGTAAACATTGTGAATTTTGGACATACTTCACTTGATAGTACATGTAAACAAACAAAAAAAGTCTAAATCCAGCCTTTGAGTCTTACAGTTAAAGTGTAGTTGATTGTGTTCAAAACAGTTTGGGGCAATTGTTTTATGGGAAAAGACGCTTTGGTCTAAGAAAATATTTGATCGAGAGAATGATGAAGAAAGGTAGGACATTGATCTGAAATCCCCCCCACCCCCACCTCCCCTGCAAAAGACTGTTTGTTGAGTCTCCTCTCTTCTCGCCATGAATGGAGTCATCTTACACCTTTGCCAGGAAAACTGCTAAATATCTTTATCACCATCTGCCAGTCAAGCATGTGGCCCTGAATGGAGTTTAGAAGACAACATACTGCTGGTGCTCGAGTGTAAAACTCTCAAGATTTGCAGAAATATGTTGCATTCCCCGTCTCTGAAGCCTTCTGTCTTACATTTTATTTTGTTTCACACTATAATCATCTCGTCTCATACTTCTAGCGGAGTTAATAACATTCACAGCTCCCCTTTGCGGTTTCCGTTCTCAATGTTCGAAACACTAATAGCTTTTTGTTGGTACATCATGAAGGCGCTTTGAATTTTGTTTGCTGCCACAGGTCGAGGTACTGAATTTCACCAAATCGTAATATTATAGCGTGTTGCAATATCAGCTGCAGGCTTATCTTTTTCATCTTCCTCGGCACCCACAGTAGTTCGAGCCTGCTGTTATTAAACACAGTCAAACTAGCAGCTGGGTATTCCAAGGATGTAAAATGCTTTGCATTATTTACACTCAGTAAAAATGGGGACAAAAGGTGCTGGCACTGTACGTACAGTTTTCATTCAGAACCACCTGTACATTTTAGCTTTCAGGTCACGCTTCACAGCTTTTTTAAAGCCATGCTTTCCACAAAGGGATCCGGTTTAATTCGGCACAGTTGGGTCTCTTCACCCTGATTAGGGTTGCATTTACACGGCACGTTGTGTAGACTGGATAGCGTTCATACTTCGGTTGCATAGTATAGCATACAGTGCATCTGCTGACTGGTCAACGTGGGCATTATTCACGGTATTTTCTTTTTATTAATATTTTTTTTTTCTCGACTACACATCCATTGATCCCTTTGTGCTGGATGTAGATGAATATGTACGTGCAATTTCTTCAGACTCCGTACTTTTCCTTGTGTTATATCAATTCCCTAAATTTTGCTTGCTTGATAAACTCCGCCTGTCGTCCGATCACTTTGACCATCTTCAAACCATTCCAAGGCTCGAAAGTAATTGACTTCACAAACACCTATGATCTAATTGCTGCAGTCAGCAGATCATCAGGGACAAGTCCTGAATGTTCAACGTTACCGCTTGACTTAGACATTGCAAATGGAATGCTGAAAGAAGGCTGCACCTTGTCACGTCCAATAATCTCACACAGGGAATCTTTCCGTTCATTCGGCCTCTTGCTGTTTCCACTCGTCTGATTAGTCTTGACTTATTGACGTATTTCCAATTCTAAGTGCTAATTTGCTTGTACACTGTCGGTGAACGGCATACGATTGATTGATGGTGGGTTGCATGGGAAAAGTTAACAGTGAAGTACACAGTAAGTGCTCTCTGGAAAATGTTTGTCTGGCAAATATTTTGAGTTATTTTGATGAATTTTAACGTTGTACAGCAATCATGACAACGTAGCACAAAAAGTAACTACATTTGTGTTTGAGAGGTTATTTCATGGATCTAATGCTTCTAGGCAATTACAACCTACCACTGGGAAGTCTTTTATGGTACTCTTTTAAATGGTGCCACATTTGTAAGGAGCAGGCATTGAGATGAGCAGCAAAGCTTCTCTGACAACGCCAAACAGCGTACTTTTGCTATTGCCGTTGACTTTTGTATGGTGTCTGGGGAATAAGATGATGAGGAATCATCTGTATTGTCATGACATACATGCACACATGCACTTTCATACACACTGCTTTTAACCCATCACTGCAGTGAACACACACTCACACATGTCGCTAGCATCACACAGTAGAGCAGCAGGCTTCGGGGAGTAGCTCGGGAAGAGTTCAAGGTGTCCGTGTCTAGCTCAGCAAAACAAAAGCCATGAGTCCGGATGATGTTATGGTTGTATTGTCCATCGCCCACATTCTTCAGCTGGTCGATGGCTGGGATTTTACAAGGTCCCCCACAGTGACAGGCAGCAAGCATAACCACTTGGCAACCACAGGTGTCCCCACAAGAACCATAGACAGCTCCAACAACCTGGCACGGTGACACTTCTTCATACTGCTCACCATTCGAATCACACACTGGTGTTGAATGACATCCCATTCTTCAACCAGCATTTGTTGCAAGTCAGCCACTGTGGTTGTGTTTGTCAATCTGGCACAAACAGCACGCCTAAAAGGACCACACGATGTTTCAATGGGGTTGAGGTCAGGACTGCTGGCAGGACATTCCAATCTTCGACACTCCCAAATTCTGGAGGTAGTCTCTAAAAAACCTTTAATACCTCTCTGGATTGAGATTACCTCCAATGATTACAAGCCTATTATTTTTGTACCCACACAAACACCGACAAACACGTCACTTTAGGGCACAGGTGTCAAAGTCAAGGCCGGGGGGCCAGGTCTGGCCCGCCACATCATTTTATGTGGCTTCCATGATGCTTGCTCAAGTCTGAACCAAAATTTCAAATTGTCATATGTAAAAATGAGTTTGACACCCCTGCTTTAGGGTCTCTTTGGGAGGTACAAAAATAGCTGAAAACTTAGGTTCAGAAAAAAACAACTGTGTTGAATCTCTGTCCATCTAAACATTTTGTTGAAATGCTACAGGCGTTTTCTTCATTCCGTGTCTTTTACAAAATTCTACTCTGCAATGATTTTTGACAAACTATTGTTTCCCTCAATAGTTAGTGCTACTGCACTCATCAACATTAATCAGGCTGAGGCAGGTGATATATTTGCATATTTTATTCAAAACACGTTTAGGACTTGTTTTTGAAAGAAAATGTAACCGCCCTATTTCATTTTATAGTACAGAGCCATAATGTCTTCAGTCACCATGGGAACCCCCCCCAAAAAAACAAAAAGAAAAAAACAGAACAAGTAATTGTGTTATAACGGGAGTCAGCAATGCCATCGGCTTCTAGGGAGAGAGACAAGGCTGAAAACTTGACAGGCTGGAGCAGGTTTGATGACCAGGGAATGGGCGGCCTGGAAGGGAAACGGGACAAAGAGCTGATGTAACGTGGCAAGCCACTGCTCACGTTGGCTTGTTTATTTATCAATTTCTTTATTTTACCTTGATTTGCAAAGATAACGGTGAGTGATGATGATGATGAATACTCACACAGCCGGCTTATCAGCAGCTGTCTGGCCCGGGGTTGCCGGCGGTGGCATTCAGGGCTGATAACCCCCAAGGTCTGAGGGATGATGTTGGCAAGGAAGAGGGGAGAGGAGCATGATGCAGCTGCCGGGTCTATTCTTGTGTACAACCTGCGACCAGCCGCTTCATCGTTTGACATGTTGATGTATTACAAAGGAGGGGAAAAGTATAATAGCGTTTTGGCTTCGCTATGACTGTCCCCTTCAAAAACTTGAGTGACATCACACTCTTTCCTGATGTAAAGTTTGAAGTGAGGAAATCATTTTCTCTGAGCCATTCTCTACCCACGGCATGTGCTGGATTAATATTGTCGCGCTGTTCTCAACTGATACTGTGTTTTGATGATATTGGCTTCGTTGACTGTACATGTATTCCACGCATTTTTAAAACCATCTTTCAGCGGCCATCGAAATCTTTATGGAATGTTTTTCATTTCTTCGGAAAATCAATTTGTGCTTTCACAATATCAAAAGTATCAAAGCACGATCAATAAACACCGCATGTAACCAGAGAGGACTTGAGTGTGCGAGCGTATGTTCATATGGTGCACATTTTGTGCCAGTGAGAGTCGCCGCACTTGGAAAGCCCTTGACAGATGTGACTTGGAGCTGAATCGTGCTTCTTTTCATCACTGTTAAGCCTATCTTTCATGCATTCAAAGTATTTCAGTCAGCGTTTGGATCAAAATAGTTTTTCCTCAACCGTCAACTCTCCAGCTGGGTTATTCTTGTGAATTATTATAAGGTTGACATTTTTATTTTTTTTGGGGAGGGGGGGGGGTTGTTTCTGCTAATCTTATTGGATTAGCTATGCAGCCAAACGTGTAAATGTAAACTAAGATCTCCAGTAGGAAAAGCACAGATTGAGGATATGATTGGAAAATGATTGTCATTGTCGTGAAATTATTTTGACGAAGCAGAAAAACGGCGTCATACTCATATAACATATTAATCAAACGTACATGGATTCAGTGTCATTCAAAAGTCAGTTAAGATTCACTTTAGCTGACGTTATTATTACATTATTATTCATTCATTCATTCATCTTCCGAACCGCTTCATCCTCACTAGGGTCGCGGGGGGTGCTGTAGCCTATTCCAGCAGTCTTCGGGCAGTAGGCGGGGGACACCCTGAATCGGTTGCCAGCCAATCGCATGGCACACAGACACGAACAACCATCCACGCCCACACTCACACCTAGGGACAATTTAGAGTGTTCAATCAGCCTGCCATGCATGTTTTTGGAACGTGGGAGGAAACCGGAGTACCCGGAGAAAACCCACACAGGCCCGGGGAGAACATGCAAACTCCAAGCTGGAATTGAACCCGGTACCTCTGCACTGGGAAGTCGACGTGCTAACCACTGGACTACCGGGCCGCCTACATTATTATTATTATATATTTTTTTGTGAAACACAAGATGGGATACATAGTGGTCATCTTGAACCTAATATTCCCCATAATAATGATGACAGTATCATGGTAATGCATAGCGGCGGTTGTCTTCCCAACGACAATGTTAAAACACTGCTTGAGTCTGTTTGTGTTCTTAAATGTTCAGAAGCGGCATATGAACTTGGCACCTTCGTCACATATGAAATCATAGTGGTGTGACATTTTTGCTGTCGTTCCCTGGCCCTGTCTCCACCTCCAAATTTAGTACCAAGATGGCTTTATTTTTTTGTTTGTTTTTTTGTTGGGGGCTATTTTGATGCTGTGAGTAATAATCCTTCATATTGTCACTGGTTGGAATTAAATGAGGCTTTTAATGCACCCTGATTCCATCAGCACTCATTAATTTGTTTTCTTGCTCGTAAATGAATGCCGAAGTTGTTTAAGTTGGACCAAACTTTTTTGAGGATGAGATGTGGATGTTGCCTGGCAGAGAGAATCACAGAACGGTGTTTATTCTCTCCCCCTGCCCCCTCTCCCCGCCCCCCTGTCAAAACGTTCAGCCTTGTGACCTTGCTCGCTACGAATGCAGAATTTTAAATGGTGGTTTGCGACTTTTATTGTGTGCTTGCATTCAAGAAGAATGCACGCGTCCTCGATAGTAGACGTGTCGCTCATTAAAGATCTGCAATGTATAGAAAGTCTTCTCTGACTAATCATTTCTTCCTTTTACTTTCAGATGGTCACAAGAACGAAGAAAATATTCGTGGGTGGCCTCTCAGCCAATACAGTAGTGGAGGATGTGAAGCAGTATTTTGAACAGTTTGGGAAGGTAAGGCTTTTTTTGTTGTTGTTCATAAGCCTGACAATCGTGTCATACACAGATTGCATGAAAAAAAAAATATATATATATATATATATACATTATCGTGACAAACAATGGAAATGATGTCTCTACACATGGCGAAAATAATTGAAAAAAGAAAATAGTCACCAAATCATATTTAAGTGGAACCTCCAAAGTTGTTTACAATCTGTTCCGTGGCCAGCTGAAATATTTTTTTTTCTCCAGTCCAATTGGTCAGTTCATTAAAAAAAAAAAAAAAAAAAGCAAAGATACATTTAACGGGACCGTAATATTTGTACATGATTAACTCTTACATGAGTTTAAACAGAATTTCATCAGTCCAATATCATTTTTAGAAGCAACGCAACACTCTTAAACGGTGTTTACGTTAATGACAAATCTGGAGGGTGAATAAGCATTCTATCATGTAAATCACTCAAATCTGTGACACGGCATATCAAAATCAAGGTCCTCTGTATACCAAAAATGGGTTTCAATACTAGCTCTGACTGAGAGTCCTCTCAAGCCATTGTGAGTGGGAACAGAAAGGAAGTAAACAACATAAAAAGACCAATAAAAGCAGCAAACACCGCTTTTGGCTAAGAGCTATTATCGTCAACTGTAATGGAACTGAAATAGAGCAATGCTGGACAGACGTGCTTTGACACCACCTGAGTCTTTTCTGCTTAGGATATGCGCTTAGTTTAAGGGATTCCTCTTTGCGCCTTCTCTTTTCTTACCTTTATCTTTCTCTCAGGATAATATGTTGCCAAAAGACACCTCATTCCAAAGTGAAACGCAGAACACAAATGCAGAGTTAATCCTTTGAAACGGGCCGAAATGACTTCTTTCAAGTTACGTGAACAGCGCGTGACGTGCGGACTAATGCGCTGAGACAGATGCTCCAAATTGCGCAATATGTGTTTGAGCTCCCAAATTTTTGGGAGCTTTCACGAGTCGGTCAGACTGTTGCGGGTTCCACGTGCAACTTGCAATGGAAATGAAAATAGCGGCGTTGCTTTCTCGCTGCGATGGCCTTCGCTAGCTTTGTGCGGCAGTTTGTGGTATGGTGCAGTGAACTGTTCTCAGACCAATCCCCCCCAGCTGAGCGAGGCATATTTCCACGCCCTCTAATACAAGGACATGCATGCCTCACACCCACACACGTGCACACAAACAGGCTTTGATACAGTGGCAGCATTTCACAGATAATTTCCTCACGCTGAGTGGAGATCCATTTCCCTCATGTCATATTCTACATCCGCCAAGGTCACCTTCAGCTGATACAGTCTCTGGAACATCAGCACTTGACCTTGAGTTTAAACAGTTTCCACGAGGATGGATTTTTCATGGGCACATAATGCACCGTGTCCTCAAGGAGACAAAAGAGCTGTTATGAAATAATGGAAACAGTTATTTTTGGTTCAGACCCAGTATGCAACCATCTCTCCCCTCCTCCAAAAGGCAAGCGTTGTTTTCCTGGCTGGAAGCGAGCAAGGTGAATGACTTTGTTTGGCTCCTCTTGTGTTGAGGATGCTTGGAAGGCCCTACCACGGCCCGGCTGCTTTATTTGCACAATAGAACTCTGCAAGCAAATATGCGGCCCGACTTTTGCAATCAATGGATCTGCGAAAGGGCTCAAAATGATTTTTGACTTGATTGAATGACATAATTGACTTGATTATACAAAGTTTCTCCCCCCCCCCACACCCCCTCCCTCCCCTCCTTGAGAAATCCTCAAACGCTTAGGAGGAAACAAACAAATCAGACTGATTGAGCAAGATCTTGCACATGTTTTCTCGGTGTTCTTTTCTAGCCTACTTGCGCATGCCTCCGTGCGTCTGCGGGATTGCTCTCGCCTTGCGTGAGTGTTCCAGCGATTAAGTGTATTTATACGGCTGTCGTGATTAGCTGTGCGTGCAGGTCTGTGGGAGCTCGGCGAATGAAAAATCGGAGGAGATGTTGGTGGCAATACCTGTAGAGCAGATGTAAAGCTAAATGATTTCCTTTACAATCTCCTTAACTACATTAATGCTGTCTGTTTTCGGGTACACGCCGTTGGCGTCATGGGGAAACAGGAAAGCAATTTAGTTTCCGTTGCATAGATTATTGGCCCGATGTATCAGTATGTATGTATTTATCCAGCATGGTGGAAGGGCTGCTTGATATCTATCCAGTTACAGGCAAGAATCATCCATACTGTGACCGCATTTTGACTTCAAATGAATTTTGTGTTTTTCCCGATGTATACCTTCTGGCTGGTACTGATGCAGCAAAGTGGCAAGAGACAGAATGAATTCACATGAAATAGTAATAACTAAAGAAACACATCCACCCACTTGTGTTGATTCGTACTTTTCACACGTTGGTTTTCATTTACTGTAGATTTGGTGTCGCGCTAACCTATTTTGACTCATTTACGGCGTTTTAGCCGTGACATTGTTTCTGGAAAATATTGCCCGATGTTGTTTGATAAGCTCGGATAAGAAAACCTTTCCGTGTCTCACAATGGAGAAATTCCCAATTTACAGCAGCAAAATTGTGAAAGGGAGAAGTAAAAGTATCTCAATAAATATAAAACATAAATGTAAGCATATTAAAAATGCGCCTGTGACTCGGCAACCGCTATGTCTGTTTTATTTGTGCTTTTCAACTGCTTCATCATTGTGCGTCGTGCGAAATCGTTTGCACTGTTACAGCGTTTTAGCCGTGGCATTTCATTTTTTTTTTGGTTGTAATTATTGAAAAATATAATTTCTCAACAATGCTACCAAAGGAGCTGGCCCACATCCACTAACACAAATCAAGGCCTGCATCCCAGAGCAGGGACAAGAGCTGGTAATAAAGTAAAGTGAATCAAGAGAGAGGACTAAATCCCACAGGAGATTTACACCAGTCCTTCTGTGTAGGCGTGTTACTCGGCAGTGGACGGCTGTTAGAAAACTGCGGTTGTTTGTTTACATTCAAACTTGAGCTCGGACAGCACATAGCATGTCTGCGCACTTAAACTGGTCGTTGGGGGACTTCAATCGTGTTCCGATCTCTCATGTACTAACAACCTCTTGAAACTTTGAAACTTGGTGGACTGTGCAACCAAAAATAATATATATTTACTGGTTTATGCATATATGTTTTTATTGGTGTAGATATTGTATTTTTAGCAATATTATTGTTTTATTAACCCTATGTTGCATGGCTTCTGCAGGAGTTATTCAATTGTGGTTTGTTTTTAAATTTAGGGTAGATTATGGCCAAATATCATAATAAATTCACAATTTTGGGAAAAAAATACATAATAGGGGGGTACTTGTGTGCATAATGGTCACTACAATTACCTTGCCAAAAAGCATGGCAGTACTGATAGGTAACACATAGAAACTGTTATTTATTGTGTTCTATATGTTCTATATACTCTTCTGCACAAGTACAATAGGGTATTTGGACCTTTTCATCTCACGGATAGAAATTATTCAACATTTTGTGGACCCTCTTTCACCTTTTCCTCCCGCTGTTAAGCACGCTAGTGACATCTCATGTGGATTTAAAAACTAAAACTGGTAACTTGAATAACCAATATGAGTTAAAGTTGTGGTTACTGTAAGTAACCCGTATGCAACATAGGGTTAATTGTTGTTAAAGTTTTGTTTCAATCTCCTCTCCCATTTAAGAGATGAGTCTTTTAAAAGTATTGTTACATTTTATATTTTAGGGAGGTGTCATTGAACACTATTCTGATTTAACCGTGTTATCTTCTTGTGTGGTGTGGAACTGGGCTAGTTGTATACTGCGAGCCTCACCACTACAAACAAAAAGTAGTGTAAAATTAAAACCGCTTAGTCAGTGTAAATCAAAACGAAACTATGTTGTCATAGAAAAAGCTGAATTTTTGATGCAGCTCTTGTATTGGAATTCATTAGATTGTGCAAGTGTCACTCACACACACACACACACACACACACACACACACACACACACACACATTCGAGAAATAGTGCCTCTTCACATTGAGTCCTATCGGCAAGGAGTATGTGTGTGTGTGTGTGTGTGTGCGTGTGCGTGTGCGTGTGCGTGTGCTGTCCGTGTGGCACCATAAGCCAATTATCAGGATGTGGTCTGCAGAGGTGTCGCGGGGTTGGGAAGCGGTGGAGGGCAAACAGCTTGTGTGGCCACAACTGGGTCACAGGTTCTGTCGGTAACCTCCGCACCTCACCTCACCTCCCCTCTCCGCCACCTTAGTCCCACTCTGCTCTGTCCGTGGAGTGGGGGGAGGTTGACGTCTCTCCTCCCCATCAGTCTCAGAGCATCAGTCTCCCGTGCTGTCACCTTTAAGACGCAGCACAAGCCTATGCGCTTGGCTCAATTTCACAAGCCGAGCCGCTTCTTTGTTGCCTTCATTAGACGCTGAAGGCGTATATCGGAAGTGATTGCATTTAAGTGGAAGTGTGCTTGTGTTTGACTGATTATAATGCATCTCGGATGGATCCCATTACCTAGCTAATAGTTACCACATCCTGCCACCTATTTTGTTTCTCAGGGCATCACACCGCTTATTAGCCGTGTGAGCCAGTTGAGAAAATCTTATCGTTTCTTCATATTCAAGTGTTCTTAGCCAGAGGCTGGTCCCGCTTCTGCCTCGCAATAAAGTGAAATTAATCATCGCTGTGCTTGAGCTGTTATTTGCGTCTGTGCAGACTTATATATTGCCCAATGATAGAATGCTACCATTCAAAGATCATTGTTGTTTTTCTACTAGATTATTTACTTCTCAAAATATGTAAAGGTTCAGAATGCTGCGATTGGCTGGCAACCAGGTCAGGATGCACCCTGCTCCAAAACAGCTGGGATGGGCTCCAGCACGCCCGCGACCCTCATGAGGATGAGCGGATTAGAAAATGGATGGAAGGGTGGTTCAAAATGTGACCTGTGATTGAAGGGCCTCCAGTTCGATACATCCAATCCAAATGTGATGCATCAGGATTCGATGCCGCTTACCCTTTTTGGGGGTCACAGCAGTTGCTGGCACCTGTTCAAGCTGACTTAAGATAAAAAGCAGCCGACACCCTAAAAAAGCTGCTAGTCCATCACATGTATTTTTTTGTTAGATGAGTTAAATTCCATCGTTCAAGTTGAAGGGTAAGCGACATGCTTGTAGTAATTCAGTGACACGGTATTCTTTTTCTCATATACTTGTATTTCGTAACCAAGCAAGTCAGTTGACAACCCATTCATATCAACACCTTTGACCAGAGATATTTTTGCTCCGGAAAATGAACCAACGATTTAAAATATCTGATCCTGCTGCTTTTCTTTCTTAATGACCAAATGCGTTCTTATTGCAATACTCAAACACGTTTTGAGATCCCCACTCCCGCCCCCACCCTTCGCAAAAAGGTTCCACTGAGACAATCACTTGATTAAAGTTGGAATTTGGTGTGAAGATACCTTGTAAATTTGGATGTGGCGTACCAGCTGAGCCCAGCCCTGGCATCGATAGTGCTCGCCACAGTGCTAAAGGCATAATTAGACGGGGTGACTAATGCTTTGGTCCTCATTGGTTTATTTTGATCAGCTTTGAGTGCATCCCACACTGGTCTCGTTTAGCCCAACAGAAACGAGTCCTGTTCTCCCAATCAGTCCGCCTCCACTTCAGTCACTTGGCTGGGTTTTGCAGCCCAGCCCTCAAGCAGACTTTTATTTCCATCAGCACTACTTGCTTCCATGTCACTCGGCTCCCACAATCGTTTCTTTATGTTCAGGCCATCCTGGTGCTCATGCTCCACTGGTCTAGAGCCAGCTCCTGGAGGTGTAACTGAATGGGTGGAGGAAGAGGAGGAGCTTATCCAGTTCACTGCTACTGGGCTTATGAGGGATAAAGGTAGATACAAAGGTCACCAATGAGTCAGACAAGCACAGCGGTGCGTTGAGTCCTAGAAGATGACAGTGAAATGATTGAACTTAAATAAACGTCCATTAACGGACCCGAGTGTCAGAGAGATGGAGAACACAGCACACACTGTATATTTATAGAGACATGACGGAAAAAGATAATAGCGCATTATTCTTCCCTCATACTCAAAATGAAGCGATTGAGACAATGAACTAAAATTATAGAAGGATCAGAAACAAATTCATTGGGTAGTCTGTGACATTTGTTCTGGGGCTTTGCTACTCTAATACCACGGCTGACATTTTGCATGGTCTTAGAGTTTATAAATGGCACAAAAAAAAACTGTTTGAAACCATCTGTACAATCCCTATCAATTTATCATGCATACTTGACAAGCATACTAACGAGCGTCTAGAAATATTTTCGATTTTTAAGTTGAAGTCATGAAACAACCGGATGGGAAATAGTTTAGCAAAATATGTCATGTTTAATAGATTACTATATACTATAGGTTCGGACCATCTCAAAATTGTGCCTCTGTGGATCAATATGTTGGAAAATTGCATTACTTCAGCCCAAAGAAAAAAGAAAAAAACGTGATTACAAAATACTTTGGCGGCAGGTAGTGTAGTTACAGTATTGCTAACACATTCCACTCCTATCAGTATCATCATATAAAAATTACTTTGTAAATCCAAACTAAAAAAATACCGGAAAAAGCAGATGCATGCATCTAAAGCGTTTCAACAAGTTTTATTTTGAAAGCAAAATTAAAAAGATTATGAATCGTAAACGGCAGCAATCAAAATGATTTTTCATGTCATGGCTCTCCCTGAGCTGCACACCTGTTGGTCGTTTAGCAATTAGTAGTATAAGAGGACTCCATTGTTGCTGTTGTTTGCTACTGTCATGTTTGTTTGTTTGCTGCCATCAGGTTTGTCATGTTTCAGTTACTGTTATGTTTTATCTTCAGTCATGATTTTTGTTTGATACTTTGGACTTTGTTTTGGACTTAGTTTTCTGTGTTTTATTAAATACAATTCGTCAAGTACACCCTGCTCCTCTCCTGCCTGCTCTTTGGGGTCCACCACCACCACGCAACGTGACATTTCATGCCCCACAAAATGTATTTGCTTTCACATCTGTCGTTCACTTTCTTGGGTCCGAAAATGTTGATGGGTCTGAAGCTGGCCACAGATCATCTCAGGGGGTGGCCATTTTGACCCTTGCTGTTGACTAAAAAATGACATCACAGTTGCTCAGCGTTCAGGTAACAACCAATGATGGGGTTGACTTCCCCTTTTGATATGGTATTAAAAATAATTACAGTTTGAAAGGGAAATGGAAATTTTATCACGGTCTATCGGTAAACCATAAAAAACATCTAACCTAAATATGTTGAAATGGTGTTAAAGTGACACAAATTATTTAACTGCTTTTTTAAAGCATTTAGTGGGCGACGCTATCGTACCGAAAAGACTTAGCTACACATACTACTATTGATTTTTTCTCACTAGTCACAAGGATTAGGCACAAACTATACATCGGATTTATACTCTTAAATTTTGTGAAGGGGTAGCACATGCCAATGAAGAAAAACTAAGCCAAACTGGTCTTCCATCCGTTTGACTGACAATCTAGTCATTGAATTTATAGACCGAAGTGACGGGCACGATGATGAAGAGAGCCTCTGACATGTTCAAGCGGCGAAGCAGAAAAACACGGATGATTAATGCAGAAAAAAAAATGCACTTTAAAAGAAGGAAAGGAAGCTAATCAAAAGGCCACAGTCCTTCATCCCACTTCCTCGGCTGGTGCAGGTGCACATTTGCATGCCATTTACATGGTAGCTCACAGTGACTACGAGCGCGCAACGTTTCAGTGTCCATCACCGGCTGACGTCCTGTGATTGTTTTTCTCGCTGCCGCAACTGACCTAATCAGTTGGGGGATATTGTCTGGTTCCAGTGATTATAAGGAGTGATCAGAGCAGCCATGATGGAGCTTGTGCCTCTCCGTCCCGATTTAGCCAGAGGCTTCAATCTCATTGCAGTCACTTGTAGTTAGTGACTGAGACTGGCCGAGAGAAGGGCAGAGCAATATAAATGAATTGGCTATGAATGCGGGGTATGCTAGTGCTGCTGCGGGGACACATGAGGGAAAAGGGCCAGTTAGACAAACCATTTTATACCCCCCTTGACCTTTATTTGCCCATTGGCCCGGCAACATTTCCAACAGCTCTTTAAATGGCCGCTGAAGAATTGAGCCGCAGTATCCACATCGTTTTTCATCCTCGTCTGTTTGATTTCATATGAGAAACACGACTGTGTGTGTGTATATTGCTGTCTTTACGATTGACTGCCGTTTTTTTTTTTTTTACCTTGAGGGCCAGACCTTTAATTCAAGATAGATTTTTGACGATCACTGATGTCTCGAAATACCTATCACACACACATTCTCCTTCCGTTACTCGACACTGTGCTCTATAGGCGGCTCACAAATAGCGCTTCAGATCAGAGAAGATTGACACCTTTCTGTAAGTCTCTGGTCTCATCTCCCAGCTGTCTTTCCTGAAATGGCTCCCTTCGGATAAGCCTGGATTGGCTTGATTGTGTTATCGGTGACTGATCAGGTGATTGAATGACAAAATTTTGAGCCCGCTGCTTGAAGAATGAAATGTTTAAAGAAGATTGACTGTGATTGGATCAGATTCAGCACCTGCTCAAAGGGGTCAATCAGGTGACGGCAGGAGGCTGAGGCGCCATTGTGACTAGAAACCAGGGTGTTAATGCGCGGATCGGGGGTTTATTATTGGGGGTGGTAGACGGATGCTTACAAGGTGCCGCGGATGCCATTCAACTGGGGAACAGTTGAAAAATGTCATAAGACGAAGTGTCACGAGTCATTTGCAGCGGTCTGAACATCAGATTAGTATGGAGGCGTCCATATCCGCATCTCCACCCTGTGGGAGGATGGTTCGCTGAGAATTGCGTCTAAAAAAAAAAAGGTTATTTAGCTGATGGAAGCGAGACATCCATTGACGTATGCTGCATGTGTGTTCTCAAGATTGGCACGGAAGGCAGAATTTGAAGGTCGAGAGCTTGGCAGAATATGAATGGAAAGGGAGCCAAGAGAACGCTGAGCTAAAGACACATTTTAGTGGGAAACTTCATTTTTTGTTGCTCAGCTTTGTAATCGCATTCTTAATTCGTCGTTTTACTTTCGAACTGTATCACGGTCTGTAATTTTTAATGACATTGATGGATTCCATCTTAAAGTTGAACACTCTTCATGCCTTAACTTTATGTTGAACTGTTGTGTATCAGCAAACGCCAAAACTGCCAATTACTACCAATCTCAGAAACACGATAAATACCAGTTGGAGAAGGGCGATACGCATTCACGCAGCAGCAGCTCAAACGCAAGACATTAAGAATTGCTTGGACAGGCATACGTGAGTTGTGATCCACGGCGAATGATACCCGCATGTGATTGACACAACTTTTTGTCTCTGCCTTTCACAGGCAAATGAGAAAAAAAACACAGTGGTGGCAGGTTTCCAAAAAAATAATCTGATCTGATAGGCTTTCAGGGACAAAGTGATTCTGCTTTTCACCTCGGATAACCCTCCTCATCAAAATCACACATCTGAGCTGAGTTACAAACTCCTCCTTTCTCTCTATTTGTCTATTTGGACCATGACTCGGCAGCACCTGAAAGATTTTTCTCCATAGAATCCACAACACTATACTCACAGACACCTGTGCTATTGCAAGCCGGATTTTCTGCTGTGGCGTTTGTTTTGTTCTTGTGGATAGATTTATCCCAGAGTGACCACAAATAATAGCTGTAGCTTTCTCTCTGCAGCTGTGTGAGAGATATACAGCAAAGCACAAAATGTAATGCGCCCAAACAGAAAAGGCAGCCTTTTTATCTTATTTAACTTTTTGCCAACAACAAAAAAAGTTTGCAAGATCCGGCACCACTGGTTAATGGATCTTGCAAAATGCATCGAAGGATTGAAACCCAGTATGAAGAAAACACTGAATTTTTGGCTTGATAAACATTTGCAAACATATCATGAGATTCCTCACCCATCAGCAGAAATCAGATTTAATAGTATCTTCCATAATATGTAATTGAAGCTGCTTTCCCAAGTCTAAAGTTGCAATGCAAAAATAAAATAAAAATAGGGTGGCACGGTGGATAACTGGTTATCATGCCAGCCTCATAGTGCAGAGGTGCAAGGTTCGATTCCAGCTGCAGCCTTCCTGTTTGGAGTTTGCATGTTCTCCCCATGCCTGCGTGGGTTTTATCCGGGTACTCCGGTTTCCTCCCACATTCCAAAAACATGCGTGGCAGGTCAATGGAACACTCTAAATTGTCCCTAAGTGTAACTGTGAGTGCAAATGGTAGTTTGTCCATGTGTGCCCTGCGATCGGCTGGCAACCAATTCAGGATGGACTGGGATAGGCTCCAGCACCCCCCGCGACCCTCATGAGGGTTAGCGGATTAGAAAACGGATAGATGCTTGAAATAAAAGTACCGGTAATAAAAAGAAACAAATCACAGTTTCCTAATTGTGCTTGTGCTCAATCATGAAGTATTTAAGCAATGAACGTTCTCAATTATTAGCCTGGTGACTATTTTTAGCCACCCACAGCTGTGTGACCAGATCCATAGGCGCCTCCAGCTCATGCCTCCTACGCATGCCATTGCTTTACTGAAATCACTGCTTAAATGTACTGGCATGGAAATTTACACTATGTGCTTGAGTTTGATGTGAATGGCTAATGATGGCTCAAAAGTTTCACTTATCTGAATCACTGCGCAGCTCACAGTCGTGTGCATGAGTGCATGGCTCCATCGCCTCAGGTCTGGCAAAACTATTAAGGGCTTAAAGAAATCCACTATAATAAATACAGTTGTTAGTAACTGCTTGTTAGGTTTTATTTGCTGTAACAGTGGAGACTAACATTGGTAGTGACAGGCTCATTGCATCCAGACATATTTAGTTGGGAGGGAGAGAGAAGGTCGTTCAAACAAAATATATTAATAAGATGATGTTGCAGGGCCTCACAGTTTTCATGTTTTTTTCACATCTTTTGTTCTGAAACGTTGTACTGTAGTTTGCCTCTTTATTTCCTCTATAACACACAATTTATTCGATGTATACATCTTCGTAGTGTCACGGTTGCCTTGACGATTGAGTGTGGAAGCTGGAGAACAGAGAGGTTGTGTTAAAAATCGGAGGCCGATATATGTGCCGTTAGACGCCGATACATGTGCCGTTAGACATGAGTCAATCATCAGAATACGACCTGCGTTAGCGCCACAAAACTAATTGACCATTGGTGGTAGATTATTTTAGCAAGTCTCACACTTTCCGCTGCGTCTCATATATCTGAACTGTCTCTCATGTATGCATCCGGCTTATTTTCGGTCTACTGTTTAAAATGGCGTCGCGGTTTTAAATGGGAAACGGTTTCATCCCTAATACATCCAGTATTTGAGACACTGTGTATTCGGGAAAAGGTTAACACGCAAAGTAGATAGCAACAGGATTATTACCATATAACTGTAGTTGATGTGTTTAAAGGTAATGCAAGCCCATCTAAAATCCCCTGGACGTATTAAATTGCACTTTAAATGGCACTAAAGTAGTGTGCAGAAGTGTACAAATACCACTTGGAAATATCACAGGAGGTCTAAATTTTTATTGCCTGAAATGACGACGTTACGCAGACAAATGAAAAAGGTTAATTAAACGTGGTGTCAACAAGTCTTAAGAAAACGTTGAGGTGATCTGTCATTAAGTTATTTTGCTTTTATAGGTTATTAACAGAGAAAGCGCTTTTATTGGATTCTGAGGACCGTCGAAGGTGGCATTCGGCAAGTGTGTTGTTGTGGTATGTTAGTTGTATCACTAATTCAAATGAAACCATCATTTCTATGAAATAGTTTTACCCTTCACAACAGCAAGTCCTCGAAGCTGCTTGCCCCCCCCCCCACCCCCCCACAGAGTGGAATAATGCATCAGCAGATATGGCTGCCAGCATGTGACAGACTGACAAGCAATCTATCCAGAAAACGTTCTCTCATGGCTTCAGTTGAATCATCTTAAAATCGAAATAAGTCAGTTTGATTGAAACAGTGGCACAGAGCCAAGATGTGGCATCAAATCTCACAGTCTAATCTTTTGGTCACGGACACGTTGACCAGACCCCCACACACACACACACACACACACACACACACACACGTGCACACCTACTCAAGTCACTTCCTGATCGGGGAAGCTTTGAACCCAACATGTGGCCCATAAGTCCTATCCACAGGTAATTAGGTTTGATGGTTAGTTGAGCAGAAGCATGGATGTTATCCTTTTTCCAGACTTGCCACCTGGAGGCTTTCCTCAAGTTGTTTTTTGAGCCCCGCTGCCAGCCCAGCATCCTCTCTTCCAGCTCAGCAGACATTGTAAAAGCCACCAAGGAGCACTTAATTCCCTTTGAAGATGATTTATCCACTAAAGTAACATGATGGCAACCGAATATGAATTTAAATCCTTATTAAACAAACAACCTCTTGCATCTACCCGGCATAGCCAATCCCAAACAATTGGTGTAACGCGGCTGTGCTTCTGTAAAGTCGCGGTACAAAAGGCAGCCGCTGCTACCTCATCGGGAGAGGAAAATGACCGCCAATTTCATTTCAAACAGCTTCACGTTTAATTGAATTAAAGTGCGATTTGTATGTGACGCACTCACGTGGACAGGCGGTATCATGCTTGAGTGACAGCTTGATTCTGTTTAATCATGAGCAAGTTTTCCAGCTGCCGACATCTTTGTGTTTAATGACATGATATTGAGCGGAAAAAAAAGTTTGCATCGATAAGAAAAAAACAACAACACAGGGCTGCAGTGGAACTTGTGAAGTGAAACACATGCAAGTCGTAGGCTTGAGAATTTGACCATCATTGTGGGCAAATACGTGATATGGCAATTCAGGGAGTAGGGCACTAACTCTGGCTGGCTGCTGTGTATTTTCTTTGTCCTCTTTGTCTTTTTTTTTTTTTGCAACACTTACAAGGACCAGAAAATAGAATTCTGAAGTGAACTATTCACCTGGTTACTTCGTCTAACTTTCATATCGAAAGCATTTAGACAACAGCGGTGTTTGCACGACTTTATTTCCAGTGTGACTGTGCACACCATTTGTTCTAAACGTAAAGGCAATTATTTTTTTTTTTTTTTTTTTTTTTGGTAGGGTGCGGCGGGCACAAATTTTTTGGCGCAAGGCTGATATATGATGCGGATGCCTTTAATTGCCAAGATTACGGTGTTTGATTCCTTTACATCTTAATAGCAACGGTCAACTTATTCATACTTATGCAGTGTATGCTGAAATGCCACATTTGTCATTTTAAGTGGTCAATGTGAACCTCACTTGTGTTGACAACAATGTCATATGTTAAAATGGCCTCTGTAATAAAGGCCTATTAAAGCCAAAATACAGGATTTCCAGGGAATATTTGACTTTGTGAAATGGGACTTAGATGAAGCCTGCTGTTTTTGGAACCTGCAATATGTGGCCGTCAGTGGCAGTGCATTTAGTGCAGCTCTAAACTATGGATGTGATTTACCAGAGGTTTGCTCCAGGAATGTGTGTGCCAAATGGGCAATGTTGCAGCGCGATACATTTTAGGAGGCGTATATTTTTTTAAATGCCCGAAACAAAATTTATTCTCGATTGAGCAATGCAACTTGGATTTTTTAAGCGCAATACAGCTTTTTAAATATTACGGACTACACCACTTCCAGAATTATTACAGCACGCAGAATCTATTACAGTGAGTGAACACGCAATTTAACACGGCAATTTGAGATCTTTCTTTATTTAAAAAAATAAATAAATAAAAAAAAGTCACAGTACGCTCACAAACAATGTGCACAATCTCTTGGTGTGAACACACAATTTTGTCCCCGATGTAAATCTGTAAGAGTTTTGACATTTGAAATCAGTGCATAGTTTATACAGGTCATTTTTACTTAGGATTTTACAAGGAAGGGGGCTGAGAATCATGGTGACAAATTGACAAATCGTGCATCCAAAACATTTGCATCATTTTCAAAGAACCACATTACTTTTGATGACCCGCCCCCCACCCCACCCCCACGCACACACACCCCACCCCAAACAGCTAATAAGGCACCTGCTGGTGTTTGGAAGAATGCAGACAGTCAACCATTAGATGCAAATTAGAAAGCAATGAAATTAAACATAAAAGTGTGGAAGTGCCGCGTTTTCATCCACAGTTTTATTTGTTGTTTTTTTAGCTGATCATTTCGAGCATTGAAGTGGGTTTGGATTCAGCCATTCAAGCTCACCATGATGTGCGGTCAAAAGTAGATGTGACACAACGTGCGTTATTATTGGTCATCCTGGGCTGAAGTGTATTGTTTTATCGTGTTTCGCAGTTC
Organism: Hippocampus mohnikei; assembly: GCA_026261675.1. Taxonomy (NCBI): domain Eukaryota; kingdom Metazoa; phylum Chordata; class Actinopteri; order Syngnathiformes; family Syngnathidae; genus Hippocampus; species Hippocampus mohnikei. The sequence continues at coordinate 9,890,594 of JAKGUB010000325.1, forward strand.
CTTCAAGTTAGATGGCCTTAAACACTGCATTGAGAAGCTTTATAAGAGCAAAACAAAATGAGTGGAATGGGTTTTGCTTTATTGCTTATGTTCAACCAGTGGTGTTCCTCTTAATTAGGAATAATTTAACTAAATTGCCCCATTACCATCTGGTTTGCACATAAACCACATGCAACTGAGGCACAATTTCCCATGTACAAAAGAGGCAAATTAGTCAGTTTTATGGAGTTTGTTGCGCATTGTGGCACTATATTGATGAAAAAAGTCCTGTTTACGTTCAAGCAAACAGCTCCTCAATAAGGTGCTACATTCGGGTATGGACACTTTAGCTCAATCGTTGTGTGAAAATGTCATGCTCTGTTGTTGAATCAACATTGAAAATACCAAAACAAAGTGTTTGTGTGTTCATTTTACAGTCCTGTGAACATGCTTCCACCTCCTTTTTGGCTTGCCTGCCTGGCTGGATGCCCATTCATTGGCGGCTTGCGCGTGGCCCAGTTCTAAATCAGATTCGGACTTTCCATATAAGTGCACCACTCAAGGGACTGGCCCAAACTGGACTGGCCTTTAGTCTGACCTTGGGCAAGTTTTTATAAGCTTGGGAAAGAGCAACACGGAGTAGATAACGCTGCACCCAATAGAACGGTGGTGTGTCGCTTACATTTGATTAAATCTGACCTCATGGCATTTGAGATAATTTAGCCGTCTGTGGCAAATACTGTATTTTGAGGTTATATTTCAGTGTACATAGTAACTCATTCGCAGTGTCCTCTGTGTGTGAGGGTAGTAGATTTAGATTTAACTCCAGTGAGGTAGAGACTTGTTCTTTTGTCTTGTGCTGTGGCGGTGTCCCTGTTTTGGTCTTTGTGCTCCACACAGTGGAAGAGTTTGGCACGCCTTAAATCCCTCCACCCTGCCGTCTTCCTCATCCTTGTTCTTCTCTTCCCATCACACCTGATTGCATTTGACAAATGCCCCTATTGGCTCCATATCATCAGATGCAACGGAGGCAGCCTACGACTATATTACTCTGGCCATATACCACATCTGTTCTCGATTTTGCATGGGTGGCACATCTGCTTCTGCGAGGTTTAAATGCGGCCAGGACTTTGTTGGTGGATCAGTTCCAAGAGTCACTACCTCTGTTGCCAAAACAGTGCAGTATACCTTTGCCGATCTTAAAGCGCGGTTCAGCTTTCCAAATGTTCATTTCTGGGTTTATGGGTGTCATCATATTATCTTCTTGTACGCGACTCAAGTGGCATCACACAAAAAAAAACAACAACACAGATGAAACCAAAACAAAATAAAAGAATTCACATTCTACATGCTCACTGAACTCTGAAAATGTCCCGTGTGATGTCATCCACTAGATTTCACTCTCGAAGTTGAACTGACACTAGTCTGCTTCTTGACTACAGTTCAGGTGCCCATGAGCAAGGTAGCACCCCCACTTTCACTCAGGAGCCAGTCACCGTTTGCGCACCTCGTCACTCTGAAATCTTTCCTTGATGGTGTATCTCTCCCTCTGTATGGTGTGCACCAGAAAATCGATAACAAACCTGCATAACAAACCATTTTGTTTAATTTCTCCAACACGGCCCACCATACTCTGCGGGTATTACAGTATGTGCTTACTGGTCGTTTGAAGGTGAAGACACCTTGGGGGCAGATTCAGACAGGCAAAAGAAAAGAACCCTGGTGGGCCACATCGCAGCGAGAAACTGATTCACTGTCCTAGCCGGCATCTCATCAGCATGAATGCAAGGACGGTTGGCTCAGCCGTGGCCATGTGAAGGCAAGGTTAGGTTACATCATCTCCCTCTCATCCTGATAAGGCGTAGAAAAATAAGTAGTGTGTTTCCGGTAACATGAAATTTCAGCATAGGGTCGGTAGGTCGGACAATTTTTTTAAAACATCTTTTTTTCTCCCTCCCTCCCCCATCAAAAACGTAAACAAAATAACCATAAAACATAAAACAAGGAGACATTGAAACCAGTGCCGGATGCTCGTCTTGTCAAAGAGGGGAAGCTCAATTTTGGTCAACATCATAAAATGTCCCTTTATTGATACGTGAATTCTACTCCAGCTCCGTTCCTTTTCAAGAAAATGATCTGTGACCCTGTCATACCAACAAGGCGTCTTTTCCCGATAACTAATTAGTGTCCTACAACTATAGGAACTACAATAAAACCCACCAGAAATAAAAGATTAATTTGTCGCTAGTTGTTTGTTTACAACAAAGAGTGTCGCTAAAATGATTAGAAGAAGTCTCCAGCTCAACTCGGAACAGAATGCGAGTTGAAAAATTGCCCGCACGGATGCCTACACTAAAAGCTCGGTGACTGGCTCATTTCAATGTCAATCGAACTGGCACGCAGGCTCAGACAGATCATCCAATCGGATGCAGAAAAGCCTGGCGTCCGGTACCCTCCCACTGCCATCCAGTCCCAGAGACGTCGACAAAAACCAGCTTGTATCCAATGACTCGTCTCCGTTCAACGCATTGGGACAACCTACCCTGAACTCACTACCGTTTGAAGCACAGCGAAGCTGCGGGATGAATGAGAAGGAAGTTGCGTCGTAACCAGTAAGAAGAAGCTGATTCGGAACAAAAGTTGAGCACGTTGTAGCGCATATTTAGTCAATGACATGACAAATTTGCATTCATATATTTGATCACTTATTCTTTGACATTTTAGGGGAAGCCGAGCTTCCCTTGCAGTCCGAGAGCAATCGCCACTGATTGAAACCCCCGCTCGGCGGCGAGAGAGTTGGCTACCCAGCAGCTGGGTGTTACAGCCATCTCGTTACCCCTGCGTCCCGCGTCCTAGACGGCCCGTGGTGTTCGTCAAATAGTTCGTTGAATCTTTTCGATACAGCAGTGGATGCTATTTTCTTAATATTATGGTGCGAGCATGCGACTGCAACACACAAAACGCGGTTTAAACTGTTGTCGGAGATCGTGGCCGCCGCCATGATTCAATGTTGTTGACAGACGACAGGGCAAACGACGCAACGTGAATATCGCGAGAGTTTGCACCAATGTAAATGCTCTAAATTCATCTTTCCTTTTATTATTTATAATTTTGTCTGTGGTTTTATTGTTCTTGTTTTGATTGTAAAGCGTCCTTGAGTGTTTTGAAAGGCGCGTATAAATGAAATGTACTATTATTATTATTATTACACAAAAATGTAGAAGGTTTGAAAAAAAATGCGGACCGTTAAGTTTTTTTTCGAGGTAGAAATTCTCGGTCGGTCGGGTTACCGGAAACACACTACTTTTTTTTCCACGCCTAACGGTCATGCTCAAAGAAACAACCAGAGGCGGTCGTGGTACCTTGAGAGTCGAAAGCCATTTTTCATTGTATTGTGATTAGCAAGGGGGAAGAATAGCATCACACATGATGACACCACATCACCACATTTATGCTGCTGGTGGTTCTTGTTCACTGTCAAATTGCATTTAGCGGTGTCTTGGGCTGTTCACACTTGAGCACAGTCATCAGTACCTTGTTGCACACCAAAATAAGTGGACGGCGACAGCTTCAGGAGCGTCCTTAGTCAGGATCACGTGTGAACAGATTAAAGACACACCAGCATAAGAATAACTACCAAGAGCAAGTATGGAACAATGTGGATCATCTGTGTTAAGATTTGTCACACAATAAGTCAGCCTGCGATGTTAACCACGTGCATTTGAAAGGTCGTCATTCAGACTCAGAATAAAAATAACAGTATGCAATGCTGAGTCACCCAGGGTAAAGTGCTCTGATAGCTCATTTCCAAACACAACATATAGAGCAAAGACAAAGTCATATTTTGAAAAAGTTCATGCATTTTTGTCAAATTAGAATAATGCAATCTTACTGGAAGAATGCTGGGAAAAAGATTGGTCATTTAACAATACATAAAAGAGGTACAAAGTGAAAACTGGCTCTGGGCCTTGTATCTACAAGGTTCTTCATGTGAGTCATGAATCTCATGAGTCGACCGGAAACTTGCACTGCTGGGTGATAATTGACAGGCTCCTTGGGAGAGGTGTCCACAGCTCTACTTTGCCTCTGGGTCATCCTCACCAGCCTGCACTTGTTCTAATTGGCACAGCACACTGCTTTAGCACACAGTGGATCTCTTGGTTTGGTTTTTTTCCCGTGGACTGCAGGGATATTAATTAACAATCGATCGCTGATGAAGCCCCCTTCAGACTTCAAACAAATCATAAAAATTGAGGATTTTTTTTTTATTCTTCCAAACAATGAGATGTTGATTTTATTGATCCTCGCCAAAGCTGCCCCCTAAAACACAAATACTGTTTTTAAAACGGTTAATGCGCCCTTCTATAGAAGATGATATTTTGTGATATGAAAATGTTCTGCACATTTTTCAATCATAGTGAGTTGTATTCCCAAACGGTTGATTCCTGATTCCTTCAAGAAGCCCAGTCATCTGGCACACGTGCGAATGTGTAAAAATGTAGAATCAATTAGAAAGCTCCAAATGTTGAAAGAGTTCACTAAATTTTAAAGACTCTCCAGTAAAGCATATATTTTGATGGCAGGTGGTCTAATAGAGTGGCTAATCACTGTATGATCAAATAATCATAAAAAGAAAGTGGCTTACCTCTGCATTTCCTGATTATAGCGCAGTTATACTGTCGCTAGCGTTGGCATTTCTCACAAGCCCACACACACACACACACAGTCCAATTGGAAGTGGGGGGGATGAACTGGCGCCATATGGTAGGTCCTTGACTGTGACAGACTGACACATTAGTCATTGATGGCTCCCAGCCTCTGAAATGATAAGCAGTATTGAAAAACTGACCTACAAATACACCAACAGATGCCCCCACACACTGGCATGGAGTTTACGGGCATTTTTTAACCGAGCCTGTCCTGTGACAGTGTGTGCATAAAACGGTGAATGAAAACCATTGGGACAGTGTCTGAACGCATATTCTCCATTCACATTCATTTCATTTTTTTTTTCATCAGTACTCTATAGTGTCCCCTTGCGTGACAAGGTCAAAGACGAATTCCAGCTCAGGTGGCCCGCAGCAGCATTTGAGCTTACGGTTGGGGTGACTTGTGCAGAGGTGGATTTGATTGACATCACCCTCAGAGAGCTTTAAGCCGTTTCTCTCGGCTCTACTTTTGACTCGCCTCAACAGAAAAACTCGATGCTTGCACATCCCATTTCAAATGTGTCATCAGCTGTCCTGGCAGGTACGTTGTCAAACAAACCTCTCAGGTGACAGCACTTCTTGTGTGAAAAGGTCACTGTAGGAGCCGGTTAAATGTTCCCTATGGCTTCACAGTTTTTGATTCGAGTGTACGTGCGTGTCTTTTTTTTTTCCTTGGGCTGGAGCTGAGCAGCTCTGCATGACCTTGACCAATTCCACACCCACGGTTTAACTTGGAAGTCACTCTCTGGAAAAGCCACCATGCGCCAAATGTGCCACAAGTCATTAGTCTCAGTCTGATTGGAGATCTGAAGAAATTTTTTAAAAAAGGGGCACCTCATTAGAGGTCAAGTCATCAGAGCAACAACACGCAGAACCCTGTCCTCTGTTTTGGTTTAATCCAATTAGACATCCACTGAAGCTGTGGTTGCTTTCAGGCAAGCCTGATTAATTTTCTTGCGAGTAGCTGTTCGCGGTCCTGTTGTTTGTATCTTTTGTGTTTACTCAATAAATAGCAGCCACCCGCCCCACCCCCTTCCCTCATTCATGTGCTTGATGTACAATACTTATCGTGTTTTGTTGATTATTCATTGATTTGGTAGTCACTGAAAATCCAAGACAGAACTCATATTAAGGTGTCAAAAAAGGAAAGGAAATAGATTGAGAGTGGTCATAGATAAGAACAGAATCGTCTAATATACAATATGTTGATATGAATACAGTCGAGCAATTAATATTTAGTGGACATATTTATTTATTTATTTATCTATCCATCCGGGGATGCGCCGAAACCGCTTTTTCAAGGAATCCTGGCCAAGATGTAGCAAAAAGTTCCAGTTTCAACACAATTAAAATGAAATACATGTTAGCAAAAATGCTACAATTTACAACGACAGAAATAATGACTGGCATATCAATTATTGTATAATTGCAGAGCAGGTTAAAAAAAAAAAAAGGACGCACAATGGTTACTCCTAAATTTTTAAATGATCCATACAAATGTGAACCAAAAATATCTGCCATGTTTGTGATTTGCAAAAAAAATAAATAAATAAATAAACCGTGTCACACTATATACAAAGTATATTTTTACATTGACAGTATCATACAGCATAATGGGTAAAGGTGAATAATGAATGCAAAGTTATCACGTGTAGCCAGAGGAAACTTGAAATGAAATTGGTTCCTGGAAGAAAAAACAGAAAAAACACCCAACCAACCCTGCTAATGGTCGTCCATGTCTACCTGTCATTCCGCTTCCCACTGGGATGGTCATCTTGCACACGTCTTGCCTCAATAAGTAGATGAGATGATGGCTATGATTTTGACTCTTAGTCATATTCACACGGCTGAAATGGAAGTGTCACCATCAGTGCAGCTTGCTTGATTGCAGACAGCGAGGAGCGGCTTGTTGAACAGCCAGTGGTCAGCCCCGATCAGCTGAGGTCACTTGCTGATTTGCGCCACTCAAGAGTGAATTAGTTATTGGTGTTTTTGCTCATGATGATGATAATCATGATGTTTTGCGCCTCTCGACTATGTATTAGTTCTAGGTATTTGTGTTGGTGATAATGATCCTCATTAGACCCATTTAGAGCAATTGAACAATTCTGCAGTCCTGGAGGAAATATGATTTTTTTTTTTTTAAATGACAATGAAAGCCACAGCGGTGATTATTGAGAAGGCGCTTCTATTGTTTAAAGTCTTATTTTTGTAATGTGTCTTCTGGGTCATTGTGCGTAGTGCCTTTGTGGTCTCCTCAGGTTTATAAAGATGTCGTTTGGAATTCATGAGCCGAAGTGGAGATGCAGATATGGAAAGGCTTTGATTAAAGCTTTAACAAGTGCTTGATGGTCGGGGATATTGCATTTCCTTTTGTTTTAATGCACTCTGTTAGGCTCACTCACAGTTAATAAGTCACAATCAATCTACCTGCTGTACGCAGTGAGGCTTTGTAAGAGCTTAACAGGACCCCTGAGAGATGAAATAATTCCACTTCTGTAACAGACTTACCGAGCGAGCGCATGCATTGACGGTTGTATCTGTGTGGGAGCGCAACATCTTTCCTTTGTGTACTTCTCCGCGTCCCTCTACGAAGGTGGAAGGGAGTGCTGTCAGCTAGTGAGAGAGTGCAAGACAGCTGCAGTATGCTGTCTCCTTTCCATCTCTGCTTGAAAGAGTGGGTGCGCTTGCCCCCGGGCTATTCTATCGTATTTGATGACCTCAGAAGCAGCTTGCCTATTGTCCATGTCATTCCATCTCGTAGAACAGCGGTCCCCAACATTTTTCATGTGACTGAGTGGTTTCACATGAAGTCATATCATGACAGATCAGCATAGAAAGAAAGAAATGGCATGTGCTTAAAGAAACAACTCGCCAGTGTGCTAAATGTTTTATTTATTTATTTTTGAAAATTGGAATCATTATATTCTGTGATGAACCAATTGAGCTGTGTCTTGCTCAATGGGTCTTGCTCAAACCTTTGAGAATGACACCAGTCGACTCTGTGATTTTACTTGTGTTGTCCTTGTTGCAAAAAAAGTCTCAGTTCACCACTTTTGGATGTTGGAAATAAGCGAGTTCAAAGAAAAAGTGCTTTTTCGGGGTATTTTGAGGGCTTCATTGCCTCATCTGCAAGCCCACTGCCAAATTTGACCCAGTCTTGGTCCATGAGAAGCACGGGATATTGTCTCTTAAATGCAGCTTTCTTGTTCTTGGAAGGTCCCAGCTATTCCGTCCCATCACTTGGCCTACTTTTTTTTTCCTGAAGTTGATTTTTTAATTTCATATTTTTAACTACTCAATTTAGCTAGCTTATCGGCTTACTTTTTTAAGAGACAGAGAAGAGTGGTTTGACATGTAAAGAGGCACGGGGGATCCGTTGGGTTTTAAAAAAAATAAGACCTCTTTCAAAATCTAATGAACAAAAATTATATTTTTTGCTCACCATCTCTCTGCCACCCAGTACCAAATGTCCCACGGAGCGGCACTAGTCCGTGATTGGCGACCGCTGGCAGAGAGGTAATTTTATCGGTGTACACATCCTCAACAACCACCATATCTAACGAAGAACTTTGTATGATCGAAGCATTGCACATATTTGTGTGGCTGTATCATTCAGAATGTTTTTTGGGGTTTGCCTTTCCTTTGGTCATTTCCTCGTAGCTTTTGAAATGTGCATTAAGTTTCTTTTTTTTTTCTTTTTATTAACCAACACATTAATTAATGGATGAAGTCATTATCTAATTAAAACGAAGGATGGCTTGTGGTTGCGGCAAACATTGTAGTACTGTCTGTTAATTATGTGGATTACATTTTGTCCCACGAAGACAAAAAAAAAATGCATGTCATTTGTAATCGTTCCATTTAGTTACTGGTTAAACATCTTGATGTTGGTCATATTCAAAATGATTTTGCAATCTGCAAAGAAAATGTATGGTTGTAGGCAGTTGAGATCCAGTGCTAATTAATTGTGCTTCATCATACAAGAATCCCATTATAGCTGTTGCCAGTGTCTCAGACAAGCACTCTGCTCTTCACAGTTAAACAATAATGCACACTAGCATGATTGATTCCAGTCTCTAATTGAGACCGTGGCGACAATAGGCTTTTTCAAACTAGGCTTGACACATTGCAATAGTTGTCAGTCTCAGCGCACTTATAGAGTCAAATTTATTGCCAAATATGCTCTATGTGCAACATACAGCACAGATTAAATTTCTTTCCTCTCAACTACGGTGCAACCAGAGGATTTAAAGTGGTACCTCTACTTCCGAACGTCTCTTCATATGAAATTTTCAAGTTATGCCTCAACAGGAAAATATTGCCTGGATGGAACGGATTAGGGCACTTACATGGAAAACGCGTCTCTACTTACATGTCATGTTCTAGTTAAGAAGTTTCTTCCAGAACCAATTAATTTTGTAAGTAGAGGTACCACTGTACTTGTTGGAATATGCCATTAATATTAATTTGTTCAGTTTAATGCCATGATTTTGGTGAGGTGAGTACGCGATAATGAGTTTGACAAAAGTTTCAAAATGTGGAAATTCCGACAAATTGTTCTGTAAGTGAAGAAATTTCAATAGGTGGGCAACTCAGTGTGTTCATTATAGTCCTACCTGAGTGCTGTGTGCCTCTGGTGACCAACACCAAACGGCGTCAGTTCGTGTTTTGTACATCACACACCTTACCCTGATGACTGCACTCTGTTCTCACACATTGGCTTCACACCTGTAAACAACTTTCCATCTCCGACACGTGTGTACCACCGCTGGATGCAATCTCCCTGGTATTCAGAAGTAGGATTTCATCCATTTACACTTCAAGGGCCGTGTCAAACAACAAGACTGTTTGCGGATAAAGTTCAACTGTGGGATGTTTTTGTTCAACATCTTGCACAGTTCTACTTTTCAGAACTTCTTGTCTGATCCATCACTCAAGACACAAAGCAGCCAAATGCAACATTGAGCTGGATTTCTCCGGTCCTGTCAGAGGAAGATTAGAGGAGGTAGGGATCTTTTGTGGAGATGCACTTTTATAAACCTTTCCCTCACATCATTACTTCAGTAATGGCTGAGCAACACTTGAGGAGATAAATGAGACAGTGGGATGGATGCTGTTTGTTTGACTAGTCAGCATGGACCTCTAATTCTCACAGCTCAAGAGCACAATAATGGCATTTCCTCACGAAGAAGGTTCAGGAAAATGAAAGCAGATACATTTTTTTCTTTCTTTGGAATCTCCTGAGACTTTCCTTTCCTCTTTCAAGATGAACCCTTTCTCTGTGCCTGTGTTATTGAGAGAGTTGATGTCATAGCGCGAGGGGAGAAGGTTTCTTTGATTTTCAGGAAAGGTTCGGTGACAATTTGACAGAGGCTGAGAGGACGTGGAAGCAAATCCTTTGATAGTGACTGTTGACAAAAGGCTGCTGCTACATACAAATAGCAATTTATCCTCTCCTATTCATCTCCTCTCCTCTCTTCCTATTTACTGAATGTTAGTGCTTCTAGGCTCATCGTCTCACATTGCCCACCACATCATAATTTTGCAGTGGCAGCCTATGGCATGTTGCGCCATTGGTGACGGTGAACCGTCAGTTCAGTGAGTTGATAGGTAAGGTTATAGAGGTCAATCAAAAAAAAAAACACACTTATTTGCAGATCACTGGAAGTTGACCTTTTATGTATCCTTAAATTGTTCCATTATCTAGAGCTGATTATATCCAACAAACATCAGCACCGTGAGGGTAGGGGAAAAAAAAGAGAGTTCTGATTTTAAATCGTAATCTGACTCACACTAAAGGAAGTTTGGTAGGAGCCTTACTGATCTTAATTGGACCTTGATTTGGTGAAGGGGAATTAGACTAGACAAAAAAAGCAAATTATTTTGGATTCTCTCATGCTCTAGGGTGTCCTAAAATACGACAGGTTAAATATGGCCCAATTAAAGAGAGCCAGAGCAGAAATTCCTCCTAATTTCTCACACCAAGCTTGGTCTTTCAAAAGAAAGTGTACTTCTAGGAACAAGGAACTTTAAGACCGAGCCAATGACTCAGACCCTGCACTTAAAACAAATAGGGTGTAGCATGTTTGCAGAAAGTTGAGGCGACTGCTCGTTTTTGAGGGAAAATATGTTATGCTGTTTGAATCAGTTATCGTATACAATGCAATACCTTGCTTTACATTTGATCTGTTATTTATGACCGCCTTACTTTTTCATTACCATTTGCTACTTTAATTTCCTAGATCAGGGTTGGGCAAACTAAAGGGCGACATTTAATTTTAAAACGGACATATGGGCAGGTCATTCATAGATTAATTAATAATAAAAATTTAAAGCATCGATCTAGTGATGTCAAATATGTTATGATTTAAAAGGGCGACACAGTGGTTGACTAATTAGCACGTCTGCCTCACACTGCAGAGGTGCGGGGTTCGATTCCAGCTCCGGCTTTCCTGTGTGACATTTACATGTTCTCCCCCTGCCCACGTGGGTTTTCTCTGGGTACTCAGGTTTCCTCCCACATTCCAAAAACATGCAAGGTAGGTTAATGGAACACTCAAAATTGTCCCAGTTTGAGCATGCATGTTTTTTTTTGGGGTTAATGTGTGCCCTGCGATTGGCTGGCAACCAGTTCAGGGTGTACCCAGCCTACTGCCCGAAAACAGCTGGGACAGGTTCCGGCATGTCCGCAACCCTTGTTAAGCCCCTGTCACACCTTGACGATTTAGCCAGCGTATGCCGACGTAGGAAAAATTTGGCAAATACGCTGGCGCACGCCGAATAAGTTATGGGTAAGTTTTGTATACGTAACAGCACGCTGAAGCACGTTGGTATACGCCGGCACGTCGAAATGTCGAGAAATTTTAAGCATGCTTAAAATTTCTCGTCAGATGTCAGCGTATGGCTATATCGTCCCGTATACGCAGGCCATAAGTAATAGGTGTTATGCGATCGTTGCACACGCTCAAACACGTTAAGTGTAGGTTACTCATAAGTCCAAATACGTCGAGAATACCTACTAGCTGTTCTCCAACATCCGTGTTTCGAACTGCAATACGCTGCTGCATAGCGTGCAGCAGCGTATTGCCGACGATCACGTGACGTAGTCTATAAAAAGGCTGGCGCCGACGCTTCAAATCATAACTGCACTAGACATTGCAGTACCAACATCTGTTTGGGGACTATCCCCCCACCCCCCGGTCTAGTTAAAATGGTATAACCCAAGAGGCAAGGTGCGGCTTGCCATCGTTACTGTGAGTTGCTATTCACGCTATTAAAGCAGCAATCAAACGCCATTATGACTTGTGTCATTAATAAACCAAACAACATCAGCGTCATGGCAAAGAAAAGTCTGGGGAGCTCATCAAAGGTCTGCAGAGGCTCAGCCCATCACAGCCACTGCAGCCTTCGCCAACTACGTGCGTGAAAGTTCAAAGGCACGGATGTTGGAGAACAGCTAGTAGGTATTCTCGACGTATTTGGACTTATGAGTAACCTACACTTAACGTGTTTGAACGTGTGCAACGATCGCATAACTTACCTATTACTTATGGCCTGCGTATACGGGACGATAGCCATACGCTGATATACGCCGAGAAATTTTAAGCATGCTTAAAATTTCTCGACGACCTCGACGATTTCGACGATACCAACGTGCTTCAGCGTGCTGTTACGATACAAAACTTACCCATAACTTATTCGACGACGCCAGCGATTTGCCAAATTTTTCCTACGCCGGCATACGCTGGCTAAATCGTCAAGGTGTGACAGGGGCTTGAAACGCCGAGCGCCAGCCTTTTATAGACTACGCCACGTGATCGCCGGCAATACGCTGCTGCACGCTATGCATAAATTAGACTATCGCTGGGCATAAGTTGTGTACGCCGGCAACACGCTAGGCATTCGTTGGAATAAGTTATCTATAAGTTATCGAAACGTTCTATATAATTTACTGATACGTTATGTATACGTCCAGCCCGTTATGAATGCGCTATGTATACGCCCAAAATTGAAAAAAAAAATCGATAATTCAGCGTATGCCAGCGTTTTAGGGAAAATCTGAACGTCGGCATACGCTGGCTGAATCGTCAAGGTGTGACAGGGCCCTTAGGATCAGCAGATTAGAAAATGGATGGATGGATGGATGGATAAAATAATTTTAGGAGAAAAAAAAGTGGCTAAATTGCCGCTAATATCTGAATTACAGAACTCTTGATAATGTAAATGTTTGAGCCAGATGAAAGTGAAAATAAAATGTAAACATTTGACTCACCACAGAGAATCCTGTTATTAGCCTGCCACATTTGAAGAAATAAAAATTTGCCAAATACATAAAACGAGCTTCGAGAATTATGAGAAAATAGAGCCCTTTTCCCAGCTGTCGGACGCTGTGAGGGTGCCCGCTGATTGGACTGAAAACACGCTCTGCACGACTCTTCTCTGTCGCTCAGATACACTTCTGCAAGAACTTGTGTGCTCACTTGTCAGTAATGTGAGCCACAATCTGAATAACATGTGCTAAGCCGCTGAGTTCAATAACAGTTAACTTTTCCTGAAATCTCTCTGTTATGTGGACCCACGCATGGCACAAAACCGACTGAGGCGCTGACCTATTGGATGATGCCGACACCGGTTCACAGGCAGCGAGGCTTGCTAGCCAACACACCGTCTTCATAAGTCACCGCCTCACTCTGTTTTGTGTCGTTCGTGTGTGCACATGACATAACGGGCTAGCAGGCGGACCGGTGGGAGGATAGTCTGGAATAGCGGTGCTCAGTACTTAGTGGAGGAGGACCGACTCATGACAGAAAACCCAAGCCCGTCTCAACAATCCGGACAACAGAAATGGTGACATAGTGTTTTTCTTGATAGCTCAATTGTTCTTTCTTTGCACATTTCTCAGCATTGATCTTCAAACATATTTAATGTATATAGAAGCAAATCACTGAAATCTTTAAAGTATGGGGTTGGCCATATGTGACCTGCCGGCTATACTTTCCCCTAGATTAATAAAAAGATCCATATCAGAGTGCCACCAAAACTTACGCAGGCCTGGCTTTACACTGGATAGGGATGTACCCGCTATTATTATAATTTTTTTAAACAGACCTAATTTGTTCCTTAATTTTTCAATTACTAGCGCATGAATCATCAGAACAAAATAAGGGCAAATGCAGAAGGTGCGCTTCTAAAAAGATTAAAATTTGTGCTGCCCAATATGAAAATCGGACTTGGTGGAGGTCAATGCTCTGACTTTTATTTCTTTTGAAACTCATTTTGGCTGTGTTTTAATGAGGTGTATAAGGATTGGACAAATTATTCTCAGAAGCAATTTTGATATGTGAACCCTCAAGCAAGTCCTTCCGAGCTCTTGCTTTCCTTGTATTCCATGTCAACTCTATGATCTCTGATCGTCGCGAGAATCCTTTAAACTCACAGATTACATGTTACTTTGTTAAATCTTACTTTGAATGAGTGGAACAATTAGGAGCAGTGATGGGATTTGTGTATGAAACCACACTTGAAGATTTTCTGTCTTTTTAAGAATTCTTTCAACTCCCCCAATGCCTGCTCGGATTGCAGTGTGATTACATTGGGCTGTGCAGAAATGGCTGAATTGGAATCTTATCTTCTTCCATCTTTCCCATTACGGGCAGATTGAAAGCCCTGCAGCGGCGCCCTAGCTCCCTCCCCAGTCAAGACTGCTTTTTAGACTGTAATTTGACAGCTTCTAAGTGTCACATTTTGTTGTTAAGATGCACTGCCAAGCACTTGAGCCATGCATGCTGTGACATCATCACCACTTCAATTGTGAAACTTTGCTGACCTTCCCTTGGCTCCTGGGCATCACCCCTGGCACTGCCTGCCTTCTGATGTCAGTATGACATGAACTTGAAGAGAATACATTTCTAGATGATCTTTTAATTTAACTGTCCTAACACGTAAGCAATGTCTTCATTGAAGAAATTTGCCATTACTCTCTGAAAGCTAAGTACACTCCAAAAAAAATTATTTCATCAAGTGCTTGCACAAAACAAAACCATTCGTATCCAAGTACATTTCTAAAATGGACTATTGTAAAAAAAAATGTGTTTGGATCCTGATGACTTTATTTTGTGCATCCCCTTGATGAAAAAACTTTTTTTTTTTCAATTGTCTGGGGTGCCTTGAGGTACAGGTTGAATTTGTTCCGTAACCACACTCATTACTCAAAACACCCAATCTCAAATCATCTTTCTCCATTAAATTGAAAGGAAATGCAATTAATCCGTTCCAGTCTCCCCAAAAGCCCCCCCCTCCTCCGACCCCTCCAAAAAAATTGTAATGAGGGGAACAGTATAATAGTTGACACGAACTAGGAAGAGTTTCACAGCTGCTGGAAATGACTCAGTAAGCGGCAGTAATACGGTATATGTTGCTTGTTGAGGAGAACAAATATTAAGTGCGTGTACGTATTCTATTGCCTGTCTGCACGTGTCACTGCACCCTTTGTGTTTAACTAGCCGTTGCTTAAAGCTTCGTGGCAAATTCCCATTATGTTATGTACCGGTAGTGTTTTTTTTTTTTTCGTTTTTTTAATACACAAGTATTTCTCTTAGTTTTATGTGTAGTTTGATAGCAAACTTTGACTGGGAGAGGCACCAAACAGCTTCCAGTCTCTTTTCTAAATAATTGTTCACTACCTGCCAAACTTCTGCTTGTTGTGAATTGATCGTCTCTCAAATTTTTGCTCCCAAAATTGCTAATGCGCGATGGCTTGCGTCTTGAAAAACACCACTCAATTGTATTTATGTATTCATTTATATAGTTACTTTCATTTAAAGGCAATGCACTTATGCACTGTTCCTCCACATGATTTATGTTGGGCAGTGCAGATGTCTTATCTGTATGGTTCAGTCACTCATAGGGACATATGGTCCAAAACTGCATCTTAGACACACTCAGGGGGCCAAGCCTTCAGTGACACAGGAAGTGTGAGGGGGCCCCTGCTGTCTGCCATCTGGGCAACTGGGAGTTTTTTTTGTTAATGCCGGTATGGTAACCACTGAGGATAAAGGGCACGGGGGCATAGCGGGAGCCTCCGAAGACAGACAGAGGGGGCATTTTCAGACACAGGTCATTCTCCCTCAGTAAAAGAGCCACTCAGTAACACCTGTGCCCACTCCCCTCTGCCCCACTTAAGATGTTCTGTCAGAAAGCCCGTGCTCAGCAGAACTACTGGCTCCAAACAAAAGAGGTTGCAGGCTTGGCAGCATGAACGCAGGTGAATAACAATAACCACTTGTTCAGTTATTCATATATTCATATTTGTGCTCAAATTTAGCCTGGGTTGTGAGGGTGATGAACAGCGCTCGGCTGAGTCTTGTGCCGTGCTGACAGTGGGGAACTGCCTCGGTTTCTCTCTCGTTTAGTGTGAAGCAGTTGCTGTCAAGCGAGAGACTGAGTGGTCAGGGTGTCTTTTGTGAGTCTTGTCTTTAGTAAGCATGTTTTACAAAAAAAACAAAAAATAAAACAGTACTCTTAATGATGAGGCATATCAGTCACTGAGTTGTCGAGCCAGAGGCTTAGCTTTGACTGATAGATTAGCCACTGAAGGCGGCTAATACACCCGATCAGTTGATAGACAGCAGTTATAAAAAAGCTAATAGCTCCTCAAACCTTATTTGCTGCTGGGGTCTTCTCGAGAGACCTTCCGTACAGATCCTCTCTTTGAGCGTTATGTTCAGCCTCGCACTGTGAGCTTTACCTTGCACTTCTATGCGTTTTTTTTTCCCATTGCATCCAATTCTTTTGATTGCTGTATCACTCAATCCAGGTAACGGCCGTGCTGGAGACCGCTGGACTGTAAGAAAATATTCGATTCCTGTAAAGCAGAATATACCGTACGATGCGAGTGAATCTGTCGGTTGAAAATGTAAATGGGCCGGGCTGTGAAGCGATCAGGCAGCTTCGGCACCCATGGATCAAGGACCGTGTAAGCATGAGATAGCATTTACCCCTGGTTTTAACTAAAGCACTCAGACATTCTCTTCTCTGCAGCCCTGTAATTCCCTCTGAGTGGTTGGTGTGAAAGTGAAGCACCATTATCAACCTCTACCAAATGTGTTAGATCTTCTTTTCGCTGCTGAAACGAACCACCTTGTTGTAGATTATTCCCTCCACTCAGAATGGAGGTAATGAAGAACTTGTAAATTAGCATTGCACAGTTTGCTGCCCATTGTCTTCATATTCATTCTCTTTTATATTGAACTAAAGGCAATATATCGTTGTCAGTGAATAGAGATTAGATTGATGGTATTGCCTGATGTCAACCTCTGGAATAATATATATAGGTGACACAGCAGAATTCAGGAGCACTTTGCGCTTTTTCTGCATGGCATGTGAGCAATGGCCAAGGTTGCATATTTTCAGAGTGCAGTGAACTAGAATAACTGGAGTTACTTAAATGGGACGAGTGTGCAAGTTTTTTTTGAGGGGTGCGGGGTGTGTGATAATTTTAATGTGCTAGCAGAACTTTTTACAACATATACAGTATTTTTCAGCATACGTCCGCAACTAACTGGACCACAAAAAGTTGTATGATTCTAATTTGCCAGGGTTACATTTTGAATGAATGCATATATGCCAAAAAAAAAAAAAAAGATAGCAACTTCACCGTGGATGCATTAGATCAAATCCAGCTGAAAGTTGTGCTCGACTCCTACTTGAATACAGATTCAGAGTTGTAGTGGCCATGCCTAGATAAGAATCTATAGTGAAGCTGTTTCTCTCTTTCCTACTGTATGTAGTAAACATGTCACGAAAAGAGATTGTCCCTGTAACCGTTTGATTTGAAGGAACTATATTGACAACCTGCTAAAGTGCAGGAAAAAAAAGGCTCATTTTCCCCCTTTGTAAAAGTTGACAATGATAAAAGTGGATTGTAGCAATCATGGCTGCCATGGATCAACACCTAGAAATATTTCACTCTGCTGATGTGGACATGAATGAGATCCAAAGTCATGTCTCCCTCTGGCTGACTGCCAGGACCTTCACGGGAGCTTTAATAAATGGTTTGTACCAACAGACGGTCCTTGGCCTGTGCGTGAGCGCTTGTGTGTGCGTGCGTGCAGATGTCATTGTGTGTTTATGTGCTATAGGAATTTTAATAAGGACTAAGTGCACAAGAACCCTCCGGGGAGAGAGAAAGACCAATAACCTACAGTAGTGCATTGTACGACTAAAAGGGTTTGAAGAACACGAAAGGGGTGGAAGCAGAGGTGTATTAGCTATTTATTCATAGCACTGGGGTGCACATGAATTATTCAGAGTGACATTCATTCATAATTAACTTTTAATGGATAAATAAATAGACAAAATTGTAGCAAAGGACTCGTATGGATATGACTTCAAGTATATATATATATATATATATATATATTTAATGACACAACTGAAGGGTGACGTTAATGAGGAAAGAACTATAGTCGCTGCTAAGCTAATGCATAAAACACAACCGCATGAGAGGGCTGCGTTAGCGATGCTCAGCATGGTGACGACGGAGAAATTGGTTCAGTAGGTGGGCTGCCTCAGGGACAGGAAGCTGGTGCTCGAATTACACGCAAGTGTATGCAAGCCTGAGGGATAGCTGTTCCAAGACCTTGAGCTGATGCTCAGATCTCGGTAGCGATTTAGATACGCGAGACGGCGAGGTGGATAGGTGGATGGAAAGATGGAAAGAACACACTGACGATCATTGACCTCATCATTGCCATCTCATCGGCTCATTCCAAAACATTCGGATTTTCATAGCAGTGGACCAAGGTAGCATGCAAGCATCCAAGGACCAATACTGCAACGTTGACATTTTATCTCAATGGGCATCCTCGTCACTAATCAACATATTGCCTTGGAAATGTCTGCTTCAGGATGATCCCAACATTTTAACCTAATGAAATTGTGTGTATTGTCCTCAGCGGACTGCTGAAACTATGAAGCCAAACTCCCGCTGAAAATGTGGTTTATAACACCATGTCATCTCAGTTTGTTCATCATGTGAGAGCTGACAATGAGTGACGGGGTGATGACGGGCAATAAAGGGCATTGTTATTTTATTGTATTTTTTTATGCATTTACCGGTAAGTCAAATGTGGCTAATACTAAAAAATATGCCGATTTTTTTCTCTGTTATATATCAGTGGAACTCTTTGATGATAGCATGCTAATTTACTGGTTATTCTCACAATATGAAAAGAGCATGAATGGAAGATTTCCCAGCTCGTCTTTTCCATATGTTATAGGATGCCCTCTTTCCTACTTTGACATTTTCCACAGCTCCACTTTATAAATGCTTTGAAAATTTGATTGCATTCACACAACATACAGTAGCTATGGCACAAAGACACAATTACTTTTTCTTTTAAGGTGTCTAATGTTTTCTCACACAACGTATCCTACGTTATACCGTCTTTTTACTGCTCCTGAAAAAAAGTGACATGCATACGCACATTGTCTCTGTCTTTGTCAGAGTAAGAACACCTGCCACTCTGTCTGTTCCTAAAACGCAGCATAAGAATATATTTTAGAACGGGTAACCGGAATTTCACTGTTGAACACTGACTTTTAAGTGACAAGTGACTGCTTAACAGCGGTTACGTTCTTATCAGGGAAAACAGTTAACGTGTCAGGGATATGAGCCCGGCGGGGGTGCTGGGCAGGTGTTTGGCCTCCTTCGGGAGCTGGAGGTCACATTACCATACAAAAGCCACTCTGCTGGGTAACCTTTCCAGGCGCCGCTCCCTAGTCGGGGGGCCAGCGGTCACACACTGGCACTGCCACAAGTGTCTCATCACCCAGCCACACACTCTGCCACAGATGTACACAAATCTCTCATATTCAGCCCCCCGCGTTCGGTGTGACAGAAACATTGCTTGTATTGTGACATGATATATTTGTCCCCGGGGAACATAAATCACCAGGGACAGCTCTAAAGCAAAACAAATACTATGATATGGTCCATTGCCATCATAATGCGCACTAAAGGGAAAGGCATTCATGTGGAATTTAGACCCAAAGCCCGACATTTTATCTTCGCCAGCCGTCTTTCGCACAAATCAGTACCTTTCTCCTCCTTAAATCCCTCCGGAAGAAGGGCTGTTGTCATTTAAGCTCCTCTCTATTTACAACTCCGATATGATGTGTGCAAGGCTCAACGGTGAGGAATGAGTGCAGTATGTTTGATATGGGTCGCGCGAGGGAGACAAGAGATGTACATCGACTTCCTGTGGTAGCATGTGGCGCTTTTCCTGGTTGAGAGGAGGAGGAAGTGAAGCGAGAAAGAGAGACTCGAAAGTGGAGGGAGGTGCACGAATGGCTGCTGCGGAGACGCTGTCGATATAAGGGGGTCGAGCCGGCTGACTATACAGCTGCTTGTATTGGCGGCCGTCAGCACTCGCACAATGATGAGTGACGGTTAAAGAAAACGGATTGTCATCAAAAATGCTCGGCGCTGGCAAGGCATCCGCTGCAATTAAAAAAAAAAAGTAGTGTGTCAATTTCAATATCCATTGTCTGCTATTGACTAAAGTACTGACTGCTCTCGCTCTACATTCCTGTTGTGGTTGTTTCCATTCCTGTAGGTGGCAGTAATGCACATTTTAGACTTGTTGGCAACAGTCAAATGCATCTATGCATTTCACCTTTGCCGTGCACTAACAGTGATAGGTAAAAATTCCCCAAAATATTGCAACTTTGCTTATGTCACTATTCAGATGAGGCAATACGATTTTGTGTTTTGCAGGGGCGGGGCGACGTGATGACAGATATTTTGATATCTGTAACTTTTCTGCCATTTTCACAGAGATATTCTTAGATCCCTTGGTACTCTGCTAGATTCCATTTACATTCATTGCATATTTGAAGAATATATTCCCAATTGATCTGGATAAAAGACGCCTTTTTTTAGGTGAAGAACATTTGATTCTTACAGTCAACGTCACTTAAAATCAGGACTTTTACAACATATCAAACAACCAATCTGGCGAGAAGTCATTGCTTATCATTCCATTCTAGCTCACCGTTTCATGAAATAAAATGCACACATATACCAATTGTGCCCAGCAATAATACAAGCAGGGAGAACCCAAAGTAAAAATAACATTTAGAATTGTGAAGAATTCTGAGATATTTGTTTCATGGTGCTGTTTAGATGTGATTTGAATGAATTGGTGTCAGCTCATGAATCACTGCATGAGGTAGAAGTAAACTATCGTGCACAAAGGCAAAGCGATGGCTTTTTCTAGTCAATTGCGCTTTTTTACATCCATATTTTTGCTGCTTTTATTATGAGTATGTTGGGCAGGCATTTGTATATTTGTACAATTTTATTTGGTGAAAAACACTGACTGTGGATGGTATGTTAAACAGTGACTTCAGAGCGGGTGCACATGTGCAGGTGGCCACACCTGTCCATTACACTGAAAAATGTGTGGTGGTGACCCCCTTTATTTATTTATATTTATAAACATTTCTCCAGAAAAAGAATACATCTTAACATTTATAATGTAATGACATTCTGCAATTGAGTTTTACTGTGAATGTGCCATTCTTCAGATACTCACCAAGTAGTTTCTAATATTGACATTTTAGATGTTGATGTTTGGACAAGAGGGAGCATATCTTGTTGCTAATTTATTAAACTAATGGAAAAAAAAATTGGCATCACTGATTTTGACTGACAGGTCATGGATTAAAATAAATAAATAGAGGTGTGCTCGATTCCACGTGCATGCGTGAATGCGTGTTACGCTAGCCCACAGGTAGCACATGCTCACCACATAATTATAGTCATTACACGGCAGGCTGTGGATCCGCTTAATATGATAGTAGACACTAGAAAAATATCTGGATCGTTGACAGCCTTGTGGCACTGTAGCAGTGTGACAGTCAAGCGCATTGTTTATGCTGCAATTACCAAGCCCCAATTCAATCAGTCAGACCAATACACGTTTTTATTGCAATTATGCAAAAGACCTTACAGCTCGCTGTGTGGCGAGACGTGGTGTGCGCTAGCTTGTATTTATTACTGTATTTGTAAAATTAAGTCTTAAGAAGTCCCTGTCACTCAGCCCCTTTTGGCATCCTATATCACAAGCAAACGCCGCAACCTCTCGAAAACAGCTCTTTAATATAATTGAGGCAACAATAAGGTAAACGGTCTAATCAAATGAAGTAGTCATTGCCAAGCTGTAATTAAACAGTTTGATACAACTGATTACCAACCTCTGATAGAGAAGGGGAATTGGTGATGTGGGGGCGGGGGGTGGGGGTGGGGGGTGTTATGAAAATATTAATACCGCCCATAGCTCTAATTGCGAGGCATTTTGCACTTGTGATTGGCTTGTATCAATGCTATCATCACATTGACCACAATAAGGCAGGAAAGAACATGAGTATGGCAAGATTAAGCCCCGCTCCACTTTGTGATGCTCCAGTACACATTCTAATGTTAACAGTGGGGACCTGCAGTCTGACTGAGCTAATGGGGTGCCATCCTATCAGGCCATGCGCCCAACCAGAACATTCAGATAGATTGTCCACATCAAACCTTTTGGAAAATTAGCCAGCACATATTACGCTGTGGCATTTTACTAAGCCTGTCTAAATACGGCGATATGCTTAGTAGCCAGTGAGGGCTGAGTGCCGAGTGAACCCAACTGGGCTCGGTTTGGAGTCGCTTGACTCAAACCGAAATGATTGAAATGCTGTCGCAATCAGAAACTAAATGCACGCATTTTTTTTTAAATGCGAAAATCATTATCTGATGAATGAATTGATGTTTTAAAAGCAAAATTCAAGTGTTTTGCAAGGCGAGACAATAACTCGCCGTCCTCACTCGAAGCAACTGAACCCACTCATCCTTGCCAGTCAAATGTCACAACAGACAAATGTGGTTGAATTCTATCATAATACTTGCAATCTAACACCTGACTGGACTTCAAACTTTATTTATTGAACCAAAGGTAATTTGAGTGTGAACCGATTTGCCGCAACGGTGTCATGAGCAGCAAATGATGGGCAGTGCAATGAGTGCCAGTTGTCATTGGGCACATTTGATGAGAAAACTGACCTGCAGGTAATGAGCTTCACAGAGATTACACTTGCGCTCGGCTTGCTTCGTTTTTCTTTTTTTGAAGTCCAGCCACATTAGAACTAGGTTTCGTTCCACTTGCTCATATCGATATAGGATAAATTAGAATTAACCCCCATTAAAATGTTTCCATTTTGTTTGTATGACCATCCCATTTATGTGAAGGACTTGGACATCCATTTACATTCATCCTATGGAACAATTTGAATCATTTGAAACCTCATCAATAATTTAGATCAGCAAACATTGCATAGTGTTGTCCCATTTTGAAGTCCAATGAATAAAAAATGTGACCGCCATGATAGATTGGGTTTTACACTGATGAATCTCATAAAATTCTCCCAATCCAATCGTCTGCGGCGTGTTCAGGTCACCTTTTTAGTAACAATTCAGCACGTTTGAAATCTTTGAGACGAATGAAAAATCAACACGTCTCCACAGTTTTGCGCAAGTAATTAATTAGTAAAAAAGAGGACCATCTGGTCTGTGGGAAAAGTGGACTTTGAATTCCAATTGACTTGTGCTTGACTTTATCTCGCACTCTTGGTTTTAAGCGTGTGGCCGGGGAATGCAAATCCGTCAGAATACATCCATGAGAATTGTCGAAGTGACCGTTTGGTATGTTGTGTAAATGACACAGTGAAAGCTTGTAAAACCGAATAGTATTTTGATGTCCAATGACGGTATATGAGGCTACATCAACAAGCGTGTCTGCGTGTGTAATGGCTGCCGAAGACAAAGTGCTACATTTTTACAAATACTGTACAAGTGATTCCGATCGCATCTCTCCTATCATCGTTCCTCTTGCGCTGCAAAGACGTTAAGTGAAGTAAAATGACACGAGGCTCATGATGTCATCAAAGCGTCACGTTGACACTTGATTGATAGACCCAGTTGGATTTGCACGCATCAGTCAGACCGTTCACTCGTCGGCGCGTTAACTATGTTGCATGACATCGCTCTGGAAAGCGCAACTTTCCCCACGTCTGTGTTTTTGTCTCCATGTACAGTATACTTGTGGGCAGCTCCTTTTCACAGCTGCCAGTGCTTGCAGATCAGCAGAGGATCACAGAAACAGAGTTTTTACATTATACAAGGCTTGCGTGAGCTCAGGATTTCCTCGCCTTTTGTTGTACAGCCTTGGTTTGTGGAATAGCAGATCAAAGCTTCGCTCAGCGCGCCTCACATAACATCATTTACACATCTGTGAAATCTACAATCACGGAGAAGACTATGGAACCTCTCCCGCATTCATGAATGGAGAACTTTGACCAGGTACAAAGGTTAGGCGCGGAACGGAAACGGTCCTGCTTTTACCGAGCGGATGATTTGAGCTTTGACAACCGCTCATTAATTCTATTTCTACTTTGCGTATTGCTGATTTGCTTTCTTCTTTTCACCCGAGGAAGCTATTCATTTGTTGATCCAGGTTTGATGAATCTATTATTCAATGCTAAATTGTCAACGGTGAGTCCACAACTCATGAAATATGTATCCCCTTGGAAAATGTTCATTTCGCCAGCTGTTTCATATTGTCACGGCGAAGCCAAAGTCTCCGTCTACGGCTGCTAGTAACTGTCACTCAAGGACAAACACTTGTTGATGTTTTTGCCCTCGTTGATTATTGTGTTGATTTTGTGAAAATGAAAGCTTGTGGTGCGCCGTGTGAAGCATTTTACCCCCAGGGTGTATTTTGGTTCCAGGGATAACTTTTCTAATTTCACACTACATTTTGACTGATAAGAATGTGAAAAAGAAAGAAAGAAGCTAATTAAATACACAACCGGTATAGGATGCTGGAATGAAGTGAAGACATTTTCTGACGTAATGGTGAGGCCAAGACATCTATTAAAGCTGTTTGCGAGATCATCAACGCTAATTTGGTTGAAACTATGGACTGCCCTCATGGCGTCTGTGGAGAAAAAAAGCAGGGAAAGGAGTGTTTTAGTTTTTTGCTGAGCTGAAGTAGCTCGACTCAAAAGATGAATGACTGTGTTCTCGAGGAACTCTGAGCTTGATTTAATTGAGTTGAATTAAACCTAAGCCAGGTAGAAATGGAGACAGAGAGAAAATCTATGCTGTTGATCTATAAAAGCCTTGAGGGCTTCGATTCGGATTACGTAGATTATTTTGCTGTCTGGTCACAGTCACACATCAGTCTTATCCCTGGAGTCCTTTGTCCTTATTTATATATTGTTTAGGTTGCGAGCTGATGACAGATGACCGCAACTGTTACGTGATATTGCTTCCTCAAAATTGGTACAAATGTTATTCGGTTATCATAATTCGGTTGAACTCGTGGCTCAACGAAGATGGGGCACCACCAGCACAACCGAGTAAATGAAATAACGTATTGATTAGCGATTTAGAAGAGCAGGTGCAAGACAAAAACATGTTGACGGTGTTCCAAATCCTGTAGAGGCATTCAGAAGATTCTGTTTGGTAAGTATAGATATTCGTAGTTTATTTTCGTAACTGAAACGCAGTGAAGACTGTCGTCATCAAGTGGACACAATTTGTGACGTTGCAACGAACTGGACATTGCTGGATAATTGAAGAAAAGATGAATTGGAAAACTGCTCAGGGAGGTTGCCAAATGCCGACAGCTCCACTGAGGGGGCTGCAGCAATTTCTGGCAAGTATTGGCTGATTATTACATGTGACAAAAATCTTCCTTCTGGGCCATAGTGGCTTTTCTTGCAAAGAAAAAAAACACTTGAAAAAGCATATATGCAGTTGCATATAAGATTATATCTTATATTTTATATGGCGTTCTATACTATGTGCAGTTCATTTTTAAATGATTTTGTGCATGCAAATACTTTGTTTTTCTACTTTCTTCCCTCCAAATTTGGTTGCTGTAAATTGCAAATTTCTCCATTGTGAGACAAATAAGTTTTCTTATCTTATCTTATCTCATCTTCAGTTTCCCAAAATGCGCGTGGGACCGATAAAATAGATTAAGATGATCAGTCAATAATCCTCAAAGGGAAATTTCAGCTCATAGGATACAGCCGAGAGTTTGCAAGTTCAGGATAAAAATACAGTAAATAACAAAAAATGAATGCCGTTTTTATTTTATTATTTATTTATTTTTAGGGTAAAGTAGCATGTGATCTTATTTTTCTTGATTCATTAAATTTTTGGGGGGAGTTTAACTGAACATAAAAACAGAGCAGCATATTGGGGTGAAAAAAAAAACAAAACAAAAACTGGCACTGAGTCTGTTGAGTTGTGGCCCACACTGCTGTTGTACAGTCTGGTGGCGCCGAGCACAAAGGAGTGCCTGAAGCAAGTGAAAATGTGTTTTATTCTGATGAAGCAACTTTTTGGCCATGATTCCAAAAGGTATGTTTCACGCAAATACAACACTGCTCATTACCGAAAAAAGACCGTACCCACGTGAAATATGGTGGTTGCACCATAAGGCTTTGGGGCTGTTTTTTGTCAGCTGCAATTTAGGCCTTATATATCGTGATGGGAATTATGAACAGTTCCAAATCCTTTTACTAGTCGGTGTTTGCACATATCCTTTAAAATCCCGCTACAAAGCAGCAAATTGTCAGGGAAAAGCCTGATATGGGTACAATAATTGAATATTATGATATTGCGAAAGATCTTTTTTTTTTTTTAATGATCTTTAAGCAGTTCATTTTTAAGAGTAATGCTGTAGGAGGAGTTTGGAATTGTAGTATTGTGTTTTGAGGTGGGGACGGGGGACTCATCAACAATAAATCGATTAAAAACTTTTTTTCAGTGTAGCTATAAATTGCAACGCATGGTAAAATTCATGTTGCGCAAACTTTTAAAAGTCAAACTTGAAAACCAAAAACGAGGATATCCCAAGTACATATATACTGGGGATAAATACCTTTTGAAATCCGCGTCAAAAACACGTTTAGGGCCATTAAAAGCCTTCTATGATTAAAATTTGCTGTTGAATAGTCAAATAAAAAAAATTAAAAAGTGAAAAAAAATCAGCTGTTGATACATTTCTGCCTGCTGATGTAGATGAAGCTACGCTGCCAACATAGCCATAAAAAGCACGCCTGAGTAAAGGGGCTTATCTCAAATGCGTTGGTCTTTCTGTGCTCTGGTACATTCTGCCGTATGTACACAGAGGCAGGGGCACGATCTTTGGTTGTCTGTATTTGTCTTGCTGTCTTTATTGTGCTCCCCACTGTGTTCTTTCTTTCTGTCTCCTCTCTATTTCATCGCCGTTTCAGCCCTTTGCTCTGCTATTACCTCACTTTTCTATTATAGTCCCATAACAGGCCTGTCATGTCCTAAGAAATCACCTCTTGTTCTTGACTATTTCAAGATGACACATCGAAATGTTTCAAATGCTATGATTAGCCAACATTGTTCAAGGGTTCCCAGAACAAAGCTGCTTGGGGGCAAAAGATAAATCCGTGCCGTATATTTATCTGCGACATTACAATCCTTCTTGCTATTGTGACAGTAGAAATGATACAAGTGGGGTGCTAAGGTGGCCTTTTCCTTCCTTATTAATATGACGTTACACCGTAAGGAAATAGATGGCGCTGTTCTGATCAAATGAAATATTATGCAGCTCATGTTAATTTATGTACATGCCAATGTTTTGTTTTTGTTTTTTTGCTTTGGAGTTGAAACACATTCTGTGTAAATAATTATAAAAAAACCAAGCTCGGTTCAGTTGATATGCCGTGGGACTTTGATTGACTTTGGCTGCACGCCACAATATCAACGTAGAATGTGGAAGAGCAGTTTTTATTATTATATAACTTATGTGAGTCTTTGAGATCAGGTCCTTTGGTAAAGGCAATTAACGCTTTCATTACGAGTTGCTGAGAATTAGAATTTAGGGCAAAACTGAGACTGGGTGAAGTATATTAGTGACATATATCTTGTGCATTAGTTTCAGGTTTTTTTTTCCTAACCTGAAATGTTTTCCTTGATGAGTTCATATGCATCCATTCATTTCATTCAAATCTAAAAAAAATAAATCAGCATTTATCCCAATGCACCATGTCCAGCTGCTGCAGCACCTGCCACTGAGGTTGAAAAAGCACCTAATGTTGTCTGCCTCTGCACATTTGGTTGAGAAACACCCTTCACCACCCGTTGAAATTTTTAAATGGCTCTTATGGAGTCAGCACATTTTGACACCTTTCATGCTTTGGTTGCGCCTTTTTTTTTTTCCCTGTGATTCTCGACAAATTCAAGGGATATTTGAAAGAGTATGGCTTCAGTTTTTGCTGCACTGATTCAAATCAGTGTATTACAGATTTTAACAGTTTGGCCAACCAAACCCTGACTATAAAATAAAAAGAGCAGCAGACGTGGTGTGAGAAATTACTCAAAACTGTGTAATTAACATTTCAAACAAGAAAAAGGCAAATGCTGTAAATATTATAAATCTCACCAGACCTCTTGCAGCTTCAAGATTCACTCCTACATTAATAGTCCTCGCAAAATGTCAATGATTATTATTCCGACCGAGATTGGGAGGAATAATGAATAAAATCAATTTTGACTAAGCTTGTTACGAGCGCAACTGTGTCCGAAGAGTGCGAGAAGTATTGAAGCACCCTTTGAAGTTTAAACAGCAGGAAAATGTTGAGCAAGAATTATGCGGCGATGGCAATTCAACAGCTGCAGCCGGGTAGACGAATGCCAAGTCATAATGTCTCAAAATCAGCTCTTGCAGCCAACTCAAATTGCGCTTGGAAAAGATGCAGAGGAACATTGCCAACAAACTGTTTATTGCATCTTAGATTTGTTGAAAAGAAAGGAATTGCAATTAGAATCAATGCGCAGAACATTAATCACAGTCAAGATTGATAAGATCTAAATGACATCCAGTTACCGCAAACATCACGGATAAGTACATCTTGGTCAATGAATCCAAAACGGCTGCAGACGATACCATTTTTTTACATGATCAAGTGTCTTTAGAGTGCATGCGCGTATGCACACTTGTGCCTTTTATTTGTGTGTTTTCCTGTTTTGCGTGTGTGCATGCTCCCAGAGGGGAAACAGGCTGTGTGGGGTGTTATCTGCTTCTGCAGAGGGTGACAGCTAATCACCAGCCCTGACAAACACCGGGGGAGAGGGGAGGGAGGAGCGATGACAAACGAGAGCGAGAGGGGGAGATGGCACTGGGCAGGGCGATTGACATTCGAATTCCGCGCAGTAACCACAGAGTGCCTCGTATCCTGTCATCACGCCACCCGTCGAAGTTTGAATCCGGCGGTGGACAACCGCAGAGCCCTCCAACCTGGCCCACTGACAACTCATAAAAGCCGCCGTCATTGCAGGGCCTCACCAAGACAGAAAGCCACCAAGAAAACAAGCGATGAGTTGAATGAATCTTGATGTTTGCCAAGTCTGTCAGCAGCAGCTTTGATCTCCTACCTGCTGCTCGTAAATTCCTCAGTGTCGCCCAGGAGAACGGCTGGGTAGCTGTTATGGAAGCCACCTTACGTCGTGTTACCTTGTCAGGTGAACACAGACTCTCGACTTATTTTGCCGTTACCCGACTTAAAGTGAATGCCTTGCAGATGGGTTGCGTTCCTGTGAGCTGTGTGTTGACACGAGGATCAGAGGGCACCGGGAACATGAGTGTCGCTGTCATAAAATGGAAGCAGGAAGTCAGGAGATAAGGCGAAACAATTTTAGGTGCACTCCTGAGAGTGGGTGTCGTCGTAGCGTGTGAGGGGGGGGGAATGGAGTTTTTCCCCCCGTGAAAACATGTCCAACAATGGTTATGTGATCAGCGCTAAGAGCTCTGTACAATCATTAAATATTTGGTTAATGGACATTAATGACTGCTCAGTTTGATTAACAATAGCCAGACTGAAATGTCAATCTTCTCCTGGTGTGCCATTGGCTTCTGGCCTCCATATGGTTTCTGGGCTCCCTCCCAGAGCCGGTGTGGGTGGCATTACTCGGACCAACTGGCGTCTGTCTGAGTCGCCGTGATGGGTGTCATGCCGAGGGCCTCCACACGGAGCGACCCTCATCTGCTCGCACTGTCACACCTCTCACCACTTTGCTCTCTCTATCTGACCCTGTCACCAAGTCACGGAGTGACAGATTCAGCGAGAGAGAAATCGCACCGGGAACTGAAAGAGCGGTTGGCAGGATCTTTTCTGATGCAGACGCCGCTGAAATCCTTTCTAAATAAAATCAAAGATAACTGTCAGCTGCGTTTACCGTGCACGCTGCTTGAGTGCATGCAAATAGCACTATCGGTGAATGAGTCAGAGGTCCAATGCAATTCCAGAATTGAAGTTGTCATCCATTCCTTTAAGCTTAAGTGCTAGCCATGTGTTAAACAGTCCCACCATTCTAACGCCATACAAGACAGATCAGATTGCACAATTACTGTTTCACGGTGGGGTTGGAAATGGACATTTTGTAGTCTAATATCTAATCCACAGATGGTTTGTGGCCGTTTGGTATGGGAGGGTGGCGGAGGCGCATATCATCTACGTTTGAGTGCACGCGCATCTACATTCGGGTTCTCGCTTGGTGTTGGGCGATAATGGCTGTTGGCATTTGGCCGCTATCACTAGATTGTTAATTGTAGATTGGGCGAGATGCACAGCATCCCTTCTACCTCTGAAACAGATGCGAGTTTGATCCGCTCACCCCACTCGCAAGTCCCTCCTCTATTTGTTGTAAAAGTTGGTTTTGCTTGTTGCGGAATTTACGAATGCAAGTACAATTCAGCGCCACACGTGAAATTATACAGAAATGCGGTCACGACATCCTCTACGTATGCAACTCATGCAACGTCTGGGGTTGTCCTAGTTGCTCAACGTTGAGATTACATTGATGCAACCTACGTAAACGACTTTAATGATGGTGGATCAAATATGGGGAACATTGTTGTTGAATTCATTCCATCCAATCAACAGAGTTAATTACATGATGAAGCAAAGGTGATGATCGCAAAGGCCGAATCGAGGCAATTTAACTTTTCTTGTTTATCCGGTTTTAATTCGACGTTTTGCGGACGACAATGAGCTGGGTGGCCGAAAACCTACACAGAACCGTGAATATGCCAACCCGTCATCAGCGGCGGTTGGATTCTGTCTCTTTCTCAATCCGACAACAAAAACATTTAAAATCATGATTACTTTTCAAATGAAAAGCCAAGAACTGAAAAAGGTCAACTCAATGTTAGAGAAATGCTAATCTGCTAACTTACTTATGTCTTGGTCGCCCTTGAGCAAGAGGTGCAGCGCTGTACGCCTCTTCACTCTGACATATCTCCCTTCAGGCCTGACTTCGTATTCCCTGGGTGGCGTGCAAAACAAGTGGCACTATAAACAGAAGAGTGTCCACTGAATTTCCCCTTGAGGAAATTAAAATCAGTAGACATGAATAAAGTAAATAGGTAACGGGGATGTGATGTACTGTGTGCACCGCGTCGACAAATGAAGCAGCCCTTTGATGTATTGGGGATTATTTTTTTTTCCAATCGTAACTGAAGGCAAGATGTGACAGCCATATTTTGTGGCGCAGCAACAGTGAAAGCGAAGTTGGGCGGTACACAATATCCTTTTAAATGTCCCCCGTAATGAATTTTTCTTTGTGACTTGTACCGCATAGAAAAAGAAGAAAGGAAGAAACACAATTAGAAAGATTTCCATATATTCAAAGCCAACCTTTAACAAATCTCTACAAACTCCGAGACATTGAGCTGAAATATTCCTCTTGCACTCTCTAATGTCAGGTCCTTTGTCTATTCGGTTAATTGTAGAAGAGATGTCCTGATGGAATTGCTCTGTGACCTTTTAGTATTTTTATTTCCTCAGCCCGTATATTTGCTAAGTGATGGTATTCTGGCTGATTAGCGCACCATCGCCCTCCCGATACACACATGGATACACACACTATTACCAAACACAATGTATTCACTCCCAGAACCCTACTCCCATTGTTCTGCTTTATAACACTGGGAAAGGAGCATCAGTCAAGTATATTAGCTGGATCCTATTACTGTCACCAGATTGCCTCTCTGAGCCATCTTAAAGAGCCCCCCAGACAAAACTTCCTGTCATGTTAATCCAAGCTTTAATAAATAGAGGGATGTGTAACCATATTCAAATCGGGCCTCCCGTATTTGTGCTGACAAAGAGAGACATGCTATCACAAAATAACAGATGAAAGTGTTTTGCATGAAGAGATCAAAAGTTTTCCATCAGCGCTCGTTCTATTCAAATCTTAGGAGAAGGGACAAATTATTGAAACGTCCTTCAAGCCTTTTGAGCCCAAACAACAATGGAAGGGAAGCGCGCGGTATTAGCGATGGTGGCCGTTGCGTGGAAAATACGTTCCATTTTTCTTCAACTTGCAGATCGCTTGATCCCCCGGCGTTCACCTGTTGATATCTTAAGTAGATGATATACTCCAACAACAGAGCCGCCAGTGAGTGGCCGCCATTGATTCATGAATACCGCGTGAAAAATAACTCTTGGCTCTCGATGGTGGTTCAAAGCCAGTGGCAAACGGCACAATAGAAGCACATCACGTTTCTGTTCCTGAGTAGTCTCAGTGCATACAGAGGCAGACGAAGCCACCGTCTCGATTCAAGGCCACGTTGAGATTCACAACTTTCAAAGAGTGAGCAACGCGCACACTGAATTGCATGCGCTCTTCCAGACTCGTTTAACTTCCAGCTAATTGTTCCTTTCCGCTGAAGGAAAAAAAAAGTCAAGGTTTTTCCACAATGAGCTGTCACCGTTGTGCTTTTACGAAAAATCATGTCTTGCAGAAGGCCACTTCATGTGATTGTGACCTTTTTATTGTTATTTATGTTTTATGTGGGCATATATGACCTTCAAGGAGTTTATTTTACGTTATAAAATGACACTAACTAGAAATCAAGTTTTCCTCAGGCGCATATGTAGACAAACATAGACAAACAACCATTCACACTCGAATTCACACCGAAGAAAAATTTGGAGTCTTCAGTGAACCTAACCTGCATATTTTGGGAATACGGGAAGAAGTCTGAGAACCTTGAGCGAAACCTGCACATTAGAGCACTTTTGATGCAAGCCCAAAAAGCTAGAAGAATTATCAAAAGTGGCAGCTTTAAGTGTCCACTTTTTTATTCTCATTTAACTGTTTATTAAATAATGGATTCCCCAACATCATGTTGGTTAATTGGAGTGTAAGCCTTTGTGTCCTCTGCAACCTTCTGTTTCACCTCATTTCACGATCTCTACCAGCACGTCCTTCAGGGATCCGTTGCTTCTAACGGATTGTATTTTTGCACTGTGCCCCTCAACCTCTTGTTTCTGTTGACCTTTTTTTTTTTTTTGCATGTCCACCTGTAGCCATTTTTTAAGATAAGAAAACCTTTATTTAACGCTGACAAAACCAGAGAAAAAGGTGCATCATTTTGTAAAATCTATTGTGTATTCTCAGTGCATGTGCGTGTGAGGAAAAAAAAAATCAGATTGGCTTTGCAGGGAGGAAGAAAATCATTTTAAATAGGTCCTCGGTGTTAAACTGTTTGCTCTGGGGGTTTAGGGATTGCTCACCTCTCCAAATACTATTTTCGCTTGAAAGCAAAATATTTCCCTGGCTGAGCTTTCACATGGGAGAATGAGGGAAAGCCCGGGCACTGTAGTTTCATGGAGTTGGCTTGCAGGCATACTCTATTCTGACAGAAAGAGGAGGCACTCTGCACGAGAGTGGCAGAGAGGAAAAGGGGCCCTATTAATAAAATGACTCCTTAATGGGTAGTTCCTGCAGCTTGGCAAAGGAAGACAAGAAGATTGATGGACAAGGCCAAGGCCAACATCCTCAAACATACGGAGTTCAAGTATGAGGATATGACTGTGGAAGGCCAAACGGGGGACGGAGCACCACACCACGCTGACTTCCCATTTATTCAGGAAGGCATGACCTTCAAAGTGATGTCTAGATTGCTATTAAAGGGTCAGAGGGAGTTTTAAACGAGTGTGCTTCACATATGAGCCAAATCACAAAGTGGATCCTGGACAAGACTGTATTTCATTGCACATCGTAGAGGTTCGGCCATGCATTTTCCTATTCAGTTACCCATTATGAAAACTCCTTTGGCAATAAACACGACACAGCAGAGTAAGAAAACATAAACATGATTCCCTGGAGGATAACAAAATATTTTGAATGCATAATTGGGAGTACTTCGGCATTCGAGTACCCATAAAATTATATTTTCCAAAAAAATGGGACTGATTTCTTTTTTTCAACTGCATTTTACTTTTCTGAAGGGTGTCTTCTCATGAAATAATATTTTAGCAAAACAATGTTACGGCCTCCCCTGAAAAATGTAGAAACCTCCGAAAGGCATTTTCCTTTCATAACATTTCTTTTATAGCAGTACATTGCTGAATGTGCCCTCTGCATGACTGCCTTTTTAATTGTGCCGTTCGCTGGTCTGTGAGCCGCACAGAGCTTCTGTGCTCGGATCTGCCGAAGCTCTCCGCGAGAACATCACTTTGCATCACCATAGCGACCTCCTTGGATGCAGAGCAGGGGACCTCATAAATATGTAACTGTGACACATTTGAGAAATTGTCTTCCTCAAGTGTTTCTTTCAAGCCATTTTGTTAATGTCAACATGAAGGAAACTTGTTTGAATAAGTGTTGACATTCAGCCCACGCTGTATATAATTAATAATTACACAGATTTTTATCGTCAGATAACTGCTTGAAAACATGTTTTTTTAATATCTCTCATTTAGCAGGAACAAATATCTATATACCTGCATTCTTTACTGACCCAGGTAATGCGATTTTTTAATGAAGGGTCCACATCTAAATCATATAAAGTGTTTTCAAATGTAACAACGCAAGCTCGTGCTTAGACTGAAGCAGAGATAATAGTCTATCTTTTCATCTTATTGGGGCATTTTGGGAAAAATCCCCATAAATCTGCTTCAAACTCTTAGTTCAAGACACATTTGAGCTTTTCTGAGAAACTATCGAATCAAATCAAAACGGTGTCAAGGAGCTACCGAGACTGCCAAGTGGTTCACCGAGATGGAACGAGCAAAGCAGCAACGAGATGGGTGGGAGGAGTCAGCCGCAATGCTCATGTTGGTGGCCTCGCAAATAGATAGGGAGTTGGAAATATCAGTTTCCATACCCGATAACAAGACAGCTTGTCAGATCACTGCTAATAGTGCCCCTGTAAGAATGTCGTGACGATTTTAGATTTACAGAAAGAGAAGGCTCACCTCCAGTGTCAACATCCTCCAGCCTAATGCAGTTGATGCCAAGAAGGAACCCATCAGCATGGGATCTTCTCATCTGTACATTTCTCTGTAGCCTAGGTTCTTTGTTGCATGACCAAAAGCCACCCATAGGCTAACAATTAACCCCCCCCACCATGAGCTGAAAGGAAGCAAAAATTTTGCCCTCCACTCTTTGTTAAACCACCACTTGTAAAAGCACTCAAGCGTGGATGCAGCTCTGTGCGCAATTCAACCTCCTCTGACAATGATATAGACTCCCCTCTACAAAAGAACTATCGAAAGGGTTGTTACAAATTTGTCCATTGTCACTGAGCTGCTATCATTTCTCTCTTAATTGTCATCACTGAAATAGAATATGAGATTATCTACTCTGCAAAGGGAGTGTTGATGAAGGGGCATTGCCAGCTGAGCTTTCTCCTTGACCATGACCCTTATTTGTCATAATGGTAATGATCCTAATGATGTGATACTTCATTGAGCGCTATAGGGAGGGTTTTTTTTTAATGTCCCACCCCTCCCCTTTTTTGTAAGCTAAATCCAAATAGAATCTGCGGAATCACTCTCCTGCCCGATGACTCCCAAGGAAGATGGATGCTTGACGGCAAGGAGGTTTAAAAGCGTTCCTTCCAATTCATCGCCAACATGCTATTATATTGGATGAGCGGATAAGGATTGTTTTTTTTTTTTTTACATATCTATTTTCATTTACATCTGAAAGATATTGCCCCTTTGCAAATATATGTTGAAATAGGGAATATTTTGAAATCAAATCAAAATGGCAACAAATGAATGACACTAGGTAGCTATAAAATGTCATTTGGCAACAAATGGCAACAAATGAATGACACTAGGTAGCTATAAAATGTCATTTTATAGCTACCTAGTGTCATTCATTTGTTGCCATTTTGATTTGATTTCAAAATATTCCCTATTTCAACATATATTTGCAAAGGGGCAATTGTCTCTGCCCGGTGCAGAACCAAAATTTGCTGTGCCCCAAACTAGCAGCACAACTCTTTGTGAATTGGCAGCTCAAAATGTCAACACAACAGTCCCAGGTCAATGTACGTGGCGATGACCTGACGTTATTTCGCATCAGATCTCATC
The DNA here is from genome assembly GCA_026261675.1 of Hippocampus mohnikei. Classification (NCBI taxonomy): domain Eukaryota; kingdom Metazoa; phylum Chordata; class Actinopteri; order Syngnathiformes; family Syngnathidae; genus Hippocampus; species Hippocampus mohnikei. The sequence goes on from JAKGUB010000325.1 coordinate 9,926,767, forward strand.
CACATCAGCGCCACCCCAAATTGCAAAAAAACTCCTCTGCTCGCTTTCCTGCCATGAGTTGAATGTAAATGCGCGTTTGACACCGACCTAAATCGCTGTCATAATTCATTTCCAGAGCTCTTAAATCTCCCCCTGTCATCTGGCAGGTCTGCTGTTTTCCCAATCCAAACATAGCACATTAGCCCTTATTGATGCCATTGTCCTTTGATACATGATTCATCACTCGCAGAACTTTTCCTTTTTCCAAATCATCACGTATTTGTCTTGTTGTGGATTTATTTTACAAAGTGCAAAAAGAAAGAAAAGATTTTTATCTGTTATACATATCTCATATCCGTGAATGAATGCAAAATAGATCTAAATGCAAACATAGCCTATCAGCTTTGATATTTCTGCAAGGAAGGTGAGTCATGAACGACCATAACCAAACCGACCAGTTTCTCAAGTGAACAAAATCAAATTGTTGGGACATCGGTGTAAGCAAACAATTGATTCACAGACACATAAACAGAAGTAAGAACACATTAAGGCAAGCAAAATACCAAACTCCTGAGTTGAGGAATTGGCGAAACAGCAAGGACAATTCATGGCAGAAAAAAAAATGGATTTAAAAACAGAAAATAGACTGATTTCGGTGATATGGACGTTGGAAGTGAATTGTGGGACAATCGAAAAAACAAGAAGTGGTCACAACTCCTTATTTCAAAATGATAACTACCCTTTCCGGAATACGTATGTCCATGATTCGATCCTTTCGCTCCTGTTCTCTTTTGCTCCACTTCTTGCCACTCGTGTATTATGGAAGGTCAGCACCGTTTGGCGACAGCAAAAGAATATCGATTTGTCTGGTTTTCTCCCAAGTGCGTTGAAATTTACATGAAGCTTCAAGAAGCCAAAATCAGTCGATGTCTCATGTCATCCCGTCACCTGTAGGCCTTGTTTGGATGTGCTATTTGCTGCAGGTTTGGTTAAAGAGCTGCCTGGCCTCCTTAAGTGGTAATAGATGGTTCTAGTGCATATCCCAGCGCCGAATAGACTTTTGCTCTTTTCTCCGTTGTCACAAAAGGCCAGCCACTTCGCTGGAGTTCCCTTTCCCCTTTTACATAGTGATAAGACAGTCATTATCCTTTGAACCTTTCCTTTCACCAAGCCAGGAGAAAAGGGAAAGAGTGAAAGCCAAGGAGGAGGAGGACAGAGAAAGATTTCTTCCCTGAGGTGAGCCTGGCCTCACCTCAATGTGGCGGGCTTTTTTGTGAGCAGTGAAGAGGTCCTTAACCTTCTATCAGATGGAGGCACACAGTTGTGTTCTGCTTGAATAACTACATTGAAAAGCCCTCAAGCACTGGAGATGGTTCTATAGAGTCTGCTGGTGCCGGAGAGAGCGAATGGGAGAGCCCGACTGAGGGTGACAGAGAGAGAGAGAGAGAGAGAGAGAGAGAGAGAGAGAGAGAGAGAAACTTGAGTTTGACCCTTACATGATGTTCGCGTTCTCTGTTAAAATGCCCATCAGTGCTTCACTATGAATCAATGTTTCTTGTATGACCGGATAGTTCTCCTCGAATCATGTCACAGAATCATACATTTATATAATACACTTCCTCTAACAAATCTCACTTCAGCTTTCCGCTCGAGGCTCTCGACGGTTTCAATAGTATCTGTACAGAAATAGTGGAATGCTGACTTCTAGCAGGGCCGCCCGGTTGTTGATAGTGTGAGATAGTTACATAATTCAAGCAGCCGGTCACCATTTCACCGCACGATGTTGTAAATTCATGTGGATTTACACGATATAAAGTCAGAGTTGATTAACCGGCTCATCCATCTGTCACTCTCACAATTTATGCTATCGTGTCGTATTCAGTGTTGAGAAGTTAAAAATATGCACCTTTTACTTCGTTACGATTAAAATTATGGCAGTGCACTCACTGGCTTGGTACTTCTCGATATGTTTTCCTTCATCGCAATATTGTCTTTTTTTTTTTCTTCATTGTCCTTTTGTACAAAGGCACTGAAGTCACAAACGCCCCAAAGATAAACTGCAGTTATCACACATTCTCTCTCTGTAATGTGATTTTCGGGAGATAACACGAGGCAAAAGTTAGGACAGATGATATTATATTTCTCTCGATAAAGATGTTGCTGCTGGCATTATTGCTTCGTACTCACATTTGATGTTGTCCCATCGTATAATAATTAGGTAGCACTACTTCTCACAGGTCACAAAAGTTTGATCTAGCTTTAAAATTGTGTGTTCTGCTTATTTTAGGTTATGAACTGGTTAACTTTTACCTCTGGCATGTCTTACTGCATTTTAATGTTGACACTATATACACATTTGCGGCTATTTTTTCTTTTGAATTAAAAAGACGAGGCTAAAAGTGATGCTACATTCATATCAAAACCTGCAAACTCAAAAACTAATAAAAATCAAAGAACAATGTCGCTTCTCACTGTGCATGACACAGCTCCAAGTGACAATTAAACGCAATCTCCACAGCAATGAACGCTTTTCCAACAAAAAGTGTCCAGAATTGCATATAAACATAGCAGATTGCCGTTTTATCGCTTGTCCACTGCGCAATCTGTTTGGTGGGTTTTCCACTTCAAAACAGTACCGCAAAACACGTTCAACTGCTTCACCTACTGTGACACAAGCAATGTGACAGGGCCTCAGTCACTCCCAAAGACGGTTTTAAACGTCTTTTCAGACTTGGTCCAGAATTGGCTGGTACTGAATGAGTTTGAGTTCTGACAAGCTTCTGGCCACTATATGGTGAAAAATCTTTTGAGAGCAGCATGAAAACGAGTTAAATTGAAGACCATGCAGTCTAGTACTGCAGCATTCAAAGTTAAGACTGAGTAACAGGTTAACATGTGGCAGGATGGTCCAAAACCTAATTGAAATCTTTTCTGTCACTGTCTGCTATGACCAAATGTGAATAATGGGCAATGATGTGATTGTAGATGTTTATATTCAGGTATGATTTGTGTGTTAGCCCCCTTCTCCAAATGAGCATTATCTTCCCATTTTATTTGCATAGGTGTACACACAACACACACACAAAAAAAAATCCCAGAGAGCTGCATTTGGTTAGTGAGCTGTGCATAAAATCACAGGGTTCTCCACACCGTGCCAGCATCTTGCTTGGCAACGTCAACATCTGTGCCAATTGTGCAGCCAGAGTGTGGCAAGAGCAGTGTGCCAGTGCGAGTCTGCCTGGTTGCCAGGGACTACTTTTTTTTTTTTTTATCCAATCAGACAGTTCTGCTTGACTGAGACCCCTATTCTTGTCTGGTCCCATCTTCTCCCAAAGCTTTTCCACCCTCCCATGAAAAACACAGACACAGGCCTGTGCGCACGCATTTCCCCCGCACGGCATAAAGCCTTGGAGGTACATCGTTACACTTACCTAGAAACCATAACCAGGAAGCGAGCGGTGCAGTGTCCCCGCTTTTTTTTCCCCCTCCTCTGTCTGCCACTGTTCCCTATCTCTATGTCCTTTTTATATTCCCCCCGAAGACAAAATTACGGAGTGAATGAGCATGCCTCACTCTGTTTTTAAAGCAGTTCTTCAAAGATATAAAAATCACAGGTTGTCCGTGGATAGGAGATGCGTGAGGGAAAAATGCAGCCCGTCTATCTGTGTGTGGCTTTATTGGACATGATGAGGGATGATATTATGGTGGATGCTCCTGCTGCCGCGCTTGTGAGATGAGCACGGATGGCCATTTGTCTCACTTTCGCTTAGCGTAATGCATTTATCCGTCTCCTTCCCCAAGAATGGACATTGGTGTTCATCAAACAAATTGTCCAAACAGTTCTCCATTTTCCTCAGCGCTTGTCATTATTGTCATTTTCTGCCACTTTTCACTCACACGTCTGTGCCGCGGAATCAGAAGGGGGGAACGATATCTAGATGGCAATGCCGCCATGGCGATTTTTCATGTTATCTGACATTAATTAAATGGAATGAATTGATCAGATGATGACACAAAAAAAAAATACCCCTGACTAAAAAGTCTTCATCCCTCCTCTCTTTCAGGTCGATGACGCCATGCTTATGTTTGATAAGACTACGAACAGACATAGAGGTGAGTGCACAGTAAACCGAAAAAGCAAAACATTGTATGTCCTTTCCTTGTGCGATAACGAAACGGTTCCATTTCACATGATATTGGGTGTCTCATCTGTTGAACAATGAGAGCGTGTCAAACTGATCAATAAGTTGGTACGGTGCTTAGAATGTCTCAGCATTAGCTTGTGTGTGTGTGCGTGTGTGTGTGTGTGTGTGTGTGTGTGTGTGTGTGTGTGTGTGTGTGTGTGTGTGTGTGTGTGTGTGTGTGTGTTCAGGTCATGGTGTTTGCGTGTTTCGGAGATGTGCTTAAAGGCTGTAAGATTGTCAGATGGTGGGTGCTGTGCAGTCAGATAACAGTGTCAGATAACGCCCAGGAGAAGCACCGACTTTATCGCACGCTCATCGGCGCCTTATCTTTCGATGAGCGAAACGTTTCTCTCTCAAATAGAGGACTTTCCAAAGACAGGTTTCCTCTTTGCGCCGTGAGCCAGCGCCGTGCGTGTAAGCTAAACAGCGTACTCAAAGGCCGGATTTAACCGCTGGTTACCACACATGGGCTGTCGTTTATCGGGGTGCTTCTATTGGCTGTTAAAGGAACTTAAAAGTAACAGCGTGCCTCACTCGGTTGGTCTGTGTGCGCGTCGGTCTCTTTCCGTCCTTCTCCCTGTCTCGATCATTTTGTCTCTGAGTAGTCAACAGGCACCGACAGGTATTTCCACAAGAGAAGCATGTGGGCTTTTCTGTCACATCAGTCAGTATTCTTGTTAGTTCGTCACTCCCTGCACATTGAACTGGGCCATATTGAAGAAAAAATGAGTCTATTGAGACTCATCCTCCCTGACTTGAAACACGCTGCATTTATTTATTAAATACTTGTGCAGTCGAGATTGATGGGGTCAGCAGTAGTAGCTTTGGAATCGGAAGGCGGAGGGTATGAAATTTGGCATGCGCGCAACAAGATTGTGATTGTAACAATCATAGCAGCGTCCAAACGTTATGTGAGATGGTAAACAGGATCTCAACGGAGCCGTTTTCGGTCTGTCTTGGCATTTTATTCCAAAAAAGACAAAAAGCGGAATCTTCTGTTCTTAATGTTTTGTTCGTTGCTTCTGTGTTGTGACAAACTACTCAATGATCGGACTGCAGTCTCGCTTATTGGGGACCATATCGGCTTGTATAGACTACAGCTCACCTGGGACCATTGGCATCCCAACGACATGCACCTCGCTGGTGGAAATGGAAACCTGACCTCTGTTTAGTAGTCCTTGCTGTTTTGAAACGGGGCCGTAAGTGTGCATTACAGTCTCTCCCGCTCCTTTCTCCTCTGTGTCAGGATGCTGTGCAGACAAACCCTTTGAGCCTGGTAAACAGTTTTCAAGTGTTGGAACATGTGAACTATAGTGGAAGTGATCTATGGCTTTGAGGGGATTTTGATCTGTCATGACAGGACCCGGTGTGGGGTCTTTCAGACAAAGGCGTTTTCTCCCTCTTCTCCTTCTCCCCTGTCTGCCGCATAGGCAGCCTTTCCTGAGAGAGTACGGACCCTTTGCTCCGGGACTTTGTTAGACGTTTGCCTTTGGGCAACAAAACGTCCTTCAAATGAAGATTTTTTTTTTTTTTTTTGGGTGGGGCGTGGGGTGGTGATGACAACAGCCATATTTATATTGAGTGTGACAATGAGGCAGGCGGCAGGTGCAGTTAGTTTCTTCGCTCACTAGTTCTCTTAATAGCATTTTGATATTTGGTTCCGGTGGGAATTTGAAACAGTGGACTTTTACCACTTTTATCTTGAGACAACAGGTCTCCAAGATGAAACGCATTGAATATTACAGACCCGTAAGAACATTTCAATAATTCATCAGTGCCACTGGTGTGGTTGTGTAATATTAATGACTCAACTGCTCCATGACCACAAAGGAAAGGGCATTAAATATATTATAAGTGAAACCAGTGCCTTGGTCCGCTGACTGCACAGCTAGCTGCCTGCAGTCCAAATCAATTTCCCACCTGTGTAGATTTTTATCCTACAGATTGGGTCATGAAAAAATAATTCCAGGTTTTGCTGTCGTATGTAAAAAAAAAAAAAAGATCAGCACAAGATCATTTCTATCCATCTAAATTATTATGTTGATATGAAGTTTCCTGCAATCCGCCAATGCAACTTTTTTTGTACATACTTTCTCACAAGTTGTCATTTTATCATAAATGTTAAACTTATATTAGTAATCATACATTATAACCTAAAAATCAAACAAACCCCTACAAAGGTTATGGGGGGAAAAAGGTCATTGCTTATTTCTATCTAACGTTGAGTTTAATGTGATGGAGTCAAGATGGGCAGAAGATGCGTGATTGACACCTGGTTGTGTGATTTCTGTGGGGCTGCGCTGAATTGGATAGAGGACAAACGTCACACTCCAATAGTAGCAGCATTGTCCTCCAGACGGTCCCCGTGAGGCCGAACGAACGAATGCCAGAGACATTCTCTACATTTCCCATTTTAGTTTTTTTTTTTTGCTCTTTCATTCACTATCTCGTGCAGTCTCAAACCCCCCCCCCCCCACCCTTTCCGACTTTGCCACCTCTCGTCTTTCTCCCGCCGTGTCTCCTGCTTAGAGGACAATTGCCATAAGCAAAGCCCCCAACAAAGGCGCGTGTAGAGCACCATCTCCTTGGCATTTAAGGGAGTAGAATACTGCCGATTGTGTTGGAAATTGAACTCTCGAAAGCCGCTCTTGCCTCAGCAGCCGTTCATTGTGGACGACTTCAATGCCTTCGGTGAGCAGCTTGGACCGTCCAGGGGTTGATGCCAGAGGGCACCTATTGTTCCATGTTTTACCGCAATCCCCCCCCCCCCCATTGCTCCGCCTCCATTCCACCTTCTCTTTTCTCCTGAAATTCATTTTGTCGCAAAATACAAAGTAGGGATGTGTGACATTCATTCAGTTTTGGTTAATTTTTTGTATGTTTCAATGGCTGACTCATACGACGGGAAGGGAGTTTGGTATGGGGTGTTCCGCAGGTTGTGGTAGTGCTCAGCCTATCTGTCCAAGTTTATGCTCTTCCTTTATGGGCCGCATAAAGACTTGATGACATCATAGGACACTTGGAAGCTGATGTCGTTCGCCTGTTGTAATATCTCGCTTTCTATCTATGCACTACTCATTCAATCCCTCTGTGACAGCGTCGGATTTCAGTCCAGATGTTGCTGAAGCGGGTAGCTCAATCCTATTTGGCGGACAATGATTCAAGCAAAGAGGTGTCGATTTTTTAGAGCAGGGTGTTGCCAGGAAGTCTTGAATTTGTTCTTTAGTCGAAACAAGGTGTTGGTCATGACGCGCCATTGGCCAAAACAAAGAGCGAGGAGGTGGATTTTGAAGTATTTTGGAGTAGGCCTGCGCAAAGATGACAAATATGGGATTTTTTTTTTTTGGGGGGGTCACGTTCCGCTCCGAGATTAGTTTCCTTCCTTTGCTCTGAGTACCATCTACCCCCAGCTATTTGCCGATGAGCAGGGACTGTGGTTGAGAGGAACCAGGGCATGTCCACACACCATTGGGCGTGGACGATTTCTCTCGAGCTACCACTGCCGCTGAGAGATCTCCTGCTGTTTCGACTGGACCGGGAGATTGCCAATTGCTATCTGTGGCCACGAAAAGACACTGTTGGAGTCTTTGCCACGGAATGCTTTGTACGAGCAGGAGGAGGTTTACGTGCTCTGCTCCTCCTTTCAGTCCCATCAGATGCTAGCCAGTGGCTGTAGCTGAGAGCAGAAGCATCAAATCGCATGCTGGAACTGCAGGCCATACTACCCAAGTACATACGACTGCACCAAAGCTCACACGCATATTCTGTGCTTCTCACGCAGGCAAAAATAATGTTTAGTGTTGATAGTGTCTGAAAAGTCATCATTTAATGTACAGTGTATCATTATTGTTGCCATAATCGTGTTTTTTTTTTGGGTGGGGGGGTGCTATGACAATATCTAAATTAAAAGAATTTAAAAAAACAATGAAATGACCTGAAATCGCCCCCTTTGCAACCCCACTTTGAGTAGCAGCTATCATTTAATTAATGAGAGACATTTTGAAAATGATGTGTTGTCAATGAATTGGTGGAAGTCCCTGCAGCAAGATAATCCAATAAAAGTTTGATCAATCCTGACCTTTTCCCCCAATACCTTGATTTCATTTACATATACTTCAAAGGCGTGTGCTAAAATATAAACGCGGTACCTCTGATTATTTCCACACGTTCTCTCTTCCGTTTTTTTTAAATTGCACCATTAACAAGAATGATGAAATCCATGTGTAAGTTTCTTAAATATTGCTCAGTATAAGTTCACACGCAGACAGCACCCATTAGTTTAGCTTTAATTGTGTGACTGATTCGAAGCTAAATTCCTGCTTCGCTTTGACTGATGCAAGTGCCAGTAACGTGCAACAGATTTGAGGACCGGGATAAACATTTGTATCGGTGTTGTGCATATTGGGAAGAAAAAAAAATGTTCCTGGAGAAGAAAAGGATTCATGGCATTGTATGAGGACGACGTTAATTCGTGTATTGCCATCCACCCCGCCCCCCCTTCTGGTTGTAAGGGCTGTTTTTCCACCTGGCAGAGGAACACAAGACCGCATGGTGTGTGTCTGTAATCTCTTTACCTGAATTGGCAGAAAAGCTTGCAAGTGCAGCTCCCAGTGTGAAGTTGGCAGGGAGAAGTCAATGTCACACTGAGCGAGCTGCCATCCAAACAATCCAAAACTGTTAGACGGTGTTTATTTTATAGGGGGATGAAACGATATATGGTTTACCGATAACATTTCAGACACTTTTACTTTCTTTTTCTTTTTTTTTTGGAATATCATTACTCATTTATTGAGCGTGTTTGAAAGTCGTCGTCGTCTTTTAGCTTCTCCCATCGGACGTGCGCCGCAAGAGCAAACAAACATGACGAACAAGCAGAAGACGACAAAGAAAAGGAGGCCACGACTCAAGACTAAACGTAACATGACGGAAGGCACCCTAGATGCTGGTGATATATTTTTTTTTTCACCGACAAAGAGCAGTCGAGCTGAAGTGTAGGTGTGTGTCAGCAGAAGGAAAATTAGCTCAAGATAATTACTCGGTCTGCGGATAATACAAGAGAACAAAAAGTTACTGTGAAGGGGGGACAACTTGTGAAATTGTTCGAATCATCTGTGATCCCTGCCGATAACTGTAATCAAGCCAAGTGTTGTTGGCGGTTAATTTTAAGTACATTTTGGTACCTGCACTACATTTAGTGATTGGGGGGGGGGGGGGGTAACAACAACATGATAGTATTGATAACATGATCATTTTGGTTGCTATAATCATGATACGACCATTTTGTACCATTTCATCTCTACACTGAAAAAAAAAGATCCTTTGGAATTCCCTAATTCAAATTTTGACATCGATTACACATGATTAAAATGTGGTCACCTTTGTAATTTGCCTGTGCTTTTTACAAGTACAAACAAAACGCGTCTTAATCATGCGCAATCAAAAATCAAGTATGATTTTTTTTTTCCAGTTTTACTCCAAAGTAAACATTTCGATAAGACTCGCGACATCAAATGAATATTTACTCTTTGTTGCCCTATATACGTCATTATACAATGACTATTTGACATAGATTTTTGTCTTTCGCCCCACTGGGTTAGAAGAAAAATATAATTGGCTTCATTATCTTTCATCTCTTTGGTATCTTCCATTCATTATCCAAAGGCTGCCACAGTATGAGTCCAGTAACCCAGGAAGCAGAGCTGTGCCTCCGCAGGTTAACCGCCGTTCCCAGAAAAACCTCCGTGTTTGACGTCACCACAATGCCTCATCAGCCACCGGTGCTAAGGATTGAACATGGCCGACTGAGCAGAAGATGTCTGGCTGCAAAGTGATTGCTGGCTCATTGACTGTGTAGGAGCGGAAGGGGAACAGGCCGAGTGGGGACAGGGAACACGTGCTGTTCGAAAAGAAACGGGAAGTCGAGAGAAGAAAATGGAAAGAAGGGACAGTGAGAACAAGGAGAAGTATAATGATGTCATGGAGAGGAGAAGAGGAGGGGGATATAAAGAAAAAGGCAAGTGTCTCGATGGGGAGCCTCCCCCTGCTAACTCCTCAGGCTGCAAACTGCTGCTGATGGCTTCAAAAGAGCGCCAGGCAACCCCGTCCTCCGCTTCTAGCAATTAGAGATCACTCCAGCGGATGCCTCCTGGCCAGCCTGCAAATCCCTCAAAAAATACCCCCTGATTACTGCTGCAGGACACAGGCTGTTTACCAAATGGATCTCACAATGGTGAGAGTAGAGGTTTGATAATGTCTTCTTTTTGTTCAGGCAAGAGACGGGGGAGACGGCTCATTTGAGTTTTAAAGATGGCGCAACTTAAGGGATGAATTTCCTCCAAGAGAGACAAGTTAAGCAATTCTCACCCAAGTAGCCGTGCCAGCAAACGGCCAGCGCTGTTATCATTACAAGAGCACAAAACCTACTTGGAAGGAGCTCAGACACAGTATCTTTTCACAAGCACGTCCGCGAGGTCCACTTTGATTGTGAATATCCTCCGCTGGCAATCCCTTACTAAACAAATTAAATCCCTCTTGGTTCCAGTGGACTTGTCGTGTTTGTAGATCGGCACTGCTCTTTGCTCTGAGTACTGTACAGTATAGCTTCACTGATTCCGAGTAAACAATCAGCCCCGGGGTCCGATTTAGGCCTGGCAAACGCCGAAGGACGCCGTCGAAATCGACCGAACTGTCGCACAGTGTGCGCAATACGGTAATGAGTTGTCACGAGTTGCTGACAACTGGTTGTGCTTTCAATAGTACAACACTCTTTCATTCCACAAGACGTACTTGTACGTCTTTTTTCAAATTAGGCCCCGCCTACCAAGGACGTAAGTGCTTTTTTTTTTGCGGAGGGTTTGATGCAATCAGTGAATGAGAATAAGCCGTTTGCATTGTAAATCATGTAAAAAAGCGACCAGTAGGTGGCAGTGGTGCCTCACGGGCTTTTACAAAAAGCTCTTTTTCTCCGTTTGTTGCCCAGGAATCGCCATTTTCATGAAACTTAGCCATTTTGTATGCCGATTGCTGAAGAATGGAAAATATTTTTTTCTGCTTAAAGAATAGAGTCCAAACCTTATTTTGGTAGGCTCCATGTTTATACAGCTTTAGAACCAAATATTCTGTGGGCCTTGCAAGATCAGTCAAAATCCAGTCAAACTGTGGGATTGAGGGGGTTGCTCCAGTGAAAATGGCTGGGATTGAATGGGTTAACTAGATAACTTCAAAAGTACCCGTGAATGTAAAAGCGCATCGTTGGAGAGATTCCGACATGTAAATTACACAAGTACAGTCATGGGACTGACACTCGCTGCTGTTCCTCCCTTTGTATTATTCTAGCTCCAGCAGCCCGGATCAACCTTCTCTTTCTTGGCAATCCAAAGACCTATATATATATATATATATATAGGTCCAAACCTTATATATATATATATATATATATATATATATATATATATATATATATATATATATATATATATATATATATATATATATATATATATATATATATATATATATATTTTTTTTTTTCTTTTTTAATTGAACCACATAGAAAAGATAAGTAGAGTGTGTGTGGTGCCTCAAATACATTGTTTGCAGATAATAACACGTCGAGTGACAGTTTTTCTGTTGGAGTGAGTTGTTTATATTGGCAGGGGTCAGTCGCATAATGTGCAGCTGGGCTCCGCCGACTGTATTTTTTGGTGTGTTATGTGTTTTTCCATTTCACCTGTATCGCACAGTATGCGACGGGCCTTAACTGATTGACGTGGCGTTCATATCAAGGAGAAGCCGCGATCTCTGCACCTTCCCTTGTCAGCTCACTTGGTCTGTGCCGAAAAGACTCACCTTCACACACCCAATATTCCCATCGAGTGTGAATGTCATTTAAATGGCAGAGCTAATCATACGCTATAGATCTACCTCCACCTGGGGGCCTCCCACCACGGCATAATCACAGTGACACAGGAAATTATGTGTTTCGCCTGCACTCTTAATAACGGCTCCAGCTCATCAGCTTTCTGGCCTGCGAGCTTGTGCCGCGTCCACATTCACAACCAGCAGACTCGGGATGCTTTCACGGTATTGGTCATTTTCTCTGGTCTGAATGACTTGATGTCTTTGCAAAGTCCACGCTCCATTTCTCTCTTGTCACACACTTCAACCTTCCACAAAGGTTTGATATATGAACGAGTAAGGAAAACAGCATCATTAAACACAACCACATAAAGCAAAAATGGTTTTGTTAATAACGTTTTTTTGCCTTTTTTAAATCTCCTTGTCCTCAAATAACAACCTCCACCTCCCTTCGCGCAATTGCCATGTCTGTTGTTGTTATTTTACCGAAATCAAGCCATCTTCCTCATTGTATGCCTCCTTTTTTCCCTTAAGGAACACATGGGTGGTAATTTTAATTACCTCGTTTCGAAGACACTCTCGTTCCCTACGCCGATCTTAAAAACTGCTGAGGATGTTTGATTCATATTGCTAATCAAAGCAGGAGCACCAACCGAGACACGTAAACAATTTCTCCAATGAATTGAGTGAAGGAGGCTGCCGCTTGTATTTTATAAATAAGTTCACCGTGCGCAATGCTTTACGTTTTTATGCCCGCGCCTTGACATTAGTTCTGGCCTGACTGCTGATATACAGTACGTACATATATGAAGCTGCCATATGCCTAATAGACACTTGGGCCTCTCTGCAGTTGAATAAAGTGACTACTCCATGAGCAAATACTTTAATTATCTGACTAATGTACCAGCAAGTTTCATCACAAGGTGAAGAAGTGCTGCGATTATCTGTTTAAAGCGAAACATGACAGCAAGTAAAGGGCATGGATGACGAGATGCAAAATACGTACAGTACATGTTCGAAAGGAGTTTCACCTCGGTTTTCGACTTAATGGCGCTAATGTTAACGCAGCCTTAAATGCGTAGATTCCTACTTACTACATTGTGTATTTTAAGAATCTTCCTTGTATGTGTCACCACCGGTTGGTGCGTGTGTACTGTATATGCCGTGCCTCATAGTCAGGGTGTGTCCGGTTTTGAATGAGATTTGGCTATGACAACCGCACGGGATGGAGGATGGAGGCAGGAGATTGTGGAAGAAAGCCTGGGGTTTTAATCTCTTCCCCATGTTTATCTCACCACCAGGAGACAAACCATGTGCCATTAAAAACATCAGCTGCTCCCACTGCTTCGCCACACAGCTGCACCCCAGAAGACATTTGAAGGGCAAAATGAAAAGGGACCAAAAAGGCCCAAAAGGCACATTTATGTATCGGAGGAGTGGTCTGATTTTATGGTTGGGTAGATGTTTGAAAGCAATATTGATTCGAATTTTCTTTGGCTGTGCAGTACGTGAATGCATGCCATTATTTGGCATATCCAGAATCCACATATTCCACATATTTGCGGTATGCATTCTCAAGCGAAGGCAAAATAAGCAGAAGTAACCATTTTCGGCCTGAGCGGCCAAGAGGGATCAGTCTCTTCAGGAAATGAAAATGCCATCTTGAGATTGTCGTCATATTGAGAGTTAGCCAGCCTTTGACCTTGTAATACCCCCATAGCTTCTCTATTTGTGACCCGCCGGATGCGCTTAGAAAGTGAAACCATCGCGGAGGATCGACTGCTCACATCATCATTCTCAGAACACCTAATAGTGGATTTACCAAGGTTAAACCTCCTGTGAGATTGACCTGGAATACACAAGTTTATGTCTACCGCCCTACAAACATTGGACACGCACACTCAGACGTAAGCTCGACCGGTCACACCGTCTTGCTTGAAATTCCATTCCGTGTTGAAAAGGGCTAATAATGTAACTCTTGCATTATGTCAAAGTCAAGACATGTATGCACGTCATTATTGAGGAGAAATTGTTCATGAAACTTCTCCTGGCAATGTAGCCTGTATTTACAGCCCGATTGGTGCTTAGCCAGGCGTCTTGCAGCTGAGTGCAGCACATGAGGGAATTGGCTAAATGTCTGCCACGCCGCTTCCATGAAATATGTTGCCTTTGTAACATTTTTAAAAACATGCTGATCACACTAACAAAGGCATTCCATTAATACGCAGTGTGTACTCTCTGCAGAGTCCTCTTTGGAAAGGTCCTTCTCTCGGATTAATTCATAATTTATAACTTTTCATGTCACACGGTGAATAGGAACGTGATTGAGTTTGCATCCTTTGAGTTTTTGTTCCGAATCCCGACACACAGACAGCTGATTTGTCAGGCAGGTGGAATACAAAAATGACTACTTTTCAGTTTGGCCGTTTAGCAATCATGTCAACATTCCACGCTCCGCTGAAATATAATATTTTCTTAGCGAATGAGCAGCGCCTTTCACAGTCAGTCACATGATAAATTGCACATGCACAATCTAATATAATCAAAATGCGAATCAAACATCTGTTCTTTACAAATATAAAATGCGCAGTCCTATTTTGGTGTTCAATTTTTTTGTGTTCCACGATTCAGATTCAAGAAGCTTTATTGTCAATTTTACTGGTACACGTTTGCCCAAAAATGTGTTCAACACTCGCATAATATTGAGTTGAATAAAGTATTTCTTGCACTATAAGGCGCACCTAAAAGCAATAATTTCCGCAAAAGCTGAAAGTGCGCCTTATAATCTGATGTCCCTTATATATGGATCAATCTTCTGATTTATTGGACGAAGTATTTTAAATGTGCTGTAAAGCGCTTTGTGATAGCTGCAGCAGTTGTGAAAGCGCTATATTAAATAAAACTGTATTGTATTGCATTTTCTCGAGCATAATTCCATCTACTGGCTGCATAACGCACCCTCAACCACTATTATAGCTTCTATTCTGCGCCATATAATGTGGGGCACCATTTGTATACAAACAGTTTTAAAATAGCCTATTCATTGAAGGTGCACCTTATACGCCTAAGCGCCTTATAGTGCGGAAAATACGGTAATTGTTTTGTATGTGCTTGTTTATTATTTGGATATAAAAATCCACTCGTCTCACCCCTCGGGTGGTGTCTGTCCCCCATTCAGCTTGGGTCCTCTACCAGAGGCCAGGAAGCTTGAGGGTTCGGCGCAGTATCCTTGCTGTTCCCAGCACTGCACATTTCTGGACTGAGAAGTCCGATGTTGTTCCCGGGATCTGTTGCAACCCCTCATCTAGTTTGGAGGTCACTGCCCCGAGTGCTCCGACCACCACAGGCACGACTGTCACCTTTACCTTCCAGGCTCTCTCCAGCTCCTCTCTGAGCCCTTGGTATTTCTCGAGTTTCTCGTGTTCCTTCTTTCTGATGTTTCCATCACTTGGGACCGCTACATCCACTACAACGGCTTTCCTCTGCCCTTTATCTATGATCACGTTTATCCGGTTGGTTCGCCATTACCATCTTGTCAGTCTGGATCTGGAAGTCCCCCAGGATCTTCGCTTGGTCATTCTCCACCACCTTCGGAGGTGTTTCCCATTTTGACCTTGGGGTTTCCAGTCCATACTCGGCACAGATGTTTCGGTAGACTATGCCAGCCACCTGGTTATGGCGTTCCATGTAGGCTTTCCTTGCCAGCATCTTACACCCTGCAGTTATGTGTTGGATCGTCTCGGGTGCCTCTTTGCACAACCTACACCTTGGGACTTGTCTGGTGTGGTATATCTGGGCCTCAATGGCTCTGGTGCTCAGGGCCTGCTCCTGAGCAGCCAG
This sequence comes from Hippocampus mohnikei, assembly GCA_026261675.1. NCBI lineage: Eukaryota > Metazoa > Chordata > Actinopteri > Syngnathiformes > Syngnathidae > Hippocampus > Hippocampus mohnikei. The sequence continues at coordinate 9,942,627 of JAKGUB010000325.1, forward strand.
GATGAGTGCCTCTGTGCTGTCCTTCAGGCCAGCCCTCTCTAGCCACTGATAGGACTTCTTGAGATCAGCCACTTCAGTTATGGTCCGGTGGTACATCCCGTGTAGGGGCTTGTCCTCCCATGATGGTCCCTCTTCCAGCATCTCATCCTCTGTTCCCCATTGTTTGAGACATTCTCTGAGTCATCTGTTGGAGCCTTCTCCTTGATGTATTCACGGAGCTTGGATGTTTCATCCTGGACAGTGGCTCTCACAGTCACTAGTCCCCGGCCTCCTTCCTTTCGGCTTGCGTACAGTCTCAGGGTGCTGGATTTGGGATGGAATCCTCCATGCATGGTTAGGAGCTTCCGGGTCTTAACATCCGTGGTCTGAATCTCTTCCTTTAGCCACCTGATTATTCCTGCAGGGTATCTGATCACTGGCAGGGCATAGCTGTTTATTGCCCGGGTCTTATTCTTGCCATTGAGCTGGCTTCTTAGGACTTGCCTCACCCGCTGGAGGTATTTGGCCATAGCCGCTTTCCTTGTTGCCAGTTCGAGGTTGCCATTGGCTTGTAGTATACCGAGGTACTTGTAGCTGTCCTCAATGTCTGCTATTGTTCCTTCAGGAAGTGAGACCCCTTCAGTATGGACTACCTTGCCTCTCTTAGTCACCATCCGACTACATTTCTCAAGCCCGAATGACATCCCGATGTCACTGCTGTAGATCCTGGTTGTGTGGATCAGGGAGTCTATGTCCCTTTCGCTCTTAGCATACAGCTTTATGTCATCCATGTAGAGGAGGTGACTGATCTGAGCTCCATTTTTGAGGCGGTATCCGTAGCCTGTCTTGGTGATTACTTGGCTTAGGGGGTTCAGTCCTATGCAGAACAGCAGTGGGGAGAGTGCATCACCTTGGTATATGCCACATTTGATGGACACTTGGGTAAGTGGCTTGCCATTGGCTTCAAGTGTGGTTTTCCACATCCTCATCAAGTTCGCAACGAAGGCTCTTAGGGTCCTGTTCACCTTATACAACTCCAAGCATTCAGTGATCCATGTATGTGGCATCGAGTCGTAGGCTTTCTTGTAATCAATCCAGGCTGTGCACAGGTTGGTATGTCGGGACCTGCAGTCTTGTGCGACTGTTCTGTTAACCAGGAGCTGATGTTCGGCTCCTCTGGTATCTCGACCAATGCCCTTCTGTGCTTCGCTCATGTATTGATCCATGTGTCCACTTATCTTAGCCGCAATGATGCCTGACATGAGCTTCCATGTTGTGGAGAGACAGGTTATTGGCCGATAGTTGGATGGGACTGTACCCTTTGAGGGATCCTTCATGATCAGGATCCTTCTCCCTTCGGTTAGCCATCCTGGGTGAGACCCATCCTTCAGCAACTGGTTCATTTGTGTTGCTAGGCGCTCATGGAGTGCTGTGAGTTTCTTTAGCCAGTAGGTGTGAACCATGTCCGGGCCTGGTGCTGTCCAGTTTTTCATATTTGAGACTCTTTCCTGTATGTCTGCCACTGTTATGGTAACTGGGTTCTGCTCAGGGAGGTTGCTGTGCTCCTCTCTCAGGGTCGCCAGCCATTGTGCACTGCTGTTATGTGCAACCTCCCCCTCCCATATGCCTTTCCAGTACCTTTCAGTTTCCAGTCTTGGTGGGTCAGCTCTGCTGTTAGGACCCTGCCACTGAGCGTACACTTTCGCATGTTGTGTTGCGAACAGCCTGTTTATTCGCCTGGCCTCATTCTCTTTCGTGTACCTCTTTAGGCGACTGGACAAGGCTTGGAGCCTTTGTTTGGCAGTTTCGAGTGCTTCAGGTATGGTCATCTGGATGTACCTCTCAGGTATCGACCTTTTCATCACACCTCTCTGGGCCTCCGTCAATTGACTCACATCTTTCCGAGCCGCCTTGATCTTAGCCTCCAACCGTCTTTTCCATGGTGGGTAACGTGTCTCATGGTTGCTTCGATAGCCAAGGATTTCGAGGATCACTGACGCTGAAGCGTATTTCAGCTCATTGGTTTCCGTGATCGTTGTGGTAGGGATCGCCCTCAGTGCTGCATTCACACTTTCCATGAGACTTTCAGGTGGTACTTCACATAGCCGTTGTAATCGGTTTCTAGGTTGCTCAGCTTTCATCCTCGCCATGATCTTAGCTTTCAGGTCAGTTGCTGCCTCGCTCAGCATTTCATTCATTTGGGTTGGCCTCCCAATCTCATCATCTGCATACATTGGGGCTTGCCTCCCAATCTCTGGTATGACCTCCTCCTCTGATCTGGCAGCCTGGAGCCCTTCACCATGGAACCTGCGTTGTACCTCATCAATCTCAAGTTGTGACAGCAATTGACGTTTGTGGAAGTTGGAACACTGAGCTACTAGTTGTTTCGTGGTCAACCGTGACTGTGGGTTTCGAAGTAGCCATTCAGCCTGCATTCTCTGCATGTAACCCCTCTGACTAGGGTTGCTTGAGTAGTAGCATTCCAACAGAGCCATGTTATCGCATCTCACCTATCCCCGCTTTGTTCCAGTAGCCCATTTTTCATCAAGGTGCTCTGGTTCCCCAGCACCTGACGCAGACCTTGTTTGGCCGGGCGACGTCTGAGCCGGCTTGTCATTCGTTTTATTGTCTCTCATCATTGTATGAGGTAGGCATTAGCGTGAAGGATCTTGCCCAAGGACCCACACTGGATGGTGTTATGTGCTCATTTTTTTTCTCTTACCTGTGTATTCCGCACTCTCTCTCTCTCTCCTTATAATCGCACCTGATTATAAGCCGCACCCACTACATTTTTAGAGGAAAACCACTTTTGTACATACACAAGCCGCACCCGTATATAAGCCGCATGTGCCCGCATTAAAACATGTAAACATATTTACAAAGAAAGACGGTACACAGAGAGAGTTTTCAAAGTTTTAATAATATCATTTAACAATAATAATAATATAACTTTCTTCCCAAACAGTGCCTGTGACGCGGCAGTAAAACGGTAGCAACATGGTAACAACACGCTAGCAACAGAATAGCAACACAGTATAACAGGTCTGGTAAAAGAACATACCGGTACTTGTAAAAATCACGGTGAGCCGTCTTCATCTTCCTCCTGTGAACTGAAGCCATCAAGTCACCGTCCTCAGTGTTGGAATTAAGCGGTGTCATAAAGACCGGTCTTAATCTTACCTTTTTCTACTCGGCGCCCTGGCGCCGTTAGAAAAATTACATAAATTGGCCACATCACTGTATAAGCCGCAGGGTTGAAAGTTTGGGAAAAACTAGCGGCTTATAGTCCGAATTTACGGTATATATATATATATATATATATATATATATATATATATATATATATATATATATATATATATATATATATATATATATATATATATATATATATATATATATATATATATACACACATATATAGTGATACCTCGGCTCACGAACTTAATTGGTTCCCGAAAGTGTGTGTGAGCCGAAAAGTTCGTCTTCCGAACATTTATTTCCCATAAGAAACCATTAAAATGAGAATAATCCATTCCCAGGTCCCCATAAACATAATTTCCGACTAAATAAGCCTTAAAACTACACAACATTTTTATGTATGATAAATGTGCTATTGTATTGAAGTTAAAGAAATAAACTGTACTGTATAATAAAGTCGTTTTATTTACCTTTGTGATCGTAGTAAATGGCTTGATGGAACGGAGTGGGAGGGGGAGGGAGGGAGGGAGTTACGGTTTGGAAGGACTTCCGTAAGGACTGTAGGTAACTCAACCTCCGGTGTGGCTTCTCTTCTTTGCTTCTTAGAAGGAGACTCTTTATCCTTTTTGCTGACTAAAAACCTCTTAATTGACACCTGTTGCGTGTTAGCGTACTGGCACTGGGACGCTAAGTCACACAAACGCACACCTCATTCGTGTTTTTCACTTATCTCCTTATTCTGGTCTATCGTAATTTTCTTTAGTGTTTTCTTCGGCTTAACACTAGCCTGTGGTGGAGTCTTTTTCGGTCCCATAATAGCAAAAGTGCCTATCAACTCAAACCATGTCCGCATTCAAAGAAAGAGGGTGACAAAGTGAACGCCGTGAGCGTGCGTCAGCTTCTCGCGGCCGCCACAGGGGCGCTGTTCAACCACTTGGTTTGGTTCGTCCGCCGAAAACTAGTTCGTCAGCTGAGACTAAATGCTCGCGAAATTAATGTTCGTGAGGCGAAAAGTTCGTGAGCTAAAGTGTTCGTGAGCCGAGGTACCACTGTATACCGTAAATTCCGGACTATAAGCCGCTAGTCTTTTCCCAAACTTTCAACCCTGCGGCTTATACAGTGATGCGGCCAATTTATGTAATTTATATATATATATATATATATATATATATATATATATATATATATATATATATATATATATATATATATATATATATATATATATATATAGTTAACAGAATGGGCAACTGACCTTAATGACTTGACAGATTGCCACGGAGATACGTCATGTTCACTTGAACGAGCCATGAATTTGTGTGTGTTCCAACACAGAGCTTCAAGCGTAACGGTGGTCAGAGCCCACACTGCTGAAAATCACAATCAGCAACCGAGCCACAGCAATCACCTCTCAGAGAGAGATTACATCACCACAAGTCCAAGCATCTAATCTTAGATTAAAGGGATGAGGGACAGCAATTTCTCCTTTCTTACATCTTTTTTTTTTTTTGCCATTCTTTTTTTTTCTGCATTGAGCTTCAAACTGGGTGCCTTTCACAATGACGTCCCATGCAATTTAATCAAGCGTCCTCGGCAAAAGCCGCTTCCATTCTCACCTGCACACTGTCACGTCATTGGGTGTTTATTGGGCCAACTCGCCATTGTTGCCCCAATTTGCAGCTGATTGGCATCCCACAGCCCCGCTGGTTTACCACTTAAGTACTTCTAGGAAGCTTCCACCTCCTCCTCCAAGTAATGCGTTTTTTTTGTTTTGTTTTGTTTTTTTGTAATACCAAAAAAAAAAAAAAATCAGCACGCTGCAGGATACATCGTGGCATGTTGCTCCAAAATATAGGCTTGATTTTGTGCTTTTCCAGGGGAAAACTCGCAATACCGAGGGGGACAAAAAAAAAAGATGCAAAAGAGCATATTTGAGCAAGTCTGGAACAATAAATCATTATCATAACCAACTACTCAGTAGGGACGTGGTGTCTGTCACCATGTTCACAGGGGGTATTTGTGTGGTCTCGTGTATTTGTTGGGAATTTGGTATTCCCGTGAATGACACACAAACACATGACAAATGCGGGGGGAACAGCAAAGGAGAAGCGGCATTTTGATTTGGTGATCATGACCAGCAAGAGCTGTTTTATGCACCCCGTGGTACAGATTATGTGATGGCCCGTGTGTGTGCGTGTGCGTGTGCCGCCGCTCTGTAATAAGGGTTGCCTAGCCAAGCGTAAGTGTCAGGGTGGGAGACGCCTGGTTCATTAGGTACCATGGCAGGATAATATATGAACAGAATTCTCAAATGTGCACACAGGTAAGAGGAAGAGATGGAGTGAGCAGGAAATAGGCAAGCAGCCATTGTTCTTTCGCTTCTTTTATTTCTGTCGCTGTCCTCTGCGTCCCTGTTGCTGGTTGGCTTTGGCGCGCGTGTGTGTGCGTGTGTGAGAGAAAGTGCGCACTCGTGGGTGAAGTTGAGGCTCCCAGGTCACATTATGCCCTGTTTTGTGATGCTGAGCTCATTGGGTTTATTCCATTAATTCATAAATTCAATTATTTATCGGTTTATTAGATTTAATTTATTGCATCTTGCGTGCCGCTTGTTTGGCGGCTCTGTTGCTGGATTGACAGGTTGCTAGTCATGGTAAGATTCCATATCCCATCAGCGTCACGCAGCAGCACGCTGCTAATTGAGTTGAATGCGTCGCTCGTCTCTCCTCGGTGACTCCATCTGTCGGCGTCTTGTCATCAGTTTGTTTGCACTTGACAGCTTCCAAGTCAGCCTTTGTGTGTTTCAACGTGCCTCTGTGGAGGTGTGCTGCTTTTTTTTTAATGAAGTATGCGTCTTTTTTTTTTTTTTGAACATTGTGTACAGTACCTGCACTAAGGCTTAAACATTTGTTGACTGCAGAATCATTGAGTGAATGATCTAGCGCCTTACAAAATGACTATAATATGACTGAGAAGGCTTTTAGGGGCCGATTTTGAGTTCGATATTTGGCAGATACCATTCCAAAAATTGATTAATCAGCTCGTGAATTTCCAAAATACATGATGGAAAAAGTAACTTATTTTTAGGTTACTTTATCGCAGACAAGAACAAATATTTGTCACCTTCCATTTCTTGGCCTGGCCAGCAGGTGGCAGACTGAGCGACTTTCTGGTTGCACACCTGCTGCCAATCTTTCAATTTAGGTACTCTGTATTTAAGGACCCATCTTCTGTCTACTGGTTGTCGGAGTATTGTTTTTGCTTTGCTGCTTCCTTGCTCATAAACTGTTTTGCTATAGATCTCGTTTTTCGCTTTTGAATTGTTTTGTGATTTGGCTCTCGCTTGCGTGTATTTGATACATTATTTTTTGTTTGTCTTCCCGGTTCTTGATTTCCTCCCTTGTCTTTTGTGGAAGCGCTTTTTGTAACTCGTTTTTGTGCTCTCTGGTCCTTGTTTTGACCAGCGCTTTATGTTCCTTCTTTGTCGGTGTGATTTTTGTATATGAAAACCTTTTTTGCTACGGAGACCTTGTCTGGTATCTACACTTTTGGGATCCAAACTTTATTCTGTTCGTCCGAACCGTGACAATATTAGAATTACAGGCAGTTTTAAGTCATACCAAAAATCATAACTGATGAATTTATATTTATTGAAATTATAGTTTAGACCACACATATTTTCTGCATATAAGCAACCTCAGCGGACTTGCTGCCAAAACATTTTGTGTGCCTGAGTTGCACTGTGCATATACTATGTGATCAACAGAGGGAGAATGAAACTGAAATGAGACCAACCCCCTTTTTTTTTTCTTCGTTTTAAAAAATCCTTCCTTGAAACAATCAAGAAATGTGTGTGTCCGTAGACATGCAATTCCCAAAGCCTACCCAAAACTTTCTCCTGTCATACAAGGTGAATGGAAGAACGCGTTACATTCTTCACTCCATCTCCACTTGTTGCGAACGGTGAGAAGCAGCAGATTTTCTGGTAAAAGCATTCTAGTGTTCACGCATGGCCACACGATGAATGGGACAATACGTCATTGTCTCCCGGGATGCTTATTGGATTGAATGGAGTCAAAGATCTATCTAGTGGGAAATGGCACAAGGACATTATTCTGAGTGACTCCGAAACTGAACAGCATTTACTGAGATTCTTAGACTATGTAGGCTGTATACACCAAATCCACAAAATAGAATAATAGATTCGCTCCTTTCACCAGGAAAAAAAAAGAGTTGATTCTGGTGTTTTCTCATTGTTTTACTTTCTATAAGTGGTTTCCAAGTTTGCAATTTACAGTGGAGCAGCATCAGACACACCCTCACCCATTTCCATTGAAAAATAATAATTGACGAGTATACTTGTCAGTGGCGTTGAATGAGTTTGTCCGGCCCTGATCATTATTATAAACGGTTCTGTGTTGAATTGAAATGCTCAGTCTGGATCAGATCCATATGAAATGACAGTCTATGAACCTGAATACATATGAAAAATTATTTTCAAGCAGATATGAAAGGTATGAGTATAAAAATGAACAGCAGAAAAAAAATGTGTGTTAAGTGGAAGTTAAAAAAAAAGCCTTGAAGATCTGTATCATCGAGCCACTGTGTGTACAGTTCATAACAACCCACAATAAATCTGAATTTGCAAAATGATCAGGGTCAGGGGTAGCGTCTGTCACCATCACATTCTGTTACCTCGATATGGCAGCTAGTCACTAGTTCATCAGGTTATTTCAGGAATGCACGTGCAGTGATTAAGGGCGATTAATACGCCATGTGTGCTGTGGCCTTTATTTGGCTTCGGTCCGCATGGAATTGGCAAGACGAGTGGGAAGAGATGCCGTGGAAGGTGTGCGTTTATCCACACGCTCGTGGAAATATGTGCGCCTGTGATCTTGACTGGCTCACGTTGAAAGAAGCCAAACTTAAAAGGCGGCGCGTGATGCGTTTGTAGATAGAATGACATCAACTTTGGAGCCCGTACCTTTATCGCCACCGCCAGCCCCCCCCCCCCTCTGTTCTCCGAGGGCTTGTTTACCCGACACTGTTTTTAACTGCAGACATGCTGCAACTGACATTTTGGCCAATGGCAAGAATTTAAAAAGCAGAGGCAGAAGTTTTTCAAAACTACTCGTCCACACAATGGGTGAAAACGTAGGATCGATTTGTGCGAGGGAGTTAAGCTCCTGTAATCTTACAATGTTGTGGAAATCAGACGACGAGACAATTTGTGATGAGTTTCAATATTTTGTAGACAGCGGCCACTGTGTCTTTGCTTTGAGTCGGTGTGCTGTAAGGCACGGCAAATGGCAGACCGACTTGTCTTTGAAAGCTTCACTCTCAATTTTGGTGGCGAAGTGTGTTCAGTATCTTTGCGGAACCCTCCAGTGGCAACTTTAGTGCTTGTGTACGCCAAGCATGCGCTTTGCAACTTCTTAGGCGCGACAAATGAGCGGCGGCCTTATCAATCCTGTCTTTTCACGCTTGTGTGAACTTCATCATAACAGGCACGTTAGCTCAAGCGGTGGCTCAAATGCGCTGCGTGTGCGCTTATGCATACATCGACAAAACGACACACCCAACGCGCGCTTTGCACAAGCCTCCTTCCGAACTGCCATAGGTGACGAGCGGTGGCATCAAAGGCACTTGTCGCTCTTCTGGCTTTATCTCCATCTCTCATCTCTCCCTCGCTTACTCTTTCTCACCTCTTGTCACTTCACACATTTCTTCTTATTCACATTTTTTCCCGTTCCCCAGTGTGTCTCGCTATTCTCCGTTGGTCTTTTTTTTTTCTCTCCAACCCAATCTTTTCTTCACCTTTGTCTTTCTCTGCTCCAGTTACCTGCCAGGAAAATCGCCTTCAGAAAAGACCTGTTTTTTTTAATGTATTTATCGCTTTATATTCATCTCCCATTTCTGTAGAAAAGACTTTTGTAAAGAAAAAAAAAGATGTCTCAAAGGATCCATATCACATGCTCTTCTCTGTCGACTAGCCCCCCCCCACCCCCCCAAAAAAATCCCACCTCTACCCCCGAATCGGTAGAGTGCGGCCGTGAGCTTCGCCAGCTCCCGTCATTTCTCATGAATTAGTCTTACCTGTCACACACTTTCTTCTTTTGTTTCTTGCCCTTACTCATTCCATTCTCCCCATGCCCTCTCCTGCCTTTCCATCTCTCTCTGGTCCTCACATTTCATTTTTCTTCCTACACACGCCACACAGCAGTCCCTTAAGAAATGTCATTTCTGTCTTCTCTTTTTGTTCTGTAATTTCTCCGTGTGCCTCCTTTTCGCTTGGGAATTCGTTTGTCGTCCACCGTTCTTCTGTCCCCGGCCCTCTGATCCCTCTCTTTCTCTCCGGTTCTCCCTCTCTCCGTCTTTGTCCCCGCCACTCCTCCGCTCCGTTTCTCTTTTCTATTTTTCTCACACTTTCACATCTGTTCCTCTCAGCCTCCTTTCTCGCCTGTCAGTTTGGGGCCTTTTCCGAAATGCCACGATAGCATGAATATTAGATTATGGCGCTATGGCCACATTATAATCATCTCACAAAAGAAATATTGCAAGTGTTGGCATGAATCTGCGAAGGTCTTTGTTTCTCTATCTTTGCCATGTGCCTTTTTGAGTGATTGTGTAAATCTCGGATGATTCGAAGTCTGGTAACAGCTCTGTCCAATGATGGAAAGTGTTGAATTGTTTGTTTGTTTTTTCACTCCGTGATATGGATCCCTTTGGGTCTGTAATAAAGAATCGAGGAAAGGGACTTTATTGCATTTTACATTTTTAATTAGGTGTCCAAAAAGAAAGAATTATCATCACACAAATGTTTGACTTTATAAGAAACCGGCGACATTGAGTTAAGATGAACCTTTTTCATCATTTGGTCAAATTTGATGTTCAAGGAATTTTTCAAATATATTTTATCGGACATAAGACAAGTAGCAACCGTTTAGGATTTTTCAATTGGTGTTTCAATGGAAAATATAGTTCTACTCTGTTGCAATAGTTCAACTGGAACTCTGTATGTGCTAGCTTTCTCTCATCAACTGTCAAGGCAAATGGGACGCTTCTCTGCTCGATCTCAGCGAAAGGTCTTCATTTGAGATCAGTTTTCGTGCAGGCAGGCACTTGTGGTCCATCAAAATGCAAATATTATGTTCTGCAATATCTAGGACAATATTATTGTAGTGCTAATTGGTGCAAAATTTTGTTCCCGGTTGCACCTGCCCACCCCGCTCCTCAATTAGTTTTAATTGCAATTGCTGTAATAAAATGGGACAAATTGTGTAATGATCAATGTTTCCGGAGCGAGCTGACAGTTGTGCTCGTATTTGCTTTTGTTGGCTCGTTTAGTTGAATGGGATGAATGCTAAGTGAACACGCACCCTCAAGGAAGGAGCTTCTCTCTCCCTGGTCTCATGCAGCATGATTTATTCATCACGCCACATGTCTGTCGAAGAGATGCTCATATGTGCCATGGTACCCCGCGTTTCCACTTGAGATGATTTCGTCGTCATACGTGTGTATGGAGTAGAGAGAATGATAAAAGTCGGGAAAAATATGAATTGAGAATTTTTTTTTTCAATCTGTCACATGAGGGGTAAATCTCTTATTTTTCAACAGTCCCTCTCTTCCAAATTGTCAAATTAACTTTTTTTTTTTTCCCGAAGCAGTGAGAGGGGATAATTAATAGGTCCTCTTTGGGTTCTTTGGGTTTTTCTGGCTGCCTTCAAAGTGATAATTCTCGCCGGCTGTTGCCTCCGGGGACTGCTCCATCTTATTAACTTGTCTTTCTAGACAGCAGGGATGGAGAAGAACTGCTAAGTCCTCCTCTGACATCTCTTGCCCTACACGTGCACTGCTCACTGCACATGCTTGCGATTGCATGTGAACTCTCATATCAGACAAAAAGATTTTAAGGCAGACAAAAACACTTTTATTGGTATTTTAATATTATGAAGTGCAGTAATGCAATGTGGTGACCCACAATAGTTTGAGAGAATGACCAAGTGGGTTTGCCCTCAGGCTGAGTGGCATGACTTCAGGTTCCATTTTCAGAGTAACTCTAGTTGTCAGGTTTGGAGTATAACACATATCTATGTTCTATATATGTATATTAAATTGTATCATAGACTAATCAACACTTTTTTTGTGGAAAGTAACCTGTTAACTCCAATTATCCATAGCAATACGTTTTAATGTGAGTACAGATGACAATGAAATGTTAAATGGTGGTGCAAATCCGGTAAACTGTGCGCCCTTAAAAACGACATTTCAATCCTCTATATAGTTGACGCATGCTGTGGATTAACAATAATAGTGTACCATATCATATAATCACGTGGAGTCAGGTGATTGAGTACCTGCACACATTTACGTAGTTAATGATGTGCATCCAACCTTTGATACATCATTCCTATCTACCTGCACGAGAGCAGACGTTTGCAGGGAGCAGTGTGTAGGATGCTGAAATGAATTTACCCATTATGTGTACTGTGACAGGAACGCATCAGAAAGAAAGAAAAAAAGAATAGGAACAAAAAAAATAATAGGACAGAAAAAGAATAAAACAAAAAAAATGTTTTGCCACATAAGAGCTATTTAGACATGGTTAAAAATGATGTTCATACGTTTTTTTTTTCAGTGTATAGTAAACTACCAAACCGTAATTCAAGTTGCCATGTAAAAATGTGATGAGGGGTGCTTTGTTTTGTTTGATGGTTTGTGCTTCCTTGATGAGAACCTTGATGGCGGCCCCATCAAGGTGCTTGAATTGATTTCTTAAACAGAAACACAAAGGCAAGATTACAGGAAGAAATAAGTCTTAGCTAAACGCATCAGGTAAACACCTGATTAAATCTCATCTTTTTCCTTGAAATCAATACATGAATTGAAGGTGTCCCTCAGTTAGCCCGAGTAGGCATTCAGTCTTGCTGTACATTTTCTGGCATGTCTCCTTTTGGGACAAGCCTTTTGTCCATGTTGAGGGAGGGGGAGTAAATGACTTATTGTATCAATCAATCACAACACCAGCAGCTGTCAAGCCAAATACTTCTGATAAAATGCATCATGTCAGATAAGATAGAGTACATCATATCCGAAAACATCCGTTCTATTTTCATATGTGAATCCGCAGTGCATGTCGTCACAAAATAACATCGGTAGAGCATCTTTTCAGCAAGCACTAAAACGCTTTTAGTATGTGTAGAACGCATGTTGGAAGGCAATGTCGTTTGTTTCTAAACAAACCTCAGTGCTTTGCAGGCAGCTTCCAACGGAACTGAACGACTCGATTTGTCCTCGGTGCCTCCGGAGCTTATCTGACCATTGGACATAACATGGTGCTCGCTCTCCATCACTCTCCTCTGCTGTAAGAGGATGCCTTCACGCTGCACTGTAGCATTTTGTAAGCTGTTGTCACGGCTGGGGGGGCTTGAATGTACAGGGAATAGGATTGGCACAGACAAGCAACATGACATATGAGTAGAGAATCATTCAAGACACCTGAAAAAAGAAAGGAAAAAAAAGCTTTATGCCATGCTTCAAAGCTAAAAAGAGGATGGATAAAAAAGCTTTAATCTTTACCCTGCGGGAAAGAATTTATGAGTATATCATTTTGAGGTTAGGTTTACCCTATTAAAAAAAAATATCGATATGAAATAAAAATTGATGCCCCAATTGGCCAAATGTCTAGATTGCCAATAAAAATAATTCAGCCCCCATTCCATTTCATTCTGTACGAGTTTCTTTAAAAAAAAAAAAAAAATCTATTAAACTCCCCTGAGAAGTTGTGTGATATGATATTGTGCCAAATACAAAGTCGCCTGGCACACGGGTCAATGTAATCCGCTGCCGAACAGTAGAGAGGCAGACCAACCTTTTCCACGTGCGGCTCTCATGGTATGTTATTTTCCAACTTGAACATAAGAATAGCAATGTGTCATCGCGGCGTCTGTTCACTCAAGCGCCTAGCCGAGGTTTTACTTGCCGAGAAAAGATGCTCTAAATTAGTGATCATAAATTAGCCCGTGCATATTCATTACGCCAATCTCTGCAGTCTCTTTATCGTTTAACTGCGCTATCATAAACATAATCATGGCTTCTCTCTTCAAGTCTCTGGTGGTGATAAAGCCTCTCCACTCGCTCATAGTTTAGACAAATATGCAACGTGATCAACCTATAAGGGTGAGAAAATGATTAGTTTAGTCATGAATGTGAACCGAGATAACCATTTATTCTAATCAGCTCAGTTTAGCCTTCCCTCCGTCTTTTTTTTTTTTTTTTTTTTTTTTTTTAATGAAACCACTTCTTATTCTGCTTGTGTTCATCTGCCGTGTTATTGTCCTGTCTTTCATGCATCAATAGAGGGATTATTATACGTTCTTATTTGTAATTGGAGGGCAGGTTAGACAAGGGGATAATTAAAATAGTGCGTGTCGCTACTCCATCCATTTTCTGTCTGTGTCTCTTGGCGGCGTGTTTGTGCGCCCTGCTTTGTCCTCCAAGCTAATGCAGATAATGTGGCACTTAGTGCGGACAGCAACAAACAAACGCGTACTCTTACACATCGGTGAAGCCGCTGATCAACCACCGCATCACACAGAAGCGGCAAATAAAGTTGAGATTCACCCGGTAAGGCCTGATTTATTGACAAATGTTTATGTTCACATTAATGGGATTGTTTAATGAATTGTTTTTCGAAGAATGATTTGTTGTGATCAATCGAAGAAAAGCTTCCAGCAGTGACAAAAATTTCTTGACACAGACAAGAAAAGTGTGAGAAGGGACCCATGTGTCTTTGGGTCTTGAGACCAGCGCTCATTACAGTGGCTGGTAAAATATTAGAGTTCAGCTGACACCGTCTAAGTGAATTGTGGAGAACAGTTTTGACAGCAGGGTGAAGACGGGCCAGATTAAGATGGATGATGACAACAGGCGTATCTCACAAGCAGCATTGTATTTGTTTGTGTGTGTGTGTGTGTGTGTTGTTTTTTTTGGAGCTGGTGCCAAAGTGTTCATTCAATGCAGTGCTTTGGGTTGGTGCCACTGTGGCGTAAATGAAGATTCCTGATGGGTGTGTTCAGATGTTGTTCAAAATGATGTTGCAATTTTTCAAACCCGCAAAAACCATTCATTACCCAGACGCGGCTAGCCTGACAGCTCCAAAAGCTTTCGTGAAATGTGGTGCCGTGGTTTGATTTAATGTTTGATCAGAAAAAAATATGCAATATTTCTTTTTTTTCTGTCTGCCAGCGCTGTTGCTGAAATGCAGGGAAATCACCTCAAATTATACTCTGGTTACTTCTACTTTGCTTTCTTTCAAGTACATGAAAAGTTAATTTGGCGAGTGAAATCATAATGAGGTTGATTGAAGAAAACTTCTTTGCAGACTCAGAAAGGCTCCTCATTCTAGATCACAAAATCAAAATTCAAAGGAAACTTTGGCAAAGAATGATCAATGTATCGAAAAGTCGTTATCCACAACTTACCAACTTTACAAGTTTACTGATATCTGCGTGAACTATTGAAGGTTAAACACGGAACAGAGGTTGTTTTCCACTATGCACCCGCACTGCGGTGTCATAGCACTGAAGAAAGTAGCGCCCTGCACTGTTGAGTGAAGGTTTTTGGAATTGAAGCTTGATAATGTGAAAGATTGCAGCTGGCCTTTATCAAATGTGAGCGGTCACAACAATTTGATGAACTGTCTCAATGTATGTTTTGATAACATTAATTAGACACAAATTGGTTTCCCTGTGGGTTTTAGAGAGGTTTCAGGTACATACGGCACAATTACAAGACATGAGCAATTTAAAAAGCTGTAATATGCGTGCCAAACCAGTAGTTGGCGATATAAGGAAACGCTGTGTGCATTCAACCAACTGCTTGTCCTACCGCAATACTGCTTTGAATGCTCGGTTTTGGCATATTTGTGGGTGTAGAGTTTGACGTGTGCAAATAAGTAAAATATCTTTGGCATGTAGAGTAATTCATATGAAGGATGGACAAAAAAAATCACAACCTGTGGTTTGGATCCAGTTTCAGTTAAAAACGGATCTAGGGTGAACGTGATTCAGTCACAGTTTGAAGGTGAAACAATTCCAGACAAATTGTATCTCCCTTTTTCAACATCTTGCTGACCATGTGTTGATCTATTTTCCCATCACAGACAGACTCACAATGTGACACAATATTTCTCCCTCTCTCGCTCTGAAGAGCAGATGGAACAAGGAGAACACTTCATCCGCAGGTTTTTGGTCTCCTTTGGCTTCCTCTGGCAAAGCCAACTCATCCCGCTGTACTCATTGGCAGATCTGGTTCCTCGCCCATGATCCGTCCCTCTTGTCTTGCCCCCAAAGACTGACTCATTCAGTCATTCCCTCTCTTTCATTCACTCTCCTCCTCCTGATTTGGCCACCGGGGAGCTACTGTATGTGGCAACGGAGCAAGCATCATTGATAGAGCATCTGTTTCGACACGGTGCAGGATCTGTGGCATGTGGGCAAGCATCTGGGGGCATGAGCGTGGGGCACATTACATCGAATTGCATACCTCAACATGCCTTGCTTCACCGTATGCATATATGGCCATTTCGCATGCACAACCACTCCCGCAGATTTCAACGGTCCCACCAAGAATACCGTGGTTCTACTCCAGCTGCTTCTATAGAAGCATCGCATAAATAATGAATATATCCTATGTACTGGTTGTTGAATATGACTCCCGTGCACCAGCGGGCACGCGTCCATTTTCGACACTCGCTCAGTCAGGAAGCGAACATTTTGGCATCGTGAATGCATGGGGGAAGCCAGACAGAGAGAGAAGCCCAATCCAAATAATCACCGCACATCTCTTCTAGATGGCCCGACTTGTCAAAGCTCATCAAGACACGCTGCCAATATACTTTCACCCTTGGCAGCAAACAAAATGAGACATTTTACGACCCAAAGTGCACAATTTTCACAGAGTTTTGATGAAGTGGCAATATGTTTACCAGTAATGCACTTTGTTTATCGTTTTTATAGCAATGTAATTTTTTTTTCTGCATGCAGCTCTCATTGAATATCCTCGAGGCAACTGCAGGCAGTTCGCTGGCTGAAACAACCGTTTGACTGTTAAAGTGTGTTTATTCTATTGACCAGGCAAATTGTTACAGACAGCCAAAAGGGGGTGGGGGGAAAGTCTTTTCTTGCTGCAAATGTTTTCTAATGAATCAGACTGTTGATGGAAAGTGGCAATAAAATCTAAATATCCCCAGCGGGCGCTTTGCCTCTGTTAACATTTGTGGCTGAATGTCTATATTAAATATTATAACTTCTATTATTATACTATTCTGGCTCCCTTTTCAAGACAAGAAAAGAAACAGTGTTTGTTAGATTTCCTTCATGGGAATTTTTCTTGCATGTAATGTCATATCATCCAAAAATACTCTTTGTCAGTTTTGTCACATCTGGAAAGAGTTTTGAATGTATCTTGACGGTTTAAGTACATAAAATGATCAATGCGCATCTGATCTCTGCTTGGAGCGGCAGAGATCAGGTGTGCACCATCATTTTATCCTAACTGAAAAGCGTCTTTTCGGTCTTTTTGAGCAGGCGTACTTTTCTGAAAGGGTGCAGGTGCAAGTCTAGTAATTACATGCAGCTTAACTTTTTTTTCTCCTTTGCACAGACGTTTTACAGCAGCAAAGCACCCAATTGATGGGACATCTACATGCTACAAGCTGCATGATGGAAATAATTGCATTGATTTAATAAATTCCATGTAGTAATATCCTAAGAATATACCTATTGCATTCCCATCAACAGTGATGCTTTGAGATACCAGTTAAAGAGGTGTCTATCATCCACTCTCGTGTCAAGAAGTAAACATAAAAATGTCCAACTAAAGTCGTTGAATTTAGCTGGGGGGGTTTCTCAGTTCATATTATTCCTGCAATGAAATGGCTGCATCAGAGGTTTTTTTAATCTAATTACATGTAAATTCGACTTCACAATTATGACTGGAATTACACGGCATGGTTCAACTGACACAATTCCCATTTTTTTGCTCTCAAGTGGCACAATTCGGATATGCATGGCAGCGTGAATAGAAAAACCCCGCATAGATATCACAAGATATCTTTGGAATGCCTTCTGTTGGCTCCTTTCACGTCATCTACAAAATAACGTCCTTGCATATTAAACAGTCACACTTTCTCTTGACACAAGTGATTTATTTTTTCCAGTGCGCCTGGAGAAGTGTTTCACACGAGTGACACCACGCCTACTAGTCTCAAATGATTACCTTGTTAAAGCAACGCCACCCGCTGGCAAAAGTAAGAAATACAATGCATACAAACCCATGCTAAATGTGGCCTGTGTTACACATTTTTTTAAATGACAAAACGCCGCAAGGATGTCTGCTGTAGCTGCTCTTCATGTTCAGCCATGGGTTCATGGCAATGCTGCAAGGGAAGTGGCTTCCAAGCTATTTGTACTGTCTGACCTTTAAGATGATGAAGCGCAGGGAGAATGACCCTGGCCGGATTGTTCAAAGAGCATCCTCTACATGGTTGGGGTCCAGAGGCTGGCAGCGTGCTGCGGGATTGATCCACCCCTTCGTCAAAGGCCAAATACAGGAAGCTTTGCCAGATGAGAAGGCCATGCATCCTCTCCTTTTGTTTGAAGCGCTCTCCAAATCTGCCACGCTATCCTTGCATGGATAAATACTGTATGTCAACCGCCTAGTCAGTGAAGATGGACGAGCTAACAGTGGCAACTCTTGAAGATGCTCACGTAGACTGTGGACACAGGACATATTCTTAGCGTGCTCCCTCTGTTCTGGCTTTTTGCGCCTCTTGCTTGGGAGTTTCCTGTGCTGCAGCCCCGTTGCGCAGGATTAAATCTACTCATTTAGAGCTCACATTGCGACCACAGATGTCAGCTTTGAGATTGAAATGAGCTCCCCCTCTGCAAAGGAGCTGGCTTGAAAAAGGAAACTTCAGAGAGAAACTAAACACAAACGCAAAGTCCTTTTAGTTGCCTAAGTGTAGCCCAAGTGGGACTTAACACGTGTGTGTGTGTGTGTGTGTGTGTGTGTGTGTGTGTGTGTGTGTGTGTGTGTGTGTGTGTCAGGACTTACGTGTATATTACATTTGCTAGCTGAACTAGTAGGGCTGGTCAATTTATTGAAGTTGAAATGCGATTTCAATTTTGGCTGAGAATTTTTAAAACATTTTAATCAAAGAAAAACGATTCATGTGTCAATCGACGCGGTGGGTTTACAAGTTGTGAAAGTACCCTGCATGCACCTTGTTGTTTGTACAGCATGTGAGTCTGCTCACCCTGGCATGTTTTTAGCTGTCTAATGACACCCCAGTTGGAGTTAACTGGAAAACTAAGCACACCAAAGAAATGCTCATACATATTGTATTTTTAAAGACAAGGCATGCTTTATTAAAAATAAAAATAAAAAACATTAGTGCTAATGCTACATTCAATGTAAAATCCCATTGACATGCTAATGGTAAATTAGCATCAAACTCAAGGAGTGATTAGCCTTCAAATAACAAATATTCATAGTCAAACGCTGTTGAAACATACACAGACAAGCAGTGTAACGATAATAAAATCATATATTACACATATTCTTCCCAATCAGTGAAACACGACTTCTATTAATGGAGCTTAAACACAAGTTTCTTCTTCTACTCTTCTTATGTCTTTTTAAGTGTGTACTCCATGCATGCATGGCACCACACTGCTCCTGAGAGGCCGATGTGTAAACAACCAGTATTTATTTTTTATGTATTGTTTTTCATATGCTATTATTTTGGTATATTCTCATTTTTCATTATTTATTTATTTTGTGGTTGTTTTAAGTTATATTTCAAGTTAAGATGTTGAAGGACTCAAGGAATATTTCTTGTCTCATTAACTCACATTTACACTCCTTTGGCAGGAAATGCAATACCCAAGGTCCCAGTTTACCACAGCAAGTCCCAAGACTTCTAAAAATAGAATAACAAAATAGAAAATATGAATATGGTGAAGAGATAAGGGAGATGCTTATTCAGGGTTTGAATTTGTGCAAAAATACAATGAAGAAATTAAAGGTGTGGCTACGGCAGAATGAAAATGCAAGACGCTTGAATTTCACATATTCACAAGGTCATCTTGTACTGAACAGAAAAGAATTGTGTTCAACAGTTCCACTTGCAGGGATGACATTTTTCATCCACGTTCTTCTGAAAAGTTTTCATGATGAGCACAAACTGAAACCAGGAAACAAAGTCTTTGTCACAAAAACATCTCAAATCTATGTATGCATATGCAACACTATAGAATCGTGATTTCCTTTACAGTTTCTCAGGGGTTTGTTGAATAAAGTAGACAAATCTTTTTATCAGGCCTATACTCCTAAATAAAGCAAGATGATAATGGTCATCATAGACGCTTTTTCATCTCCTCTAATTACTGCCCAAAAGCACTGATGAAAGGATATCGTTACGTTGCAAAGCTGGATAGCCACTTTGAGGGTGTAAACACATTCCATACGCAGTTCGGTAAGAAATTAAAAAGCAGCCCAGCTTGTGATCAGGTTCTTTTTTTGTTTTTTTTTCTGTAACTGAACTACGGTTAAGAGTCTGGGCGTCACCCTTGACAGCATGCTCACCTTCCACTCACATATTAACACCATCACCCGCACTGCTTATTTCCATCTCCGCAATATCAACAGACTTCGCCCCTCCCTCACCCCCCGCACCACTGCTACTCTTGTCCACAGTCTTGTCACATCCCGCCTAGACTACTGCAATGCTCTCCTCTTCGGCCTACCCCAAAAGTCCCTCCATAAACTCCAGCTGGTCCAAAACGCCTCTGCTCGCATCATTACAAAAACACCCTCCTACCAGCACATCACCCCTGTCCTTCAGCAGCTCCACTGGCTCCCTGTCATTACCGAATCAACTACAAACTGCTCCTTCATACATACATGGCCATCCACAACCTGGCCCCTCCCTACCTGTCCGAACTTCTTCAGGTATATACCCCCACTCGCTCCCTCAGATCCTCATCCTCCCTCCGCCTGTCAGTGCCCCCTGCTCGCCTGAGCACCATGGGAGCCAGAGCCTTCAGTCGCGCTGCTCCTATGCTCTGGAACAGTCTACCTCCGGACCTCCAAAACTGTACACCTCTCTCCACTTTCAAATCCCGTTTAAAAACTCACCTGTTTAGGACTGCCTACAATACCTAATTCTCCCACTTCCCATGTCTTGTGATTTTATGTCCTGTTTTTATATAATACTTCTCTTGTTTATTTTTTATATTGTATCTCCTCATTGTCTGTACAGTGTCCTTGGGTGGCATGAAAGGCGCTTTTAAATAAAATGAATTATTAAAATTATTACGGTGGGGCGGCCCGGTAGTCCAGTGGTTAGCACGTCGGCTTCACAGTGCAGAGGTACCGGGTTCGATTCCAGCTCCGGCCTCCCTGTGTGGAGTTTGCGTGTTCTCCCCGGGCCTGCGTGGGTTTTCTCCGGGCACTCCGGTTTCCTCCCACGTTCCAAAAACATGCATGGCAGGCTGATTGAACACTCTAAAGTGTCCCTAGGTGTGAGTGTGAGTGTGGATGGTTGTTTGTCTCTGTGTGCCCTGCGATTGACTGGCAACCGATTCAGGGTGTCCCCCGCCTACTGCCCGGAGACAGCTGGGATAGGCTCCAGCCCCCCACGCGACCCTAGTGAGGATCAAGCGGTTCGGAAGATGAATGAATGATGAATGAATGAATGAATGAACAACGGTGCTATTCCTGACAAGTGTGTGCGTTTTTGATGAAAAGTGGTGCTTCAGCCACTGGATGAGCGAGCCGTGATTGTGTGGGTCAGTGACATCAAAATGACATCATCACGCAGCGCTTGATGGGGTAATGACATGATTTGAGTTAGTCTTAAGAGTACAGACTCCCTGACACTGTAGTGCTTTTTCTTGTGCATTAAATTGCTACATTAGCTACATATGCTATACACTTAAGTGGTATTTTCATCTGAAGGCTCCGTAAAAGCCATGTCTGCTCAATGCAAAGAACCACCAAAATGGGATCATCATTGTGCTTGAGTTGAGATGAGCGCTGTCCTGCTTTTTATAAAAAGTAACAAAATGGCTAACGCTCGGCCTAATTGACATGAATCGACTTCACTTTGCATCTAGTTGTAAAGCTGCTGTTTTGTTTTTTCGAAGTGATGTTCTGCACTGGCTGTTGGTACCTCAACATCATTCTCCATTCGGTCTCAAAAGTCTTCTCATCCAAACTTTGGCTGTAATCTTCTTTTTCCATCGCTGTGTTCACGTATTCACCACCTATTATTGCTCGCGTCTGATTCTCCACATTCATGTGGAGCAAAAAAAAAAAAATGCTAATTAAGTTTAATGAAACAGCTACAGTATCTACTGTATATCAAATGGCCAGAAAATACAAAAGGTGCATATGCGTTTCATTTCATCCAAGCCCCTCATTGCTTCACGTCTCAAAAGAAATTCATCAGAGGGTCTCAAAGGCTTTTAGAATAAAACCCTCCTGTCTTGACCTAATGCTGGCACGCTTCCCCCCCATTGGTTGTTACTGCATGTGATAGAAATGGAGACATCTATTGGGCCTGGATTATTGCTTGCTACAAAGGAGGCTGACATTCTGAAATGAAGCATCCCCTTGTGGTCTAAACCTTCATATCTCGTCTCATGGTATGCCTTCTGAAGCAAGGGTCCCTAACTTGCTACAGAACGGTACTGGTCCGGCCTATTCACTTGCACAGAAATGCCTGTCATTGTGCAGCATTTTCAGGTCATTCATGTTTGTGTAAAAGGAGGTGATCATCCTCTCTCTTCTCTCATACTTCCTCACTTCCAAAGTTCCCTTGTGAAAACTTGGGTGCGACTTCATCTGATTTCACTACTTCGAATGTTCTTGTTTATTAAACGTGAATTTGGCCACACGGCCGATGGGCTCCCCTTAGCCCTTTAAGCCCAGTTGCTTTTCGTTTGCTGTCTGGGTGCCAGAGAGCAAAGGGGGGAACATGGTCACCTTCTCCACGGGTAATTGCTTCCGTTCACTTGGTGCTCGCAGTCCTCTGATCATACAGCAGACAGAAATAAACTCTTAGACGTTTATTGTTTGGCACTAATGAGGCTCTTTCTTGGGTAGGGGAATGTTTTTAAAGTATATAGAGGTCAGTGGAGAGACACTCATTTCCCAGATGCACACGCCGTGTTGCTATTTAGATGCACATTAATGCTGACCACTGCAGCTAGGAATGCATTAGCAGCCGAAATGTGTGTCAAGCAATGTGTTCTGGAGTTGCTGTCACCCGTACAATTAGGCAAACCTAATGCTAATATGAATATCGAGAATAACAATATCAATAAAGTTGATGCTGCAAGTCGAGGTTTGAGTGTTTAAATGTAATACAAATGTTTGTGTGTGTCTATATCGAGGCGGGGCACCTTTTAAAGTAGGACAGTCGAAATTGATGGCCAACTCTGAAAGCTGACCTACTTAGAGGCGCAGACAAACTAGTTTCCTCAGCATGCGTACTGAGCCAAGTTTGCTCTGCAAGAAATGCAACGAAAGCACACCTTTTGGACTTTAATGCAAGCATACAGTTCCTTCTCATCTCTTTAGCCAGTGGATGACAAATGCAAATTATGTAGTTCAGGTTAAGTTTCCTCAAAACAGTGGCCCATCGGAAATCACAGCAAGCTATTTTATCTATATTGCAGTAGTACCTCGGTTGACAAAACGATTCAGTTTTTGAATGAAATTTTCAGGCACCGGTGAATTCATGAACAGTCTTGGCATGGTCCTGGATTTGTCTTGCTTCATTTCTAAACACCCAACGATGCTTAACATAAGTGCACACAAACAAAAGGTGCGTTCCCACGTTGCAATTTGTTTTATGCAACGTGTTGCATAAGACAAATTGCAAATATGATGTTGCAAACCGAATGTGTTCCCACGTTGCAACAGTTGCAAACAATTTCAAATCTCGCGAGAATCGTTTTCTGAATGCGCGTTTAACGTTATTTCGTTCTGCGACTATGGCGGCTAATTGTCAATACGACGGCGACGATGATCTCCTCGAACTGGCAACTATCGGTCTACTAGCCGAGCTAGAGGAGCCAAAACCCAAACGGTCGTTTTGGGTACGACCGTGGATCGGGAGACGGAAAGAACTCGACGCTTACAACGCTCTGATGCAGGAGTTGGCGGCCGAGGACCCCGATAATATACATTTACTTGTTTCTGTTATTGTTTTTATTGTTAATTTTTACCAAGAAGGACTGAAGTAATACCCGTGTGCCCATCAATGGGGAGGCCCACTGATTGTAGGGTGTCAACTTTTCTCGAATGACAAAAAGATGAATGTGATTATTATTTTGGCAAAATAGTCGCCGAATAAATTCGGTAATCTTTCTCACTCCAACCACCCTACAATATTCGACAATAAGTAATTATGATATTATTGTCGACATAATAATCGAAGACGCTGCCTCGATCGCCATCCATACCTGTCATGCAGTCGCCCATCAACTCCGATATGCGAGTGTAGGCAGCTTGTCGGTGTTCCCTCCTTGAGTAGAACTGGCTCCCGACGTTCCACAAGCAATCATGCGAATGGTAATAATTAATAAACCTTTCGGTGTCGCCCGGAGAGCTCAATTTTTAAATTTCTGTTTCGACGCCATTATACTTCCCGCGTTCGTGTTTATGACGCGATGTTTTTGTCACGTGATAGCCCAACGCGTTCTGATTGGTCGGATTCATGCAACACGTTGCAAGGCTCCGTAAAGCCATGTCTGCTCAATGCAAAGAACCACCAAAATGGGATCATCATTGTGCTTGAGTTGAGATGAGCGCTGTCCTGCTTTTTATAAAAGTAACAAAATGGCTAACGCCGGCCTAATTGACATGAATCGACTTCACTTTGCATCTAGTTGTAAAGCTGCTGTTTTGTTTTTTCAAGTGATGTTCTGCACTGGCTGTTGGTACCTCAACATCATTCTCCATTCGGTCTCAAAAGTCTTCTCATCCAAACTTTGGCTGTAATCTTCTTTTTCCATCGCTGTGTTCACGTATTCACCACCT
This sequence comes from Hippocampus mohnikei, assembly GCA_026261675.1. Taxonomy (NCBI): domain Eukaryota; kingdom Metazoa; phylum Chordata; class Actinopteri; order Syngnathiformes; family Syngnathidae; genus Hippocampus; species Hippocampus mohnikei. Next base: position 9,966,918 of record JAKGUB010000325.1, read on the forward strand.
ATTATTGCTCGCGTCTGATTCTCCACATTCATGTGGAGCAAAAAAAAAAAAAAATGCTAATTAAGTTTAATGAAACAGCTACAGTATCTACTGTATATCAAATGGCCAGAAAATACAAAAGGTGCATATGCTTCATTTCATCCAAGCCCTCATTGCTTCACGCCTCAAAAGAAATTCATCAGAGGGTCTCAAAGGCTTTTAGAATAAAACCCTCCTGTCTTGACCTAATGCTGGCACGCTTCCCCCATTGGTTGTTACTGCATGTGATAGAAATGGAGACATCTATTGGGCCTGGATTATTGCTTGCTACAAAGGAGGCTGACATTCTGAAATGAAGCATCCCCTTGTGTTCTAAACCTTCATATCTCGTCTCATGATATGCCTTCTGAAGCAAGGGTCCCTAACTTGCTACAGAACGGTACTGGTCCGGCCTATTCACTTGCACAGAAATGCCTGTCATTGTGCAGCATTTTCAGGTCATTCATGTTTGTGTAAAAGGAGGTGATCATCCTCTCTCTTCTCTCATACTTCCTCACTTCCAAAGTTCCCTTGTGAAAACTTGGGTGCGACTTCATCTGATTTCACTACTTCGAATGTTCTTGTTTATTAAACGTGAATTTGGCCACACGGCCGATGGGCTCCCCTTAGCCCTTTAAGCCCAGTTGCTTTTCGTTTGCTGTCTGGGTGCCAGAGAGCAAAGGGGGGAACATGGTCACCTTCTCCACGGGTAATTGCTTCCGTTCACTTGGTGCTCGCAGTCCTCTGATCATACAGCAGACAGAAATAAACTCTTAGACGTTTATTGTTTGGCACTAATGAGGCTCTTTCTTGGGTAGGGGAATGTTTTTAAAGTATATAGAGGTCAGTGGAGAGACACTCATTTCCCAGATGCACACGCCGTGTTGCTATTTAGATGCACATTAATGCTGACCACTGCAGCTAGGAATGCATTAGCAGCCGAAATGTGTGTCAAGCAATGTGTTCTGGAGTTGCTGTCACCCGTACAATTAGGCAAACCTAATGCTAATATGAATATCGAGAATAACAATATCAATAAAGTTGATGCTGCAAGTCGAGGTTTGAGTGTTTAAATGTAATACAAATGTTTGTGTGTGTCTATATCGAGGCGGGCACCTTTAAAGTAGGACAGTCGAAATTGATGGCCAACTCTGAAAGCTGACTCTATTTAGAGGCGCAGACAAACTAGTTTCCTCAGCATGCGTACTGAGCCAAGTTTGCTCTGCAAGAAATGCAACGAAAGCACACCTTTTGGACTTTAATGCAAGCATACAGTTCCTTCTCATCTCTTTAGCCAGTGGATGACAAATGCAAATTATGTAGTTCAGGTTAAGTTTCCTCAAAACAGTGGCCCATCGGAAATCACAGCAAGCTATTTTATCTATATTGCAGTAGTACCTCGGTTGACAAAACGATTCAGTTTTTGAATGAAATTTTCAGGCACCGGTGAATTCATGAACAGTCTTGGCATGGTCCTGGATTTGTCTTGCTTCATTTCTAAACACCCAACGATGCTTAACATAAGTGCACACAAACAAAAGGTGCGTTCACGTTGTAATTTGTTTTATGCAACGTGTTGCATAAGACAAATTGCAAATATGATGTTGCAAACCGAATGTGTTCCCACGCTGCAACAGTTGCAAACAATTTCAAATCTCGCGGAATCGCTTTTCTGAATGCGCTTAACGTTATTTCGTTCTGCGACTATGGCGGCTAATTGTCAATACGACGGCGACGATGATCTCCTCGAACTGGCAACTATCGGTCTACTAGCCGAGCTAGAGGAGCCAAAACCCAAACGGTCGTTTTGGGTACGACCGTGGATCGGGAGACGGAAAGAACTCGACGCTACAACGCTCTGATGCAGGAGTTGGCGCCGAGGACCCGATAATATACATTTACTTGTTTCTGTTATTGTTTTTATTGTTAATTTTTACCAAGAAGGACTGAAGTAATACCCGTGTGCCCATCAATGGGGAGGCCCACTGATTGTAGGGTGTCAACTTTTCTCGAATGACAAAAAGATGAATGTGATTATTATTTTGGCAAAATAGTCGCCGAATAAATTCGGTAATCTTTCTCACTCCAACCACCTTACAATATTCGACAATAAGTAATTATGATATTATTGTCGACATAATAATCGAAGACGCTGCCTCGATCGCCATCCATACCTGTCATGCAGTCGCCCATCAACTCCGATATGCGAGTGTAGGCAGCTTGTCGGTGTTCCCTCCTTGAGTAGAACTGGCTCCCGACGTTCCACAAGCAATCATGCGAATGGTAATAATTAATAAACCTTTCGGTGTCGCCCCAGGAGAGCTCAATTTTTTTAAATTTCTGTTTCGACGCCATTATACTTCCCGCGTTCCGTGTTTATGACGCGATGTTTTTGTCACGTGATAGCCCAACGCGTTCTGATTGGTCGGATTCATGCAACACGTTGCAAGAAAATAGAGCAAGTCCTATTTCATGCAACACGCATCCAGCACGTTGCATGCCACAAAAGTCTGTCCAACTTCGGGGTTCACACGTTGCAATGTGTTGCATGCCACAAAACTTATGCCACAAATTGCAACGTGGGAACGCGCCTAAAGAGACATGCAAGGGACAGCGAAGCCGTCCCCTTGTTATGTACTGTAGAACAATATAGCTAGCTAGCACATGTAATTACGCCTCCATTCAGCCATTATGAACACACCCCAAATGGAGTCGCGGAATGTATTACGTTCTTGAACCCGAGGATCCATTTGAGTTTGTTTTTGTGATGCTGAAGACTGTTACCTAATTTCCGTTCGAACTACTCATGCATAGATTTTATCGAAACGTGGATGCAAAACTTCTTACGACATAAGTAAAAGTACATTTGTTTCGGGTGACGCCTCTGATCAAGCATGCCAGCATTTAAAACACGGGTCTCAAACATGCGGCCCACGGGCCAACTGCGGCCCCCAGGATGATCATTTGCGGCCCCCGTCTTAATATGAAAGATTAATATTAGTGCGGCCCGCAAGATTGATATGAATGACTCTTGTGTGCTGAGCTGAACGAACCAATCACGGTGAGGTATTGACCCTATTCCGCCCCACCCATTTTTTAGAGGAAATAAAATCAGAATATGGGGATGTGCTCTACTTCACTGAGGTACGTTGGCTCAGCAGGGGAAACGTATTGAAGAGATTTTTTGAGTTGAGAGCAGAAGTAAAAGACTTCATGGAGAAGGACGGGGTGGTTGTTCTGTGCTAAGTGATCCCAAATGGCTCATGGACTTAGCTTTTCTTGTTGATATCACACATGAGCTTAATGTTCTGAACAAGAAGCTACAAGGCCAGGGGCAATTTGTCAGTGCTGCCTATGACAACGCGAGAGCATTCTGCACAAAACTTGTGTTGTGGAAAGCCCAGCTCTCTCAGACAAACCTTTGCCATTTTCCAGCATGCAAGACTCTCTTGGATGCAGGCATACCATTCAGTGGTGAGAAGTATGTTGAGACCATTTTGAAGCTACAGGAGGAATTTGATCACAGGTTTGCAGACTTCAAGATGCACAGAGCCACATTGAAAAAAAATTCTGACCCCTTCTCCTTTGATGTGCAAGATGCCCCTCCTGTGCTTCAAATGGAGCTCATTGACCTGCAGTGCAACCCTGCACTCAAAGCCAAGTTCAGGGAGGTGTGGAGAAGCAGGCAAGCTTGGGCAATCTTTGAGAGAGTTGACCCCCAGCTTCCCTGAAATTTCCAAAATGTTCAAGCGGACCATGTGCCTTTTTGGGAGCACATACTTGTGTGAGAAGCTCTTCTCCACTTTGAACTTCAATAAGTCCAAGTACAGGTCCAGACTTATGGATGAGCATCTTCAAGCCCTACTGAGGGTCTCCACTGCTTCCTCCCTCAAGCCTAATGTGGCTCGGCTATGTGAGAAGAAGCGCTGCCAGGTCTCAAGCAGCAAGAAGTAGGCAAGAAAAGCCGTGTTCAGAACAGTTCATGTTTAATGTTTCATTCATGTTCATAAAGTTAAACGTTATAGAACTGTTAAATCAGACATTATTTTTTAAATTATTTTATTTAATTCATTATTTTGTGTTAAAAATAAAGATATTTGAGAACATTGGAATGATTTATCAGCGCTTTTCTTGTGGAAATCCTGATGTGGCCCAGCCTCACCCAGACTCTGCCTCTAGTGGCCCCCAGGTAAATTGAGTTTGAGACCACTGATTTAAAAGGTTCTGTTCCTAAAATGGCTTCAGGCCAATCGTTCCATCACCTGATGCTTTTGCAGGCCACCTACACATAATCATCACCTTAATTTCTCGTTGACATTAGTGACATTGTTGACATTGCAGTCCAAAATTAGAATAATACTGGTCCAATCTACAGGAGGCAATTTGCACACCTACACCATCACACATTGTTTTATTTGTGTGGATTTTGTCGTGCAGGGTACTTTGGCTCGATCACACTAAACTATTTGTTGGTTGAAAAAAATGTATATGATTTAAATTTTCATTAGGAACAGCAGTCTTAGATTTAGCAGTATTCCACACCAGGATGTATTTTCTCTCATCAGTGTCCTATGGTCTTGGAAAGTTCATGGCATTAACCATATTAAACAGGGGATTAATTCTTGGGGCTCTCGATCTGTAGTAATTGCCCACGGAAATACTGATCAAAGGTATCAAACTGTGCCGTGGATGTCTGCTTCTCTGCACTGCTGAAAGATGGGACTTTAGACGCCGGGGCATTGCACACCCAACAGTTCAGTGCAGACACTTGCCGCGGTCTGCCTGCTGATTGGACAGGTGAGGGTTTGATCACGCAGAAGAATTAGTGCTGAATATTCAGGCTGGTGAATGAGTGGACGATCAGTCGTAACCGCAAGTGGGCCGCACACATATTAGTGACATTTTGCGTTTGCGGGCGGGGTGATTAAAACCGTAAACAATATTCATTTGGCTTTGCATCCCTTATCTTAAAACCATAGCACAAGTGTTCCCCTTTTTTGAGCCTCCTGACGATTGTTTACTTGATTTAACACAGAGATTATTCATCCCGGAGCTACTTGGGATGAAATAAACACGGCCAAATTGCACGACATTTTAGACGGTCGCGCTAGGGGCTATGATGAAGCTGGTAAAAGGCTGTGAAAGTCGCCTCCCCTGCCAAACCCGCGATGCGAGGCCAAGCTCCAGCTAATAAGTGTGAGCAAGTGCAGTCGTAGCTTCAGCCAGCGCCCCACAACACCTATTATTACCAATCCTATCAGACAACCATGCGTTTCCATTTACAGGCTACTGTTTAAGCTGTAGGGAGGTGGTTCATTGTGAGCGTGATGACACCTCTCTCCTTGTGTCTGTCAGGGCTGACACTCTTTAATAGTCTTGTGGAGGTCATCCTCATGTCATGTGCGGATGGGAGGTGCGGGGGGGAGACGCAACACATGAAGACAATTGGTGCTATTTTGTGCCTGTTATTGTCGGTGTAGTGTGAAAAATAGGATTGCTGTGCACAGGATTGTACTGCGACGGCAGGTCCAGAAGTTTAGTGAATGCTTAGGGGAGTGACTAAGATGATGTGTGCTGAACCAAGGATAGAAAAAAATAAATAAATAAAAAAAACGTGTGTTTGTGTGTGCGGATTCTGTAGTTTACACCGCAGCAAAGCATCTCATTGTTCTTTTAAACTCATCCAGTCATGTGTAGAAGGGCCCGGCTGGTGGTATCTGTGTTGATGTGGCTCTGGCCTGACCCAAGTGGATATAATGGTGCAGTAGAAAATGTCCTGTCAGTTGATGGAGGAGCTGCCTGTAGCAGCGGGAAGGAGTGTGGCGACAGGGGCCATGTGCGCTAACCTCTCCCCCTGTCACTTTTTCTGTCTCGTTCCATCCCCCTCTCCTTTCATTTCCACCTTTTTTTCTCTTTCACGTTGCCCTTAGATACACCCCCGCCCCAACCCACCCACTCACCCCCTTTTCGTCAGACTGCGCTCCCTCCTCCCACAACACCCTGTGACAAATTACTCCTGGCGGTTGATTTGTTGGTTGTCAAAAGTGCTCCGTGCGCTGGCATGAAGGTGGGGTGAGCGGGAGAAGAATCTTCCTCCTGTTCCTGCCTGTCGTGATCAGCGTTCCTTCAGCCCCTTCGTCCGCACATCCACCCCCTTCCCCAGCCTCCCTCCCCACCTAAGAAATGTGCACTGCGCTCTCACCACTACAGCTCGGTTTGCAGATGTCTCGGTGGAAAATGACGTGCGGTCTCTTATGGTCTCATTAGAATAGCTGTTGTCCTTGTTTAATCAGCTCACTCAACGTTCACTTCACAATCCTTCTTTCGACAAAGCCGTTCCGATATATTGTCGCGTGTGAGCGCAACAGAGGAGAGGCTTTGTTTATCGCCACGGGTGGGGGGTGGATGAGCAGAAAGGGGAAATATTTGTTAAATAACTGTCAATGAAGTTATGACATACATCACTACAGTTAGTGGAAGGGCAATGCAAAGATCCGATGGAAAATCCTCAGATGAACACCCTCAGATGTTAATGAGTATAAAATAGACAAAACCGGGCAGAAATTTCATCGGAGGACGTACCATTGTGACCATACATGTGTGCACCTGCTGCACCCCTCAGGGGCTCAAACACACACTTTTTCTGTGAAATATTTTTGTTTTCATTTCTTAAATCAACTTTTACAAAAATACAGGAACACTGTTAGATATGAAATGGGATAAAGCAATGCTACTACTTCTACTAGAACTACTCATACTACTACTACTTCTATTACTACTAATAATAAAAATAATAACAATAACACAAGTGCATTAACCATTTGCATTGTATCATCTCATGTCTTCCTTACCGCCTCTTTGGTTGTGTGGCACCAACCGGAAATGATGTGCATGAACGAAAATCGAATGCACGTTTATTCTAGCTTGAATGATGGAAAAAAAAAGTGCCTTCAGAATTTTGAGTGTAAAATTATTTCGTTAATTATATCGATTAAATGTTGTAGTCAGTGTGGCCGGCGAGACACACATACACGCACGTGTTTTATACACATTCCGGTATATATATGTAAAGAGAGAGAGAGAGACAGAATGAGAAATGGATCCATAAATGAATATGATGTATTTTGAGGGTAAAAAAAACATTTTTACCCAGAGAAGAAATTGCCCTAAATATTAAATGAAGACTCGTATACTCATTGAGTGCTTTGTTTACACCATACGGGACCCTAAATGTTTTACAAAATCCGACATTCAATTATTTAAAAACTGGGATTCAAGATAAATAAAAGTTTTCAGAAATCCATCTGTGGACTTTTTTCTTTGCAAATATATGTTATTACGTGAAAGAACAGTGGCTATTAATATGAAGCGGCCAATGTATGTACACATTTGTTTTATTGGCTAATTTTAGCTTTTGTGGGTTTTAACCAGTTGGGAGTTTTTGGGTTTTTTTATGTCAGGAAATTACATTACGTATCGATTTAAAAACTGTCATGATGGTCATGCCACAACACCATCATGTTTTTACAGCTTTTTTAATAAATGTCACAAGGCATGCCAGGAAGTCAAGCCACCTGCTGCTTTGTGCTACACTACGGAATGAATGCGAGTTGACTTTGTTCATCAACGGGACTTCACGTGGCACTATTAAACATGTTTTGTGTCGCGTTATACAATCGGAGGAGGAATCATTTCCCAGAATGCTTTGCCTTGAGTTACAATTATCACATTTCACTGTGTGATCGTACCTCTTTAATGTGTCCTTTTGTACAGGCGCGGTGAAATTGTTCAAGTGGTGTCAGTTCGCGTTGTTCTGCTTTTGCTGCTTGTGAATCTGGCACCTTGACTTAAAATGTTATTAATGACAGTCTGGTCTTTTGCAGCTTCCGGGAAGTATGTGTTTGCAACCATTTCTGAGAGTAGCAAAGACTTGTTAAAAGACCAGCATTTAACGCTTGCTGTGGCGGGCCAGATGTGACCCGCAGCTGAGAGTTTGACACCTGACTGAATGGGATTGTTCAGGCTCGCAATGAGCCGGGGTCCATCCCGGGTGACTTTGGGTGAA